>CM066168.1:31407103-32607103 GCA_033629205.1 Lithocarpus polystachyus | reverse complement strand
AAGTAGTTCAATTAAATGTTCTTTGAGATGAATTCACACCTCTGTAACATAATGGATTTAAAATTTTAGATTTTTGGAAACTTAGATTCATTATTTACTTCAAGGCTTTGTCTAACTCTTTAACAACACAAAAGTTTCCAACCTCAACTTTATTGCCAAGTTTTATGCAGAATTTGTCACTGTTATGAAAATTACAGATGTTTCCAATTCAATTACAGTATTTCACATTTATGAATGCCTTTTATGAGAATGTAATAGAAATGTAATTTATGCTACACACTGTACATCAAGCTTTTAAAAAAATTTCTACTACACTCTCGATTTTCATGCCCTCTAAAAAGTATGTAACTTAAATATGCAAGCAACCTTAAGATAAATATCGACATGAATTATCTGTGTATATCTAGATAGATTCTAATTTAAAATACATGAGTTAATGTGCATTTGTGAATTGCATCTCAGAAGATTACCTTTGATATTTTCTGTTGAAAAAAAGTCAAAGCTCTTATTAGAAAAATCCAAGTAAGTTGATTTACTTTTCAAGAAAAAAAAAAATCAAATTCAGTCAGTATGCATATTTGTAAGGGATTGAGATTATAAATATGGTCTTATCCTGAGAAAGCGTAGCACGTGGCTGCAGCGCATCATAGAGAGCTAGGCTCTAGTCCTCATGAAATCGATCGATCAATATGCTTTATAATCATAACCCATTAATGGAAATGGACAGTTAAGATTAGTTTTCAAATCCACATCAAACCACTTCAGTCCATTGGATGGTCCTTATTTGAAATCAACGTTGATGATCATTAGATTAGATTTGTATTCCATTTTACTTACTGATATCTTACCTCTGTCAATGAAGGTTGTGTGTGGTTTTATTCTAGCAATTAAAAAAACCAAAGGCCTGGTAATTGTCCAGCTATACTTTAAACACCTAGCATTAAAGAACAATGAATTTTCTACCTCAGCCAGCATCAAAATTAATTACCTTACTAATACATCATAATCACATATAATCTAGAGTTATAGATTTTTTAACCTATACACAAATTCAGTTTTAATGTCCTGACCCTCCTATTTACTTGTATTCCAATTCTACCCCATATTATGCCCCCTATATATACTCTTGGGTTGGTAGAGTTAGAGCATGAGTGAGAGCCTTCAAAGCAGTAACCATGACAAGGAAGAAGGTCAAACTTATGTGGATTGTGAATGATAGTGCTAGGAAAGCCAGTTTCAAAAAAAGGAGGGTGGGATTATTGAAAAAAGTGAGTGAGCTGACCACCCTGTGTGGTGTGAATGCTTTTGTCGTCATCTATGGCCCTGACAATGAGGAGCCAGCAGCTTGGCCCTCTCGCCAGGTGGTGCAACAACTGCTGACAAGGTTCCAGGGCGTCCCAGAAATGGAGAGGCACAAGAAAATGATGAACCAAGAGACTTATCTCCGTGAGAGGGCAACCAAAACACAAGAACAGCTGCGGAAACAACAGAGGAAGAACAAAGAAATGGAGATGGGGCATCTCATGCACCAAGTAGATCAAGGTAAGGGATTGGCAGAACTTGAACTGTGTGAAATGACAGGTTTGGCGTGGATGCTGGAGGAGAAGATCAAGGAGAACAGGAAAAGGATGGATTATTTCCAGCAGGTTTCTGGTGCTCCAGGTTCTATGCCTCCTCCACCTCCTGATTCGGATGACATAGGCCGAGCAGGAGGCAGTACTGGTGCCGATCATGGTAGGGCTCCCACAGAGTCTTACATGTGGGAACCATGGTTTGTTGAAATGATAAGCCAACATGAAAAAAAAGCTGCTGCCAGTAACAGCAGCGTTAGGAGTGACATGGGGCTACCACCAAATTCATATATTGGTGGTCCTAGTGGTGCCAGTGACATGGGGCTGATACCTTATGGGAACTATGGAGGAACTGGAGGTGGGATTGAGATGGGGTTGCCTTATGGGAATTTTATAGGTGCTAGTAGTACTGGAGGAAGTGAGATGGGAGTCCTGCCTTATGGGAATTATGGAGTTAACAGTGGTGTGAATGTGAACGATCACATGGAGCTCCCTCATGGGAATTATGGAGCCACTGGTGGAGGAGGAAATAATATGGGGATGGGGTTTCCTTATCATGGGAATATGAGAGGTGGTGCTGCTGGAGGTGACATGGGGGTTGGCATGATGCCTCATGGAGGTAACATTGGATCTGGAGGAGGTGGAAGTGACATGGGGCTGCCTGGGTACTATGGAGGAGGCAGTACTGGACCTGGAAGTGATGCAGGGCTGCCTTATGATGTCACCAAATCATGGCAACAAAGAAGCATTACTGGGCCTGGAAGTGATGCAGGGCTGCCTTATGATGTCACTAAACCATGGCAAGCTCACTTTTTCAATCCTTAGATTTTGGATCCTAGATCTAAAAGGTCAGTGATTATGTTCATTCATATATGAATTTTCTCTATTGCAGTCGTATGTTTCTCTCTTTCAATGTTATGTAACAGTTTTGTTCTTGTCTCTTTGGTTTATGCTTTGTAGCAGAAACTATTTGGAGGTAGCAGTGTTGGAAGTGATGCAGGATTGCCTTATGATGCGGACAATGGCCTTACTTTATCATCCGAAGAATGGCCTTACTTTTTCTCTCCTTATATTGGAGTAGTTTCTTTTCTAGTTTTGTTGTTTGATCTAATAGGCATGTTGTTAGGTTCCTTTTATGGCTTTTATGTCTGATTCATGTTTGGCCATAAATTTCTCTATACAGTGATGTTCTATACAGTAATGTTATGTTTTTCTCTTCTAATTTCAAGCAATAGCAGTCCTTTTCGGTTTATGTATGTTGCAGAAATAATTAAAAGAACTAAGATATGAAGCCTCCTAATGAATGGGAACAAACTTTCTCAAAAATAATAATAATAATAATAATGAATGGGAACAAAATAAAATGTGTACAAATTTATAACTTCACATACTCTATTTCTATACCAAAAACGACTTGAAAAAAGCTATAGGTACATGCCTTGAGAATTTTATCTTGCTTCACCCGTTACAAGCCAATGAGCCATCATCATTGCACTGCATTTATTGACGAAAGTGAATAATTTGGCAAACAAATGGTGCGACTCCAATGACTACCACATGCCCACTTCACTGAAAACACAGGAAAATTCGTTCTGAGATTTAAACATGACGTGAAGAAAGTCCAAACTAACAAATAACACTCACTAAAATGTTAGTAGTAAAATAATCTAGTTTTGCTGGGAAACTATTGAAGTTGCTACCCATTTACTATAAAAGGCTTACAGACTGATCTGGCAATGAATGTATTTGGTGTCAACTCAACAACTTTTTTTTTTTTTTTTTTTGAGAAATAAACACAAATGAGAGTTAATGGGGTTTTAAGTAAAACGAAGGCACGCTACAATTAACTCAAAAACCAGGGTACACTTTTAAGGAAGCGTGGAGTAAGTTATAATATACATAACACTCTCTTAAGAAATTTTGGATATTTACTTCTTCTTCTTGTTCTTGTTCTTCTTCTTTTTTTTTTTTTTTTTTTCAATTTTAGAAACAAACATACCGGAGGAGAGAGAGGTTGGGTTTCTAATACAAAAACACACCACAAACTTCACTCAAAATCCATAGTAAACTTTTAAGAAAGAACGAGGTATAAACAAAGTCGAATACTTAATCTTTTAAAAAAAAAAAAAAGAAACAAACACACAAGGAGAGAGAGGGTGACCTCAACAACTTGATAAGCAGATGTTTGAAATTATTTTTTTAGGACCAGTGATAAATCAATTTGTAAAACTTATATAGTAAAACCAATATTATCCCTAACATTACTGTAAAGACATCTAATCATTTTTATTATTATTAATTTTCTACCCTAAAACATCCTTTGTTCGTCTAATGTTTAAGTGGGGTACGATAAAGATTAGTGCTTTAGCCACAAATTTTCCCACGATTTTTACAATTTTTTTCATGTGTCCAGTACTAATAACATTTTATTATCTATCATTAATAACTTTTTACCTTAGGAGTTGTGGAAAAAAAATTAAAATTTGTGTATCTAAACCTATTGGTATGATAATAACAACCAGAAGAGAATTGCAAAGACAACGCATGCTGCGGTATTGTTGTTTGTTGTTGGTGTTACTATAAAGGGCAAAAATTTCCTCCAAACCGGTTTGGTAGAATCTCCTTCTACCCACTATGTGTCTATTCATAAAATCATTTACATTTATTATATAAACAAGTTACATTACTTATTAAAACTGTCATATGAATAAAGTTACACGTGAATGATCATTTCAATTGCCACGTATTTTTTTTGAGGAATGTTTCTCCAAAATGATTAGGAGGTAAATTCTATCCTATTATAAATGTATTTATTAAGGCATTCGTGACTATCACGCGCAAAAATATTTTAAAGCACCATCTGTCAATTTAAGAGAAAATACAGATTGGTAGATTACAAGTGTGCAAAGCGGGCAAGAGTTTCAATTTACAGATACATATCCAAAAGAAATGGTACAGACAATAAATTTCACATTTTTCATAAAAGTGAGTTGGTAGGTATGTCTTGGTTTTTATCTAGGCACACTATTAATATTACTTTTTTTTTAAATTAAAAACTTATATTGGCGGTTTGTGAAATATATTTTAAAAATTATTGTGACCTTATAATCATTGCATAAAAAAAGCCAAAACTAGGAAGAAGATAGTAACACGCATCTTCTAACAAAATGTGGATTAGAAGAATGGTATAACTTTTGATGTTGTGTATGCATTTTGTAAAGACTTTGTGGTATACTGAAATTAGCACCCATGTTTGGATGTAGTGTTTTGGTTAACTGCAGATTTTTGAATATACAACATCTTTATATACTTAATGCATATTTGGTAATTACAGCTCGAACCATTTCCGCCTTAGACCTCCAAGTACTTAGTACACGGGGAGGTATCAATTCAGCTACAAGAGATCTAGTAATAGAAAGACTATTTTTATGTAATAATCATTGAGTTTGGCTTACTTCTAATACTTTTTTTAATTGGAATCTCTTTTTATTTTAATGAAAAACTGTCATATCATTCTCTAATTAAATAAAAGGTGGAGATTAAAACCCACTATTACTTGTTATTGTGTATTTAAAACAAAATGAGATCTCTAGTTAAAAAAGTACTGGAGGTAAGCCAAACTCATAATCATTCAACTATTTGTTTGCACTTTTTTTTTTTTTTTTTGATAGGTAATTAGAAATCTAATATAAAAGAGAAAAGGATGAAAAGTACAAGATGTTCATGATGATGAACAACAAGAAATCATAGAACAAACAACACAACAAAAAAAGGGTAGTTAGGAAACTAAGCTAAGAGAAGACATAAACTAAGAGAGAGAAGAACAATCAGTAAAACCCTAACAATGAGACCACTCCAATAGACTGCATTGGCATAAAACCTTTAACTCATCCAACGTCTTCTCAATGCCCTTAAAAGATTGACGATTTCATTCTAACCACACAATCCACATTAAGCACCCTAGAACCAAATTCCAAATGTCCGAATTATGCTTCCCAAGCCACTGATGCCAACAAGATAACAAACCCGCCACCGATCCTGGCATAATCCAATGAATACCAAAAGCTTAAAGCATAAAGGTCCATAGGGAATAAGTAATGGGACAATGAAGAAGAAGGTGGTCTACCGCCTCCCCATCACAGCAACACATACAACATCAATTAGCCAAAGGGCGACCCTTAAGCATTAGATTATCCAAAGTGAGGATCCGACCATGTGCAGCTGTCCACAGAAAGACCGCCACACACTTAGGAATCTTTGGTTTCCAAACATCCTTCCAAGAAAACAAAGAATTCAAAGCACCCCAAATCGCATGGTAGTAAGACCGGGTGTCAAACTTACCATCACCTTTTAGCCGCCAGCAAAGAGTATCTCTCCTATCACCTTGAGGAATATGAGTTTGGATAAGCTGAAATAGAGAATAAGATGCAGCCAACTCCTAATCTTCAAAAGCTCTATAAAACCTTAAATTTCACACTTTAACAGTACCCCCCTTCTAGAGTCCGCAAAACCTCAGAGATGTAAGCATCCTTGACTGCCGAACACAATTAAACCTCAGGATAGAGATCTTTTAGAGTATTATCACCAATCCACCTATCATGCCAAAAGCGGATACGAGTGCCTTCACCCACTACAAAAGACAAATGCTTAAAAAAGCTTTCCCACCCTTCATTAATGCTTCTCCATAGGCCACACCTATGAGTCCTCCTGCAGACTTTAGTACTCCACCCCCTTGACCCTTACCATATTTTGTGGAGATAACTCTCCGCCAGAGATAGGTAACTTCATGACCATATCTCCACAGCCATTTCCCTAATAAAGCTTGATTAAATGACACCACACTTCTTATTCTCAAACCACCCATCTCAACAGGTAAACACACATTTTCCCAAGCCACCAAAGAATACTTAAAACTCTTCTCAAAAGACCCCCACAGAAAATTCCTCTGAATACTTTCCAATCTAGTAGCCACAGCTTTAGGAATAGTAAAAAGAGACAAAACGTATGTTTGGAGACTTGAGAGAGTACTCTTAAGCAACAATAGCCTACCACCCCTAGATAAATAGAGATGCTTCCACCCAGAAAGTTTCTTCTCCATTTTCTCCAAAATAGGATTCCAAATCGAAGCTGTCTTAAAAGAAGTTCCCAAAGGCATCTCCAAATATTTCATAGGCAAACTACCCACTCTACATTGAAGAATATTAGCCAAAGCATCTAAAATATTCACCTCCCCAACAAGGACAATCTCACTTTTCCCGACATTGACCTTGAAGCCTGTAAAAGCCTGAAAACAAGACAACACCAACCTTATGGACAGCAACTGTTCCCTAGAGGCATCACAAAATAAGATAGTGTCATCAGCAAATAATAGATAGGAAAAACACACACCAACAGAGTTCACAACTCCCACATGAAAACCCTGAATAAGATTACACTCGTTTGTCTTCTTCAAGAGTCTACTTAAAACCTCCATTATCAAGAGAAGCAAAAGAAGGGATATATAGTGGATCCCCTTGTCTCAACCCATGAGAGCTTCCAAAAAAAACTTCAGGGGATCCATTTAACAGGACTGACCAAAACCCAATTTGTTTGCACTTTCATTACAGTGAATAGCTATTTATCATCAAAAGATCTGTAATAGACTAATAACTATTCTTTTAGTCACATAATATCTAAAAAAAAAAAATTCTTCATAATTATCAATCCAAAAATTATTAATCCCGAAACTCCCTAAAAGATTATATATATATATATATGTGTGTGTGTGTGTGTGTATAAAATGTTGGTAACAGTGTAAGATTTGTATTATTATTATCAATAAAATTCTCCTCGTGAATGGTTATTTTAACCACCAAGTATTTGGGTTACCGTTAATATTACTTTATTATTTTGACACATCAACAATTGTAAAATATTTTATACAATGAATAATGTTACAGTCATAAATAATTTTACAACATTTTTACTAATGTTGATGCGGCCAACATTTTATTGGTTTTCATTTAAAACAAAGTTTCTCTCCAAGAAACTCTACAAACTCTTCATATATCTCTATATTGAGTGTGAATTTTGAAAATCTAACCGTTAAATTACATGTTCTTATTATATTCTTCATACATGTAAAATTTCAAAAAGATCAAAGATCAATTGCTATCTCATCAAACAAATGTTAAAATTTCAAATTTTTCTAATCTAAAATTATATATAAAAAATAAGTTTATTGATCAAATAGTAAATAATATCCAATTTGAACAAAATTTGATATGCATGTTAAGAACATAAGGAACATGAAATTCAATGGTTAGATTTTCAAAATTCATACCAAAAAAATAGATATATGAAACTCTCCAAACTAGTTTGGAGAGAAACTTTGTTTATTTCATCTAGGCTCACCATTAATATTACTTCTTCATTTACCAATAATTACTCATCACATCAGCAGTTTGTAAATTTTTTTGCAAAATAATTTGTATCTCTAACATTATTCTTATAAAAAAAAATTTTGTAAAATAGTTTGGTATCATATTTTTGAATACGTGTCTAAATTTACTTAATGCATGTTTCGTATACGAGAATAGATTCATGAATGGAATGACTATTCCTTTATAATAATCATTCAATTGTTTGGTTGAACTTCCTTTTTGCAAAATAGTTTGTATCTCTAACATTATTCTTATAAAAAAATTTTTGTAAAATAGTTTGGTAGACTTTGGATTTTTGAATACGTGTCTAAATTTACTTAATGCACGTTTCTTATACGAGAATAGATTCATGAATGGAATGGCTATTCCTTTATAATAATCATTCAATTGTTTGGTTGCACTCATTATAGGAAATAGCTATTCATTATTAAAAGATCTGAAATAGTTATTCCTTAAGTTATGTAACAGCCTAACAACTAAACAAAATAAAAATTCTCCTAAAATTATCAATCCTATCACTCCCTAAAGGATCTCTCTCTCTCTCTCTCTCTCTCTCTCTATATATATATATATATATATATTTTGGTAATGCTGTAAGATGATGATGATGGTTATATTATTATTATTATTATTATTATTATTATTAATAATTTAATGTAACATTTAGAGCTACTTTTTTTTTTTTTAGAAACAAACACACACACACACACACAGTGGAGAGGGAAAGGGGTTCTAACACAAAGGCATACCACAATTCCACTCAAAAGCCATTTATAGATACTAGTTGTGATAATTCATTTAAAAAAAAAAAAAAACTGTTGATAAGAATAAGGCTAATCACTTTATATTATGGTATGAAATTTAATTTAAAAAAATTAAAAACTCATTTATTTCTAATCTACTAATTTAAATTTCATATATATATATATATATATATATATATATCATGTAACATGTATTAATTTTTTTTTTTAATCTTGTCTTGTATATCATCATTTTATTCAAGCGTGAGAATTTTTCATGATTAGAATCTAATTTTTAGGGTAGATATATTTTTTTATACATTTTTTAACATTTATGGAGAACAATTTTAAACAAAGACAATGAAATTAATTGTTCTGTTCCTATGTTATCACCAAACAAATGTACAAGAATAATTATTCCATTACAACTTCTTGTATTACTTGTAATACATATTCATATTTCAATGTAATGATTATAGTGTACCAAATGTTCACTTACTATTTTCCTTGATCCCACAAAGGTGAAGTGTGAAGATGGATCTTAAAAGGTAATAATAATAAGTTAAAATTTTATGTAGTCCAATGACTTTTACTTTCAATTACTAATTCAGTTCCTAAAATTTAATTTTTTCCAATTTAGTCCCTCACTTTATAAAAATGAATTAATATGGTCCTTCCATCCAAATCTACTACCAAATGACGTTATTTAAATTTTTTTATTAAAAAATTAATTGAAAACATTCATGAGATGCCTTATCTAACAGATCTCATTGTTTGATGATTTTTTTTAAAATGTTTAAACAACTTTATTTATAATAGATTTTAAAAGAATGAACAAAATGAGTCATTTTACCAAAGTTAGGGACTAAATTTAAAATAATTAAATAATAAGGACTAAATTGAAAATTGAAGTAAAAAAGGTAAGGGTCTTCTTAGAATTATTTGAAAAAAAAAAAAAGTAAAAAGGTAAGGAAATATATGGTCTAAATTAAGGTTGTAAATAAACCAAGAAATTTATGAACAACTCAAGTTCAACTTGAAAAAAAAAAAAAAAAAAAAAACTTGTTTTTGTTTGTTTATTTAGAAAACAAGCTAAGTTCAAGCCTTAAGTTTAGACTCGATTATTAAACGAGTCAAGTTCAAACATAATAATGTGTTCATGAACAAGCTTTTGAACATGATGGCCCAATTTAACTATATATAATATTATATTTTTATATGCATACTTGTCTAAAAATATATTTATATAGACTTGAAGTTGGATTTTTAAGTTTGTTAATAGGTCACATGATATTAAATTATTACTTGTAACTTATTAATGATATAAACAGTCTATTTGTATTAAAAATTCATAAAATTGTGAAAAGGTCAAATATTTTAGTCATGCTTTCACAATATATAGAAAAATAATAAGTTAATCAAGCTTGCTCAACCAAAAAAATAAGCCAAATTTGAACATAAAATCTTATCTGGTACTGAGCTCGAGCTCGACTCATGTTCAAATTTTTTTTTTTTTTTTTTTTTTAACTTTTAGTACTTGGCTCGTTTACAGTCCTAGCCTAAATTGAATTTTAGCCAAATAAAAATAACTTGTCACTAGTTCGTGGTGGAGACAATTTTATACTCCCTATCCCAAACTTGATTCGGTGTGAAGAATTGGAAATTTTCATATAATTTATATTGATATATTTTATGCTTGGTATATAATTATGTTTTCTAATAAATATATGTCAAAAATATAAAAAATATAAATTTCTTTAATTGTACTATTTTTGTTTTTATGTTTTATGTTTTATGATTTTGATTGTTATATTGTTTGCTGTAGTCTTAGAACTTGATTTGTAAGTGCTTCATGATTTGGATATTTGTTTTTATTAAAATTATTTATTTTTGATAAATTCCGCTCGCATTCTATCATTCTTGAACTCACTTCACCCTTTATTTAGAACTTATAAGAGGGGAAGGTGTCAATTGTGTTAGGACTCGTTGATGTCATTTTTTTTTTCCTTGGATTGGTAAGATACATACTCAAACCCACAGCCTCACTCTTCATCCTTTTATCGATAGGAGAAGTGGGGCTAAATCTATTTTTTTAAGCTTCATTGCTACAGTGCATATCTATAAATAGATGTGCAATATTCATGAGAGCTAAACAAAAAAAAATATTATTTTATTTTGTCGGTGATTAAAATAATACCACTTGCTCTCTTTTTTTTTTTTTTTTTTTTTTCATTCTTTTATCACACCGTGCCTCTCTCTCTCTCTCTCTCTCTCTCTCTCTCTCTCTCATCTCCTCTCTAAAGCTCATCTCTCTCAAGCTCACTCTCTCAACTCGGTTTCTCAAGCTCACTCTGTTTATCGCCGCCGGCCCGATTCATCGTCAACGTCGCCACCACCGAAGCTCGACGTCACCGACCCACCAGCCGTCCCAAGCCGCCGATCAGCCTCAGACCCACGCTGCCATCCACCTCAGACCCACTTCTCTTCCGCCGATCAGACCCACGTTGACACTGTCCTCCTCATCAAAGCCCAGCTCTGTGATTGGTGATTTTTTATTTTGTTTGTGATTGGTGATTTTGTTTGGTCTGGGTTGAGGAAAAAGATTGGAGATTTCAGTCGGTGTTTTTTTTTTTTTTTTTTTTTTCTTTTTCTGCTGTGGACTGGTGGTGGTGGTGGTTGTAGGTGTGGCTAATGGTAGAGGTGGTTGTGGTTGGTGCTGTGGATGTTTTTTGGATAGTGAGATATATTATTTTATTGTAGGACATATTATTTTATTGCGATGTTTATATTATTTTATTGTGTTGAAAGTTGAAATAGATCTATTGTTGCAGCATGTGTGTAGGTAAAATAGATAAAATAACTTTTGGTAGAGCTAAAAAGTTAAATTTTTAATTTCACTGTTGTAGATGCTCTAATTGAGTTATAGCTCATTAACTAATTAATAATAAAATATAATTATAAAAAACTAGCGGAAAAAAATCAGCTTACCTGACTTGACCCAAGGAAAATTTGGGTGGGCGAGACTGGATAGATCAAGGAACCGAATATCACCTCCCAAAAACTAGAGGAAAAAAATCAGCTTACCTGACTTGACCCAAGGAAAATTTGGGTGGGCGGGACTGGATAGATCAAGGAACCGAATATCACCTCGGTGGGAGGCAAAAAATATCCCACCCGTGTGTGGGTGGAGCCAGACCCAAGGGCTAGGGACGGAGTCCCTGCAAAAAAAACACCCACTTTTTTTTACCATCCCTACCATTTTGACTTTTCTGAATCAAAACTGATAATAAATTCATTAGCAATTGCTCATCGCGCTTTTCATTTTCACATTTACCATATACTGTAAAGGTTAAATTGTAAATTACATTTCTAAAATTTGAAAGTTTTAAATTTTACATCCTGAAGTTTCAGAATTTAAATTTAACATCTTAAAATTTCAAAATTTCATGGAGAAAAATCTAAATTTTAAAACTTCAAGATATAAAATCCAAACACCCTCAAAACTTTTTAAGAGTGTAGTTTGCAATTTAGCCTACTATAGAATAATAAACACATACATGGATTAAATATGAAAATTTTATTGGAATACCATAACATAAATTCTACTAATTCTGGGTTTTATTCCAATGCTGTAAGCAAATGATATGAAATAAAAATTCTATTACTGGATATACTAATTACTAATTAGTAATTCAAGCTAAGTTTTTATGTAGTATCGCTTTGCAGTGATAATCCTCCTCTCCAGAGTCCAGAGTAACGACCAAATATTGGATTCCCTACATGCCAAGTACCTACTCTTTTTTTTTATAGGCTACCTACACCTATTTTCAAAAATAGAGAGTCCTACAGCTAAGCATTTGATTGAAACTTACTGCAAATGATTTGCAACTGATCATCGGTTCACCACATTAACTTAGCAATGTGGGGATAAAGTTTGGGAAATGAATCATATTCAGGACGCCATGTCTGTGAAATCCCCCGGACAAGTAGAATTAATTCGTAAGTCACCTAGTAGATAGAGATATAAACTTGGGCACCATGAACAAGGAAGAGTTTATGTGTAATTCTCTTCTCCTTTTATAATCACAAATAATTGTCAAGTACACAAGTCTATACACCATTAAACCTAAAAGATTCTTCTCAGGGGAGGCAGCAAATCCACACGGTAAAAAAGGGTAAAAATTTGTCTACAATTTAACAGTACAATGAATTACAACATAGCAGCAGGAAAATTCTACAAACCAGCTAAAACGCAGTTAGAAGAAGCTGTTATACTGGTTAGTGAGAGAATCCTTGAGATTTGAGTAAACTCCATAAAGTGAGTACTGACGAAGATTTGCCACTTCATACCAAGAGTTGAGAGCTTGAAGGTGCTTATCTGTACCAGAGAATGCCAATTGTATACCAAGACTGCAATCTACAGTGCCTCCATTGTTCTTGCAGTTGGATGTTTTGATTGCACAATCCTGATTGTTAAGACAGACAAAGTTTGAGTTTCCAGAACATTTAGTGCAACCATCCCTTTTCCAATAAAAGTTTTCCAGCCTGCCCTTCTGAAACTCGAGTGCCTGCATCACAAAATTTAATTGGTTTTTATTTATTTTAACTCAAAGATGATTATGAAGGAAAAAATGAGATCACAAACAGTGAATGAAAGATGGATGTCCTTACAAGGGTAAAGCTGGTTACAATATATGTACTATTCGCAACAAAAGCAGGAGTGGACCTTGCAGCATATTTCCGTCCAGCAAATGCAACCATATACCCATAATTTTCCTGGTTCAGGCAGAAGAATATAGAACATTACAAGTGATATAAAAATTATTGCATTTATACATGTCAACTGACAAAGGAGAAGTTTGATTAATCAAATTATACGCAAATACTCGGATTAACCAATCAAGCGGAAGTGTGAGAATATCATTTCCTCCATTTGGGCATTTGGGCACAAAAAATTCGATCAACAAATTCACTACCTATTTTCAAGTTTTAAGTAGTGCAAACACTTCTTAGTACCACTACAGTGCTCCATTTTGCTTAACTAGCAAGCAACATAATAAGAATATGAAACCAATGGCAGATATTGAATGCAAGCAATAAAATTACTATCCATTTCAACCCCAAAAAACTAATTACGTCAAAAACTTATTATGAACATCAAGACAAAAGCAATTCTCTGCGCAAGCCTGTTTGAGCTAGAGCTCATTAGTACAATTTTCTCCACAAGTTAAGCAGGTTGTACAAGGGATGAAGTCTAAGCAGGCTACTGAGAATACTTTCACCTAAAGTCAACGAAAATTTACTCAGCAATCTTTCTAGAATAGGAAAACTCTTTTTTTCTTAAACGTAGGGAACCTTACTAAAGAAGAGCTCTTTCGACTCGCCTCTGACCAGTAAAACCTACGGGCAACTGACTCCACCCGCCACCCACCAGAACCAGTTGCCGGGTAATCCGGTAGCATTCACTCCTCCTGACGGGCTATGCAGTTTATGCTCATGCCAAGATGAGGAAAACTAAAGCAATTCTCAGCATTCTATTGAAACAGATTTTCTTCAGCTTGATATGAAAAATCGCAAACTATGTGCATACGCAAAATCAATGAGAAAATACCATCAATAACAACACCAAACCCTAATTCAACTTAGACCAAATCCACACTCTAATATGGCAGTGTTTGTTCCACAAAATCAAAAGTAAGGAATAATACAAATTGTAATCTTCCACTCCAAATGCACAATTTAAACCCTAAACTGAAGGCAAACCGTAGAGAGAGAGAGAGAGAGCTAACCAGAGAGGTGGTAGAGTTAACGGTGAGGAGTGAGATCTCGTCGACCTTGGGTCTGAAGAGAGCGAACTGAGAGTTGGAAGAGGAGAGGTGGAGTCTGCTATCGCAGGGAGAGAGCTGCTGTGTTGTGTTGAAGAAGAAGGAGGTTTTCCCAGCGAAAGCGAACCCCAAGGAGAACCCGTCGGAGCGAGCCACCGTCGTGTCACCGCACGGCGAGTACTGGCCGTTGTTGTCGCTCGCAGCGCCGACGGAGATCAGAACCATCAGCATCAGAGTGATGGTCGCAAACGACGTCGTTTGCGTTCGGCGGACCGCCATGGCCGATCGCGAATCGAGTGCTTTTTGACTTTTTTGGAAATTGGAGTTCGGAACTTTGGAAGCGACTACACGTTACAGGAAGGTGTGAAACTGTGATTTAATATTAATAATAATCTCTGTATATAATAATAGGTAAACGTTAATATTAATAATAATTTCTGTATATAATAATAGATAAGCAGGAAGATAATTTAATTAAATTTTAAATTAAAATTAAATTAAAGTTTAATTTTGTATTATGTGTGTTATTTAACCTAAATTTTAAAATTTTGTACCAAATGATAGTTAATTTAGTGTAAAAATTAAATTTTAATAATAGTTTTATTTTGTGCCACGTGCCTTATTTAATTTAAAATTTAAAATTTTTGTGTTAAATTAGTTAATTTAGTGTAAAAAACGAAGAGTCAAATATAATAAACCATAAAAAACACAATTATATAACTAAAAAAAAATCAAATTTATAAGTGATCTATATGTCGTATATATATGTGTGTGTATATATATATATATATATATATATGGGCCAAAATGGCCAAATACTATAATTTTCAGAAATTTTTAGTAAAAAAACACTGTTTTGGAAATAAATGGGAATGTACCACTTTTTTAGACCTCGAATTTTAGAAACTCGAGTTCCAAATGGTACTCGAGTTTATGAAACTCGAGTTCCTCATCAGTTCCGCCACCGTGGCCGTGCTTAGTTGGAATTTGCGCGATTAAAAAAAATAATGTAGTACTCGAGCTTGGTGAACTCGAGTTCCATGCAACATAGTACTCGAGTATACTAGGCTCGAGTACCTATTATAAATAAAATTATGTTTATGTTTATTTCTACGGTACTCGAGCTCACCAAGCTTGAGTACCTTATAAGGAACTCGAGTTTACTAAACTCGAGTTCCTTATAACTTTTTTTTTTTTTTGGATAATCGACAAATAAACATAAACATAAACATAAAAATAAGTAGTTTTTTTATGTTTTTATTTATTTAAATAGAAGCATTGTAAAGTATAGAGATTTTAATTTCAAAATATGAATTAATTTCTACATTAATCAAAACTGTTCATTGTTTTCTCATAAAAATTATTCACTGTTTTCTGCATAAACTATTTCTACGATTTTGCATAAAATTATTTTCTGTTTAGCATTATTTAAAAAATTGTTCACTTTCTTTTCTACGTAAATTATTTTCTGTTCACTATTTAAAAAATTGTTCACTGTTTTCTCATAAAACACCTAATGAAATCATGTTTTCTAAATTTAAACGCCAAATCTGAATGCTTTTTTACGATTGAATTTCACAATAATCGAATCTATTTTTCTGTATTGATAAAATCTACTTCTACATAAATAAAATTTGCTCTCTGCACATCATTTTTACTGTATATTCGAATCTACTTACTGCATTCATAAAATCTGTTTTCTACATTAATTAAAACTATTAATTGTTTTCTCATAAAAATTGTTCACTGTTTTCTGCATAAACTATTTCTACGATTTTGCATAAAATTATTTTCTGTTCAGCATTATTTAAAAAATTATTCACTCTCTTTTCTGCGTAAATTATTTTTTGTTCACTATTTAAAAAATTGTTCACTGTTTTCTTATAAAACACCTAGTGAAATTTTTTTTTTCTAAATTTAAACGCCAAATCTGAATGCTTTTTTAGCATTTTAAATTTCACAATAATCGAATATTTTTCTGCATTGATAAAATCTACTTCTACATTAATAAAATTTGCTCTCTGAACATTATGTTTACTGTATATTCGAATCTACTTACTGCATTCATAAAATCTGTTTTTTACATTAATTAATACTGTTGATTGTTTTCTCATAAAAATTGTTCATTTTTTTTTTTGCATAAACTATTTCTACGATTTTGCATAATTTTTTTTTCTGTTCAGCATTATTTAAAAAATTGTTCACTCTCTTTTCTGCGTAAATTATTTTTTGTTCACTATTTAAAAAATTGTTCACTGTTTTCTTATAAAACACCTAGTGAAATGGTGTTTTCTAAATTTAAACGCCAAATCTGAATGCTTTTTTAGCATTTTGAATTTCACAATAATCGAATCTATTTTTCTGCATTGATAAAATATATTCCTACATTAATAAAATTTTCTCTCTGCACATCATGTTTATTATATATTCAAATCTGCTTACTGCATTCATAAAGGTGTACTGAAAAAAAGTTTTTTATTTATTTATTATATATGCTTTAAATTTTAAAGATGATTTTCTTATAAAACATTTTAAAAGGACTTTACAAAAGGACATTGACAAAAAGCTTTGAAATTACATCTTGTTAACACCAGTGCATTTATTGAAGCATCTGGTTGTCAACTCCCTGGCAAGGAGGTTGGAGATTCAAGCTCCATAAAGACAAAATCATAGTCTCCTAAAAGCTATCTTATAGGAGCAAGCTTTTCAAAGCTCCACCCTAAGATTCAGCAAAAAACGAGACTTGTCATTAGAACCTTACCCCCTGAAATTCAACAGAATATACTAACCCATAAAGCCATAACAAGTTCTTATAATAGATGGATGTACCTTTTCGAAGTATTAGTCTCTACAGCATTTATCAAAACAGAAGACCTGACAGACGACATATGGCTCTCTCATAAAGCTATATGGTATGAAAGTTTTGGAGAAGTAGATAGAGTTTATGAAGGAATAGGAGACAGATACAAAACATATCTGGGATTACTTATCAATACGGAGACAGAAGATCCAGTAATTATTGATACTTTATGGTTATTTGAAATGCTAGAAGCAAGGTTTATCAGCAAATTAATCATAACTTCTGGAATTCAGATTAGTTTATTTCCCAAAGTCATCCAAGAAGTAGCTGCATAGATTGGAGGACTTAATTATATGAAGATCACTATCTGGAGTACTCTTTTAGCTTGGGACAGTAGTTATTATATGGAAGCTCGGCTAGCACACATTTTGGTTCTTATTCATGATTGGGGTTGTATCTTTGAATACAACTGGTATACAGGAGATACTTATTTACCACTTAATGATCCAGATGTTCTAGCTCAAAAATGGTCTAATTTCATGAGTAATAAGATTTATGAGATACAGAAAGAATTAGACAGAGGCTTTTACTTATACAGACAGATGTTCAAAAGTTACTACTATTTACTAGCATGCTTAAAAAGAGATCTGATAGATTCCCAAGATCTAAAAGATTCCCAGACAGACGCAGACAGACTATTAGTCATCAGTACTAATTTTCATACCACCAACAAATTAACTTGAGTTAAATTTACCTACTCAGGTTACTTTACCATGGTTCATTTCACTTATAAAAGAGACGGACTACAAAGACAGAAGACAAGTTTCTAAGTTTCTAAGATTCTAAGCTTTTAAGTTCCAAGTTTTAGAAAGCCTTTTGTAATAGCCTTCCCTCTCCCTCAAAAAGACTTTCGTACTCGTTCCCCCTCTTGTAATCTTGTAACCTTTCTCTTCAGACAGTTTTATTTTCAAGCTTGTATCAAAGACAGCAGTTTGTTTTCAAGTTTATCAAAGACTGAAGTTTTTATTCAAGTAAGATTTTACTAGTTTTTGTTTTCAGATTCCATTCTCTATTTTAACCTTATTTTGAATATATCTATTTTGCTATTTACTCTCTTTATTATCTATTTTATCATTGTTTATGCTTCCATATTACTGCTGTGCTCTCTCCACTGGGTAGTCATTGGTATTAGAGCATCCAGATCATAAAACACCTAATGCTAAATGCTAAAAATAGTTTATACAGAAAACAATGAACAATTTTTATGAGAAAAAAGTGAACAGTTTTAATTAATGCAGAAAACAGATTTTATGAATACAGTAAGCAGATTTGAATATATAGTAAATATGATGTAGCACCAACTGTGGCATGAGTAGTTTTTTGAAGACACGTCACCAGCCCATTGCTGTAGCACCAACTGTAGTCATACGAACCACATGCGCCAATAGACGCCACTGTTTCACACGTGCTGCTCAACAGCTCTGCACGATTTCACACACTGTCTAGTCATATCATCCACATTCATGTGAATACTTAAATATATGAATAATCGTACCCTAGTGCCAGGGACATAGCACTGTGTCAATTAAATATGATGCTCTGTTCAAGAACACTGCAACTACCTCCCACATCTTCAAATCTCACTGTGACATTGGGACATTTAAAATCCTATTCCTGTAGTGTTTTTCCAGCCTGTATTGACATGACAAGCTCTAATAACTAAGATTATAATGCTTGGAACATGAAATGAGGTTATAAATGCACCACAATAATGATCTTATTTCTACCCCACTAACTTCGTAGATTGATTAAGCTATGAGTCGCAACGCCTCAACATCAAATCGTACAATGCGAAACAAGTTTGGATCTACTTCAACAAATAGATTATCACAAGTTCCAGCAGATCAACAACTACAAACATATACAGACCACTATGAAGGGAAATGGGTTGGAAAAAAGAGAGATTTCCTTAATATGCCAATAAACACGTACGAGAGTCTTGGAAGCGTCGGGCACATCATGGTCGGAAAACCTACAAAACTAAGTATAGATACCACCGCAATAAAGTTCACCGTAGTAGAACCATCATGGTCAACCCTATACGAGAAAAGGTGTGTGTTGGAGATGCATTGTCGATGGCATGGGTTACGAGTTCCTAAGGTACGCTCAGTCGAGTTACCTAGAAATGAACCTGCCAACATACTTGCTCGTCTTAAACAAGAGAACAATCAAATGCAAAGGCGATTAGACTATTTTCATGCAATCCAAAAAGTTAGGAAGCATCTAAAGGGGAAGACGCAAGAGTGAGCCATCAAGTCTATTAATGAAGTTACTGTGTTAGATGATGAAAGAGATATTTCAGACTTCTTAGATTCAAGTAATGATGATTTCCAAAAATTTCTACCTACGAACAACAGACGTTGTTGTTAATGTCCACGATTGCTACACTGATGTTCACAGTGCTGCATGTGCTACCTACATTCTTTGATTTTCCTACGAACAGTTTTAATTAATGTAGAAAATAGATTTTATGAATGTAGTAAGCAGATTCGAATATACGGTAAACATGATGTGCAGAGAGCAAATTTTATTAATGTAGAAATAGATTTTATCAATGCAGAAAAATAGATTCGATTATTGTGAAATTCAAAATGCTGAAAAAGCATTCAAATTTGGCGTTTAAATTTAGAAAACATTATTTCACTAGGTGTTTTATGAAAAAATAGTGAACAATTTTTTAAATAGTGAACACAAAATAATTTACGCAGAAAAGAGAATGAACAATTTTTTAAATAATGCAATACAGAAAATAATTTTATGCAAAATCATAGAAATAGTTTATGCAGAAAACAGTGAAC
The DNA here is from genome assembly GCA_033629205.1 of Lithocarpus polystachyus. Classification (NCBI taxonomy): domain Eukaryota; kingdom Viridiplantae; phylum Streptophyta; class Magnoliopsida; order Fagales; family Fagaceae; genus Lithocarpus; species Lithocarpus polystachyus. Next base: position 32,586,884 of record CM066168.1, on the reverse strand, counting down.
AATTTTTATAAAAAAACAATGAACAGTTTTAATTAATGCAGAAAATATATTTTATGAATGCAGTAAGCAGATTCGAATATACAGTAAACATGATGTGCAGAGAGCAAATTTTATTAATATAGAAATAGATTTTATCAATGCAGAAAAATAGATTCGATTATTTTGAAATTCAAAATGCTGAAAAAGCATTCAAATTTGGCGTTTATGAGAAAACAGTGAACAATTTTTATGAGAAAACAGTGAACAATTTTTTAAATAGTGAACAGAAAATAATTTACGTGGAAAAGAGAGTGAACTATTTTTTAAATAATGTTGAACATAAAATAATTTTATGCAAAATCGAAGAAATAGTTTATGCAGAAAATAGTGAACAATTTTTATGAGAAAATAATGAACAGTTTTAATTAATGTAGAAAACAGATTTTATGAATGCAGTAAACAAATTCGAATATATTGTAAACATAATGTGCAGAGAGCAAATTTTATTAATGTAGAAATAGATTTTATCAATGCAAAAAAATAGATTCGATTATTGTGAAATTCAAATGTGAAAAAGTATTCAGATTTGGCGTTTAAATTTAGAAAACATGATTTCACTAGGTGTTTTATGAGAAAACAAGGAACAATTTTAAACAGTGAACAAAAAATAATTTATGCAGAAAAGAGATTGAACAATTTTTTAAATAATGCTGAACAAAAAATAATTTTATACAAAATCGTAGAAATAGTTTATGCAAAAAACAGTGAACAATTTTTATGAGAAAACAATGAACAGTTTTAATTAATGTAGAAATTAATTCATATTTTGAAATTAAAATCTTTATATTTTACAATGCTTCTATTTAAATAAATAAAAACATAAAAAAACTACTTATTTTTATGTTTATATTTATGTTCATTTGTCGATTATCCAAAAAAAAAAATTATAAGAAATTCGAGTTTACTAAACTCAAGTTCCTTACAAGGTACTCGAACTTGGTGAGCTCGAGTACCATAGAAATAAACATAAACATAATTTTATTTATAATAGGTACTTGAGCCTAGTATACTCAAGTACTGTGTTGCATGGAACTCGAGTTTACCAAGCTCAAGTACCACATTTTTTTTTAATTGCACAAATTTCAGCTCAGCACCGCTACGGTGGCGAAACTGATGAGGAACTCGAGTTTCATAAACTCGAGTACCATTTGGAACTCAAGTTTCTGAAACTCGAGTTCTAGAAAAGTGGTACATTCCCATTTATTTTCGAAACAGTGTTTTTTTGCTAAAAATTTCTTAAAATGGTGGTATTTAGCCATTTTGGCCTATATATATATATCTATATAATAATAACTAATAGCCGAAATGTTTGACTTTTTGTTGACCACTTCTCATTGTGCCACATGGCTACATAAATTAATGACACGTACACATTTAAAAAAGTCGAACAGATGCAACTTTTCATTTTCTAATAGGCACCTTCTTCGGTTAATAAGCATGTTTTCAATTAATAGACACCTTTTAACTTTAACTAACCGCTCATATGGCTACATAAATTAATCTATATAAATATTTATATCTATATTTACATAACACAGAACCACGGTGTCTTTTCATTTTGGGATTAAAAGTGAAGTGCTTATTATTTTAGAATCCAACGTGTCTCTTAAACTTCTCAAGTTGCATAGTTCTTCCCACAAACCCCCCCCCCCCCCCAAAAAAAACCAGTTATTTCTTTCCCTCTCTTTCTATTTGTTCTCCTCCCTCTCACTGCCTCTGTACTTTATTTCCAAAGGTTAGATCTCTTTTCTCATTTTATAATTTATTAATCAAATTATACCCATCTTTGACACAATCCAAAAGATACAATGAACGGCCAAAACTGATTTAAACTTCTTAACCTCTTCTGATTGCTGCAACAATTGTTTTTATTCTTCTTACACACATATAAGGATATCGGAGAGCAAGCGGTGGACGAGCAAGAGTCAGAGTTGCTGTTCTTTTTGTCTCCTCAATACCTAGTCTCCACTCCCATTTGAGCCTTTCTCTTCCCCGACGACGGAATTAGCCAAATCCTCCAAGAAGGTCACACTATCTCTCTCTCTCTCCAACTAAATCCATTTTAGTACGAATAGCATCAGATATTCTTGCATCGTTTTAACTTTTATTTACTTTTACTAATTGGTTTATATTTGAATTGCTTTTAGTTTGAGTATTGTTGGTTTCAAAAGTCGATTTGGATTATAATAGTCTAATCACACCTTAGAATTTGTTCAATTAATTGGGTTTGTTTGTTTGTTTCCATCTCATTAATTTTTTAATATAATTTCTTATTATGATTTCGTAGCCGATAAAGGTAATCATAAATATGCACACAGAGATAGATGGAGAGAGATTGAGAGAGGAATTCTAGGACTGTCAAATAGCTACCATGTCAAATCATCACCCACCTTCAACCCTGCCTCTTGACACCTTCATATACTGCAAGAACCACTACCAATACAGGTATTTTTAACAACAAAAATTAGTGTTAAATATTATTTAGGTTTTGTTATTTGTTAGTTTTTTTCTTTAGATTTAATTTTGTGAAAAATAATTATTAATATAACTCATATTTGTAGTCTAATTATTGTGTTGATGGTTTAATTAGGCCGACAACTGTTCACAATTGCTTATGCTTCACTGTCATCATTCTTTTGAACCCTTGGAAGGGTGAGCTTCAGTAATTTGAAATAAAATGATTTAGAAAGAAGATAACGTTTTTCACTTACCAAAAAAAAAGGAAAGAAGATAAGGTTTTAGTCAATAGGCTTTCTATATTGGTCCTATGGGTATTAGGCTAATATTCATTTTCCAGTATTCAAACTAACATTACTGCTGCTGTGTGCTGCTATACTAAGGCCTGGTGCTGTTGTTTGTGAATTTTTTTTGTTGTTGTTGTACATGCTAATATGCATTATGCTTCTATTGTACTTAGTGTTAGTTGTATTGTGATAATTGGTAATTGTTGGAATTGTACTAGGAATTGATGCAAAGTCCAGGATGTTTTAGTAGTTATTGGTAGATTCTTAAAAAGCACTTAGTGAGAAATATTAACATAGTTGTGTTTGTTTGCTTCTTGTTAATAGAAGGTTGCAAGGTAAATTCAAATGTTAATAAAAAGTTGGCCTCTTAAGAGTGTGCCACCTCAGCTTTGGAGTCTTCACAATTTTACACCTCAACAATATTTTTAATTTTTATTTTTAGCACGGTATTTTAGTTAATATTTTACTTAGTTTGAACTTTGAACTACTTTGAACCCGATAATGCACTCTCCCTCTCTCTGTCTCTAATAGCAACCTCTAAGGACAACCATCCAAAGGCAAGATGGAATGTGGGGTACCGCTGCAAGTGTTGCCTTGAAAAGAAAAGACTGCAGTTGATTCAAATGCTCCAACTCCTGCTTGCAGTGCACACAACCTTATTTCACAAAGTTCAACGTCCTTAGCCTTCGTTTGGATAGCACGTTGGCGTCCACGTTCCACGTTTCCTCTTCTTCTCTTTTTTTTTTTTTTTTTTTTTTTTGTGGCCCTTGAAGCGCATTTCAGCCCCCATTTTGGTACTGTGCGGCTACTGGTCATGAACAGTAGCCGCAACTTTTGACTTTTCCATCTCTTTTTTACTATTTACGGACCCAAAAAATACTACTTTTCAGCAATTTTTTCATTAAAAATGGGTCCCACTACACTATTTATACATTTAAAAATTATTCTGCTACAGTGTTTTTTAGTTTTCAGTTTTAGCGGTATCCAAACGGACCTTTAATGTTTTTCCATTAATATGTTTTTTTATTTATTTAAATGGATGTAGTTTATTTAAAGATATGTAAAGCATTCTTGTGTTTGCATGTTGTGCTCCCTTTCTACTGTTTATTAATTGCACCATATATGACTTTTCAAATGATACTCCTAAATGTGATTTTTTAAGCACATTGATGATGACAAGAACAAGGAACAAACAACTAGGATTACCAGGATTTTGCAAACAGACTAAATAATAGAAAGGATTATGTTAAAAAAAATGATAGAGACCTTAAATTTCATGAAAGAAAGGATGCAATTGATAATAGACGTGAAATGCCTACCAGTAGTTTGAGGTTGTTAACTAAAGGTACAAATAAGTAATATAAAGTTAGATGTTGTTTTTAATTTTGTACTTAGGAAGAACATAGCAATCAAATTTCTCATATTGGTATAGTGTTTTAAGAGATTTGAACTTCTATAAATACTCATGTATTATTTAACATTCTTAAAAAAAAAAAAAATTAAATAACACTATTTTGGAACTTAGTTATTAATTTTCCCGTGCATCGCACGGGTTAGCGACTAGTATATAATAATAGGAAAAACAAAGAGAAATTCAAATAGAATTCCAAATTAGAGTTTCAATTTTGTGCCATGTGTCTAGATTTGGATTCTCAGTTTTGCGCCACTTGTCCTAACCAAAACTTAAAAAAAAAAAATCTAATTAGATTATAAATTGGACTCCAATTTTGTGTCATATATCTTATCAAAATTTTCTATTTTTTGTGCCCAATAAATGATGCATTAACATTTAACATGGAAGCCAAGAAAACCACAATGATAATGCTCATTGGCCTAAGCAAGAACATCTCACCTCCACACTTTTATGGGTGAACATCTCATCTGCCCACTACTAGAACCAAGAAGTCCAACGAGAAAGACTATAAAAGTAAAACATTATCTCCTCCTAATGCCATATCGTCATCCAATGTCTCATTCTTCTCTCTCAACCTCTACCAACTAGATCCATACATTATCCTCTCCTCCTCCTTTTGGATTTCTAAGAGCAAGGCCGGGTTCAAACACAATATTTAATCCTACTTTTTCTTGCTTCACACTTTCATACATTACCGCTTCATTGGCACCTCCGAGAAGATTCCAAGCTTAATGTGGAAACTGAATCTCTCAAGATGAACATCTTATCATCACAATTGTTAATATTTTCGTGTGAAAGCACGGACTACATGCTAATATATATTAATAGGTAAAGTTTAGAGAAAATTGAATTAGAATTTGAAATTATAATCCAATTGTGCGCCATGTGTTTAAATTTATGTGGAACTACACAATAATTATCTACTTAAGCTTGTGCTACGTGTCTACTTAAGTTTTTTAATTTTTGTGTCAAGTGACTTAATGAGTGCAAAATACTAAGAATCTAATATCAATGAACTATAAAAAAAAAAAAAAAAAAATCACATATACTCAATAATAAGACCACATATTTCTCAATAAATAAATAAAATAAAAATCACCACATAACAAAAATCACCACACGTTCTATCTTATTAAAAATTAGAAAAAAATGATCATAAGTAGTATTAAATTTAGGTAAGAATTTTAATATGCAACTAATTACTTATACTTAAAAAAATGATTTGACTAATTATCTATATTTTATGATAAAAATTGTGTTTAATTTTAAATGTATTTATATGTATGCATGAATGCATGTGTTACATGCTTTAAAAAAAATTAATTTGACTAATTATTTATATTTTTATAATAAAAACTTTGTTTAATTTTAAATGCATCCATGCATTTGCATGGAGTTACATGATAGTTCTAATAAAATAAAAACCAGATTTGTTTTTAAAGAATAATACCATAATATTCAAATTTAAAGTTATTTTTGGTTTTATCAATCAGATTGTGTTAAAATTTATTAGAAATTTAAATCAACTTTTTTGTGAGAATATGTACATGAGAATGTCAATTTTGAAACTATTTTTCTATAGAAATATGGATGTGAAAATAAATAAATTTTAAAAAAATTGTGAGAATTTACTTGAAGAATAATTTTTTTTATGGGACTAAATTTGGCATAATTTTGAACAAACATCTCAGAAAATAATCAAAACCTTAATATTTGCTCCTACTGTCAAATTCTATGACACAACGAATTGTATTTTGCCTTGCCAAGAGCGAGTATTGTAGTTTAATTAATTGATATCTCTTAACATTTTTATAACATTCAACATTCAAATTCCCTTCCTCCATTGCAACAATCAAATTATTGAAAAAAAAAAAGTAATTTGACTTAACTCAAGCTCTAACAATATGTTGGAAGTTTGGAGAAGAATAGATGCCTAGAGGATAAGGGGGAGAAAAAGAGAAGAGGGGATGGAAATTGCTACTCATTCTCTTTGTTTAGATGATCTAAAAAAAAAATTAAGTAGGGAATAATGGAATAGATATTCCTCCACTTTATTTGGACGTTTACAAATTAAGGTGGGGGAGTAAAAGAGAGTGAAGTAATTATGTAAATAGAAAATTATGACCCTTTTATTTGCTATGTTTAAGGAAATTGATATAAATTGATATCACAGGGGTAAATATATATATATATATATATATATATAAATTAGGTTTCTATTATAAAGAGAACTCTGCCCTTTTAATTATTTTTTTTTTCAGTAATTGCAAAATTTGAACTTCAGATATCTTCTCTTTCCCACTTAAAAAACATCCAAACAAGGTTCATTAAACACTACCCCCTCCCCTTTCCTCTCTTCCCATCCATCCAAACAAAGTTGTAAAACCATTTTATTAATAAATAAATAAAAACCGTAATGTATTTAGAATTAAAAATTTAGAGGTTCAAGATGATAGAATCCCCTCCACTTTTTGATTGTTTGAAGGATCCCCTCTGATAATGTCGAAAATCGTCAGTAAGTCGCACGATCCTCACATACTCGAGACCAGACTTGCGCAATACAGAAAAAGAAGAAGACCTTAAGAGAGTATCGGTGTGGTACCGGCCAAATACCCTTCGAAGGTTAAGTTAGAGAACTCTTTACAACTCTAGAGTGCCAGAGTTGGGGTAAATTATGCGTACCTTGGTTTGTGAGGATTTTGGGGTTCTTATAGTAGCGTAGAACTAGCATTTGTTTCTTGGCGGAGAGGGTCTTTCCTTGTAGGGAAGATTCTCATAAATGCATGTAATTGGCGGGATCCTTTCCTTATAGGGATTCCCTTGATTAGGGTCAGTTGTAGGATGCAAGATATTTCCTTGTATAGATATCCATGGGGTTAAGCAAGGCCATGCTGGACTCGTCATGCTTTTTATTCCCGTTTGCTTCTTTTACTCCCGTCAGCTTCTATCTTCTCATTGGCCTGGGAATCCCCGTCATCTCACGTAGATACTGTCGGGTATTGAGGTGATGTCGTCGACTTATGGCATTGATTTCGCACTACTTCATATGCATATGAAGCTGATGGGCTCAATGGATTCGTCAACTTCTTTTATTTCTTCCTAAACACATCCTTGTCAGCTGCCCCTTACTCCATGGCTCCGTCAGCCTTAGCTGACAGGTCGTGGAGTATAGCTTTCCTTTTATTATTTATCTATTGGAAAAAGGGGTGCTCATTAATGGCTTCTTTGAGCAGATTTGATTTAATGCCAGGACATGTGGCATTGCTTGGTTGGCATCGATTCTGATCAAAGGCGTTGCTTTGTTTCCTGTGCTTTTTCGCCCTATGTATAGTTCACCACCTTTTCTCATATTCCCTTATTTCATCTTTGCTAATCTTAAGAGAGAGAGAGAGCTTGTCATTTCGTCAACTTTGCTACTGTCAACTTGCTGACCCTATCACTTTCACAGAATCGTCTACTATTCTTGTAAGTTCTCTTCTCTTTTCATTCCTTTTCTGTTTTTCTAGTTGGTCGTCACTTTTATAGAGAGACCTGTCAATTAGGTTCTTAAAATTCTTCTGTCGCTTGTAGGTGAATAGATGTTAAGTGATAGAGAAGTGAGGAGTGAGCAATCATTGTCAGTCCATGAGGAAGCGGGCTACAACAAAGTATACCCGTTAGGTCATAGGCTCGAGAAGGGCTTATATTGGTTGTCAGAGAGGGAACCGTCAGCCCATTCTCTTGTCGACGAGGAGGAAAGTTATGACGGAGATGAGGAAGAAGAGGGAGGAGAGGATGAGGAGCACGGGGAGGATTGTGGGGGAGAGGATAACGAGGATAAGGGTGAGAGTGACGGGAGAGCTTCTTTGAGAGGAAGCTCAGGGGATGGTCATACTCGTCCCTTCATCCTTCCCGCGATATGGACTGTCAATGATTTCAAGTCGATGATGATGACCAAAATTTTTAGTAACTTAAGGGATCGTTACTAAATCCCTGATAACATTCCAATCCGTCTGCTCGAAAAATTTGAAAAGTGCTACTCTGGGAAGACCGCGGATGTCGGCATGTATGATGCCATGTTCGCGGTAGGATTGAGATTGCCTTTGATGGCACTACACCGTCAGCTAGCCATTTCCCTTGGTCTATTCGTCAACTAAATTGCCCAAAATGCTTGGAGGATATTCATTGGGGCTAAAATCCTCTAGGGTCGTTTTAGTGGGGGGAACCGTCAACTTACTCTGGACAAGTTCTTTTGGTGCTACAGACCCTAACATATCTCCTCATCTAAAGGGATATACCATTTTACAGCAAGGAAAAAGATACTTAGGCTGGTGTCGAACATGTCCGAGTCTAATAGAAATTGGAAGGGTAGATACTTTTTTGTCTAAGGGACGGATTAGATGTGCTGTTTGAAAAAGCTGACGATGATGCCTCATGGTTTCGACAATACTTGGGGTATTGTTAAGGATTTAGGTCTAGTATCGTTTGCATTTTCACTTTTTCCTTTATTTATTTGTTTAAGTGTTTAACGTCATCTGCTTTTTCTCTTTTTCAGCTAGCGTTCGTCCACATATGCTGACAAGCAAGAGGCTTTCATCCATTGGGTGCTTGAGATACCCTTTAACAAGAGGAAGTGCAGGGACTTGATCACCCTTGATACACTGCACGCCTATTGCGGTGGTCCTCTGCCGACGCCTGCAGCTCGCAAACTAAACACATACTCCGGTCGGCGTAAGTTCCTATTCCTTTGCATCTTTCTTCCCGTTGTCTTCTTTTCATCTGCTTATCTAACGCCCGTCTCTTACCCTTCGCAGAAATGGAGGCAGCAAGGTAGAGAGCTTTGGTAAGGGCGTTGGCCGCAGCGCGTAAGTAGAAGGAGAAGGGGGAGAGGCCTCCTCGTTAGCTCCTAAGGGCATTGGCAAGGGAACGTCCTAGCGAAAGAACAACAGGAAGGATAACCATCTGTTCAAGAAAGGACCGGGCATTCTTGTTGGTGATAAACAGCCAAAGCAGACGTTGCCTCCCAAACCTAACCACGGGGTTGGTAAAGGTCTAATGACGACGACTGGTCCCGTCAACCAGGGAACTATCCGTCGCCTTCTTACACATAAGGAACATGCCGTCAAGATGGTTGAGTCAATCATCAAGGAGGCAGACTTAGACCCTTGTGCCGAGGAGATGATGGAAGACCTAAGGGCGTCGGTTCTCTTCGACCCAGCCAGGGTATGTTTTTCTTATACTTTGTTCTATTTCATGTTTTCTTCTCTTGCTAATGGTTGTTTTTGTTTCTAGGCATTAGTATGCATGAAGGCACTCCAAGACAAGTGCGTCGTCGAAGAAGAAGTGATCCGTCGGCTCCAGAAGCGTCAAGATATCCAAAACGAGGAGATGGATCAGTACAAGGAGGCCATCCGCACCTTTAACAAGGAGTTGATGGCTGTTACTGAAGAACTGAAGCAAGAATTCATTCTCCGAGAAAAGGCGTAGGAGGCCAAGGAAAGCTTGGAGACGGAACCAACGGCTCTTTGTGAACAAGTAGAAATGGCCAGGTCTGATGCCATAGTAGAGTTCAAGGCTTCCTAGCCCTTTATTGACGCTTGTACAGTCTACTATGGTGACGGGTTTGACGACTGCCTGAAGCAGGTTGGGTCCGTCTACCCAAATCTTAACCTATCCAAAGTCACCATGGATGATCCACTGCTGACGACCCCTGCTGGTGACGATACCATCAATGAGGAGACTGACGACTCTACTCATGCTGAGTGGGGTTTGAAGGACGATGGTATGGTGCTTGCTCAACTTACTCTAGAGAGACCCGTCACTCCCGTAATCCTGTCTGCTAAAAATCCTCGTCTAAAATATGCGGAGGACCCTTCTGCCCAGGACGCCCAAAATTCCCTACCAAAGATGATGAGAACCCTCCTTCTCAGGACGTCCGGAATCCTTCAACTTAGTTTTCTTTTAAAAATTCAACTTTCTTGTATCTTATTTTCAGATGATGTTAAATGCCCTTTTGTTTTTGGACTTTTGTTGTAAGCACTTTTTTAATATATGGCGCTTGTTTAATATTTTACATTCGTCGCTTCAAGTATCCTCTTATTGATTTCTTATTTTGAGGTATGCGTATGTCCGTTCATCTTTGTCTATAAATGTTAGGATGTACCTGTCCCCTAAAGGACTTAGAGAATAATTAGGGTGAACCTGTCTACTTTTGCGCACTCGTCTATTCATAGGCTTAATAATGAACTCGTCCACTTGGGGACTTAATGATGAATCGTCCACTTGTGGACTTGTCTACTTGTGGACTTAATAATTTCAAGGCATCCTTATGGGATGAACTTGTCCACTTGCAGATTTAATAATGAATTCGTCCACTTGTGGACTTAATAACTTAGTAATTTTAAGACATCCTCATGTGATGAACTCGTCCACTTATGGACATAATAATGAACTCATCTACTTATGGACTTAATAATTTCAAAGCATCCTCATGGGATGAACTCGTCCACTTGTAGATTTAATAATGAATTCATCCACTTGTGGACTTAATAACTTAGTAATTTTAAGACATCCTCATGAGATGAACTCGTCGACTTGGGGACGTAATAATAGACTCGTCCACTTGAGGACTAAATAATTTAAAGACATCCTCATGGGATGAACTCGTCCACTTGTGGGACAAATAGTGAACTTGTCCACTTGTGGATGTAATAATGAACCCGTCCACTTGTGGACTTAATATTGAACTTGTCCACTTGTGGACTTAGTCACAAATGTAGTTTTGTAGAGACATATACATACACAAGTTATATCTGAATAACTCCTTTTATTATGATAAATGCATGCATAAGTAAAAAATTGTTCTTGAAAAAAGCATGCCTTTTGGTCTTAAAAAGTATTGTAGATTGTAAAAATTAACTAAAAGGAAGTAAATTGGAAACGAGGGGTGTTGTTCTTCGTGCCGTTGTTTACTGATAGTATTTCTTCAGGTGCTTCGTGCTCCATAGGTAATGCAACTTTTGTTCGTCTAGCATCTCTAAGTGGTAGGTTCCTTTCCTCTGCCATGAAGCGATCTTGTAGGGTCCTTCCCAATTAGGTCCAAACTTTCCCTGTGAGGGATCACTTGTAGCGTCCATCACTTTTCTCAATACGAGATCTCTAACTTGGAAGTTTCTGTGCCTAACTCTGGAGTTGTAGTGCTTGGCCATGAAATCCTGGTATCATGCAAGCCTTTGTTCAGTTGTTGCCCTGACTTTGTCCTGCATGCTTATAGTATGTTTGGCAATTCTTTTGGCCATATACCCTTTGCCCCATCGAGCCGAGTCTTCATAATTTTAAGCAAGGATAGGTTTGTGACCTCAACTTGCCCATTGGCTTGAGGGTGGGCGGGGGAGGACTAGTGGTTCTTGATTCCTAATTGTGAGCAAAAGTCCTTGAAGGAGTTGTTGTCGAATTGCTTTCTGTTATTGCAGACCAAGACTCTAGGGATCCCGTACCTACAAATGATGGTTTTTCAGACGAAACTTCATACGTTTTTCTCTGTAATGGTAGCCAAAGCTTCGGCTTCTACCCATTTAGTAAAGTAGTCTATGCTGACCACTAGAAACCTCAGCTGTCTCATTGCTATTGGGAATAGGCCCATGATGTTCAATCCTTATTAAGTGAAAGGCCTTGGGGCCATCATTGGGGTGAGCTCCTTTGTCGGCTGTCTAATGATGTTGCTGAACTTTTGACATTTGTCGCAGGCTTTGACATAAGCCTGGGTGTCTTTCTGCATAGTAAGCCAGCAGTATCCAGCCCAAATCAGTTTGTGCACCAAAGATCGTGACCCTGAGTGATTTCCACAAATCCCTTCATGGACTTCTCTCATGACATAGTCCACTTCTTCAAGGCTTAAGCATCTTAGGTACGGGTGGGAGAAGCCTCTCTTGTACAAGACGTCCTTTATTAGAACGAATTGTGCTGCTTGGACCGTCAACCTTCTTGTGGCCTCCTTACCATTAGGTAGTGTGCCGTTTTTCAAATAAAAAACTATTGGTGTAGTCCAATTGCTCTTCGAGTTTATTTCTTGCACACCGACGTCATCAATCAAAGGTGAAAGCTGAACAACAGAAAGCACCTTTCTGGAGATAAGCATGTGTTCTACTAATGCAGTTTTGGCAAGGCGATCAGCTTGCTCGTTCTCTTCCCTGGGGATTTGGACGAACTTAGCTTGCAGTTTGCTTACCCGTTTCCGCACCTATTCTAGATACTTCTTCATCCTTTCCCCTTTGCATTCGTAGTCACTGTTCACCTAATTGGTGACGACCTGAGAGTCGCAATGTATGACCATTCTTGTTGCCCCTACGGCTTTGGCGAGGTCTAGTCCTGCCAACAAAGCTTTTTACTCTGCTTCATTGTTTGTTGTAGGGAAGTTGAGTCAGACTATGCATTTGATCTCATCCTCTTCTGGGGAATGGAGTACTATACCGACTTCGTCAGCCTGCATGTTAGATGACCCATCCGTGTGGATTGTCCACTGAAGATGTTCCCCTTGGCCTTTTTTATGGGTGAAGTCCGCAATGAAGTCAGCGACCACTTGTATCTTTATGGCGATACGTGGGCGGTATTGTATGTCAAACTCGCTCAATTCTATCGCCCATAGCGCCATCCGTCGGTGGCTTTAGGATTACTCATTGCTCGTCATAGAGGCTTGTCAGTCAAGACTACCACAATGTGGGCCTGGAAGTATGGCTTGAGCTTACGGGCTGCAATGACTAAGGCAAAGGCGAGCGTCTCTATTGGTGGGTACCTTTCCTTTACGCCTCGAAGTGCTCGGCTAGTGTAGTATATGGGTTTTTGTACCCTATCTTCTTCTCTGACTAAGGCTGCACTGACGGCAGTCGGGGATACAACCAAGTAGAGGAATAACTCTTCCCTCGGTTTGGAGGGACTCAGCAATGGCGGGTGTTAGGTTCTAAGAATTAGGAACTAATGTATTAGAACTTCAATTTGTAATGTTGGCAAACCATGATCAAAACATTCTTTAAGTTATGTATTAGACTTGCTCAAAGTATGGCTTTTTATGTAAAGTTGGAATCGAGGACTGTAGAATTCACTGTTCACTTTCTGCCTGACTCGATCGATCAAGAATTAGACTCGACCGATCGAAAATCGAGCAGAACGTTTTTCTGCAGAAAATTCCCAACTCAGCCCAAGCCCATTTAATGTATAGGGTTTTATGTTTTGCCCTAGGTATATAAGGGAAAACCCTAGCCACGTTTTTAGAGATCTGAATTCTGTGTTTGTGAATCTCATTGTGAGATCTAGAGGTGTTTATCTTTACATACACTTAGGGTTTCCAAACTCTAGATTCATGTCAAGAGGTTGGTAAATCATACAGTTGCGGAATTAAGAGAACTTAAAGATATACAAGCAGGTGCGCTTGTGGATTGCTGAAGAATTCAAGGAAAGAAGGAGTCCGTGGATCTCGGAGCTATCACGTGGTCGTGGTAGTAAGTTTCCTACATTGGGTAGCAATAGGATGTTAGTGGTCTAAGTCTTATTGTGTAAACTTCGATTCTTTCATAGTGAATTCGGTTTTACCTTGAGAATAGCTAGGTTAAATCCTCCCCAGGTTTTTTACTGGTTTGGTTTTCCTGGGTCATCAGATCTTTGTGTTCTTTATTTTTCGCTGCTTTATTGTTTTTGATATATTTGTGTTAACCTAGTTTTGTTTAAATTACCTAAGTTAATCACGTGGCTAATTCTCAAGGTTAATCTGTTGGGTTTAAGGGGTCTAAATGAACTTACAAGTGGTATCAGAGCGGGTAGCTCTTTGTTGTAGATTTTTTGATCTAAGAGCTGATCCTTGATCCCTGTTATCATGGATAATTTGAAGTGTCTTTTTGCTCATGTTTGTGATGATTTGAATAAAAAGGACACTGTTGTTTCTGTTGATCTTTTTGATGCCTGTGAAACTCTTCGTAAGGAATTATTGAAAACTATGAGAATTGCTAAGAAATTCAAAGAAGAGTTAAAATTGGCTAATCTTGAAAAAGAGGAATTGGTTGTTAGATTAGATGAATCTAATAAAAAGAATGAATTTTTGAGAAATCAAATTTCCTTTCAAGATGAGAAGATGAAAAGCTTGGAACAAGAGTTAGTTAAATCTAAAGCTAAAATTGAAAATTTGACTAATACCAAGCCTACTGTTGTTTACAGAAGTGTTTCTGTTTCTCTTAAGCCTAAAGCTGAAAAAGTTTATATCCCTCCTTTCAAAAGAAATAATAAAGAAAAGGCTTATTTTGCTAGGTTAAACAAAGGTAAAAGTTTTGATGTAGACGTCGAAGTTTCTACACCTAAGTCTAAACCTACTGCTAATGTGCAAAAGAAATCTGTTTTTGTGCCTACCTGTCACCTTTGTGGTGTTGTTGGTCATATTAGACCAAATTGTTCTTTGTTGAGGCAAAAACCAAAATCTGAGACTAGATTTGCTGTTAGGAATACTGATATTCCTAAATTTGTTCCTGTTTGTCACTTTTGTGGTGTCTCTGGTCATATTCGTCCTAATTGTCATAAATTGAAATTTAAGCATTCTGTGTTTCAATCTAGGACATGTGATGATATTTCTCCTGCCATGAGTCCAAATAAATTATTTCATATGCTTTTGAAAAATTTAAGCTTGTTGGCTTGTGAAAGGAAATTGCAGGATTTTAGTCTTTCTCAGAAGATTGGTGTAATCCTTCAAATACACTCTGCTTCACATGGATTTTCACCTACAAAGCCGAAGACTTGTGCTATATGGGTGAGAAAAGATTCTCTAAGGTGAGTGTTGCTGACTTATCCCTAATTTAATTCTTTCAATTGTTTGTGGACATGTTTTGTTTCTGTTTTTGGTTGTTTTGTTTTCTAGGTTGTTTTTTTGTTTAAAAAAAATCCAAAAACATTGAAAAATTTCAAAAAGACAAAAATATTTTATTTTGTGTCTTGTTTTATTTGTTTTGAGGATTACATGAATTATGATATTTCTCTCTTGATTTAGAACATGCTTGACATTGTGGAGAAACTTGAATAGCATGTGTTATATAAGTGCTAAGCTATTTATGATTTTGTATGAGTATGTACTAGTTTGTACATGTACTCATGGGTTAATTAAGAAATTGATATTTCTTGTTTGTGTAACCTCTATAGCTTAGTTAAGCACTGTCATGCATTGCATTTGCATTTTTAATCATTTAGCATAATGTGTGCTTTTTGTTTTTGGTCATAAATTTTTTTAAACCAAAAATATTTTTATGTGTTTTGTATTATATATCTTGGATTTATAATTAAGGTTGGCTATATTTATCTTTACATAACATGTTTATGTACTTTGTTTAATTTAGATGAGCTTATTTATTGCACTTTACTAGCTGAAGTCTTTATAGTGCATGTTGTGTGGGAAGATGTTTATAGTTTTTGATCATTTTGTCTTGATCTTGAAGTCTTATGTCTTTGATTGTCGGACTTGGTCTTATTGAGAAAGGCATAAATAACCATCTCACCACTGTTTACTAGCCAATCATGAACACCTTAGTGCATATCGTAAGATTTTGTGCTCGAGAAAGTGTAGCACATGCACAAAAAGAATATAAGGTGTAGCCTCTAACTAAAATTGGTGTGTACATTATTGGGTTACAATAATTTCACATAATTCATAAAAATGGTGTGTACATTATCCCGGCTATATTATTAAGTTTCTAATCAATTAATTTGAATATTAATTTTGAGACAAATCAAGAAACTTACATGATTGCAAGCTTTTATTCTAGGAGATGTGAGAGTTATATGATGTAACTCTTTAAGTGATAGTCTCTTTCAAATTCATGTGATGGATTTTGTAGAAATTGTGATTGATTACTATGTGCATATCACCTCACATGTTTCTCAAGCTTATGCTAGTTGCACACACTACACAAGTTATTCTTTGCTAAACTGTGTACATGTCTTTGTGTGTTTTTGGTCTGACCAACCAAGTTTGAATATTTCTGGAAATTGATGCTGAACATGTTTGCCTGTTTAATTGGTTGAGGGATATTAAGAGAAAATCTTACTTTGAGAGATCTGGGTTTAAAAATAAAATATTTCATCTCATACTCATGCATTCTTTTCATAAAATCCAATGCTTTGAGAAGTCTTTGAGCAAATAAGTTTCATTTTTCAAAAATTTAATTTTCCAGAATTTCGATCTATCGAGTTTGTTTTTTGATCGATCGAAATTGTTTTTAAAATCTCAGTAAAGTCTCTGTGTGTTTCGATCGGTTCTTGATTGGTATTGGATCAATCGAAGGATTTTCGACCGATCAAATCTGTTTTTCGATCGATCGAAAATTGGGCTGAGTGTTTTTAAAAAGGTTTTTCTCATGTGATTCTTCACTTTTTCAAAAAACTTTTCAAACATTTTTTTCTCCCTACCAACCGGTCAAAGCAATCCTTGCTGTTTTTGGCGTTTTCCTCCGTTCTTTTTGCATAATCTCTCTTTCCCAAGGCCGGTAAGACATTTTTGCCCTCTTTTTTGATTTTATTTTCATGTTTCATGCATTAATTCATGCATTTTTGGGTTATTTTCGCCATTTTGGTTTTTGGTATTTTTGGGTTTGATTTTGGCTCTTTCTTTTTCAAATGAATCATGGGTTTTTGTGGGGACACTATATACAAGCACTATATATGGTTTAATTTGATTAATTTGATGCTTTGTGAGAAATTTGAAAATCTAGGGCTAAATATTGATAAATTTGGGGATTTTGTTCAATTTGATTAAAATTGATGAAATTGACTTGTTAGATTGATTTTTTGATCATTATGTTGTGTTATTTAACTATTGTGATGATCAATTTTTCAATTTGTTGTGTTTTGAAAATTGGGTTTTTCAAAATTGGGTATTTTTAATTTATAACTCATGCTCAAGTCAATTTTGTTAATTTGGGTTCTATTTGAACTTGTCACTGCATTAGTTCATGCATCATTTGCATATTTTGTTCATGCATCATATAGAATTGATATTTCTATATTTTTATGCTGTGTTAACTTGCAGTCTGCCCTTGGTTTTTGTTTTTGCTCTTCTCTGTCTGTGTCTCTCTTTGCTTTCCTTAGCACCATGCCTAGGAAAACTAGAGCCCATAGAACTTCTGACCCTTCACCTTCGTTCGATAGTGATCGGTTCCCTAGTGAGTCGAACCAAGTGACCTATGAAACCCTTAATCTTAGTCGTCATATTTGGGCTAAGCGTAGGGTCATACTAGATGAGGTAGATCCTGAGGTGAGACGTAACTTTGAGCGTCGGGGTTGGTTATCTTTGCTCGAGTTTAAGCATCCTCCTCCTCCTGCCACCTTGATTAGAGAGTTCTATTCGAACCTCTCTATCCACATCTATGATACCAACACCTTAGTTAAGGTTTGGTTACGAGGTGTAGAGTATCGCATTACCCCTTCGGTGGTGTCTGATGCTCTTGGGGTGCTGATTGTTGACCATCCCATTTTTCCTTATGAGGAGTCTCCACCTCTAGATGATGTTATGTCATACATCACTGGGTCTTCTATCCAGTGGGGTTCTGATCCTCGGATCACTTCTACTGAGCTTTCTGAGCTTCATTACCTTTTCTTTAGGATTGCTTGTCATTCCTTGTGGCCTATTTCTCATCTCCACACCATCCCTCTTGAGAGGTGTATCTTTTTATATGCCCTTGTTACTGATGCTTCTATCAGTTTTCCTCATTTGTTCCTTCGTTCTTTGAACGAGGTACATCGGTCTAGTTCTACGGCTCATGCTTTATTCTTTCTCGTTTTTATTCATAGGATTCTCCTTTTTCTTGGTTTAGGTGATTTTCCTGCTTCTGAGCCTGTACATGTCATTGCTCCTATAAGTGCTACCTTTTTGAGGCAAAGGGCTGCTCAACTTCGAGCTAGCTCTAAGCGTCCTAGGGTAGAGCCTTCCGGTGTCACTCCACCCCCTTCTTCTTCTACAGATGCTCCTGCAGCTGAGACATCTGCTGTTCCTGCTGCTGCTGCTGATGATGCTCCTCCACCTTCTCCTTCGGATGTTGCTGATATTCGTCGGACTCTGGACACTGTCGTGACTGTTCAGGCGGCTCATGGTCAGCTTCTAGTGGATGTTCTAGATGAGCTTCGAGCTTTGAGAGCGGATTTGGCGAGTATTCGTCGTTCTCCTCCGCTGCCTCCTTTTGATGATGACTGAGTGCCCTTTGGCAATTCGTCACAAAAAGGGGGAGTGCATTCTATTGAGGAGTTTCTATTGAGGAGTTCCAGTTTTGTAGAGGAGATTTTTGTCTTAGGGGGAGTTTTTAGTTTTGTATCTTACTGTGACACTGTTTGAGCTTGTGGAGTTATTAGATTGTATCTAGATGCTTCACTTTGTATTTACATTTTTTTTTTTGGCTCTTGATTAGGAGATATTTTTGTTGAGATACATTTTGTTGTATATGTTTCTTGTTTCACTATGCTACTTTGCTTATTGATTTATATTTATGATGTTTTTTCATGATATATCTCTTTATTTTGTGTCATATGAAATCAAGAAGTTATTTTTTATATTCCTTGTATTTTCCACACATGCGTTTATGTGTTTGTTTAAGTGTTACAGGAATATATATGTTGATTCAGTCGTGCTGCTGTTTACTTTGCAACTGTTAGATAGTAGTTAGGTTGAATTATTTAAGTGGCTTTTTATTTTTTAATGGGCTGTTTCATTTTGTAAACTTTGAGCTTTTTGTTAAGTCTGTGTTTTGTCACGGATTGCTAAAGGGGGAGTTTGTTAGGTTCTAAGAATTAGGAACTAATGTATTAGAACTTCAATTTGTAATGTTGGCAAACCATGATCAAAACATTCTTTAAGTTATGTATTAAACTTGCTCAAAGTATGGCTTTTTATGTAAAGTTGGAATCGAGTTGACTGCAGAATTCACTTTTCACTTTCTGCCTGACTCAATCGATCGAGAATTAGACTCGACCGATCGAAAATCGAGCAGAACGTTTTTTTGCAGAAAATTCCCAACTCAGCCCAAGCCCATTTAATGTATAGGGTTTTATGTTTTGCCCTAGGTATATAAGGGAAAACCCTAGCCACGTTTTTAGAGATCTGAATGCTATGTTTATGAATCTCATTGTAAGATCTAGAGGTGTTTACCTTCACATACACTTAGGGTTTCCAAACTCTAGATTCATGTCAAGAGGTTGGTAAATCATACAGTTGCTGAATCAAGAGAACTTAAAGATATACAAGCAGGTGCGCTTATGGATTGTTGAAGAATTCAAGGAAAGAAGGAGTCCGTGGATCTCGGAGCTGTCACGTGGTCGTGGTAGTAAGTTTCCTACATTGGGTAGCAATAGGATGTTAGTGGTCTAAGTCTTATTGTGTAAACTTCGATTCTTTCACAGTGAATTCGGTTTTACCTTGAGAATAGCTAGGTTAAATCCTCCCCAGGTTTTTTACCGGTTTGGTTTTCCTGGGTCATCAGATCTTTGTGTTCTTTATTTTCCGTTACTTTATTGTTTTTGATATATTTGTGTTAACCTAGTTTTGTTTAAATTACCTAAGTTAATCACTTGGCTAATTCTCTAGGTTAATCTGTTGGGTTTAAAGGGTCTAAACGAACTTACAGCGGGGAAGAAAGGTAGGCCTTCAAATCCTTAAATGCTTGTTAACACTCGACCATCCACTCAAAAGGCTTCTTCAACGTGCAAAAGAAAGGTAGGCACTTGTCTGTTGCTCTTGACACGAACCTATTCAGCGCAGCTACCTTACCATTGAGGCTTTGTACTTCTTTCACGGTCCTTGGTAGTGCCATCTTTATTATGGCCCAAATCTTGTTTGGGTTGACTTCGATACCTCTCTGAGACACCATGAACTCTAGGAACTTTCCAGTCGTCACCCCGAACACATGCTTGCTCGGGTTGAGCTTCATATTGTAGGAGCGAAGGGTGTTGAAGGTCTCCCTGAGATCATCCAAATGGTCGTCCTTTCTTCGGCTTTTTACCAGCATGTCATCAACATAGACTTGGGCTTTCCTTCCAATCTGAAGTGTAAACATCTTGTTCATGAGCCTTCAATATGTTGCGCCAGCATTCTTGATACCGAACGGCATTACTTTGTAGCAGAAGAGGCCTTGGCTAGTGACGAACTAAGTCTTCTCCTGATTAGCTTCGTCCAATTTGATTTAGTTGTAACCAGAAAAAGCATCCATGAAGCTCAATAACTAGTGTCTAGCTGTAGAGTCTACCAGGTCGTCAATCTGCGGCGGGGGGTAGCTATCTTTGGGGTATGCTTTGTTCAGGTCCGTGAAGTCTACACACATCCTCCACTTTTCATTAGCCTTTTTGACCATTACTACGTTGGCCAGCCAGTCAGGGTAGTACACCTCCTTAATGAATTCTATATCTTGCAATTTGCGAACTTCTTCTGCTATGGCGTTGTCTCGTTCTTGGGTTACACGCTTCTTTTGTTGAGTAGGGGGGAAAGAGGGTGACTCATTCAACCTGTGCACCATGACTGAAAGGTTGATCCCAAGCATGTCTTCATGGATCCAGGCAAAGATATCCTGATTTTCTGTTAGGAATGTCGTGAGCACTTATCGGATTGGCGAACTGGCGAGGGTGCCGATCCTGGTCGTCCGCTCAGGCCTGGAGTTGTTGAGGGGTATTTCTTCTAATCCCTCGACTGGTTCTGCAACCGTTCGTTGCTTTTCTGTGCTCATGGTCTGTAGATGGTTGTCCATCTCCAACATTGCTATGTAACACTTGCATGTCGACACTTGATCCCCATGTACTTCTCCAATTCCGTACTCAGTGGGGAACTTAATCATCAAGTGATAAGTTGAAGTCACGGCCTTCCATAAGTTGAGGGTAGGTCGTCCTAGGATGGCATTGTAGGTAGACGAGTAGTCGACCATAAGGAATGTTACATCCTTAGTGATTTGTTGAGGGTAATCACCAACCGTTACAAGCAGTGTGATTGCACTGAGGGGATACACTCTTGTTCCTTCGAACCTAACGAACGGGCATTGGTCAGAACCAGTCATTCTCTTTCAATCCTCTTTTGCTGGAACACTGAGTAATAGAGGATGTCAGCAGAGCTTCCGTTGTCAACTAAGACCCGGTATGTGTTGTAGTTCTCTACTCGTATGCTAACAACGAGTGCATCATCATGCGGGTGGTGGAGACATCGAGCATCTTTCTCTAAGAATCCAACGATGGGATTGTCGACCAGCACTATCTTTGGGACGAAGCCTGTTAGCTGGACGTTCTAGACCATCTTTAGGTAAGTCTTATGGGCCTTTTTAGATAAGCCATAAGCTGTAGTGCTTCCCACGATCATTCTTATGTCTCCTAGTGGTGGCCTAGGACGATCATTCTCTTTTTGGGCAACTTGCTCTTGTGGTGGGTCATTTCTTTCCTTGCTGACGAACCTCTGTAACTCTTCTTGTCTGATAAGAGCTTCTATTTGTTGTTTCAAGTCGTAACAGTTAGATGTATCATGATTATGATCAAAGTGAAAACAGCAGTACTTGTCTCTGGACCTCTTACTGGGGTCTCCCTTCAGCTTGCTAGGAAATGTCAAGGCTCCTTCGTCCTTTATCTGCATCAAGACTTGATCCATTGGGGCATTTAGCGGTGTGAAGCTTGCGAACCTTCCAGTAGGGGGTTTGGAGTGCCTATCCTCCTGTTAGTCTCCAGTCCTCGTTGTCTTCCATTCCCTGTCTTGCCATGCTTCCTCCTATCTTTCCCTCTTCTTAGGCTTCTCTTCTTGGGCTAGCAATGCGTCCTCCGTGTTCATGTACTTAGTAGCCTTGTAGAGTACGTCCGACATAGTTTTTGGGTTGTTTTTGTATAGAGAAAATAGAAACTTGCCCTTTCGTAACCCATTGGTGAAAGCAGCCATGAGTATCTTGTCGTCAGCTTCATCAATCGAGAGGGCCTCTTTGTTAAAGCAAGTGATGTAAGACCTCGGCGTCTCATCCTCCTATTGTTTGATGCTCATCAGGCATACAGTGGACTTCTTATACTTGTGCCCTTTGATAAAGTGCGAAGTGAATTGTGCGCTCAACTCTTTGAAGGTGTTGATGGAGTTTGGCGTCAGCCTACTGAACCATACCCTTGTGGGACCCTTTAGCGTAGTTGGAAAGGCTCGGCACATGATCTTGTCCGCCACGCCTTGCAAATGCATTAAGGTTTTAAAAGACTCTAGGTGATCTAAGGGATCCTTGGATCCTTCGTAGGCCTCTACCTGTGGCATGTGGAACTTCAGCGGAAGGGGGAATGAAGTGACGGATGCCGTGAAGGGTGAATCCGTTTGATGGACCAACTCGTCGAGGTCTCTAGACACTTGTCCTCTGAGGGCATTCATCATGAGGTCCATCCGTTCCTTCATCATCTGCATCTTTGCGACCAAGTATGGTGGAGCCACCTCTGTAGCGAATGGATGACTTATGTCCTATCACTCTAGTCTACTTATGGCGTTGCTACCTTGCGGCCGTTCTTGGTCCCTTCTCTCAGCGCTGGTGCCTTCTTGGTCCTCCTCTTGAGTGATAAGCCCTGCGTTCTTTTGGCACAGCTACTCTTTTAGATCATGGTTTTTCTTGGTGAGGCATTCTACGGCCACAGCGAGAGTCTGAACCTGTCTCTCGAGGGCGGTGGTATGTGTTCGTCTCCTTGAATATTGTTGGTGGTCACCATCGAGCAAGTAAGTACCATGCAACTCTTTGTCTAGGAAGCGGTAGTATGACTTACAAGTTTCCCACAGATGGCACCAACTGATGATACCAAAAATCGTCAGTAAGTTGCACGGTCCTCACGTACTCGAGACCAAACTTACGCAATACAGAAAAAGAAGAAGACCTTACAGAGAGTACTGGTGTAGTACCGGTCAAATACCATCCAATTGTTAAGTTAGAGAACTCTTCATAACTCTAGAATGCCAGAGTTAGGGTAAATTATGCGTACCTTAGTTTGTGAGGGTTTTGGGGTTCTTATAATAGCGTAGAGTTGGCATTTGTTTCTTGGTGGAAAGGGTCTTTCCTTGTAAGGAAGATCCTTATAAATGCATGTAATTGGCGGGATCCTTTCCTTATAAGGATTCCCTTGATTAGGGTCAACTGTAAGGTGCAAGATATTTCCTTGTATAGATATCTGTGGGGGTCAAACAAGGCCATGCTGGACTTGTTATGCTCTTTATTCTCGTTGGCGTTTTTTACTCTCGTCAGCTTCTCTCTTCTCGTCGGCTTGAGAATCCCCCTCGACTCACGTAGATATCGTCGGGTATTGAGGTGATGTCGTTGACTTATGGTGTTGATTCCGCACTACTTTGCAGGCATATGAAGCTGATGGGCTCAATAGATTCGTCAGCTTTCTTTATTTCTTCCTAAAAACATCATTGTCACTCTCCCATTGAATCTTTCAATTCTCTACCATTTTTAGTTCGATATGCAACACGTGTCATTTATTTGAATTTTAAATGCCAGGTCCTACATCTAGATAAAAATTGGAGGGAATTGGATGATTCAATAGGAGGGTATCTTATCGTGGTTCAAGTACGATTCAATTGCTTATTTAGATTTGTTATTTATTAATAGTGGATTTGCTTATTTACTAAAAGTTAACAAATATATAGGTGTGTTTAGAAAAAAAAATATTAAAAAAAATGCTGATAAGCAAATAAGCTTAAGAAGTTAAAAGAAAAAATTGATCCAAACTCAATTTTGAGTTTGATTGGAGGTCAAACCCTGATACATTATAATTAACCTAATAATTTATTAAAATATAATTAGCAATGTAGTACAAAAAATCATTTTATAAATTGTTTATCTATACTATTATTTAAGGAGCTTCCACTGTTTGAGATCCTCATTTTTTTAGTTCAAAAATACCCCTACACTCCTATGTTTAAGTAGAGAAAAAAATAAAAGACAACCCGGTAAAAATACAACTCTAACTCTCACTAAAACATTGCCTAAAAAATAGGGTCATTCTCTTGTTGATTTCCGAATTGTTTAATCCACTTATAAATTAGATTCTCCAAATAAAAATTATATATATATAAAATAAAAACATAGGTTTTTTTTTTTTGCTACATAATAAACGTATAATATTTGTTTATTTTTTGAAACTAGCCTCATGATACTCTTGGTTGTATTATTAATTCTAAATGCTTAATATTAACTAGCCCCATCACACGCACTTCGCATGTGTGATGAGGCTTTTTATTTTTTGGGTTTACATGTTTTACTTATGGTAGTTTTATTTTATTTTTTATTTAAAAAAATTGTATTAGTACTTGACTACTAATGTGAGAGAGAAATGTGGAGGTGGGAAAAAACAGCTTAGTGATAAAAAAAAAAGGTACATTTGTGGAAAAAAAAGTAGTTTTATTTTTTATTTTTCAAAAAGAAGAAGTTGTATTAGTACTTGACAACTAACTTGAGAGAGAAATGTAGAGGTGGAAGAAAAAACTGTTTTTTTTTTTATTTAACTAAAAATTAGGAATTTTTAAATTACAAAATTTACATGTCTAACCCTATGATTTAAGCCTTAGAAACGGATGAATTTAAGGGTATTTTAGGCATCTAAATTGGGGATCTCAAATAAGAAAAGCCCCTTAAATAGTAGTAGTATAGATGAGAAAACGTGTAAACCTCAAATTGAAATGAATGAAAAATTATGACACTATAAAAAAAAATAAATAATAAAAAATCTTATCACACACTTGAAGCACATGTGATGAAGTTAGTAATCTTTAAGCCATAAGCAATTTTAGTCCTTAAAATTTAAATTGATAGCTTTTAATCATTTATAAAATCAAAGTAATATCTTTTTGTACCAAACTTATCAATTTTTAGTCTGGCTGCATCATTTTCTTTCAAAGAGATTTAACTGATATTGACGGAATGACTAAAGACCACTACTTTAAGTTCGTTGGGGACTAAAAATGATCACTGTTAACTTCATGAACTAAATGTTGGGAAATCATCATGTTTGTATCGAATACAAAACATACGCAGCGGAAAATAAACGGATCTACTTCATTCGCAATTGATAACATTCACTATGTAAGTTTCAGAATATAAGAACAAGAGAGTGTACCTTGATGCGGTGAACTTCAAAACCGAATGAAGAAGTACTCGGGAATACTTTCAATCTTCACTCCAATTCCACTCAATGCCCAAGATGTGTGGTCTCTCAATCAGTTCTATGTATCTAGAGAGAATATGAAAGAGTGTCTCCCTTCCTTATTTTTATTACCTTACACATACAAACCATTTCATTCAATATAAAATTCTGTATGTTTCTCTCCACATAACTGATTATCTAATTAGGCTAGCCTTTTGGGCCTTCCCAATTGGGCTTTAGTGTGTGGCTTGGAGTGGGACCAAAAGGGAACAAATAAGACACTAGCTCCAATGGGCCTTGGGCCTTTCTGTCAACTCTTGACAAGTCCAAAGTTACCATTAATTATATTTAATACCACTATATAAATATAATTGCACTCTAGGCCTCATTAATAAATTATATCCCAAGACTCTATTATACATGCAACCCCTTCATAAAATATTCATAGTAATACAAAGTCATGAATATAGACTGCCACTTTGTTAATTACTACATCTTAATCCTTGAGTACCCGGTTTAATCCTTTTGTGTTATTCACCATATATTTATGAAATCCAATTTCATAAATATATACTTTAGTCTTACTTAAGTGGTTAGGCCTAACTCTCTGAATAACTGTACCCATTAAACTTATCTCAAGGGAATATTTTATATCTCATTTAAGAGACTATGAATTCCATCTTGAGAATATATGTTCCATCAACACTAAATGTAGCTGCCCAACATACTGAGGTTTTGACCGTTACTTTAGATCTTACTCCTGATATATCAAAGCAACCTACATTTCATGATCATGTCCGTTATTCTCTCAGGATTAAGAGTTCATGTGAATACAAGTCGTGAAATTTATTATTCAATTGACAGTCGTTAGGAGAATAATAAATCTCACAGCGGTCCAGTTCAATATGTCTTAACTCTTAAAACATATCAACATATTAACTAGAAATCACCATTTCCATGATCAAGACAAATCATCGTAGTTAATATGTTATAGTCTTTGCAGATGAAATGCCTAATTTCATCACCGACTACGAACCAAAATTCTGAGTTTACAAAGAACTTGTGATCTATATCTTCTGTGACTTTTCACATAAATCACATACTATGCATCTCATGGACTATTTGATAATGTCCGAATATTCATGTTACCATTACTTTAGATAAGAATAAAACAACTTTATTAAACACAATATTAAGTCATACATCATTTCTCACATAATGTCATACATAATATCATACATAGCATCATACAATAGGATTTAAGGGCACATATCCTAACAATCTCCCACTTGCCCTAAAGACTATTGTGCACTAATCTAACTCCCATTCCCTCCAAATGTGACTCGAAGGTCCTTTGAGGCAAGGGTAAAGGGATCTGCTAGATTATTTGCACTTTCAATCTTTGCTACCACCACATCTCCATGAGCAACAATGTCTCGAATGATGTGGTACTTTCTCTCAATGTGCTTTCCTTTCTTGTGATTCCTTGGATCTTTGGATTGTGCAACTGCTCCATTATTGTCACAAAACAATGAGATAGGAACTTGCTCCATTCTCACTACACCAAGATCAGAAAGGAATTTCTTGAGCCAAACAGCTTCCTTTGCCGCCTCACAAGCAGCTACATATTCAGCTTCCATGGTGGAGTCCGCAATACAAGATTGCTTAACACTCCTCCAACTTATGGCTCCACCTCCCAAGGTGAATACACATCCTGACGTGGACTTTCTGAAATCTAGATCTGATTGAAAGTCTGAATCTGTATAGCCAATGGGAATCAAATCCTCACAACGGTAAACAAGCATATAATCTCTCGTTCTCTGTAGATACTTGAGAATATGCTTTACAGTTTGCCAATGTTGTGGTCCTGGATTTGATTGATATCAGCTGACCATGCCAACTGAAAAACAGATATCCGGTCTAGTACAAAGCATGGCATACATGAGACTTCCTACTGCAGAAGCATAAGGAACTTGTCTCATCATATCTACTTCCTCTTGAGTCTTAGGCCTTTGGTCATCAGACAGAGGAACTCCATGTCTGAAAGGAAGTAATCCTTTCTTGGAGTTTTGCATGCTAAACCGTTCTAGAACCTTATCTATATAACCAGCTTGTGATAAGCCTAACATCTTATTCTTACGATCTCGCCAAAGCTTGATCCCTAGAATAAAGTTAGCCTCACCCAAGTCCTTCATATCAAATTGGCTTGACAACCAAACCTTTACTGATGACATTACACCTACGTCATTTCCAATGAGTAGAATATCATCAACATAAAGCACTAGGAACATTACTACTTTGTCTTGATGTCTTTTGTACACACATGGTTCATCAAGATTTTGTTCAAAACCAAATGATTTGATTGCTTGATCAAATCTGATGTTCCATGATCTAGATGCTTGCTTAAGTCCATAAATGGACCTATTCAACTTGCATACCATATGCTCTTGGTTCTTTGCTATGAAACCTTCTGGTTGCTTCATATAGATTTCCTCTTCAAGATTGCCATTGAGAAATGCAGTCTTGACATCCATTTGCCAAATCTCATAATCATAATGAGCAGCAATGGATAAGAGAATTCTGATAGATTTAAGCATTGCTACTGGTGAAAAGGTTTCCTCATAATCAATACCTTCTTTTTGAGTATACCCTTTTGCCACTAGCCTTGCTTTAAAGGTTTCAACATTTCCATCTATCCCTCTCTTCCTCTTGTAAACCCATTTGCA
This sequence comes from Lithocarpus polystachyus, assembly GCA_033629205.1. Classification (NCBI taxonomy): domain Eukaryota; kingdom Viridiplantae; phylum Streptophyta; class Magnoliopsida; order Fagales; family Fagaceae; genus Lithocarpus; species Lithocarpus polystachyus. Next base: position 32,558,844 of record CM066168.1, on the reverse strand, counting down.
ACCAACAGGTTTAATGCCGTTAGGCGCCTTTACAAGATCCCAAACTTGATTGGAATACATGGAATCTAATTCTGATTTCATAGCTTGGACCCAATAATGTGCATCTATATCATTCATTGCTTCTTCATAAGTGTAAGGATCAGTTTCGGCCTCCACTGAGATAGCCTCATAAGTATCTCCAAGACCTATGAATCTTATAGGTGGCCTAACATTCCTCCCACTACGACGAGGCAACTGAGTACTAGACATCTCATGAGTAGTATCTTGTGGTGTATCCAATACAACCACATCATCCCTAGTTTCAACCATTGGTTGTTCAATTACAGGTTCATTCATTTCAGCCAAGACAACTCTACTTCTAGGAGTAAAATTATTCATATAGTCATTTTCCAAGAATTTAGCATTTGTACTGACAAAAACTTTGTTATCTTTATGACTATAGAATAAATAACCCCTAGTTTCTTTTGGATAACCCACAAGCAAACATACTTCTGATTTTGGTTCCAACTTATCAGACTTCCCTTTTAACACATGTGCTGGACAACCCCAAATGTGGAGATATTTCATACTAGGCTTACGCCCACTCCACAATTCCATGGGTGTTTTGGGAATAGATTTTGATGGAACTAAATTCAAAAGATGTATTGCTGTATCTAAGGCATAACCCCAAAAAGAAATTGGTAAAGTTGAATAACTCATCATGGACCTAACCATTTCTAAAAGAGTCCTATTCCTTCTTTCTGCTACACCATTTTGTTGGGGAGTTCCCGGTGCAGTCAATTGGGATACAATCCCATTTTGAGTCAAGTAATCCTTGAAATCCCCAAGAAGGTATTCGCCACCACGATCAGATCGAATGGCCTTTATGTGTTTACCCAATTGATTCTCAACTTCAGCCCTAAACTCTTTGAATTTTTCAAAGGCTTCGGACTTCCGTCTCATTAGGTACACATAACCAAATCTAGAGTAATCATCAGTGAAAGTGATGAAGTACTCATAACCTCCTTTTGCTTGGGTTGACATAAGACCATAAACATCCGTATGAACTAATTCTAGCAACTCTTGGGCTCTTCTACCTTTTGCATTAAAAGGTCGTTTGGTCATTTTTCCTTCCAAACAAGATTCACAAACTGGAAATCCATCAAAGTCCAATGGCTCTAAGAGACCATCTTTGATCAGTCTTTGAATTCTGTTTGGATTAATATGACCCAAACGCAAGTGCCAAAAATATGCATCATTAGTAGAAGGAAACTTTCTCTTTAATGATTTTACATGAGAGTTATTATCTAATTCAGAATTGTATAATTCATGCTTATCAGGAGTTAAAATATAAAGACCATCCACAATATTGCCAGAACAGATAAACATTTTATCCTTCTTTATTACAACATTGTCTTTCAGGATAACACAATATCCATTTTTACCTAAATAAGTTGCAGAAATTAAATTCCTACGAACATTAGGTACAAATAAACAGTCTTCCAATATTAAAACCCTAGTTTCAAAACATAAATTAAACACTCCAATAGCTACAACTGGTATTCTACTCCCATTAGCCAAGGTCAGAAACAACTCTCCTTCTTTAAGTCTTCTGGTCTCCTGGAAACCCTGCAAAGAATTGCAGATATGATTAGTACAACCTGAATCCACACACCAGGAATCCGTGGGATTCTGTACCAAACATATTTCAAGAAGGAATGAAATTTTCATACCCTTATTGGCAGCCTTAAACTTTGGACAATTTCTCTTCCAGTGTCCTTTCTCACCACAATGGAAACATTTTCCTTTCAGCTTCTTTCCTTTTTCGGCAACCCCTAAGGCAATTTGTTTACCCTCTTGCTTAGTGAAGTCCTTCTTCTTCTTCTTCTTACCCTTGCCTTTCGACTTAGGTTGAGAAGTAGAAGTTTCACCCACATTGGCTTCAACATTAGAAGTACCAAGGATGCCTTCCGCCGCTACCAACTCATTCATTAATTCAGACAAAGAATAAATCTTTTTGTTCATGTTATAATTAAGTCTGAATTCCTTGAATGATTCCGGTAGTGACTGGAGTATCATATCCACTTGGGATTCTCCATCAATGTCGGCACCCAAAACTTCCAATGTATTCAGATTAGAGATCATTGTAAGACAATGTTCTCTCACTGAACTACCTTCAGCAATTTTGGTATTATAAATTTGCCTCATGGTTTCTTGCCTTGCAGAACGGCCTTGCTCACCAAACATCTCCTTTAGACTTTGCATAATGTCCGAAGCTAGTTTTACATCCCGCATTTGATGCTGTAGAACATTTGAGATGGACGCTAGGATGTAGCACTTGGCCATTTCATTAGATTTCTGCCAACGATCATATCGTTGTTTTTCCTCAGGAGGAGCATCTAATGAAGGAAAGCTAGGACATGGTTGAGTAAGCACATATTTGTGCTCTTCAGCTGTGAGAACTATGTCCAAGTTTCTTTTCCAGTCAACATAATTGGTTCTAGTCAGTTTGTTTTGATTAAGAATGCTAACAAGTGGGCTAAATGATGCCATGTTCAAATCTGAAATAATAAACATGAATATAATAAGTAAACTGGACATTATCAATTTAGCATATAAACATATAATATGGTACCTTAATAAAACCATAATATAATATATGCAACGACAACCCAATCCCGCAATTAATATTCCTCGGTAGCGAGGTCATACCAATCACTATGATTAAGCAAGGATTATCCTCATTATTAATGCTATCATGGTAACTCTTACCAAACAAAAATAATGTGCCGCTTATTCTTTAGCCTCTAAGTGATAATGACATAGCTCCGTAGGGAGGTTAACATCATACTTAGTCTAGTATACACCATTGTCTAGAATCAATGTGAGTCACCAAGTAACTCCACGGTAGCGTGGTCGCTCTCAATGTAAACAGACACTTCATCTATCATTAAGAAGTTTAACCTGTAGTACCATGAATTAAACACCCTCCGTAGGGAGCAAGGCATATACGCCAAGGCGAGGTGATTAATCACACTACTATAAACCGACAATGGAGGCCGTGAGATCCAACCCTTGAATCTCTCTCCCACTAGATGTTTTAAAATAAAGGTTTTTATCTTTAAACATGCATAAACTAATTATACATTGCCTTGCACTTTTTCTTACGAAAAAGGCGTAAGAAAAAATAGCAAAAACACAAAATTTAAGTTTGAAAACACTTAGAAAAATTTCAAATTTTCTTTCTTTCGATCGATCGAATGTGCCCCTCGATCGATCGAAAAAATTAAACAATTCGAACTTAACCTTCTGTCCATTTCGATTGATACTCGATCGCCTCTCGATCGATCGAAAATAAAATTCGATCGATTGACTAGCAATCGAATATTAATCGATTCAAAAGGATAAGTTTCCGTTTTACTCGATCGATCAAAAGTAAATTTCAATCGATCGAAAATCGTAAAACTCGAATTTTCAGAAATTCTTCTAAGGCAGTTTTCAACCGTTTTGCATGAACAAACAACCATCATACGAAAATGATAGACAGAAATTGATATCAAAACTGAAATCTATTGATGCTATAGCCTTAAAGATCAATTTAACATTCTTAAATTCATATTTAAACAACATCATAACATCAATATCAATTTTTATCAAATCATAGTTTCAACAACCATGCAAAAATCTATCAACTTGAAACTATAATCTCTAATTCCAAAACGAACAAAACATGTTATACAGATTCGAAATGAAGACCGCTCTGATACCAATGTTGGGAAATCATTATGTTTGTATCGAATACAAAACATACGCAGCGGAAAATAAACGGATCTACTTCATTCGCAATTGATAACATTCACTATGTAAGTTTCAGAATATAAGAACAAGAGAGTGTACCTTGATGTGGTGAACTTCAAAACCGAATGAAGAAGTACTCGGGAACACTTTCAATCTTCACTCCAATTTCACTCAATGCCCAAGATGTGTGGTCTCTCAATCAGTTCTATGTATCTAGAGAGAATATGAAAGAGTGTCTCCCTTCCTTATTTTTATTACCTTACACATACAAACCATTTCATTCAATATAAAATTCTGTATGTTTCTCTCTACATAACTGATTATCTAATTGGGCTAGCCTTTTGGGCCTTCCCAATTGGGCTTTAGTGTGTGACTTGGAGTGGGACTAAAAGGGAACAAATAAGACACTAGCTCCAATGAGCCTTGGGCTTTTCTGTCAACTCTTGACAAGTCCAAAGTTACCATTAATTATATTTAATACCACTATATAAATATAATTGCACTCTAGGCCTCATTAATAAATTATATCCCAAGACTCTATTATACATGCAACCCCTTCATAAAATATTCGTAGTAATACAAAGTCATGAATATAGACTGCCACTTTGTTAATTACTACATCTTAATCCTTGAGTACCCGGTTTAATCCTTTTGTGTTATTCACCATATATTTATGAAATCCAATTTCATAAATATATACTTTAGTCTTACTAAAGTGGTTAGGCCTAACTCTCTGAATAACTGTACCCATTAAACTTATCTCAAGGGAATATTTTATATCTCCGTTAAGAGACTATGAATTCCATCTTGAGAATTTATGTTCCATTAACACTAAATGTGGCTGCCCAACATACTGAGGTTTTGACCGTTACTTTAGATCTCACTCCTGATATATCAAAGCAACCTACATTTCATGATCAGGTCCATTATTCTCTCAGGATTAAGAGTTCATGTGAATACTAGTCGTGAAATTTATTATTCAATTGACAGTCGTTAGGAGAATAATAAATCTCACAGCGGTCCAGTTCAATATGTCTTAACTCTTAAAACATATCAACATATTAACTAGAAATCACCATTTCCATGATCAAGACAAATCATCGTAGTTAATATGTTATAGTCTTCGCAGATGAAATGCCCAATTTCATCACCGACTTCGAACCAAAATTCTGAGTTTACAAAGAACTTGTGATCTATATCTTCTGTGACTTTTCACATAAATCACATACTATGCATCTCATGGACTATTTGATAATGTCCGAATATTCATGTTACCATTACTTTAGATAAGAATAAAACAACTTTATTAAACACAATATTAAGTCATACATCATTTCTCACATAATGTCATACATAATATTATACATAGCATCATACAATAGGATTTAAGGGCACATATCCTAATACTAAAATCACTCATAGGCCAAAATTTATAGACCAACAATGTATTTTTCCCCTTTCTCAAAAAAAAAAAAGAAAGTATTTTTCCCAAAAACTTTTAAAAGTGTAAATAGTTTTCAAACATTTGTTCACAATTAATATAAGAAATCGAAAGAGTTTCTAAGGGCACGTTTGGTATATTGTAATAACTATTACATGGGAATAGGAATAAGTATTACAAGGAATACATTAAGTTGGAATGTAATAAGTATTACTATTCATTAGTTTGGTGACCATTTAGGAATAGAATCCTGAATATGTATCTACAATTTTGTAGAGTATGAAAAGAAGGTGTAATTAAATCATTTTTAAGTCAAATTTTGTATTTTAGGGTGTTCAAAATAGAGTTAATAATTAACAAGAAGGAAAATTTATTTTCTTTCTTTTGAAGATGTGACAACTAATGGCTTTTTAGAAAATTTTTTAAAAAAGTTATTACATAAGGTGAAGGAATAGATATTCAATACTTTTGATAAGGAATAGTTATTCCTCATTTTGAAGAATAGCTATTCATAAGGAATAACTATTCATTGTAATAAATATAAAACCAAACAATCGAATAGTTATACCATAGGAATATCTATTACATTACAGTATCTATTATAGTCTACCAAATGTGCCCTAAGTATATTTTGATTGAAGTCTAAAGACGATATCTGCACATCCATTAGCCACTTAGTAGATGTGATGTAGATTGTAACGCTCAAGCCTCCCCGTTAACCACCTACACTAATCCACAATAGGTCTAAAAAAAAATCATTATTGATCTTGCTTGATTCAATACGTTCAATAATTGTCAATGAGTCAAGTTCAATTTCAAAACGACTTATACCCATGTCTAAAGTCATACTTAACCCAATCTCACAATTATGTAATTATCTGAACATTCTCCTCACTAGTAGGGGCTCTCTCTCTTGTCCGTGCGAGATATCCCTCCCTTAGGGTTACTAAGGGTTTGAATTTTTTTCTTTTCTTTTCACTGTTCCACTACCATGGCTGATGAAGTTTCAAGCATACTGGAGAACATGCGACTGACTACAGAGGAAGAGGAGACTATCGAGATTTAGGATGAAGGAAGAAAAGAAGGGCTGGAGAATTGTGCACTCAGTTTGATTGGAAAGTTCCTTACATGCCGCCCCTTCAATAAGAGGGCGGCTATAACTACAATGAAAAGAGCATGGGGATTAGAGGAGGCGGTCCAGATCGTTAAGGTGGGAACAAACCTATTTCAACTCAAATTCCAATCTAAGTTTGAGATGTTACGGGTGCTTAAGGGTGGGCCGTGGACTTTTGATAACCAGGTTCTAATGTTACTTCAATGGAAAGCGGGGATAACGGCGGAAAACGTCAAGTTTGATTCAGTTTCCCTTTGGGTACAAATATGGGGCGCTCCTTTTGATCTGGTGTCTCCTAAAGTTGCAGAGGCTGTGGGAAGTAAACTGGGATCGGTAGTTGACATGGAGAAGAAGAAGAAAGCAGATGGGCAGAGCTATTTTATGAGGGTTAAAGTTGCTGTCCCACTAACAAAACCGATTCGAAGGGGTGCATTCTTGGCGGGGTTTGAGGGTACAAGGCACTGGGTTACTTTCAAGTATGAAAGGCTCCCCTTGTTTTGCCATTATTGTGGACTATTGGGTCATGACTTAAAGCATTGTGCCTCATACTTTGTAGCGACTAAGAATGAGGGGGAGGTGAGTTGTTAATACGGTGACTGGTTGAAGGTGTTGGGTGGCCGAAATCGCTCACCTCTTCGTAGGAATGTTACAAGGGAGGAAGTAGGTGGGGAGGTTCACCGGGATGAGAATCGGACTGCTCAGGCCAGTCATGTAACAGAGGCGGCGGATGGTAGGGATAAGATACCACACCCTAGGGAACAAGATACGTTACATGGGCAATTGTTTTACAGAAATCAAGGAATTGATGGGGAGTTGCTCGACGTGGCACCCAAGATTAATGGGATGGGAGTTACAACTAAGGAAGGGACGAGTTTTGTTGTAGCTGAAACAATAAGTATGGGTTTCAATTCCAATATTGGGTGTTGTACTGATGGGGAGGATCCCATGCACGTGGTTAATGTGGACGTTGGAAATGGGCCTCAAAGCCCAATAACAAAGGCAACGTGGACTAGGCTAAGGCGCATGGATATTGGACCTGTGGAACTTATTAAGGAAGGGGCTACGGCTATTTTGGGAAAGAGAAGTACAAACAAAGAAGGCAGCAACCAAATTGAGGATGAGCAATGTATTGTTGGGAAGAGATGGAAAAGCAGCGTGGACTCTAATTCAAAGGAATCGGCGGGGGTGCCCATGCACCCTTGCCGATCACAATGAAACTCCTTAGCTGGAACTGCCAAGGGCTTTGGAACTCTTGGATAGTTCGAAGCCTTTATAAGTTAGTGAGGGATCAAGCTCCCACAGTTTGTTTCCTAATGGAAAGTAGACTGGATAAAATAGGTTTTGCTAATCATGGTAGGGAATTTCCTTTTTCGAATAAGTTCATTGTTAAGAAGCCTTATTCTGGGGGAGGTCTAGCATTGTTATGGAAATCTGAAGTTCGGTTAGATGTTATTAATTTCACAGAAAATCACATTTTAGCGAAGGTGGTTGAGGATGATGGTTTCACTTGGTTTTTGACTGGGTTCTATGGGTGGCCAGAAGCAAGTGAGAAAAAGAAGTCCTGGGCGCTTTTATCACATATTTCCTCGATGGTGGATGGGCCGTGGTGTTGTATAGGTGATTTCAATACAATTTTGCATTAGTTTGAAAAGCAAAGTAGACATCCACCTCCGTATAAACAGATGGAAGAGTTTCAGGCAGCACTAGAGTTGTGTAATTTATTCGATTTGGGTTTCCAAGGGTACAAATTAACATGGAATAATAAAAGACCGGGGGCAGCTAATACTAGAGAAAGATTGGATCGAGCCGTTGCAAACCAGGAGTGGAAGGAAAAGTTTTCAACTAGTACTCTCATCCACGGGTTTAGCCATGCATCTGACCATGCTTCGATTTTTCTTCTGACTGGAACAGATCGTGATTTTAGGGGAGGTAGGCCTCGTGGTTTTAGGTTTGAAGAATGTTGGCTGATGTGGGAAGACTGTGAAGGAGTGGTTTTGGATTCTTGGACCAATTCGGGTGGTGAGGTTGATGGACTATGTGCAATGGTGGAAAAAATTAAGGGTTGGGGGAGAATCTACTGGCTTGGGGTTTGGCCAAAACAGCTCTTGCTGTGGATGAAATAAAAATGTTCACTAAAAAGATTGAAAAGATGAATGAAGAAGAGTTGACGGAGGAGGGTAGGGAGGAGGTTTTGGTAGCAAGCAAAAAATTGGATGATCTTCTTCTTAAGCAGGAAATTTTTTGGAAACAATGGTCTCGGGTATCTTGGTTGAAGTATGGTGATAGGAACACAAAGTTTTTCCATTCGAAAGCTTCTTAACGGCGCAAGAGGAATTTCATTCATGGCATTCAAAACCAACAGGGTAATTGGGTGGAGGATATTGGCGAGGTGGCAGAGGTGGCTATTGATTACTTTGTGACAATGTTTCACTCCGGTACCTGTGAAAGAATGGATGAATGTCTGAACACAGTTCCCCAAAGGATGACTACAAATGTGAAGGCAAAGTTGGCTAAGCCATATAGTGTGGAGGAAGTAAAAACAACATTATTTCAGATGGGCCCTACCAAAGCTCCAGGACCCGATGGTATGAATGCTCTTTTCTATCAAAGGTTCTGGCATATAGTTGGTAATGATGTTAGTTTTGCTGTGTTGGATTTTCTGAATTCTGGAATTATGTTACTTGAAATAAATTATACTCATATTGTTCTTATTCCAAAAGTTCAGTCACCGGCAAGAATGACAGATTTCAGACCCATTAGCTTGTGCAATGTAATTTACAAAATAATTTCTAAAGTACTTGCTAATAGATTGAAAACTATTTTACCCCAGTTGATCTCCCCCACCCAGAGTGCTTTTGTGCTTGGAAGACTCATAACTGATAATGTGCTGCTAGCTTATGAAACCTTACAAGCCATGCATGGGAGAAAAACGGGAAAGAAAGGAGCCATAGCTTTGAAACTTGATGTTAGCAAGGCCTATGACCAAGTGGAGTGGGGTTTTTTGAGGGGTATGATGATTGAGTTGGGATTTCCGGAGGAATGGATTAATAGGGTGATGAGTTGTGTTTCCACTCCTTTGCTCTCGGTTCGGATTAATGGTAAAGCATATGGAAATATTATCCCTTCGAGAGGGCTTCGCCAAGGAGACCCTTTATCACCTTATCTATATCTCTTGTGTGCAGAAGGGTTTACGTCTTTACTTTCCAAAGCAGAATCTGAGGGGCGGCTTCATGGGATCCAAATTTGCAGAAGGGCTCCTTGTATTTCTAACTTGCTTTTTGAAGATGATTCCTTAATTTTCTGCCAGGCGAATCAAGAGGAAGTGTAGGTGATCTCTGAAACATTGCAATTGTATGCAAAAGCTTTTGGCCAATGCATTAATTTTGAGAAGTCTTTTGCATACTTTAGTAGTAATACTTCTGAGAGACAGAGGCTTCAGATCAAGCAAGCTTTGGGAGTTAGGGAGGTGGATGGATTTGATTCTTATTTGGGGTTGCCGACTTTGGTTAGGAGGGCCAAATACCAAACTTTTGCATATCTGAAGGAGAGGGTGTGGAAAAAACTTCAGGGGTGGAAAGGCAGAATGCTATCTCGCGCTGGAAAAGAAGTACTTATCAAAGTAGTGGCCCAATCAATTCCAACGTATACTATGGGAGTTTTTTTGTTACCGGTAAAGCTTTGTAATGAGTTAGATGCACTTTGCGCACGGTTTTGGTGGGGGCAAACCGGTGATGAACAGAAAATTCATTGGAAGAGTTGGAATTTTTTGACAAAACCAAAGAAGGAAGGGGGTCTGGGATTCTGGGATATTAGGAGCTTTAATTTAGCTATGTTGGCTAAGCAAGGTTGGAGGCTGATCCAAGACCAAAACTCACTGTTATCTAGGTGCTTCAAGGCAAAATACTTTCCAAGATGTAGTTTCCTGGAGGCGGCTGATTGTCCTAACAGTTCCTATGTTTGGAAGAGTGTGTTGGCTGCTCTAAATATTTTTAAAGTAGGTTGCTATTGGAGGGTGGGCACGGGTTCCTTAATACGAGTACTGGAAGACAAGTGGATACCGAATCATCCCGAAAATAAGGTGCTGTTTCCAACTGAAAATGATGAATGGGAATGGAGAGTCTCGGATTTAATTGATTGGAGTGTGAACAGATGGGATAGGGAGAGGATTTATATGTGTTTCAATCAGTTTGATGCCGAAGCAATCCTTAAAATTCCGTTGTGCAGGAGACAGGTAAATGACAAATTGGTGTGAAAGTTTTGTCGCAAAAGGAAGTATGAGGTTAACATGTGGCTCGTATATTAGATGGAGATATCAATGGGAGGGAAGAGAGCTTAGTCCCGAGGAGAGACCACCGAGTTTGGAACACGCTTTGGCACCTCCATGTGCCTAGCAAAATCAAAGTATTTGGCTGGAGGGCTTGCCTTAATATTTTGCCATCGAAGGCGAACCTTGCTCGATGACAAGTGCTGCAGGAAGATAGGTGTGAAGTTTGTAAACAATACCCAGAGACGGTAGTCCATGCAATTTGGGATTGTGCTGCTGCTCAAGACGTATGGGTTGGGTCCACTACGCGGATACAGAAGTGTGGTGGTGAGTTTGATGATTTTACGTAGCTTTTTCAAGCTATGATGGCCAAACTATCAGTTGACGAGCTTGAGACTTTTTTAGTCCAAAGCTGGCTGATCTGGCACCGTAGGAACTCACTCTTATATGGGGGTTGCTTGCAACATCCTGTGCAGTTAAGTAAGAGAGCCACAGATTATCTAAAGGAGTACCGAGATGCTCAGTGTCTATTGGAAGTTAGTTCGGCCTCTACTGATTTTCTGCTGCAGAATTGGAAGCCTTCAACGGGTCACCTGTATAAGCTGAATTTTGATGCCGCTATCTTCGATAATGGTTTAGGGGTTGGTGCGGTGATTTGTAACGCTGTTGGGGAGGTTATGGCAGCCTTATCGGCGAGGGGGGAAGCTGTGACTGATAGTGAGGAAGCGGAAGCGCTGGCTTGCCGGAAAGCTATGGAATTCGCTATTGATGCAGGTTTCGCAGAACTGATTGTAGAAGGGGACAACTTGGTGGTTATGTCCTCTGTTTTGTCCTCTTTTCCAAACTGGTCACGCTTGGGGGTGATTTATGATGATATTAGATGCTTAGCAGCGGGTCTTCATTATGTGTCTTTTAATTGTATTCGGCGTAGTGCCAATTCGGTAGCCCATTCCCTAGCTCGATATGCTAATGTTCTTGATGAGGAAGTTGTGTGGTTGGAAGATTCTCCGCCACCAGCCCATGATGCCTTGTATTTTGACTCTTCTTTTTTAAATGAATGAAATTTGTTGGGTTTTCAAAAAAAAAAAAAAAAGAAGTCATACTTAACCCATTTTTACGAGCCCTCAGCTTAGCTTGAAGGCTTGTTGTGACACCAATTGCCTGTGAAAACCCTTTTGACCACATACCTGACATCCCTTTTGCCATTTCTAAACCTAAAAACAACCAAAAATAAAATTCTTATTTTGGGTTAAATGGGTTGGGTTAAATGAGTTGAAACTATAAACTTAAATCCAACCTAACTCGAGACTCAAAATAAAATTCTAACTCACAAATACCAACTAAGGTGTCAAATTGGGTTGGGTCAGTTTTGTTAGGTTCTAAGAATTAGGAACTAATGTATTAGAACTTCAATTTGTAATGTTGGCAAACCATGATCAAAACATTCTTTAAGTTGTGTGTTAGACTTGCTCAAAGTATGGCTTTTTATGTAAAGTTGGAATCGAGTTGACTGCAGAATTACTGTGCACTTTCTGCCTGACTCGATCGATCGAAAATCGTGCAGAACGTTTTTCTGTAGAATTTTTCCAACTCAGCCCTAGCCCATTTAGTGTATAGAGTTTTATGTTTTGCCCTAAGTATATAAGGGAAAACCCTAGCCACGTTTTTAGAGTTCTGAATGCTGTGTTTGTGAATCTATTTGTTAGATCTAGAGGTGTTTACCTTCACATACACTTAGGGTTTCCAAACTCAAGATTCATGTCAAGAGATTGGTAAATCATACAGTTGCAGAATCAAAAGAGCTTTAAGATATACAAGCAGGTGTTGCTTGTGCTTTGCTGAAGAATTCAAGGAAAGAAGGAGTCCGTGGATCTCGGAGCTGTCACGTGGTCGTGGTAGTAAGTTTCCTACAGGCAAGTAGCAATAGGATGTTAGTGGTCTAAGTCTTATTGTGTAAACTTCGATTCTTTCATAGTGAATTCGTTTTACCTTGAGGATAGCTAGGTTAAATCATCTCCAGGTTTTTTACCGGTTTGCTTTTCCTGAGTCATCATATCATGTGTTCTTTATTTTTCCGCACTTAAACATGATTTGATATATTTGTGTTAACCTAGATTTGTTTAAATTATCTAAGTTAATCACTTAGCTAATTCTTTAGGTTAATCTGTTGGGTTTAAGGGGTCTAAACAAACTTACAAGTTTCATTGAGTTGGTGAGTTGGAAGCACATCTCAACTTTAAAATATGATTTTCCAAACCCACCAATATGGTGTTAATATTGGGCTAAAATGAGAACCACTCAAAACTTTGCAAACTCAATTTATTATAAAATTCTCTCAAAAAAAATTATATTATAAAAAATATTCTACATTGTAGTAAAATATATAGTACCTCTTAACATTTTTTAATAGTTCTCTTTACACTTTCCTGTCATGCTTGCCACTTCAGTGTCACAAAATTAAAAATGGAGTCTTCAATGTTCAATCACGAATTTAAAAAAGCACTGCATTCCCAAATAAGAACAGCTCATCAAATATGTATCAAACTCGATAAATTGTAAGCATCGATGGAATAATGCCGTATTTACCCAATGGATTGAAGCATTTTGGTAATATTAAATTTGGACATACGTTACCATGATCGGATTGAAGCATGTTAATGGCTTTCACCCTCCGACTTATTCCAGCCCCATATGTGAATGAAAATAAGAAAAACAAAAGGATAATACATGCAGCTAATTGAATTATTATGTATTCGAATAAAATGGATGAGTTGTATCTTTTTCACTAACCACCCCCAAGGCCTACTTTTTTTTTTTTTAATATTTTTTTTCAAGGATGAGCTGCATCTTTGATGACAACTGTATGTTGTCATAAGAAGTGGGCGCCTACATCTTAAGAAATAAATATTTAAAAAAAAAAAAAACTAAAAAAGAACACATTAGGCAAACCTATTCATTATGATTTCTTTAGAATATATAGAAGTATTAGCAATAATTTTGAATATTGTACATATTGTGGCAGCTCGGTAGATGGAAACTACTACCTCTATCACAAATATCCCCCCGCCTGATGAATTGCTGTTGGTTAATTTGGATGCTGTTGGAACTGTTTATGAGCGTTTCTGCTCTCATGTTGCTGGTTTTTAGTTAAATGAATTCCCCTGTTTACCAAAAAAAAATCTCTACCACAACTTCATATGTCATGGTCTTGGCTCCCAACATAGAATAATTCGACCGCAAATAAGAGAGTAAAGAAGAGATACAGAGTCATTATATTTAGGTGTATTCAAGGAAATCATAAGAGAGTAAAGAAGGGATGCAATGTCATTATATTTAGGTGCATTCAAGGAAATCAAGTTCCTTGGGAACAGTAAGTTCTAAGACTCTTGTCATTTAATAAGTTTAGGGTTTTAATCCCGTTTACATCAAGAATCAATTAGTATCTTATCTTATTGTTGAAAAAGTTAAGTCTCTTGTCTAATGATAAAAAACAATCATCACTGATTGGTAAAGAGTCTTATTGTCAAGTAAGAAATTCATGGTTCAAAGCCCACCTATATTAAACAAAATTGATGTTTTGATGTTTTGGTAAGAGCAATTGTCATCGATTGGTAAAGTATTTTGTCGTTGAATAAAAGATCTATGGTTCAAATCTCGTCTACATCAAAATCAATTGGTGTCTTGGTCAAGGGATTTATGGTTCAAATCCTGCCTACATCAAAACTAATTGGTGTCTTGGTCAAGAAAATTAATAAAGTATTGATACTAGCCATATTGAGGAAATATATCGTACCGATCATTAAACCGATACTAGTACTCGAGGAAATATATTGTACTGGCCATAAAACAATACTGGTACTCCTCTAAAACATACCTGATAAAGTACCGGATTGTACTTGGAGTTTTTCTGATGTTTTAGCAATATTGATGTTTTGGATGATACAGCAAAAAATAATAAAAATCAGTGGCAACTCCATGTTTAACTTAGGGTGGTCACAAGACAACCCTGACTTGCAAAAATATGTATGTGTGTGTGTGTGCATATATATATATTTATTTATTTGCATAAAAATTATATAATAAACTAACCTATTTTGACCACTCTTGCTAGTAAAAATTTTAAATACCTAGACTTGAAAATCACAAGAATTTGAGTTTAACAAAAATAAGAGTAATGTATCCACAATATTTTCACAATAATTTCATGACAAATCCTATGTGGTAAGTTGGTACCGATTCTAATTTGGGCTCAATACTAATATCACTTTTTTACTCACCAATAACAGTTTGTCGCATAAAATTTGTTGTGAACAATGTTGTGGACGTAAAATTATTTCAAAAATAATTATGGCTCTCCAAACATAATTCTTAACCCTAAAAACCAAAAAAATAAAGGCCTAAATAACAACGATAAAGGTTAGCCCAAATAACAACAAAAATAACCCAAACAAAAACAAGACTAGACCAAACAACAAGAAATGAAGAAATAACTCAACAAAAATTTTACTCAAAAGAGGGGGAAAAAAAAATCTCTAATCATTTGAATTTGTAATTTATTCAACCCATTACATAAAAATAATTTCTAATTTCATTTTTCCTTAAAAAATGGTACCATGAAAAAAAAACCGTGGTTGTGAGTTTTTCTTGGCAGTGCCAGTAGTTATGCTATCTTTGGTTTTGCAATTGCAACAATTTTGCTTTCCTTAGTTGCTCGGCTCGCAGTTATAGCAAATATTATCACACACACACACACACACACACACACACACACACACTCTCTCTCTCTCTCTCTCTCTCTCTCTCTCTCTCTCTCTCTCTCTCTCTATTATAATTAATTCAGACTTTCTCTCACTTTATTATTCTCATCTCAACATTTTTAATTTCCATTTTATCTCTTATTAGTCTTTTTTTTCCCCTTTTCTTTTTGTTAGTACAAAGAAATTGTAACACTTCATGTATTTGCGATATATTCAAGTTATCTATTTATTAAATTTTGTATAATTTAAATTTCTTAATGACCATTCTAAAAAAAATTTCCTAAAGCCACCACTAATAAAAATATTTTATTTAAGCTAATATATTGGACTAATGTACTTGGACTAATACTTGGGCATATAAATGTGTGGATTTTAAATTAAATGATTATAAACATATAAATAAATATATACTTACGCTTTATATATATATATATATATATATATATATATATATAGTGGTAACAACTATATGGTATATTGGTATTAACCAGTATCAAAATATTTTGTTTCCCTAGTTAGACTGAAATGGCCTCCAATATAAAACTGACTTCCAAGTCTTCGTTTGATGATAAAGACCAATCATCATATTTTAGACGTCATAGATTTAATTCTATCATATCTATATATTAAAAAAAGTTCTTTGGAGTTTAGGAGTACATAACTCTTAACTCTTATCTATTTTAAGTTTAGGACTACATAACTCTTTAACTCATTCTAATAAAATAGAATTAAGTCTCTCTAACCTTGCAATGCATCGAATGTGCACTGTAACTTTGAGACGGAGAGACGATATATAAATACTTTATTCGAAATAAAGACGTTACTCTTATCAAATAACAGGCGTAAACAAAAAGGTTATGAGAACCGTTGACCTCCAAGAGCTTGCAGACAAATGCTGAAATACCCATTATCTTACTTGCAACCAAATAAGCATAATGAGTCACATGTAATGCCCCATTGGCCTCTCTTTACTTGCAACCAAATAAAACTTCCTTTAATTAAAATTCAACCAATAATCTCTCTCTCTCTCTCTTTCTCTCTCTCTCTCTCTCTCTCTCTCTCTCTCATGCATTCGTTGACTATTTAAACAACCCAAATAACAATTTTTCTAGCCATTGCCATGGCTGACCAAATCAATAATATAATCTCTTTTTCCAATCCCTGCAGCTTCCTTCTTCCTCATGGAGATGAATAGCACAGCAGATTCTGGTGGACTTCTTAGCAACATTGGAGGATTTGGCTATGGAATTGGAGTTTCAATTGGAATCCTTCTGCTGATTACAACTATCACCCTGGCTTCCTATTTCTGCACCCGAACTGATCTGCAGACAATGGCCCCAGCAACTCAAAGGACTCTTCCTCAACGCCCGATTGAAAGTCATGATTATGTCGTAGATGTAGGCCTCGATGAGGCCACCATCCTGAATTATCCAAAGCTGCTTTACTCGGAGGCCAAGCTCAAGAAGACAGACTCCACCGCGACATGCTGCTCGATTTGTTTAGCAGATTACAAGAGTACTGATATGCTTCGCCTGCTGCCTGATTGTGGGCACCTCTTCCATCTCAAGTGTGTTGATCCGTGGTTGCGGCTGAACCCCACTTGTCCAGTCTGTAGAACATCTCCATTGCCAACGCCATTCTCGACACCTCTGGCCGAGGTAGTTCCATTTGCAAGCAGAAGGGATTGATATTTGGTGGCTACAATGAGAGGAGATTGTAGAATTGCAATTTTGGTCTATCTACAAATTGCAACATGACAACTCTTTTGGTATATTATGAAAATTCATATATATATATATATATATATATTTGGTTGTAGCCTTGGATCTAATTTTATATCATATAGTGATTGAAATATGTGTAGCTTAGTCCAGGAATTTATGTATATGGTCTGGAAATGAATTTTTTTGTGTTTTACTTGGAGCAGGAATGGCAGTAGTATAAAACTGGCATTCTAAACAGATTTGCAATGCATAGAGATAAACAGGATGCATAGGCCAGCAGTTTGGGCAAGAGCCAGAAATGTAAAATCAAGGGGAAATTGCATTCACATGCATACATTTAATTATTACTAAAACGTAACTACAATATTATAGAAAGAAGAATGTAAAACGAATTCATAGCTTCAAGTCTAAGATTTTATGATGCTCTGAGAGCCCACAACATGTCCCAAAGAATATCTTTCTAGCCAAATTTTGGAATAATTCCTAAACGGCCAAACTATGTTCTTTTGAGGCCTGCTCTTCATATAAAGAATTTCATCAATTTCCACCTCCCCCCATTTGAATAATTTCTGCACACTTTCTTTGATTTGATGACAAATCCTGGAATATCTTCCCTAATCTATTTACAATATTCACAACCTGAAAACTTAAAGAGACAATCCATTGTCTTGTTAAGAAGATGATTACTTCAGATTTTAATAACAGAGTCCTCTTCAACTTGAAGAACAGAAGAGGTCTATTTAGCTTTTCTATAGTTCAAAAAAAATTTCTTGTGCATAATTGATTTGAAGTAACATTGATTTCTTTCAAGCTTTCTGAACAGAAGTTGAACACAAAGAAATAATCCCCTACAAAACAAACGCAAGCTTTCAATCCACTTGTTGGTCTGGAAATGAAAATAGCTGCCCCCCACCTAATAAAGCCCCCGTAGTCAAGCATAATCAACACAAGATCTAAAATAATTCATAGGAGAGTAACTTTTTTCTAGCTTGCTGTCATAGGAGAAAGTCAGTCAATTAATGCTAGATGCTCACAATTCAACAGAAGCATGCCGCATTACTCTTACTTCCTTTATAAGAAAACTTTCGATGCATCAAATCTGTAGGCCATTCCCTTAACAAGGGTCAAACATGAAATGCAGTTGGAACCTAAGAAAGAAACACGGATATTTCAAATCAGCAGATGTATCATATCGGACCTAAGTGATACTTCTATGACCGTTTCAATTTTCCTCTCCCTCTCTCTCTCACTCAATTTCCCTTTATTACAAGTACTGTAATAAAATACTAGGGAAACTTCTGCAAAACGTTTTTAATTTTTCTTCCCCTGCCTACCACTCGCTTTCTCTTTATGAAAAAACTAATAGCTTATTAATTAGTTTTTTTTTTTAAATAATTTGATAATTGGGGAAAGGGGGTTGAATCATGATGTCTCCATAAGAAACATTAGGACTGTCAATCGAGATACAAAACATATTTTATGTTTGAAAGTTGGATTTGTGTGAAAACACACGAGCTTGTTTAGACTCCTAATTTTAAATTATGGCTAGATTGCTTTTACTCTTAATCAAAGTGCAAAACAAGAGTAAATGTGCGCAATGAATCGATAACTACACTGGTGAATAAACATGAACAACAAACAATAAATGTAAAATACAAGAGTAAGGGAAGAGAGATGCAAACACAAGATAACACCAAGATGTGTTATCGAAGATGAAACTGAAGAATTTGGTGAAAAATCTTTCCGCGACCCTCCAAGTCGAAATTGATCCACTAGTGAATAAGTTGTAGTACACAAATAACGAAAGACCCTTTAAACCTAGTCTACCCAATGTACTTAAGTCCTCCAAGCTCCTGCTACCAACTTGTCTTCACTAGCTACCCGGATCTTGCAATACGCCTGATTGCATCCATCAAGCTTCACCAGTTTCTTTTGGCAAATCCCTAAAGCTACCTAACCTCTAAAACACTTTCTACATTCTAAATAGGTGTGCGTTGTGTTTGGGTACAAATCTTCTCTCAAGGTATGACAATGGGAAAGGGAAGGAGAAGAGACTACAATGATTTTTCACTAAGGATGAGTAGCTCTCTCTCTAAAATGTGGGTGTGTTGTGTTGTTGAAAACCTATTTAGGGTTTTTCTCTCTGGATAATCTCTTTCACTTTTGTGAGTAACGAGGGTATATATAGTATGGGCAAAGGGTAAGAAAGTCACACTTAAAATCTTCCAGGCAGAGTGTTTCGCATATACCTCACGAGATGGCCTGTCTCGCGAAGTACTCACAAAATGAAGCTTGGCACTTGACTCTTCAGCTTTCAGCATATGCTTCTCACGTAGCATTTTCGCGGGTTACTCTTCTCACGAACTTCTTGCGAGTTAGTAGCAAAACTGCACTGATCTTCATTTCATGCTCGATTCTTCACCAACTTAATACTAAACCCAATACAATAAAATCCCACAAAATACAAGGAACAAAATTAATACAATTACAACACTTTTTGTCATGGAATAAAGCCAACATAAAACATAATTGTAAATCACAATTTTACAATATTCTTATAAAAAAAATATTATGCTTCTTAAAGTATGTTGTTTATCTTCTTAACTAAAATTTAGAATAACAAAAAGCAGCATCATCTTTCTCTATATCAATTACAGTAGGTTCTTCATCAATTCTTGCCCACAAACAAGAACTTGTTTTACCAAATTTTCTTTGATAAATCTTCATGAATTTCTTGACTAAATACATTGGAAACTATTATCTCCTTCTACTTTGTTCACCAATTACGAAAACCATAGTTTTATTCTTGATTTATCACTTGTAATGCCCCTCCTTCCATTTTAAACAAAAAATCATGTTAAGGCCGTTGGGGTTAGTGGGTTAGGGAAGAATGCAATCTTCATTAGAAAAGCTTAGAGGCATGATAAATTTCTTCCCTTAAAATGATATTTGCCCCCACTTAATTGAGTTTGCCAGGATACAACCAATTCATCTCTAGGATACAACTAGACCTATTAGGTTCTACATATAGTGACTTTGGAAAGCCCACAAAATTTCTAATGTTTCTTAAAGAAATCAATCTTACAATAATAATAAGAGTTTAAACAATATATACTAGCCATTAAAGTCCCAAATAAAACTGTTACAAATATTAGAAACTACTTAGAAACAATCTTTTAGCTAGGGGTATGCATCAGTCTAGTTCGATATGCCTTACATATCTCTGATTTTGTTGTTTGGATGAAGGATGTTTCGCCACAAGTTTTTCCTGTTTTCCAGGCTAATTTAGCCAACATTTAATAATATAATGCTGCTTAATCTTGTTTCTCAAAAAAAAAAAAAAAAAAAAAAAATAGGGGTGTGCATGGATCGGGTTGAGGGGATTTTTCAACCCAACCTACCATGGTGGGCTAAAAAAATCCAACCCATCACAGGGGTCCAACCCAACCTAAATGGATTGGGTTGGGTCGGGTTGAACCCATGGATTGGATTTTTTATTATTATTATTACTACTATTATTAAATTGAACAGAAAAAAATATATCTCACCTACCACGTGGATTTCTAAACAAAATATACATGAACTTGTATTCCAACTCAGTTATAAACAAAATATGTCCAATTGAGTTGATAAACAAGATATGCATGAACTAGTATCACAACTTTTTTTTTTTTTAGAAACCTAGTATCCCAACTCAGTTATAAACAAATAGGAATGAAGTGAGATAGTGAAGGCGGCAGTGAGAGAAATAAGATTGTTAGGGTTGGCGAGGTAATTGCATTTTATATGGGAAGAGCCAAATAGGGGGAGAAATTAGATAAAAAATTTATTAATTATATAATATATTTTTAAATATATAATTTAAATTTTAAATATATAGGTGAGTCTGATTGTGTTAAGTGGGTTTGTGATTGTTATGAACCCAAACTCAACCTGACCCACTATTAAAAAAAATTTCATAACCCAACCCAACCCACCAACCCTAAAAACCGACCCAACCCAAGGAGTTGGGATGTGCCAGATCGGTTTTGGCGGATTGACTGGTTGTTTGCACTCCTCTACTTTCAACATTCACAGAAGGTTTTATATTGAGTGATAAAACTCTTGCACGTAAATTTTGCAAAAACACCAATTTTGCATATTCTTACTTGATATCGTCAAATTGAAACTTTCACTCAACATTTG
The DNA here is from genome assembly GCA_033629205.1 of Lithocarpus polystachyus. Classification (NCBI taxonomy): domain Eukaryota; kingdom Viridiplantae; phylum Streptophyta; class Magnoliopsida; order Fagales; family Fagaceae; genus Lithocarpus; species Lithocarpus polystachyus. Next base: position 32,537,582 of record CM066168.1, on the reverse strand, counting down.
CTCAAAATTTGATCGACCTAATTTTCAACCAACCTAATTTTAGGCTAAAATTTGTCCAAGTCACACAGATAATGACACTCTTCCACTTTCAAAATGTGATTAAAACATCATTCTTCCGCTTCCAATGGGATTACAGCCTACTTAAATTTACAAAATATATAACTTTTGTTTGGTCTTTTCTCTTTTATATGACCTTTTCTTTGCAATTAAGTAGAGGGACTTGGGCCTCTTTTTGTTGCAAAACCAAAAATGGTACCGATGTTTGTTTGTTTGTTTATTTTGTTTATTTTTTAAAATTTTTTTTTAATAAGAATAGGAAATAAAGCAAAGAAGAACGCCACACATCTAGGCCTGCCTGACCGAACCATATCGCCCTTGGTTTGGCTCTTGGGATCCCATTTGTTTGGTTGGTATCAAAGTATTAAATATCAAAACCAACTGAATCGATTTGTGTGAAAATCCCCTTAAAAAATGGTCATTTTTGAATGTGTTGTGTGACTTTTGGCCACATCCTATCTTGTGTTCCAAAGTACAGGATATAAGTCAAACCTTTTTATTTTTATTTTATAAATAAATTAAAATAAAATTTTGGCATTTAAAGTTTAGGGCTATTTTTCAGTTTTGCTCTTTTTGTTTCAAAATTGTATTTTGGTACTTCATGTCTGATTCTGTTTTTTTATATTAGCCTATTGTCAACTTTCATTAGCAATTCGACTTATCATTTAAGTACTCTTCATGTTTTACTATTTCATAGAATAGTAATTCTAAAATGTTATGAAGCACAAAAATTAAAAACATATTATAGACAATTAGTTTACTAACAAAAATGGACGGTACTATCAATATGAAAACAGAATTAAACCTGAAGGATTAAAATAAAAACTTTGAAATGTAAATGGTAAAAAAAAAACAATATCAATCCTTAATGATCAAAAGTATATTTTAGTGTTTTAAGTAAATTTCGACCATTAAAAATTAATTAATTTTTTAAAAATATATATATTTGAAATTAGCTCAATATATAGTGAGAATTTTTATAACTTTTCCAAAAAAAAAAAAAGAAAAAAGAAAAAAGAAAAACTCGGGTCAAATTTTTTTTTTTTTTTAAGAGTGTTTCAACCTATGGCGTCCACTCTTGAAAATAGTTCTTTATCATCAGATCAAGACACCAATTAGTTTTTAAAATAAGCATAGATTGAACTCTAAATTTTTTATACAACTATCATAAACTTTATTAGTTGAACTAATTAAAACTCATGATACTCAGCTCAAATTTAAATTGGAAGAGGTAATTTTTTTTTTTTAAATATAATTGATTGCTAAAAGAGACGGGACGACAGTGACACAGAAAATATGACAAAATATTTCAAACTGATAGGTCCAAACAAACGCACCTAACGTTCCCCAAAACCCAACAACCATTCTCTTATTTCAGGTCTTCTTCTTCTCCTCTCCTATCTACCATATTAACTTCCCAAACTCTCTCTATCTCTCACTTCTCCAGTTTTCCCCCAAATTCCCAAACAAATCTTCTTGACTCAGAATCCCTTAAAATTTGATACTTTAATCTCTCTGTGATATATATATTTTTTATCTTTTTGTTTTTTTTGACGAATTGCAGAATCTATGGCGGCCGTTCAGTGCAAGCTCTTCGCTCTCTTCCTTCTCTCGCTTTCGATGCTCGTATCTTTCTCCCTAGCAACAACCGACGTCAAGTACTGCGGTTAGTCTCTCTCTCTCTCTCAGATTCTTTTTCCTTTCTCTTTAAGTCTCTGCTGGAAGTGCTTTGCTTCTATATTAGGGTTTCGATTATATTCTCAAATAGTTTCTTGATTATTGTTTACTTTTATTGATAAACGGTGTACAATTATTTCCATAAACGAAAAACAATATATATATATATTACTAATTATGTTGTTTATAATTTTCGATTGAAAATTGTTAATAACCGATTATGTTCGTTTATGTAGGTGTTCAATTACTGAATTTAATATTTAATTTGATTTTGTAATTTTCAATTGAATTGTTAATAACCGATTATGTTCGTTTATGTATGTGTACAATTATTGAGAGTACGATTGTATAAGCTGTTGGAAAAAGTAAAAAAGAGTTTCGGGTTTTAAAAACGCTTTTTTAATCTCTCAAAATGACTAACCAAATGGACCCTGAATATGATTTAATATTTAATTAAATTAAATTTTGATGTTGTAGATAAGAAAGCTGAGTATGATGTGAAGGTCAGCGGGGTTGAGATAGTCCCGTATCCCATCGCGAGAGGCAAGACCGCAACCTTTAGCATCTCTGCTTCTACAGGTAACTCTTTCAATACTGAGTGCTTGTTTGATTAATTATAACTCGCACGTAGTTTTTACCATATACTTGATAACTTTGTTTATTCATTTGGGACTGAAAATTAGTGTTTTTGGTATACCGGAAGTTATATGGAAGATGTTAAAGTTGCTACTAATTTTACTACAAAAGGCTTACAAACTAATATTCCTATGGATGCAATGGTGTCGCCTTAGCAACATTGTAAAGATGACTTTTTAATTATTTTTTCGTCTTGTGTTTTAAAGTTTACACATCATTTTGTAAAGTTTACGCAAAAAAATTTGGACCTGCATATAATATATATGATAACTGTTCCATACAATTATAGCATGATGGCTAAAATATGTACTACTTTGTAAATTTCTAATAGGGAAATGGACAGCCATGTGACAAAAAGAAAGTAAGGGAAAGAAGTTATAAATAAGGGTTTAATATTTGTTTTATTTCTAGAGGTTTAAAGATCAATTATCTTTTGATGGATATGCAATTGGCAATTTCTGGGCTTCTTGGGTGACCCCCCCTCCCCAATTCATGATTGTCTGTTGTGCTTGCATGTGTTTATTTATTTTTTTTGTTTTAAGTTTCTGTTTATGAGAGAAAGCTAACAGCGCTTTTCCTTGTCATCCTTATCCACCCATTTTGTTCGTTTTTTAATTGAAAAATTGCAATCCACAGGGCTAATGACGGTATCACAAAACAAGCCCAACTTGTACAAACCCATGCCCTTTGAATAGTTATTGGGATTTTGCTTTTGACATGGAGACTCTTATATGTAATACAGGGAAAAATATCTCTGGAGGAAAAATGGTGATTGATGTTTCATACTTTGGATGGCACATTCACAGTGAGACCCATGACCTTTGTGGGGAGACATCTTGCCCTGTTTCAGCTGGTGATTTTATTGTCGCTCACTCACAAGAGCTACCTGGATTCACTCCACCAGTAAGTCTTTATTCTATTCAGTTATTTAACCCTTAAATTTTATCTATTTTATACTACCTCTGACTGACAATCTTGGAAAAAGTCTCCAAGTTTAGTTTTTGGTTTCCATCTGGACCAATTCGAAGACCTAGGTCGCTGCCTCATTTGGTGTATTCAATTAAGTCATATTCTGATAGTTGATTAGTTTATTACCTCGGGAGGGATTCACCCTTGTAAATTCATCTAATAAAACACAGCTAGTGCTAGTGTTAGTGTTACTTGATAATTTAATATTTCCAATTGCCCCATGGTATCTTTAAAACAACTTGCTTTCAAATGATAGAGATGAAATCCTATTAATGAAAACAACTTGCCCTTAAACTTTCACATTAGGATTTGGCATTAGGCATTTATCTTTGAAAACCAAAACATAAATGCCTAATGCCTAATGCCTTGTGTCACACTTGATTCGCTTTGCAATTACTTAGTTGCAGCCTTATTTCACTTTCTGGAAATAGAATGCTAAGTTAGGAAATAGTAGATTTGGTTGTGATAGAATGCTTGTGTGATGTTCATCTTAAATCATTTGTGATGCTTTGTGTCTCTAACTATGTTTGACCCATGCAGGGCTCATACTCTCTTACAATGAAGATGTATGATGCAGACCAAAATCAATTGACATGCATTGGCTTCGATTTTGACATTGGCTTTGCATCATCTGTGGCTGATAGTTAAAGTGCTTCCAAGAATGATTCTTCATTCAAGTCTCCATAATCAGTGTATGAATAGGATGTAAAAATGACTCTTCACTATCGGTTGCTTCCATGTACGTTTAAACTGTCAGCACTATCTGTTGTACAATTGAGACTATTCCTACTACATGGGAAACTATGGGAAGTTAATCCTACAGCTACTACAAAACGGAATGTATGATGAAGTACATAATAAAAAGTATTACCTAAAAAAAATTTTAGTGATAGAGGTAATGCACTGGGCCTACTGAATAATTTCTCAAGGTCTTGTGTTGGAGTAATTATTCAGTATTTTAGGAGCAATGCTCATTTCTTGCACATAATATTGAGTTTCATTAATTAAATCCATAGCGAGACTTATTTTCATGTCAGTGTGGAGAGTATTGAATAGTTTTCCTTTGTTTTGGGATTTTTTATTTTATTTTATTTTATTTTAGGGATTGAACACATTTATTGTGTAGGATGATTCTTGACACACCGTATGATGTGGTTGATTTAGGTGGGACTCATTCTAAAATTAGGTGAGACCCAGCAAGTAGGAGATAAGATAAAATAGGATGGAATTGACTCCGGAGGCATTGATGTTTAAGAATGGCCTTTGTTTAGAATGTATGTATGGATCCATGTGCCTGCAATGCCAATGCAATCAAATATTCCAGACATTCATCATATGGGAGTAAGTTAGCTGGCCTCCTTCCGGCATGATAGTGTTTGAAGTATGGTGAGCTAAATGCGGTGAGACTTTGGAATCGTTCTTGCTTTTTTGGCGTGATAATTGGATGTGATTGCGGGTAAAAGCCTAAAAGGGGAAACTTTAGGGTCAGACCCTGTAAAAAGGTTCTTTTTTGTTTGATTATTTATTGGCGCTGGCACAAAGAATTCATTCACAACTATATAGGTTGCCAGTTGATAAGAGGAAAGGGAAAGATGCTATTGCACTCTTTGCTATTGAGTCATGACCATTGTCACACCTTGTCTCCAGGGATTAGTTGTGGTCCTGGGGTACTCTTTGTTAAAAGCATTAGTAGACCAATTAAACTGTGCCATGTTTTAGGGTCTAGAGGGCATGGTCACTATTATGGTAATCATGCATGTGCGTTTTAGATATACGTTTATGGATGAGTTGACAAACATACCCCTTCATACAATGATTAAACCACCAAATGGTTTGATAATGGGGCCATGGATGCTAATGGAGAATGAAGATGGACTGGCCAAACCCCACTCCATGCATTGATCATTCAAAACTTTATAAAGCAAACCCCAACACGGCTTTTCAGTTTCCACTTTCCTTTCACTGGAAACCAAAAGAGACATCTCATCTTCCTACTCTCTTCTAATCTCCTCACTAGTCATTCTCTTACCTCAAAACTTGCCCTTACCTTTCTTCAAACTGGGAACCATCACAGGCATTGTACTCTGGGAACTATAGATTAGAATATTAGGCATGAAAGGAATGAGAGGAAAACTCTTTAGGAAATTGAAATCCATCCCAACATTTAGTACCTTGAAACAAGGTCTAGTTCATCAGTTAAGCCCCTCGGAAAAGTTTTCCAATCAACACTGCCAAACTCCCCTTCCACTTGTTTACAAAGAGCAAGATCAAAAAGGCAACAACCTCTCAGAGCTATTGTTTGGCAGTACTGGCGTATGTGAAGGTGACAAACATCCTAAAGATGAAGAAATGGAATATGACTTCAGTGTTGGCAACAAAGAGACTATTACATCCCCCATAAAGTCCAAAGATACAGTTCCTGCAATGGAAAATCCAGAGGTTCCAATCTTGTCAGACATCATCATGGAACAAGAAGCAACAGAGGACAATGAAGAATACCCATCTCTGTCAGATTTTGAAGAGAATTGTCCACCAGGAGGAAGCGAGTTGGTCATTTTCTACACAACAAGCATGAGAGGTATCAGAAAAACATTTGAAGACTGCAACAGCATACGATTCTTGTTGGAAAGTTTTAAAGTAACGTTCTATGAGAGGGATGTTTCAATGCACTTGGAATATAGGGAAGAATTGTGGAACATCTTGGGTGGAAGAGTGATCCCTCCAAGGCTTTTCATAAAGGGAAGGTACATTGGAGGAGCTGATGAAGTAGTTGGGTTGCATGAGCAAGGCAAGCTTAGGAGGCTTTTGAAAGGTATACCACTAGAACTGGCCAATTCCTCATGCAGCGGGTGCGCCAATGTGAGATTCGTGGTGTGCCTCAATTGCAATGGCAGCAGGAAGATTGTTGCAGATGGGGAGAACGATGAATTGTACATTAGATGCCCTGAATGTAATGAAAATGGCTTGGTTAAGTGCCCCATTTGCTGCTGAGAATCTAACTATTGTTGATATATTACTACCTTTCTAGCTCTTCGTGATCTGGTAAATATGATATTTATGTTTTCATGCTAGAGAATTCTTAAGTTGTACAATTGTTAAATCTGATTGTTGTTGCACTAGATTGTCTAGGTGGAAAGGGTGCACCGAGATGTTAATTTGAACACTATAAAAGCAATTTTTTCTTCCTGGAATTAAATTTTACATGAATGTTATTGCTGGCTGAGAGTAGAAAGTTCAACAATGGCATGTTATTACTATTGTGAAAAACATTCATAAATGTTAGATCAGGTGGATTGGTTATGCAGGCTGTGAGGCAGACTATGTTAATGCGTTATGCACCTTGCTGCAGGAAGTATAGGAACTACAAATAATAAAGGAAAGAACAATTTCAATTTATAGTTGCTTAATGAGGAGCTTGATAAGTTCGAACTTCTTTTGTATCAATATAAATTTTGAATAATGATTAGGGAAGTGCACGCACATGGATATTAATTAAATTATAGACAAAGTCACTGGTATTGGTTAGTTTCAAGAGGTAAAGATGAGCTTATGATAAAGCGTTCACACCACGGGCTTTGTCCTATTCCTTATTATGTTATTGTCGACATTGCATATATTCTCTTTTTTCTTTATTTCTTCTCTTCTTTTTTTTTCCTTATTTCTTTTATTAATTCTATTCTTTGATGGGCAAGATAATAGTAACAGTATAAAGGCTGTACTGGTACAACAAAACTCTCACTTTTAGCGTGCATTTGGCATTGCTTAAAAAGCCATTTTTTTACCATTAAACTTATTTTTGCTATTATTTATGAGTAAAAATAGCCAAATACCACTATTTTTTGAAATTATTAGTGTTTTACCACTTGGTAGAACTTTAGATCACTATCATGCTTATATATATATATATATATATATATATATATATATATTGATTGATGTTCCATGCAATGTTCACGAATTTTGAAATATTTTGTGAAAAATTATCTTATGTAACATGTATAATGTTTGTTATGTGTAATAAAATTGGAAGAATGAATTAGTTCAGTATTACATATCATTAGAAGGAGAAAAAAAAAATGCAAATTATTAGAATTTCTACATTAAAACTATAAACCAAATACTTGAGTGAATCAAAATTATTTAATTATTTTTACTAATTTAAGTGTACCCTTTATTTTTATATTTTTGATTGCATATTATAAAAATTTGCTTTTATCTTTTGATATATTTTTTTTCAACAGTTACCAAAAGCAATTCAATTTAAGTAGAAATGTCATATTCCAAATTAATTGTTTCTTATATAAATCTAAGAAAAATAATCTTATAAATTTATTTTACATAAATAAAGAGCTTCGAATTTAAGCACACAACTGTTTTTTTTTTTTTTTGCAAGTGTTATTGAATTTGTTTTTTCCTTTTAATAGTTTATATTTCAGCTCTTGCCAAAACAACATTTTTTGATAATTGCCAAATAAACCAAACATGAGGAATAATTTCATATTCCAGATGAAATTTTTTTTTCACTATTTGATAATTTCATTTTCCTATTTGTAATAACTTTATACGTTTACTAATATTTAAAATAATTAATAATTTAATTATGATGTCATTACGGTTCGACCTCGGTTAACTTCGGTCCAACCTTAAAAACCTTGAACCTCTAACTCTTCTGGTTCTTTGAACGGCCTGGGTTTCAAAACCATGATGAAATAAAGAGAGTTCAGTTCCATCCGAATGTATGCTTAAATTCAATTGGCCAAGTGTGATTCCTTCATCAATATATATAATTAAAAGAATATTGAGATTTAAATCTTTATTTGGGAACAAAAGGAAAGCAAAAAACTTTGCGTGGTAGGTAGGACTTGGACAATAATTTAGATTGATATAAATTCCTTTTACCCTATCTTAATGTGCATGTATTTTGCATGCTAAACATATATTGACTGTGAATGCTGGAAAAATTGCCATGACTTGGAATGAAATTAAAATTTGATGATAATGGCAATGCACATATGGTATATGTGGAAACAAAATGAAAGGGAATTCTTCTTAAATTGGCAACATAGTAAATGCCAATTCATCATCCTTATCTGCTGTCCTGAAATTGTGATTTTGTGCTTCCTAAATTGGTTTGGAAGGCATGTCATGGATTCAATTAAGTCCCATTCTTGAGGGTATAAATATTCCTCTAGACAACGAATATTGCAGTCTCCCAATGATTATGTTTTGTACCCATTGGAAATATCCATGTTTCCAACCCAACCAGCACCCTTGCTTCCCACTAGGCACTATCCTTCTTATGAGAATCTGAAAAGAACTTTAATCAGGAGAATTTTAAATCGGATCAATGATTTACCAGAAGGCATTCACACTACAATAATTTATAATTGTACTCTTGAATGGCAAGTTCCTTGCCTTATAATTTTCAATTTAGTTTTCTTTGCTTTTTATGATCAAATTTGTTTTAACGCTTCTCCTCACATGATAGTTGAATGTAAATTTTATCTTAAGAGTTGGTGCATATGTAAATTATTAGTATTTTTTTTATTATCTACTTTGAGTACATTACTATTATTCATACAAAAATAGTGTTTTTAAATTTTATCTTGGCTTAGTCCTAGTTGGGCTTTCCTATATTTGAGTACATTTTTAGATTTTAACATTGGCTACACTATTTTACATGGCAAAAATTGGATCTAGTGCTCATGTGCACTGAATCTATCAGGATTATGACAGATTTTTAGTTGTAATTACGTGTCATGATTTTAACGGGTTTAGTGCACAAAGCATTGTACATAACCAAACTAGAAGATTAACTACGAATTATTTACTTTTTGGTATGCAATTGTCTTTACAGCTACCGGACAAAACTAGATTGGCATGGTGTCTTGAAGCATACACTAGTTCCTCAGGCTAGTGTAACAATTCAAATGGAAGCTTGCTTGTTTTGGTATGTTCCTACTTCCTACAATCACATCTCTAGGATTCTTATATATTATTACTAGAATGATTTAGAAAAAAAAAAAAAAAAAAAGTCACCTATGAAAGAAATTCAATAATTCTTCACGGGCTCCTTTGATTGTTTAGTGTGTGTCAAATTACTATTAATCATTATATTCTAACATTTTATTTATTTCACCATTCAATTGGTTCTTCCTCCTATGAGTTGGTTTGTGTATTTTTTTTAGCACTTGAGTTGATTATATAATTTCTAATAATCCAGCATCTTGATTTTTTTTTCTTTTTCTTAGAATAGATACTCTTAATATTTTGGTCTAAAATTAATGAATTGCTCCCGTAACTCCAAAACAGCTAGGACTTATTGATGCTTTTAAAGGTGCGATAAGCCCGGAAACTCGCTAACTCCAAAACATCTAAGAGTTTTTGAGGCTTTTAAAGGTGTGATAAACCCAGAAATTAGTGAAGAACGGGATTATCCAGTGTTATAAGTCCGGAAAACTTGTGAAAGCACGGATCAAACCAACATCAGAAGCTGGAATTTTCAATCTTCTAGCCATGTCAGAATTGCGGTAACCAATCTGACAATCAAGGGTGAGTTGGAAACTAGTATTCCAACAACTTATTTGTCTAATAGATGAGCTTAGAATGGTCATATATTCATATTTAATTATTCTTGTACCAATATAATCCTTCAATGTATCTTATACATCAAATGTACCAGCTAATGATAATTACTTTTGTACTAGTACTTTAAATTATTTCATTGTATTTAACCAATGTAATTATCTGTGGGACAATGTAGTCGATGACAATGTAATCGACTTATTAATACTACCTTTATTAATTAATAGTAATATTTAATTAATTAGGTGAACATGTAGTAAGTTTTTATTGGTGGAGTATAGAGTGGAGTAGGAAAAATGGGACAGAAGATTTGGACTCATAAGTATCAAGTATGCAACACCTCACTAAAAATTAAAATTTATTTTTACAAAAATAATCAAAATATCAAATAACAAATAAAATATCAATAACTATTCTCTAAGAAAAGTTCAATAGCTGACCAAATATCAACAACTATTCGCAAAGAAGTAGATCAATAACTCAAACCTCATAACAAGATCCATTTCAAGTAAAACAAAATCCGCAAATAACAAAACTTCAAAGAAAATGTTAAAAATACAAATTTCATCCTCTAAAGTTGACTGAAATTTCATTTCAGTTCTCCCACTCTACTTTCGTTCAATGATTTATAGTTGATTAATGAGGAGCTTGATAAGTTCGAACTTCTTTTCTAGCAATATAAATTTGGAACAATGATTAGGGAAGAGCACCCACATGGCTATTAATTAAACCACAGACAAAGTCACTGGTTAGTATCAAGAGCTTATGTACTGAGAAAGATGAGCTTACGACAAAGCATTCACTCCAAGGCCTTTGTCCTATTCCTTATTATGTTATTGTCGACATAGCATATATACTCTTTTTCTTTTTTCTTTTTTAAATTCTATTATTTAATGGTCAAGATAATTGTAACAATATAAAGGTTTTACAAGTATAAAAAACTCTCACTTTTACGATATTTGGGAGAAATGGTTCAACGTAGCCTTACCCCTAATGTTTATTAAAAGTGATGTGTATTGATAATAGCTTAATTTTGTATATTTATATCATTATTAGAAATAATTATCATATTTATTTTGAGTTAATTCATGCATTTTATATTTGGTTTTAGAATAATGCTAAATAATCAAATTTTATGCTTAATTGAATTTTAAGGCGTGGATTTGTATTTTGTAAGAGAATGGAATTAAATAAGTGGATTTGTGCAAAAAAGAAAGCTAATGGACTTTACTTTTACAAAGGCCATAATGAAGTTAAAGAAGGCCAACCCAATTAAATTTAAGTTCAATCGGAGCAAGAAATCAAAGGAAATTTGCACCAAATCCAAGTCCAATTTGGATTAGGATTCCAGTCTACTCATTAGTTAGTATTTTCGGCATAACTTTCGGCTCAAATGTCTAATCGAGATGATTCAAGTTAGGCTGGAAAGTTAACTTAAAGGGTTACAACTTTGTAGTTTACTAGAAATCCGAATTCTGATGTTACATGGGCCAAAATTGTCAGTTAGTTGAAGCCTAAAAACTTGGGATTTTCTCCAAACGGGAATTCAACTTGTAATAGGATTTCTAGACCTATTTAAAGGCTCTTTAGGGCAAAATTCATGGAGGCTAGTGCTAGGGCCTGGAATGCAAAACAGAAAATTGGAGCAAGAGGTAGTGTCGCTTATGGCTTCCTCTGTGGCTTTTCTCTAGTATTGTGACTATTTCTTTCTCTATTTTTTTTTTTTTTTTGTCTAGTTGAATGTTTAGTATTTTATTTTTGTGTTTTCTTTCAATTACTATGAGTAGCTAAATTTATAATTGAGGTTGAGGATGAAACCTTGTTAAGGATTATCAGTATTGTTTATGTGATTTGATATTTCCCACAATAGTTGTTCTTTAATGATTTAAATTATTCTTGTTTCACATCAGTTAATTAAGATATGATTTTTAATATGAGTTCAATCATTTTTTCTCATGATTTTGGATTTATCTTAATTAATTGAATGCTTGGATTATGATTGTTTGATTTTAAAATTGGATATCTCCTGCAATTTATTTGTCAACAGATACAATTGATGATTTGATTTTATACCTTAGAAGCGAAGAAGAACATGCCTTAGATTTTTAAACATAAGTTTTAATGATAACATTTTCCTTGATAGCAAGATTGATTTCTAGATTATCATGTAGTGGTTGGGAAAAATTAATGATCATAAATATTTGCTGATATGAATTATTAAAGCAGATTCCAAAACTTTAATTCTTTTCTCTAGATTGTTTACATCTCTTTACTGCTTTATATTATATCTTTGCTTAGTTTAATTATTTGCTTAATTTATTTAATTTCAAACAACCAATTTTTATTAAACTAGATTAAAATTAATTTGGTTAAGATTTGATTAATTTTCTTACGTTCATTCAAGTATTTGTGGGTTCGACCTCATTCTTGTCAAACTATACTTTGGTACGGTTCGTATACTTGTGAATACTTTAAAATATCACAACAGAAAGGTTTACTGAAATTATTTAATTATTTCATGGTAAATAATTAACATGAAATGGATAACAATATTTAATTATTTTCACTAATTTAAGTGTACTCTTATTTTTAAGGGAGTGCTTTTATAAGCAGGGGTGGAACTAGAATTTTACGAATGGCGGGCCAAAATAATAACAAAAATAAAATTGAACCAATTTAATAGTATCATACAAGAAATATGAAGAGTTTAGGGGGCTAACCATATTTCTTTTGAAAGTTTTAGGTAAATTTAAGGAGTAAAAATCTAATGTTTGAAAATTTTAAGGGAGCCAACCGTATATTTTTTGGAAAATTTGGGAAAATTTAGGGGTAATTTTATAAATTTAGAAAAGTTTAGGGGGGCCATCCTTCTTATTGGGTCCGCTCCTGTTTATAAAAGTTCACTTAAATTAGGACAAAAATACACCATAAACTCTATTTAAAAGTCATGGTAACTTTTAAGAGAGAGAGGGTCAAGTTATACCATACAGAAAACACTCTCTCAAGTAATGTGGGACAACTATCCATCTTTTTTTTTAGAACCAAACATACGCACATGAGGGGGAGAGAATGAAGGTTTTAACACAATGACATGCCTATAAACCGTTCACATATGAATGGGGTTCTCAAAAACATAAATATTATATATACTAGATCACAAATTATTAACATATAAATGGGGTTCTAAAAAAATATGGGTAATTGTCACACATTATTCAAATGAGAAGTGCTACTTGCACAACATTTTCACAATACTTTCATAAGAAATCATTGGTGATAAGTTGTTACTAGTTTTAAGTTGAATTCATTACTAAAATTACTTTTAGGCCCGCCAGTAATAGCCAATTACAACCTAATATTTAGGATTTGTTGTGAAAATGTTCCAAATATGGCATTAGTGCACCATATATAGATAATTAATATATGGAGATAAATTCATTTGCCCCATTGATACAATAGCTTATTAATACATTGACATAAATACAAAGTTTTAATGAGTTGGAAGGGCAAAGGAAGACAGTTCTCTATCATTCTCAAAGAATGCATCGCTTGGTAGAAGGTTAGATCACTATCATACTTTATATATACTGATTGATGTTCCGTGCAATGCACATGAATTTTGAAATATTTTGTGAAAAATTATCTTATGTAGCATGAATAATGTCTGTTATGTGTTATAATATTGGAAGAATGAAGTTCAATTGTATTACATATCATTAGAAGGAGAAAAAAATGCAAATTATTAGAATTTCTACTTTAAAAACTATAAACCAAATACTTGAGTGAATCAAAATTATTTAATTATTTTCACTAATTTAAGTGTACTCTTATTTTTTTATATTTTTTTATTTCATGTTATAAAAATTTTCTTTTATCTTTTGATATACTTAATTTGTTTCAACGGTTGCCAAAAGCAATTCAATTTAAGCAGAAATGTCATATTCCAAATGAATTGTTTCTTATATAACTCTAAGAAAAATAATCTTATAACTTTATTTTACATCAATAAAGAGCTTTGAATTTAAGCATACAACTTTCTTTTATATTTTTTATTTCAAGTGTTATTGAATTCTTTTTTTTTTTTTTTTTTTTTTTTTTTTTTTTTTTTTTTTTTTTGCTTTTAATGGTTTATATTTCAGCTCTTGCCAAAAATTTTTTTTTTTTTGATAATTGCCAAATAAACTAAATATAAGGAATAATGTCATATTCCAAATGAATTTTTTTTCTTTGTTTGATAATAAGTCTTTCCTAAGTAAATTTTATAAAAAATAAACATATGAATACTTTTTATATAAATAATTGGTGCACAACTTATTGATAACTAATACATGGAAATTGTTAGTTTTTAGACCCCTTAAAACAATATGTTTAACCTAATGTTAAGCCAAGTTGATTAACAAGTTTATTAATTAAATCTGAGTTAAACAAATATGTGTAAAACAAATATAACACGGAAAGTAAAGAACACACAGATTTGATGACCTAGGCAAACCAAATCGGTAAAAAACTTGAGAATGATTTAACCTAGTTATCCTCATGGTAAAAACAGATCTACTATGAAAGAATTGAAGTTTGTACAATAAGACTGAGACCACTAACATCCTATTACTAACTCGTGTAGAAAACTTACTACCATGACTACGTGATAGCTTCGAGTCCATGGACTACTTCTTTCCTTGATCTATAGCAACCACAAATTCTCCTACTTGTGACTTTGAAACACCTCTCAAAGGTTTCAGATCTTCTTGAAAGTTCTTTATGTAGTAATCGAAGCAATCATCAAGTTCTTGATGTGAATCTTGATCTTGATAGCTCTATGTGTGTGTTTGAAGGAAAACACCTCTCAAATCTCACAAAAAATTCAACACAAAACTCAATAAAGACCTCTAAAACGTAGCTAGGGTTTTTCCTTTTATACTTGGAGTGAAACACTTAACCCTATACGTCATATGGGCTTGGGCTGGTTTAAGAATTCTACAAAAAATTATTGATCCACAATTTATGATCGATCGAGTATAATTTATGATCGATTGAGCCTTGCAGAAATTGAATAGTAATTTCCTACAATTACTCAATTCCGAACTTACATCAAACCAAACTTTGAGCACATCTAAACCTAGACTAAATGTTTTGATCATGGTTTGCCAACATATACAAATTGAAGTTCTAATTCATTAGTTCCTAAAGCCTTAGAATCTAATAACTCCCCTTTTGGCAATCCGTGACAAAACACATTACATGAAATAAAAGTTCAAAGTAAAAAAAATAGCCCAATTACACATTATTGCCCAAAATAAAATTCAACCTAACTACTGTCTATCCGTTGCAAAAGTAGATAGCAGCTTCAAATGAATCAACCTATAAATTCCTGAAACACTAAACAAACCATAAACGCATGTGTGGTAAATACAAGTAAGTCAAATAAATTTCTTGTTTTCACAAAACAAAAATAAAGACATATACCATGAATAACCTTATAATAGAAATCATAACCAATGTATCATAGTTTGTGAAGCAAGAACATAAACATAAATAAAACAAGAAACATGAAAATATAAAAACAATGTCTCCCCCTAACATGTACACATGATCACATCATCAAAACATAACACATATCTCCCCCTAAAATACAATCTACACCAAAAGAAATATGTCTTCATCTCCCCCTATCACTATGCACTCCCCCCTTTTTGTGACGTATTGCCAAAAGGCAATCAAGGCTCATCCGAGGGTGGAGCTGGTGGAGAAGCACCTCTAGCATCAGCTAAATCTACTTGTAAGGCTGCAACCTCATTTAGCAAATTTAACAAAATTTGTCCATGAGTCGCCTGAACAGTGAGACACGTCTCCAGCATAGTACGCATAGATGAAGAGGATGATGTAGATGGTGGAGGATCCACGGCAGCAGTGGGGTCCACAAAATCCTCAGTAGTAGAATCCCCAAAAGGAGGGGCTTTAGATGCATCACCTATAGAAGACTTGACTCGAGGGCGTTTAGAGCTAGCTTTTAACTGAGCAGCTCTTTGCCTAAGAAAGGTGGCACCTATGGGAGCGATGATATGAACAGGCTCAGATGCGGGGGAGTCCTCTAAACCTAAATCTAACAAAATCCTATGAATGAAAATCGGAAAGAACAAACCATGTGACTTAGCGGTACTCCTATGAACCTCAACAAGAGAACGAATGAAAAGAGTAAGAAAACTGATAGGAGCATCAATGACGAAAGCGTACAAAAACGCACATCTCTCAATGGGAGTGGTATATATGTGAGAAATAGGCCAAATGCTATGACAAGCAATCCTAAAGAACAAATAATTGAGCTCAGTAAGCTCATGTGTGGTAGCCCTAGGATTAGTACCCCAACTAATGGTAGTACCAGTAAGAAGTGACATAATGTTGTCAATGGAAGGAATCTCTGTGTAAGGGTACACAGGCTGCTGTACCAAAGGTATACCAATAGCAAAAGCTAGTACCTCACGGGTATTGACAAACTCTTCACCCCTTCTCCAAGTCTTCACATAGTGAAAGTTGGAATCATCAGAGTGAATAGAGAGGTTTGAATAAAACTCTCTAATCAAAGCAGCCGAAGGGGGATGCTTAACATCCAAAAGAGGTAACCAACGTCGACTCTCAAAGTTCCTACGTATCTCTGGATTAACTTCATCTAGGATAACTTTCCTTTCAGCCCAAACAGACCTAAAGATATTCAACTTCTCATTGGTTTCTTGATTAGATTTAAATTGAAATCTATCACTTTGAAAATAAGAAGAGGAGGAAGTAGAGGATTTCTTAGCTCTAGCTTTCCTAACTATGACTCTAAGAGTAGAAAGGAAAAAAAAAAAAAAACACAAAACCAAGGGCAAACTGCATTAGAAAGGGTTAGAGCACAAAAAAATATCAATAAATAACAATCTATATGATGCATGTAATGAATACACATATGATGCATGCTCTAATGCACAAAAAGCTTGTTCAATTTTTCAACATTTTAATTTGATTGACTTGAACAAAGATTTTTAACCAAAAACCACAAATTTTGAAGAACCTATTTTTCAAAACCAAATCAATTGAGTAACTAGACATTATACTAGTTAAAAAACATCATATAATGAATTAATCCATCAATTTCACAAGTCAATTTCATCAACTTAAGCCCAATTGAACAAAAAACCCCAATTTCTCAAAATTTCAAGCCCTAGAATTTTCAATTCTTCTCAAATCACAAAATTGATCAAGTAAATGCACGGGAATCATATGTATATTAACTAAGAATAAAAACCCATTGATTAAATATGAACAAAAATAAGTCAAAAATCAAAAACCCCAAATTTCTTTAGTTCGAAAATCATGAAGAAAATGCATGAAAAATGTGAATAACTTGAAAAGGGAAGGGTATTTAGGTCTTACCTACACTTGAGGACAAAAACCTTTGAAGATTTGAGGAGGAAAATGACAAAAAATCTTGGATTGGATCGGTCGAGAAAGAAAAGGAAGAAAAAGAGAGAAAAGTCTTTGAAAAAGTGATGAACACGTGCTGAGAAAAAGACATTTATTTTCATTTCTTTCAAATTTCAATCGGTCGAGTACCAATCGGGTACCAATTGAGCCAGGCAGAATGTTTGCTTTAAAAACTTTTAAATTTCGATTGGTTGAAAATTGGTTTCGATCATTTGAAAAAAAAATTTGACTGATTGAGTACCAATCGAGGACCAATCGAACCAAGCAGAGTCCAAGCTTAAAAATTAAGGGATTTTTGATCGGTCGAAAAACACATTCGATTGATCGAAATTTTGAAAAATTGGATTTTTTGAAAAACAACAGAAGTTTTATGCAGAAAACACTCAATCCAAAGAATTTCATGAATGAAATGCATGAGAATTAGTTTAAAAGTTTTTCAAAAAAATTTGTTTTCAACCCAAAACTTCAAAAACAAGATTTTCACACTTTTTACCCTCAAATTTTCAACCAATTAACATTTTTTGTATCAAAATCATAGAATATATAATCTTGGATGGCCAAACAAAATTCACACACAATTTTATGTACTAAGTTTAGCAAAGAATAACTTGTGAAGTGTGTGCAACTAGTAACAGCATGAGATACATGTGAGGTGATATGTAGATAGTAATCAATCACAATTTCTGCATTATTCATCACATAAATTTGAAAGTGACTATCACCTAAAGAGTTACATCATATAACTCTCACATCTCTTAGAAAACAAGCTTGCAATCATGCGTTTTTTTTTTTTTTTTGTTTTTTTTTTAGCCTTATTGTATACATGCCTTTTTTTTAATATTTATTTTAAAGATACACCTTTTTTTTTTTTTTTTTGTGCATGTGCTATACTTTCTTGAGCTCAAAATCTTACGATATGCACTAAAGTGTTCATGATTGGCTAGTAGACAGAGGTAAGATGGTTATTTATACCTTTCTCTTCAGATTTTTTAGTCCTTACAATCAAAAGCATGCAACTTCAAAATCAAGATCATGTGATCAAAAACTATAAACAACTCACACACAACATGCATTACACAGCTCAAACTAGCAAAGTGTAGAAAAATAAGCTCATCCAAGCTAATCAAGATACACAAGCATGTTATGCAAAAATAATATGGCTAACCTTAACTACACATCCATGATATGTAATACAAAACACATCCTTCCACATTCCAAATTCCTCTTTCCTTTTTTTTTTTTGTTTATTTTGTTTATTATTATTTTTTTTTTGGAAAAAAAAAAAAAAAACAACCTAATATGAAATGCATGAATGTAATGCAATGCAAATCCTAGAAACAGAAGAAAACAGAAAATCAAGAGAATGGTCACAAAGGATTTTGAGATCAAGCACAAAGACCATGTTAGAAAGACTCAATTGGATTGAGCCTTTTGCATCCATAACCTCGTAGATGCAACTTTAGTTTTGGAGTTATTATTCATATTAGAATGATGAGAAACTCTAGCATTGGTATAAAGGTTTAAAGTCTTTACCAATTCACCAATAAGTAACATAGGATCTTGTGCTTGAGGCACAGGTACTTTTTGCTTATTTGCTTGCTTTGCAACTTGCAACTTGAAACAATTTGGGCGAGTATGCCCAGCTTTTCCATAAAAATGACAAACCCATAAAAGGCTATCATACTTCTTGTCCTTAGGGAGGTTAGGACTCTTAGGCTTAGATTCTTTAAGATCAACCCTAATCTTCCTGGGAGCAGGAACATCTTCTTTTGGTTTGACAACTTCTATCTTAGATGGTTTAGAAGAAGAAACAAAGTTTGTGGGATGAGTTTCAGATATAGAGATGCTATCAACAAAACCTAAACCCGATTTGTCTAAGGGAGACTTCTGAATACTCAACATGTGATCAAGTTTAGAACTAGTAGACCTATTTGTTTGTTCTTTAGCAACAGATAATTCTAGTTCTAGGTTCTTAATCCTATCAAGCAACATCATATTTTCAGTCTTCACCTTATTAACCAGTTCATTAGCATCAAGCAAATTCAACAACAAGTTTTTCTTTTCATGTTCAAGAGTGGCTATCTTCTTTCACCCTAAATCCACAGACATTGCATCCTTTGAAGCAACCTTACATAGCTTGTTATAAGTTTCTTGTAAGTCAGCATACTTAGAGAGTTCCCCATCAGAAGGGTTCTCTTCAACCAAATCACTTTCATTAACTACAGCTGTAGCTGTGAAAGCAAAGAAGTTTCTATCTTCATCACTTCCAGACTCGTGACCAGAAACTTCACCATCACTAAGGGTTATAGCCATAGTTTTACCCTTTGATCTCAAGAATGTTGGACATTCAGATTTTACATGACCATACCCTTGACAACCAAAACATTGTTAACCTAAAGAATTACTAGAAGATTGACAAACTTTTTCTTTTGATTTATTAGCATTATTGATTTTTGTTGGTTCATTTTTCTTGAAGTTCTTAGGTTTAACATTATTTTTATCTCTTGCCATTCTATTGTTATTCCTGAGACAGTTTCTAAAGTTCTTGGCAAGGTATGCAATTTCTATAGAAGAGAGTTTATCATCAAATCTATTATCATCAACATCATTAATTGACTTAAGAGCCATTGATTTGAATTTGTTTGTTTTGGGTAGGTCTAACTCATAGGACTGAAGAGATCCTACAAGTTCATCAATAAGGATGGAGTCCACATCTTTGTTTTCAGTAATGGCAGTTACTTTGGGTCTAAAGTCCTCAGTTAAGGATCTAAGAATCTTCCTAAAAATCTTAGGTTGATCATAAATTTCACCCAAATTAAATGCAGAATTAACAATGTCATTAAGCTTAGCATAGAATTCATCAAAATGTTCATCTTTAGACATCTTAATGCTTTCAAATCTAGTTGTTAACTACTGCAACTTGTTAATTTTCACTACCTTTGTGCCTTCATGCACAATATGGAGGATTTTCCAAGCAGTATGAGCAACCTTAACATTTGAGATTCTCATAAACTCCTCCATAGAAACAGCAATAAAAATAGCATTCACAGTTATGCTATTAAAAACGGCTGCTTCTTTTTGGGACGTTGACCACTCACTAATAGGAATAGTCAGTTTCTCCCATTCGTATTCAATTGAGTTCCACACTCTCTCATCTATAGATTTCGGGAAGGCTTTCATTCTAACCTTCCAATAGGCATAGTTATTCCCATCAAAGTGTGGAGGGATCACAAGAGAGTGACTGTGTTCTATGACAACAGGAGTCAAGGATCAACTTTTAGATCAAAAGATCTAACATAAGAGTCAACTTGCTCTGATACCACTTGTTAGTTTTAAGACCCCTTAACACAATATGTTTAACCTAATGTTAAGCCAAGTTGATTAACAAGTTTATTAATTAAATATAGTTTAAACAAATATGTGTAAAACAAATATAATGCGGAAAGTAAAGAAAACCCAGATCTGATGACTAAAGAAAACCAAACCAGTAAAAACTTGGGGAGGATTTAACCTAGATATCCTCAAGGTAAAAATTGATCTACTATGAAAGAATTGAAGTTTGTACAATAAGACTTAGACCACTAACATCCTATTGCTACTTCGTATAGATGTTAGGAACCCAGTGGTTCCTAATGGGGATTGATGGGAATTATAAGGGGGTTGATAGGAATTGTAGGGAAATTGACTTAATTCGAGGTAGTCACCCTCTATAGAGAGAGAGAGAGAGAGAGAGAGAGATGCACTAATGCATTAAGAAGTTGGTTTATTCTTCAATTGATATCTCATATTGGATTACAATCATGTATTTATAGAAGACTAGCTCTAATTTCATTAGCCCACATGGCCTCATCCTATTGGTTCTATTATTACCCATGTGCATTAATAATTCCAACATGTGCTAAATGCGATTAACATGCTTGGAATTGTAACTAACTAACTAACTAAATTTCAATACAATTATTATCCATATGCTTATAGAATTCCTAACATTTCCCTCCCCTTGAAAACACCTTGTCCACAAGGTGTTGTGAAATAGCATTTTCATCAAAGGAGATCTTCCAATGAACTAATACTGTAGTGACATTTTGATCACAATATTCATGCATTTCTCTTTGACAAGCAGTCTCATGCATATGAAGGTTTCTTCATCGTAGATCTTCAAACTTTGCTTGAATTCTTGAGCCTTCAATGGTTCTTCAATCTTCAAGGTCTCATTGGTTCTTTGAACATTGGAATGTTCTTGTATCCTTAAGACCTCATTTGATTCTAGAACCATTAAAATTGTTAGCGCTTGTATCTTGGATTCTTGGATCACTAACACTTGGATTGCCAATTCTTGAATCACAGACTCTTGAATGAAAGCCTCTATTGGTGCACCAAGAATTGGTTCTTGGAAGATCATCATCACCTTCTTTGTTGGTTCTTTCAACTGAACTTCAAGGGCAGCATGTACATTTATATCATCATCCACTTTGACACAAAGATCAACATCTCGGCTTGCAATAGCAGCAGTAGATTATTGGAACTTGATTTGTTCTTCGAGTTTCATTAAATCAAGAGATTGTAACTCTTCTTCTGTAATGTTTTTAAGACCCAATTGCAATCTTGAGAGTTCTTCCTTCATGGCCATGTTAGATTCATCCAAGGCCATCATTTTCTTTGAAATATCCTTGACTTCTTCTAAAGCTTTGTTCAACATTTGCTGCATTTCTTTCAAAAGTTTTCTTTGATCACAATTGCTCGTTTCTGGATCAACGGCTATGATATCACTTGTTAAGAACCCGGTGGTTCCTAATGGAGATTGATGGGAATTATAAGGAAATGGATGGGGTTTGTAGGGAAATTGACGGGGATTGTAGGGAAATTGACGTAATTCGAGGTAGTCACCCTCTATAAAGAGAGAGAGAGAGAGAGAGAGAGAGAGAGAGAGAGAGAGAGAGAGAGAGAGAGAGAGAGAGAGAGAGAGAGATGCACTAATGTACTAAGAAATTGGTTTATTCTTCATTGATATCTCATGCAGGATTACAATAATGTATTTATAGGAGACTAGCTCTAATCTCATTGGCCCACATGGCCTCATCCTATTGGTTCTATTATTTCCCATGTACTAAATGTGATTAACATGTTTGGAATTGTAACTAACTAAATCTCAATACAACAATTATTATCTATATGCTTATAGCATTCCTAACATGTATCTTATATAAATATTAGAAGAATAATCATAAAAATTTATTTTACATAAATAACTAGTGTGCCACCTATGAATAACTAATATATGAAAATAAATGTATTCAGTCTTATACTTGATATAATTTTGTGTGTGTTTGTAATAAGGACCCCATATGTATTACAATTAAAAATTATATTTTTCAAATGTTGAGTATTTACGTGTCAGCGGAGTCCTATGTCTCAAATAGTATCCCTCTATGTGTTATATTAAGTTTTCAATTGATGTCTCCCCAAATTGTTATCCATCCGACATAAAATATGGATAAGAATTGCTATTTTTTCAAATTTTGGCATTCAATTGTCCTTAATTCGAAGCCTTAATTGATATGAGTACATTTCTTCACTTGTTGTTCCCTTTAAAGAAATGCTAAATCTTGGGTAATTTAGACCCCGGTTGATATAATTAACAAGTTTTAAATCCAAGTTGTTAATTATATTTATTATGAATAAAACTTCTTAAAACAAACAAACATCAGTATCATGTCAATAATGAATGCAGAGGAAAAGTAAATAAGACAAGATATGATGACCTAGGAAAACCAATGAAACAAACTAGTTTCACAGTAAAAAACTTGGGGGGAAACCTTCCCGAAAAGCAATCCACTATAGTAAAGAAAAGTTTCAGATCTAGTACAAAACCTTTGTCCCTAGACTCTATAATCCTCGTAGATGAACTTACAGTAGAAACCTTCTACCGCTTCAGAACCTTTTAACTCTTTAATATATGAACGCTACCCTTTGATGCACAAATCCCAGTACGTGACTAACCAATTGCGTGGATCCCAGTACACGACTTCAATCACCAACTAGAAGAAGATGTTGGTTGCAAAGTTCTTCACTTCATCAACAATGAAGATCAAGAAGTACTTGCTTACAAAACCCTAAAGCGCAAAGACGCAGTAGCTTCTTTCAGAGAGATTAAGGCATCGGTCTCCTTTTGCATGTGTTCTCCTTGTATTCTCTTATGTGATGGCTTTTAAAATAAGCCTTATATATGTCTAGGGTTGTGAGAAAATAAACCCTACACAAATACATAAGTTTGGGCCGAAAATCAGATCTGGAAATCTGAATTCCCGTAACCTCGATAGATACCTCGATCGATCAAGAATCTATTGAGCTGCATTTATTAAATCTCGATAGATTGCTATTTGTTGAGAAGCTGTCGAGCTATCTGTCCGCAGGTGTCGAGCTATCTGTCTAGCTTTAATGAATAGCTCTTCTTCACTTGTTTCTTGGTCTAATCTTCATGGCTTTAATACTAGACTTAAACAACATGTTTCTTGAAGTATTAAACACATCCTAGATCTACCCAATTACAAGTAAAGTGCGTTTGTCAAAGGATTAGCTAACTACATAAATATTGACATATGTTCCTAACATGAATCACATATGTCCTAACACTAAGTTCACAATATTTTCATAACAAATTCTATGTGACAGGTTATTACTTGCTGTGTGGGCAGGAAAGTAATTTCAGTGGTGGATTCAAATTA
The DNA here is from genome assembly GCA_033629205.1 of Lithocarpus polystachyus. NCBI lineage: Eukaryota > Viridiplantae > Streptophyta > Magnoliopsida > Fagales > Fagaceae > Lithocarpus > Lithocarpus polystachyus. The sequence continues at coordinate 32,513,475 of CM066168.1, read as the reverse complement.
AAAATCTATAACAACCTACCAGTTAAGATTTGTTATAAAAATGTTTTAGATGTAGCATCTTTCAAAAATTTAACGTTGCCTCCAAAATCTTTATAATATCATGATCAATTTGGTCACTGTCTATCTTTCTACAAAGTACAAAGTACAAGTAAATATTCAACTTTCTTTTTCTACTAAAACTTCTGCACACACACACACACACACACACACACACACACACACACACACACACACACACACACACACACACACACAAAAATTCATTTTTTCTTCTAATTAATCATAGTGTAGTTTAGTAAATTGCTTCTAAGTTGATTTCTTTATAAAATGAAAATTCCCAAATGAGTAGTGAAAATAATTGTTATTATTATCAAGTTTCAAATTTTCATTCCCACAATTCAGTTATATGAGTAAAATGTTTCAAAAAAAAAAAATAGTTATATGAAAAAATTAATAATTTTCTACATTCTGAAAAACGATTTGTGAAAACAATCTAGTTATATCTTATATGAGAAAAATTATCTATTTCAACGCTTGTTAAGTTAAAGGTTCAACTTTTAAGATACAAAACTTTTTCTTCCAAAAATTTTTTTTTTATATTTTTTTAACTTAAAAATCCCTTAAACTTGTAAATGTTTGAAGTTTTAGTAATAATCTATATATGTAATAATAGGTGAAGCAGAGAGAAACTCAAATAGAATTCCAAATTAGAATTTCAATTTTGTGCCATGTGTCTAGATTTGGATTCTCAATTTTGTGCCACTTGTCCTAACCAAAATTCAAAAAAAAAAAAATCTAATTAGATTATAAATTGGACTCCAATTTTGTGTCATGTATCTTATTTAAATTTTCTAATTTTTTGTGCCCAAATAAATGATACATTAACATTTAACACGAAAATCAAGAAAACTACAATGAATCTAATTAGATTATAAATTGGACTCCAATTTTGTGTCATGTATCTTATCTAAATTTTCTAATTTGTTGTGTCCAAATAAATAATGTATTAACATTTAACACAGAAGCCAAGAAAACTACAATGAAATGTTCATTGGCCTAAGCAAGAACATCTCACATGCATACTTTTATAGGTGAACTCAATAAAGTTTGGAACTCTTCTAATCTCACTACCAGAACTAAGGAGTCCAATGAGAAAGACTATAAAAGTAAAACATCATCTCCTTCTAATGCCATATTATCATCCCATGTCTCCTTCTTCTCTCTCAACCTCTACCAACTAGATCCACACACTACCCTTTCTCCTCCTTTCGGATTTCTAAAAGTAAAGCCGGGTTCAAACACAATGTTCAATCTCACTCTTCCTTGCTTCACACTTTCATACATTACCGCTTCATTGGCATCTCCAAGAAGATTTCAAGCTTAATGATCAGTTCTTGTCATTAATTTTGTGCTATGTATCCAATTTCTAATTGTAATTTAATTTTGTGTTATGTGTTCAATTTCTAATTGTAGTTTAATTTTGTGCTATGTGTCCAATTTGATTTTTAAATGTTGGTGTTAAGTTACCTCCATTCATAATGCTCAACGTGGAAACTGAATCTACCAAGATGAACATCTTATTATCACAATTGTTAATATTTCCGTGCGTAAGTACGGACTACATGCTAGTAAATAATAAAGCATTTCAACACCCAGCAGGCTAGTACGTATGAAAGGAAAATATTAAATATTGTAAAGGCGAAAACACCATTTTGGTCATTATTTTGAGGTCATGGTCAATTTGGTCCCTGTTATTTTTAATTTGCAATCAATTTGGTCCCTACCATTAACTCATTAACGAAAAATGTCTACGTAGCAAATGATGTGCACAGTTGGCACAATTAAAGCTGTTATGGCTTATAAAAATAATATTAAAAAAATGAGAAATCAGCATTTTAATTATTAAAAAAATCCAAATCAGCAAAAAAATATTTTAAAAAAAATTAAAACATCCAAAAACCTTTTCTGGGCAACCAAACATGTAAAAACTAAAAACTTAAGAAAAAAATCACACAGAAGATTCAGGATAAAGTACATCTCGAACTGTGAGCAGGAAATCGGATGAGAGAGGTTTGGTGGAGATTGGATGTAGTTGGTGGCTGGGTTTTTCTTTCAGGGTCCTTGGAGTGGATCTATGCCTAATCAATCTATTATGCCAACAACACAAAACCCAAATCTGGGTTGTACTTGAAGAGGGGGAGAGAGTCCTCAATGGATGGTGACGACATGACAATGGTTCACAAAAGGCATAACCATGTCCGGTGGATGGCAACGACATGGCAATGGCTTTCTTCAACCCTTGAATCAAGCATGTTTGGGCAAACCAGTATAACCCTTGATGGTTTTATTGGCAGATAGAGGAGGGAGATAATGGTCGATTTGGGTTGGGATTCCAGCTTACGATTGTGCGGTGGAGAACATTGCCTAGGGTGGGTTGTTGGAGTGGGTAGTAAAGTTCCGATTTGCAATATTTCCTTTTGTTTTCTATTTGGTTCTCTAGAAAAACAAAGAGGAAAATGTAGTGGTAAAAACAATAATCCATCTGCTACTTCTTACTAGCTTTGTATCTTAGTTTCATTTCATTTTGTTCTTAATTTCGTTTTGCCTGAGTTTTACTGCACGAAAGCTCGTGTTTGCTGAATTGTATCTATGATATTTATTATATATTCTTTTTCAGTTTGGTTGCTAAGAAAATGAAAGTGTATTCAGAAAATAATTGAGACTTCTCTATGATGGTTTTAGATTGTTGGTATTACTTTTGGTTGTTGGTAAAGCAAAGGAACCGAAAAGGATGTGTGTTGCTGTGATTATGAATAGGTGAACAATTATGTATGGAAGATATTCTGACAATGTTCAATGTGTTTGTGAATTTGTGTATATGAGTGTAAAGGGCTCATCATGTGAGAATGAGCATTGTTGGGTTTGATGGAATTTTTTGGGGTGTGATTTTGGTGAGAGGGAAATTAAAAGAAATTCAGTTTTGCTAGCGTGTTTGTTTGTCAAGAAACTACAAGAACGACAAAGAAAAGAAAAGAAAAGAAAAGAAAAATTAATTTAAAAAAAATTTGAGAAATTAATTTTTTTTCCTTTTTTTTAAAATTCAGATGCTAACATGACTTTTTTTTTTTTTTGACAGGGGCATTTTTTTTTTAATTTCAATTAAAATTCTTTTTTATAAGTCAACTGTGCACATCATTTACCACGTAGGCAGTTTCTGTTAATGAATTAACGGTAATTACCAAATTGATTGTAAATTGAAAATAATGTAGACTAAATTGACTGCTACTAAAATGAAGGGATCAAATTGATTGTGACCCTAAAATGTAAGGACCAAAATTGTGTTTTCGCCTATTATAAATTTATATGTCTATTAAATCTCACGTTATTTATAAATTTAAAGATTATTATACTCTCTAGAGTATTAGATTAATATATATATATATTTATATATTTATATATGTTAACTATGAAATAAAGAGAATTCAGTTCCATCCGAATGTTTGCTTAAATTCAATTGGCCAAGTGTGATTCCTTGATCAATAAATATAATTAAACGAATTTTGAAATTTAAATCTTTATTTCGGAACAAGGCTATCTAGGCTTGGCAGCAGCAGCCCCCCCAAGTGCTGCCATGGCCCTCTAGGGGTCCCAAGGGCATGCCACGGCCTTGGCATCCCACCCACGGGGCCTGCCACTGCCCCTCAGGCGGCGTGCACGATGGGGCCTTGGCTGCGTGCCCCCGGGGGCCTTGCTGCCTGCACCCAGGGGCACGCCAGCGTGCCCAGGCAAGCATGCCCCCGGGGGCCTTGGCTGCGTGCCTTGGCCTTGGCTGCTAGCCCATGGGGGCTGCCTTGGCCTTGGCCTTGGCTGCTAGCCCATGGGGGCTGCCATGGCCTTGGCCTTGGCAGCATGCACGCGAGCATGCCTTGGCCTTGGCCTTGGCCTTGGCTGCTGCATGCCCATGGGGGGCTGCCTTGGCCTTGGCCTTGGCTGCCACTTGCCAACATATTTGGAGTGGCAAGGAAAAAACTTTGCGTGGTAGGTAGGACTTGGACAACAATTTGGATTGATATAAATTCCTTTTACCCTATCTTAATGTGCATGTATTTGGCATGCTAAACATATATTGTCTGTGAATGCTGGAAATTGCCATGACTTGGAAATTGGAATGAAATTAAAATTTGATGATAATGGCAATGCACATATGGTATATGTGGAAACAAAATGAAAGGGAATTCTTCTTAAATTGGCAACATAGTAAATGCCAATTCACCATCCTTATCTGATGTCCTGAAATTGTGATTTTGTGCTTCCTAAATTGGTTTGAAGGCATGTCATGGATTCAATTCAGTCCCATTCTTGAGGGTATAAATATTCCTCTAGACAACGAATATTGCAGTCTCCCAATAATTATGTTTTGTACCCATTGGCAATGTCCATGTTTCCAACCCAACCAGCACCCTTGCCTCCCACTAGGCACTATCCTTCTTATGAGAATCTGAAAAGAACTTTGATTAAGAGGATTTTAAATCGGATCAATGATTTACCAGAAAGCATTCACACAACAATAATTATATACACTACTATTGAATGACAAGTTCTTTGCCTAACCATCTTCAATTTTGTTTTTTAGATTTTATGATCAAGCTTACTTTTAACCCTTCTCCTGACATGATAATTGATATATATAATTTATCTTGGGATAAATATAAATTTTTATTTTCTTTTATATCTATTTTGAGTACATTACTTATACAGAAAAAGTGTTTTTTTTTTTTTTTTTAACCCATGGCTTTAATTCCTTAAGCACTCAAGCTTTCTTCTATTTGCACCTTAACTCAGTCTTTACGGTATAAAATTACCTTTTTCAGCAACCGGACAAAACTAGGCAGGCATATTGTCTTGAAGCATACACTAGTTCCTCAGGCTAGTGTAACAATTCCAATGGAAGCTTGCTGGTTTTGGTCTGTTCCTACTTCCTACTATCATATCTCTAGGGTTCTTATATTAAATATTAGGGTAAATTTCACTAACTAGTCCTGAGGTTTGGGGTAATACCAAGCAGGTCCATAACTTCTCAAAACTAACCAATTTGGTCCCAAATACAACTTAATCTCGAAACAGACTTAACATACGTTATTTTTTAACTCTCCATTCTCTCTCTTCTCCTTTCTGACCCAAACTTCTCTTCTTTCTTCTCACTCTATCTCAGACGTTTCTCTCTCTTCTCCTCTCTGACTCAAAGCTCTCCTCTCTCAAATCACCACTATAACCACCGAGACATAATCGGTGAGACCTACAACAGAAGGTTGCGGAATGGGCTTTTTCTTCTTGATTTTTTAACGGTATGCTACTCCGTGAGCAAGGAGAGCCACGCACGAGCTGCCTCTGACTCGTTGATCCGGTTGGTGATGTCACTGTTTGCTAGAGATGTGGGCACAGGCAAGTGATCAGACTTTCTTTAGCAGCTTCAATGGAGTTCGAATCTCAGCGGTGAATCTTGGTTCAAATCTCAGCGTTGATCAAACTTTCTTTAGCAGGTGATTAGACTTTTTAATTTGGTCTTTTTTGGTGGCTTGAATTTTTTTTTTTTTTTTTTTTTTTTGAATTGGTGGTTGTGGTTTTTTGTTTGTGGCTCTCATTGATTATTGTTGATGCTCATTTTGGGAGCCCAGCAGAAAGAAGAAGCCTAACAACACAGGCAGAAAAGAGTTAGTAAATGAATAGAAAAATCATTAAACCCAAGTGGCAGGAATAATGGATCATAGGCTCATGAAATCAACAAATGGGCCTTGAGGAGCAAATGGGCCTAAAAGAGCCCGAAAAGAGAAAAGTAGCAAACCCATGGGTAGTATGTGATGTAGAAAAGTGAGAATAGGCCACAGCAAACCCGAAGTAATGCAAGCAAAGAAAGTAAGGGTTTGATGGTAAGTCTATGAGCCCCAAGGATGAGGAATAAGGTAATTGGGCCGGGAAAGCCCAAAGAAATTAGTAAAAGCCCATGGGAATATGGAGTTGGGGAAAAGGGCCAAGGAAGCTGAGGAAAGCAAATGGGCCAAGGATGCGCAAGAGGAAACAAATGGGACACAGGAGCACGCAAGTAATGTAATAGAAAGACCAATGATCATACCTAGTCATTGGGAAAAGAGTAAATGGCAGGCCCAAAGAAGCCCAGCAAAATTGGGTTAGATAACATCATAGCAGGATGACAGAGTGGTATGGTAGGAAATGATAGCAAAGCTACGGAAGGAGTAAAAAGTAGGCTGAAGGAAGGAAAGTCCACAATTCGAAAGCCCAGTCCCAAAGGAAGCAAGGCATAAAGAATGGGAGATCAGAAAATAGCCCACGCCACAAAGAGCCAAAAAAATTACTGGCAAAATGTACAGACAAGCCTCCAGATCACGGCAAACGCGTAAGCAGCAGGCAAGCTTTGAACATACATGGAAGAGAAGCACGTGCAAGGTCTAGACGTCATCAACCTGTACCTAGCCAATACAGGGTGTGGTGAGGTCACGGGTCAAAGGTAAGAGGGTATGGTATGGCAGTGGGGAGAGGGGAAAACCTATTTCAGGACTCTTACTCAGGCTCTTTTGGGGGAAATGTCCTGCTGGAATGACATGCAGCCCAAAGAAGGGAGCCACTAGGTCCATGCTATGAGGGATGGAGAGAGAGAGAGAACACCCACATCGTAACAGGTAGGAGGGCCACGGCAAATAGGAGGGCCACGGCAAATAAACAAACAAAATAGCCTTCTTTGTTTGGTAGTGGGAAGTGGCGTAGCCAACACAAGTAAGTGGTAATGGCTGAACTACTGACGAACTAGTAGTGGTCGGCAAGGACATCCATACCAGACAAGGTGGTTAAAGACTAAAATAGTAAAACCCAGTCACGACAGGCACTATAAAAGGGGCCCTTGCCATGCACAGGAGGGGGGACACGAGGTCGGTAATAGAATTTCTAGGAGAAATTCATAAGGCAGGAGTAAGCACTAAGACTAAGAAAGAAACAAAAAAAAAAAAAAAAAAAAAAAAAGGAAAAAGAGAGAATTTAAAAAGGCAGGCATGCTCAAATAGGTTGATCTCCTCTCTCCCTTTAAAGCCCTGCTCTCTACACAGAAAAAGGATTCTCACTGAACATAAACCTTTTAGGCCCATTCCTTCAAAGTAATTAATTTCTTTTCTTGGGGAGATTATTCGTATTGAGGAAGAGGTTTCCCTTCTCGGTGTCAAGCTCCGTAGCCTTACTTGAAGTGGCAGACTGATTTTTTCTTCCTTGATTCAGGAAGTCCATTATTATTATTTTCCCATTTATTTCTGTTCCTTTTGTGTACGAGGGTGCTTCTTTCCGTTTCCTTTTATTTATTCTATCTAGTATTTCTTGTGCCATCTTTATTATATCTGCTTGCCATAACTCCCTACAGCGACTCTACCTGCCATGGGAATGTGATTAAAGTCTGGTAAAAAGGAGGCATAGTTTGTGTAAAAGCCAGACCAAAGTGAGTTGCAGTTGGATCGGTCTCAACTCCCTTACTCAAAATACTTGGGCCCAGTACTACAGGAGGCAACCCAGCCCTACATTGTATAAAAAAGGCCTACTACAATTATGGGTTTGGGTTTGAGAAGAGGTGGGTTTTGTTGAATTTTCTGGTGTTTCTAGGGTGGGGTTTGTGAACCTTGAGTTTGGGTTTGTGGGTATTTTTTGTGTATGTGAACTAGGGTGCATGGGTTTAGTGGTTTGGGCAGTTAAAATTGGTTTGGTTTGGTCGTGGGTTTTTGAATTGGTTTGATTTGGGTGGCTGTGACAGTAAATCTGTGGTGGTTGGGCTCCTATTTATGGTTTTGGTTTGTGGTGGTGGGCTTTGTGACGATGGTGGTGAGGCGGTGGTTTTGGTTTCTCAATGAGTGGATTTGTGGGTTGTGGTGTTTTTTCTTTTGGCTGCGATTTGAGTTCGGACTTGTCATGAATCGGCGGCATATGTGGGTTGTGGACCTGTGGTGTTGTGGTTTGGTGGTTGGGTGTCTTGCCGTTTGAGTTTTGGTGGTTGTTTGAGATAAAGTGAGAAGAGAGAAGAGAAGTTTGGGTCAGAGAGGAGAAGAGAGAGAGAAGTGAGAGTTAAAAAATAACATCTGTTAAGTTTGTTTAAAGATTAAGATGTACTTGGGACCAAATTGGTTAGTTTTGAGAAGTTGTAGACCTGCTTGGCATTATCCCAAACCTTAGGAGTAGTTAGTGAAATTTACCCTATATATTATTACTAGAATGATTTGAAACAAACAAAAAAAGTCACCTATAAAAGAAATTCAATTATTCTTCATTAGCTCCTTTCCTTTGATTGTTTAGTGTGTGTCAAATAATTATTAGTCATTATATTCTAACATGATATTAATATGATATTAGGTTTTGTGTTCAAACCTCTTTGAGCTAAAAAATAAAAATAATTCTATAACGTATTTATCGTGATGGTAATTTGTTTCATCATTTGGAACTTTTTTTGTTTTTTGTTTTTTTTTTTTTTTTGAGGGGAGTCAATTGGAACTTGAATCATTTCATTTTTATATCTGATGACCATTCAATTGCTTCTTCCTCCTTCCTGTTGGGTTTTTTTTTTTTTTTTTTTTTTTTTTTTTTCCAGCACTTGATTTCTAGCACCTTGATTTTTATTTTTATTTTTATTTTTACTTTTCTTATTCTTACAATACATTATTTTAACATTTTGGTCTATAAAATAATGAATTGCTGGCACAACTGTAAAACAGTTAGGACTTATTGAGACTTTTAAAGGTGCGTTAAGCCCGGAAACTCGATTAACTCCAAAACATCCAAGGCTTATTGAGGCTTTTAAAGGTGCAATAAACCCGAAAATTTGTGAAAAGAGTGATCAAACAGTGTGATAAGTTCAAGGTTTTGAAATCTAGACTGTTCATTGAACTGTAAAAGGGAGAGGTTCAAGGTTTTTAAGATCGAACTGAGGTTGAACCGGGGTCAAACCATGATGACATCATAATTAATTTAATAATTAATTAAATATATTAAATTTGTAAATATTAGCAAAATTTACTAAAAATATCTTAAAAATTGAAACAAAATACATAAAATAGTACATTATAAGGTTAATAAAAAATAGTACAACATAAATAAGCATAAAAAGAAAATTTTATAATAAATCCTTTAAGAGAAATCATTTCAATTAACTAAAAACGACTTTTAAAATAAATTCATAAATTGCATAGGTACTATTCGTAAATAAAAAGTTAATTTAGTAATATTTAATATGTTGAGAAAGATGACATAGAAGTTTAGAAACTATAAATCATGTAAATTTAATATAAATTTAATAATATTGCATATTAGCTCCCAAGAAGAGCACTTGGTCCGTTGGTCATGGCTTCAGTCTTGCTTACAAGGTGTGAAAGCTCAGGTTTGGATCTTGGCAGCCGCATTTTTCTTCAATTTTTTCTTATTCCATGACCGATTGAACTGGCCTATGGTTCATCCGGTTTTTCGATTGAACCCCGATTCGTCTGGTTCTCTCAGAAGTCATGTATACCCAGTTCTCTATACTTAAAAACTGGATTTCAGTCTGGTTCCCGGTTTTTACGGTCGGACTGTCCGGTTTGGTTCGGGTTTCAAAACCTTGGATAAGTTCAGAAAACTTGTGAAAGCATGGATCAAACTAACGTCAGAAGCTGGAATTTTCAATCTTCTAGCCATGTCAGAAATTTGGCAACCAATTTGACAATCAAGGGTGAGTTGGAAAGTAGTATCCCAACAACTTAGTTGTCAACTTATTTGTCTAATAAATGAACCTAGCATGGTCATATATTCATATTTAACTATTCTCGTACCAATATAATCCTCCAATTTATCTTATACATCAAGTGTACCAGATTTAGTTTACATGAAAAGAAATATACTAGCTTTAGTTATAGTGCTCTTCCTTGCCTAATTACTTTTGTACTATTATTATGAATTATTTCATTGTATTTAACCAATGTAATTTTCTATGTGACAATGTAATCGATATAAAAATTTGATTCCCACATAAATGATAATTAAAAGTATACAATATAGTATTAGGAAGGAGAGGGCACTTTTGCTTTGGTAAGAATTCAGAAATAGTCCTCAACGGCATGGCTTTCAAAACTGGACCGGATCGGGAGGTTGGATCGTGAAAACTGGGAACCAGGATGAAAATCGGTTTTTTAAGCATAAAGAACCAGATTTTTTTTGAATTCCGTGAACCTCTAAAACTGGGGTTGGATTGCATGAACCGGTGGCAAGAACCTTGTGGTCCAACCCTTTAGGAATTTTTTTTTATATATAAAAACAACTTAACACAATTTTATTAAATATATGCTTGAAAATCATTAAATTTCCCTCACATATATAGATATATTAGTCAATTTTGCTGATTTTATAAATTTAATATCTATATTTAGACTTTAATTATTAATAACTATTAATAACTATTCTCTAACAAAAGTTCAATAGCCGACAAAATATCAATAACTATTCGCCAAGAAGTAAATCAAGATCTCAAACCTCCTAATTAACAAGATCCATTACAACCAAAACAAAATCCACAAATAACAAAACTTCAAAGAGCAGCGTAAAAAGAAAAGATTAAAATGTAAATTGTATCCTCTAATTTTGATTAAAATTAATTTTAGTTTCCTTACTTCATATATGTTCAATTGAATTTTTTAAATTTTGAATTTATTTAAATGAAGCCTTCTGCTTAATTTCATTAAATTTCTATTAAAAAAATATTTTTCTTACATGAAAAAAATCTATAAAATTAATAAAAATATTTCATAGATTTTTATGTGAGAATGTTTTTCTCAAATTTTTTTTATTAGTTAATTGCATACTTAACGGCATTTTTATAATGAAATTCTTGAATTGCATAAATTTGAAACTTGGATTCAATAAAACAAACTTAAAGTTAAAGAACTTAAATAAAATTTTGTCAAATTTAAAGGGTGTAATTTGCATTTTAGGCTAATAATAATAAATTATTGGATTCGATTGCTTACACTAGATAAGGCTAAGGTTTTTATCTTTCTAATGAACCATGAATCTTTCCCATCAAGTGTGACTGTTTTTAATTGTATAAATCTTATTACTAAGTTGACCACTTGTCATATTGCACATTCTCATAGTAAAGGCAACCACTATACACATTGTACATAACACCACTAGGGCATGGGAGAATGCGTAAGTGGTTGAATTTGGACTCTACACGTGGAGCAGTTGTGAGGCAAGGGAGAGTAGGTGATGGCTAAGAGATTTTGTCTTGGTCAGTGCTGAAAACGTGACTGCCTTGGGAAGGAAGTAAGATTTACACCTGACATGGTACTCAAGCACTCATAAAAAGAGGGATAGTGACCTTCTAAGGTCAGAGGCTATGAGGACACCCCTTATTGGCTGAGTGCACTATGAGTCACCATGGGAACATGTGTACCAATCATAGTACTCTTGATGTCCCTCTCAATGTCCAAGACTTGTCTCCCAAGCAGTGGCAAAACTACCTACCCACGGTCTCAGTGCCATGTTGGCGCAATTCTTACCCCTTAGTCAGCAGATAGCATCATAGCTGTAAAAAGATCTCAAGAGAGAAAATATGATGACTTGACAACTGTCCTTGTATCTAGCCATGTTCCTTGGAGTATAAAAGGAACATGCAGCTGAACTTCTAGGGCAAGAACCAAACTAGATATTTTGAGATGAAAGTAAAGCGTTGGTAGGAGAAAAAGACAACTTCATTGTAAACTAATCTTTTTCCCTATACATAATACAAGCTGAGCCGAGCAAGAATGTTTTGTTCTTGCTTAAATTGTGGTTTTTTTATCCCTTCTCTAGGGTTTTCCACGTACATCCTATGTTGTTTTCTTAATTAGCTTATTCCTCTTGTCAGGGACGGAACCATGTGCAAGAAGAGGGGGGCTGTGCCCCCCCCCCCCCCCCCCCCAAATTTTTTTAAAATATTAAATAATATATATATTTAAGATTTTAGAAAAGAAGTCCATGAAAAATTATATTTGCCACTCTCAAGAAAATTATATTTGCCCCCCTCGACTTCGAATCCTAGTTCCGTCTCTGCCTCTTGTTTAAATTTGCGTTTTTTTCATGTCCTACCATAGCTTTCTTTATTTCTTGTTTCAGTGTCATGTCAAAGCTTGCATCTTCTTGAGCTCTCTTATGTAAATGTACTGTTAGAGATAGCTTATTTTACTCACATAAATAAGCCCCAATCTAACTTGCATGTACATTTTTGGCAACTCCGCTGGGGATCTCTGGTTATTTTCCTCTTTAAGGGTGTTTTGTTGAGTTGTACACCTCTATTTGTAGTCACTTCCTCCATGCCTCCAAGGAAGAAGATGGTTACTAGAACGTTGACTGGTATGGGTAAGAACCATCGGTCAGAACCAAGTGCAAACCATATATCCATGCATTCTGAAGGCACAGAATCCTTTAGAGAGACTGGTCGTCGTGAGACCAGGGGGATCATGGCTACCATCGAAGATCTTCAACGTTCTCAGGCTGCCATGTGGGCAAAGTTTCGGTCCTTACGTTTGGAGACAGCTGTACCTCAGGGTCTTCAAGGGTATCCTTATCTGACTAGTGATGATATACATGCAATCCTGTTTGAAGCTAAGAAGATGGAAAGTGCTGTTTATGTTGATACCAGGCCTCCTTGTCCTGCAGTGATAGCTAAGAACTTACCTGCTAATACACACCTCCTATATTCCCTAAGTATGATGGTATAACAAGGAATGCTAGAAAGTACATCAGGCCATATGTAGATGCGCTGATAGCTCACTCTCATGACCATGAGCTGAGGCTCAGAGAGTTCTCCAAGTCCTTAGAAGGCCAAGCTTTTACTTGGTACACCAATCTTACACCAGGGTCAGTTCTAAGCTGGAACGATTTGGCAACACAGTTCATGAAAAAGTTCTTTACTTTGGTGGAAAAGCTCACGTTGTCAGATCTGCAACACGAAAAGCAAAGGGTGTTTGAGGGATTGCTGGAGTATATTCGCAGGTTTAGAGATCTCTCTTTGCTGTGTTATGATCTTGTAGAGGAAGAAAGGCTGGTGGATGTTTGTATCGCAGGTATTTTGTATAAATATCGATCTTACTTAGAGAATCTTTAGATCTCTAGCTTTACAAGACTTGTAGATGCTACATGGAGAACAAGTATGTCTGTAAGGAAGACTTCAAAAGGTTCAACTTCACAAGCCGTGAGTGCTCTTAGACAACTATGGAGTAGAGAAAACAAGAAGGTGGAGGTTGTTATGACAGACGAGCCTAAGAAGGTTGCTAAAGGAAAGAAGAGGGATAGAGGTGGTATTCCCCCTCCTTTTACTGTGTCTACTGAAGAGTTGTATAGCATCCTAGAAACTTGGGTAAAAGATGGTGTAGTGACGTTGCTTGAATGTAAGCATGAACCTACAGAAGAGGAGAAGGGAAATCCACTTTATTGTAGGTATCACAGGAGATGTGACCACCATTCTATGGATTGCTATGTTTTGAGGAATATCTTCTATGATAGGATAGCCAAGGGAGATTTGGTTATCAAAGCTATGGAGAGAGCTAATCTAAGGATGCGTAGGCCAGAAGTGGCAATGACTTTCTTCATAGGTCGTGAGGATCCTATGGAAGAAGCAGAGAATATGGTTAGTAGTAGTTCAGCACCGCCATCATTAGTAGATGAAGAGATGATAGCGAGAATCCAGTAGGAAGATAAAATACATTCATTTCTTGAAGGAATAGGTCTTAAACCAATGGCTAGAAGAGAAGCAGCCCAAGCCTTGACCCGGGTGATGGAAAGGAATTATGAAGTGGCCGTTGTTGAAGGAAGTTTAATGCAAGTGGCATACTAGGAAGTAAAGTATTTAGTAACCTTTTCTAATAAAGATCTAGTCAATCAAGTTGTTGATGGTGATAGACCTTTATATGTCACCGCCTTCTTGGAAGCATCTCGAATCAAAAGGGCATTGGTAGACATTGGTGCATTCACTAATATTCTACCTCTCCCAACTTTGGATGCCTTGGGGATTTCGAGGGAAAGAATTATTCCTGAGCCAATGCATGTGGCAGGAATAGGTGTCTTGCAGTAGAATACTCTTAGGCATCTGTCTTTGGACCTTAGGGTTTAGTCAATTGGGGCACCTACTTTTATGCATGTGATGAAAGGCAATACATCTTATCATATTATCTTAGGTCACCGATGACTAAAGGTGTATAAAACAATGGCTTCCATATATCATTAGTGTGTGAAGGCCTAGTTATTAAAGCCACCAAGATGCCTTTTGATAGAGCAAAACTTCATTTTCCTGAGACAGCTTTATATCAAGAATATGAACCTGAAGGTGAAAATAGAATTCTTCCTTTCAATCTCATTGCTTTGCAAGCGGAAGAAGAAGATGATGGCAGAGTAGTAGAACCAAAAAGGCCTTCCAAGATAAGAAGAGTTATCTGGCTTGATGGCCGGGTAAAATATAAGTTCTGACGGTTAACGGAAGGGGATGAGGAGGATGGCGAGCCTAATAATTCGATACAACAGCCAAAAGAAATTCATGTAGCTGAGGAGTATGTGAAAGAAGCCCCTGAGTGCATGAATGATATTATTAAGAATGTCTAGGAAGAAATTGTTGAGGTTTATCTACGTGATGAAGAAGAAGATGAAAAAATGGTGAAGATCAGCAAGCATTTGTTAGAAAAAGAGAGAGGAAAAGTTGGTAGCTTTGCTGAAAGAATACAAGGATGTTTTTTCTTGGAGTTATCAAGAAATGCCAGGTTTAAGTCCAAGCTTGGTATCACATAAGTTAAAAGTGGTTCCTAACGCCAAACCTGTGAAGCAACCGCCAAGGAAATATCATTTAGATGTGGAAGAATAGATAAAGCTTAAGGTGCATAAACTTTTGAAGGCAGGATTCATTGAAGAGATTGAATGTTTGAGCTGGTTAGCTAACATAGTTCCAGTGAAGAAGAAAGATGGTAAGATAAGGACCTGTGTGAATTTTTGGGATCTCAATAAAGCTTGTCCAAAGGATGAATTCCCACTTTCTAATGTTGATATCCTGATAGATGCAGCGGCTGGTCACCAGTGTTTCTCTTTAATGGATGGTTATAGTGGGTATAATTAGATTCTTATGGCCCCAGCAGATGCTCCGAAATTTGCTTTCAGGACACCTTTTGGAAACTATTTTTATAAGGTGATGCCTTTTGGATTGAAGAATGCAGGTGCAAAATACCAAAGAACTATGACTTCAATCTTTGGTGATATGCTTCATAAGTAGGTGGAGGATTATGTTGATGATCTTATGGTGAAGACAAAGAATCCTATTGAGCATTTGGTCCATCTGAGGTAGGTCTTCAAAAGATGCAGGGAACACAACTTGAGGATAAATCCCTCTAAGTGTGCCTTTGGGGTATCTTTAGGGAAGTTCTTAGGATTTCTTGTTTATCATAAGGGTATTGATTTGGACCCCACAAAGGCTAAAGTAATAACTACTCTCAATCCTCCTACAACTCTAAAGGAGTAGAGAAGCTTTGTAGGAAAGGTTTATTATTTAAGGAGATTCATTCCAGGCCTAGTTGAGATCTTAAAGCTTCTCATGGAGCAGACAAAGAAAGGAGTAACCTTTGTATGGTGTGATCAATGCCAAAGGGCATTCAAGAAGATTCAGATGATATTGGCGGATCTTCACACCATGGTGGCCCTTATACTTGGGATACCCTTGCTGTTGTACATAGCCAATACGGAACAATCCTTGGGAGCATTGTTAGTTCAGGAGCAGGAAGGGGTAGAGAAACCAATGTATTATATTAGCAGGCTTATGAAGGGACCAAACTTAAGATACACAATTGCAGAAAAGTATGTTTGTCTTTAGCTTTTGCTGTAACAAAGTTCAATCACTACTTTCTATAGCATCGTGTGCAGCTGGTGACTAAGAGTAATCCCATGACGTATCTCTTGACACGCCCTCAGCTATCATGAAGAATGGCGTATGGCCATCCTGACATCTTGCCTTGATATCGAATGCATACGGCCAACTACCATCAAAGGCCAGGCAATAGCTGATTTGCCAGCTATCTTTCCTGAAACAAGTGATTTTTCTCCTCCTTTGCAAGAAGTTATGGTGACATAGGAGCAGGAATGGTCAATGTATTTTGATGGGTCATTTACAATTCAAGGGGGAGGGATAGGAGTTGTCTTAAAGTCACTAGGGGAGGAGCACACATTTGCCTATAAACTACACTTTCCTTGTTCTTGACAAGCCAAGAATGTATTGACTCCTTGTGATAGATTAACCAATTAATTAGCCAAGTAAATTAATTAGGTTCAATTACATACAATGAGCATGGTAGTACAAACAAATCACCAACTAAAACAAAGTGCAGCAGAAAATAAAGTTGACACGGTGATTTGTTTACGAATGGGGAAAACCTACACGGCAAAAACCTTACCGGGTGATTTTAAAATCACCACTCTCGAGAATTCACTATTATCATAACAAGCGATTACAAGTAAAGGAATCC
Organism: Lithocarpus polystachyus; assembly: GCA_033629205.1. Taxonomy (NCBI): domain Eukaryota; kingdom Viridiplantae; phylum Streptophyta; class Magnoliopsida; order Fagales; family Fagaceae; genus Lithocarpus; species Lithocarpus polystachyus. The sequence goes on along the minus strand of CM066168.1, from coordinate 32,496,928 downwards.
AAGTACCTTATACCAACCTGCAGTTGAACCCTTACCCCAATACCCAATTGGACTTGTTCTATAGTGACAATCTCTCATTTTCAATGCACGACTCCCAGTACGTGACTAACCAATTACGTGGATCTCAATACGCGACTTGATCACCAACTTGAGAAGGATGTTGGCTGCAAAGTTCTTCAGTTCATCCAAACGATGAAGATTAAGAAGTTGCTTGGTCATAAAACCCTACGGTGCACAAACACAGCAGCTTCTTCAAGAGAAAGATGAACTAGGGCAAGCTCTGTCTCCAATCACAATTTGCATAAACTTGGGCAACTGTGTAACCTGTGATGGCCTTTAAAAAAATTCTTATATATGTCTAGAGTTGTAAGAAAAGAAAGCCCAAACATATACCCACGGATTGAATTGAAATCAGCTCTAAAAAACTAAATTTCATAAACCTCAATAGATAGCCATCTATCGAGCTAGTTGTCGAGCCACGGGCTTCAGCAGCTTTTAAACCTTGATAGATGCTAGCTGTTAAGTTAGCTATCGAGCTTTAAAATCCAGTACTTTCTCACTTGATTCTTAGACAAACTTGCATGGCTTTAACACTTGAACTTGAAACCTTGTTCCTTGAAGTATTAAACACATCCTAGATTTACCCAATTATAAGTAAAGTGCGTTTTGTCAAAGGATTAGCCAATTACATAAATATTGACATATGTTCCTAACATCAAATCACATATGTCCTAACAGTTCTAACAATGAAGCATAATACGAAGCCTTGCTGGTAGGGCTGAAGGCTGCTAGAAGGTTAGGCATAAAAAGGTTGAAGGTGTTTGGTGACCATGAGTTTATGATAAAACAGGTTGAGGGAACTTATGGAATAGAGAATCGTAATTTGGCTGCCTATAGAGCTACAATGCAAAAGGCTATGGAACACTTTACTTTCATAGAGTACAAGGTGGTCAACAGAGGTGAGAAAAACTAGCTGATTCACTAGCTACTTTAGCCACCAAATCTGTACTGAAGAAAAAAAAGATGACACTGCGAATTGAGAAGTAGCCTGGTTTAGTTCAGCATGAACTATGTTTCCCCCAAGATTGGCGCAAACCCCTGTTAAAAGAAATGGCTCAAGGGAAGTGTGTTGGGTCAGAGTTACCAGCAAACATGAAAGACTTCCTTAGGATCAATAGAGATTTGTTTCTCAGGGGAGCAGAAGGTTTGCTGATAAAGTGTGTCTCATGACAAGAGGGACCGGTCATGTTACGTAGATTGCACTATGATGTTTGTAGTGTAAATCTCGATGTCAGCCTCTATAGAAGACTACAAAGGCTGGGGATCTTCTAGCCAAAAATGGCCGACGATGCTAGGGAAGAATAACGAAGTTGTAAGACTTGTTCTGTTATACCTCCAGATCAAGAAAAAGTGCTTAATGGCGGGTTACTAGAAGAAGATTGGTAGGAACCATATTTGAGATACCTCTTGCAAGGTATGTTGCTTGTTGATCGCATACAAAGAGAAAAGTTAAGAAGATATGTGACCAAATCTAAAGTGGCAAATTGGAAATTATTCAAGAGAAGTTTCCAAGGGAGATGGATGGTGTGCATTCCTGCTAAGGAAGTTAATGGCATTCTTTCAAACCTGCATGAGGGGGAACCAGCAGGACAAAGGAAGTTATGGCAAATGGCTTTACACCTAGGATATTTTTGGTCCACAGTGCAAAAGGATGCTCAAAATTTTGCAAAGAAATGTCAAGGATGCCAAAGGCAGGGAGATGAGATACACATCAGTCATCAAAGTCTTCATCCAACTATGGCAACATATCCATTTCACAGCTAAGGGCTGGATTTATAGGACCTATAAACCCCCCATTTGAAGGATGTACATGGATATTGGTAGCCACTGAGCTATTTACCAAGTGGGTACACTACAAAAAAAGAGGTCTATAGCCGCATTTAAAAACGCAGCTATAGACCACAAAAATGCAGCCATAGGGATATAGCCGCGTTTTCATAGCCACGTTTTCAAATGAGGCCTATTCTGTGCAACTATAGCCTCCTACGGAATCTAGAGCTGCGTTTTTCAAAACGCAGCCACAGATCACCCTATGGCTGCATTTTTTAACCCTATGGCTGCGTTTTTACACACCCAAAAATGCAGGACCTATAGCTGCGTTTTTTACTGAAGCGCGGCTATAGGGTTGGTTTGGGCTGCGTCTAAAACGCGGGTATAGGCCAAGACTTGTAGCTGCGTTTATAAAACCGCGGCTATAGATCACCCTATAGCCGCATTTTCTACAAAAATGCAGCTATAGGTCCCCAAGCTATAAGTGTTGGAAAACACAGCTTTAGGGGTAAAAAACGCAGCTATAACCCGATCTGTAGCTGCATTTTTAAAAACGCAGCTATAGGTCTTGGCCTATAGCTGCATTTTAAACGCAGCCCAAACACCTATAGTACCCAAATCAACAGTCCAAGACCAAATAGATGAACTCAGCTAAAGTAAAACCAATAATATTATTAAAATGACATCAAAAGAATAAGGTTTTAATATTAAACAAACGCTGGTCTATAGCCAGAATTTATTTGTAAGGCATCATATTATAACCAAATGTTTCCAACCACTCTATAATGAACATGGTGATCATTTAGAGAAGAGAAAGACCTGCTACCAATTATTAGGTGAAATATTGACCACTAAAACATTCTGTGTAGAATTAGAACAAATGCATGGAAAGATATGAAAAGAGAAGTACTTACATATCATCAGATACCTCCACTAGGAATTCTGACACAGAGAAATTCCATATGCAAATCATTGACCTTCAAAACAGCTTCAAAGAAAACACAATTTAACCCAAGATTCTTGCTACAAAAACTTGAAGAAAAATGGAAGACATATTATGTCAAAAGTGCAAGAACTGCATCATGCTGTTAGACAACAACAATTACTGGAAAACATCACTGTTAAATTTACAATTTGAGTTTGATTTTTGGAGCACAAAAATTGAACATCCACCATTAAAAAGATAAAATAATATAAGTTAACATAGCATTGGGAAAATATGCCAAAGATCATAGGAACATGAGAAAATCCATATTTCACATGACAGGATTTTTAAGATCCCGACACGTGTTGTGGCGGTGCTCCAAAACAAAAAATACGTGTATTATGGTGAATATTGATCTCCTTTGTCCATGTAAAGTATAACACTTGTATCTCACCCAAACAATTACACAATCTAATTATTTATTTATATTTCATTTGTGATTTCCCAAAATAAATACGATCCTACACACATTGTTTTATATAATTTTGATCAAGTTGTTTCTCAAAAAAATTTGGTCTATGTGGACAATCTTAATTTCCAGCTGGACCTAAAATGAGATATGTGTATTAATGAAAACTTTAAAAATCAATGTAAAAGTAAGGATTGGTTTTTATTTTTTATATTTCTTTTAAGAAAACAATAGGTTTTCATCCCTTTTCAACATATAAAGAGAGGGTATTTAATAGGCCTATTGTGTGATGACACTTACCTCCCTCTCCTATCATGAGTCCGACTTGTATTCCTTTACTCTCCTGTCATGACAATAGATTCTATTAGTTGAGCTAACTTGAACTCACATATTATTATGAAGTCAATAAATAAATATATAAATATATAGGTGAAAACTGCGTTTTTTGTAGTGACCACGACCACGACCACGACCACGACCACGACCACGGAACTTCATAGGAACTTCATAGGCTCCAAGCAAAGTCCGACCATGATCATGACCACGGAACTTCATAGGCTCACCTTGTTTTGTTCTTACAAGCCCATATTCAAAAACCCTCCTGAAAAATTAAATATTCAAAAAATAAACTGCATAATTTGTGGAAATCTACAGTAAGCACATAATGGGTGCACATAATGGTTAACTTAAGTATTAAGCATTCAATTGATGAACTTTTTTCATCTTGAAACAAAATTTGCTATTTAAAAGTATGATTTTTTTTAATGTACAATGACATTTTTGCACAATAAATAAAACACACTGATAAAAATGAGTTTATCCAAATTCAATTAAAAAATTCAAATATGAGATCAGGTATCTCAAATAAGTACAAAGTAAAAATAAGCAATTCAAAAATAATTTTAATTGTACTCCCTGCATCACTAACTCACCGAGTATGTAAGGAGTGTATTTAGAATTGAATTTGTATTGTCCTCTCCTGGATATTCATCAGAGAAGGGTTATTTATAATGCTTATAAGTTAAAAACATGTGCACAATTTAAGTAAGATAGAGCTTATACCATTTTCCTGAATTGGTTTTGCAACCAGCTTTTTTTGTTTTGTTTAAATTGTTGGAGAAATGCATTAGCCAGGAACATCCAACAATAAACTGACTAATGAAATTAAAAATGCATAATCTGGTTAAATTACTATCTAAAGATGGATGATAAAACCATATGAACAAGTACATACGAAATTTTTCAGAAGCTTGTTTAGAAGAGAAAAATTTTCAATAAGTATTGGGCATTTTTTTAACAATGTTAAGTATATGCATGACACTTGACCAAATATCAGTATCTCATTTCTTTTGTATATCATTCCTTGATTATTAATATCCACCAGATGCCTCAAATTTGCATTTGAATATTTCCATGATACTAACAAATATGTAGTCTTCCATCTCAAGCCATCTTCATAATTAAACCATAAAATTTAATAACTAGAACCCTTTTGCTACTAATTTCAACGCCTGTATATAAATATTTTGAATGCTAAAAACAATAAGGAAATTCAGAATAGGCTGCTACTTACCTCCCCAAAGCCAGTAACAGTTTCTTCATTTGGAGGTGTCAAACTTGAAGAAGAAGATAAAGAGAAGTCATCAATTTCCCGCTTGTCTTCACTGTTCCAGTCACAGTTGTCACCCTCAACACCAGAAGCATCCCCATCCTGCTCAAGTATAAACAACAACACAGACATGCATGATGTAATGAATTGAAATCACAGCTGGCAGAAATATATAGATAACCAAATCAGTTTTGTTTTCCCTAATATTTAGTTATTTACTGGTTATTCAAGCCATTTTCGTTTGTAACAAAAAAGAAGAATTATTATGAAAGAAAAATGATACCAAAATTATATCTATTAACAAATATAAAGCTATAATGAATAACAAACAGTACCATTTGTCTGTAATCTCTAGCTTTGTGCAAAGTTGAGGTTTCCAAGTTGTTCAGGAATACAAATAAGGAAATAAGTACCAAATAAAGGCATATTAACGTGCAATAAATCATTACAGAAGTAATGACAAATATTAAATTCCAATAGTTTACATTATGCACCTTATGACTTATATAAACTATTTGCTAATAGTAGATCAGGACCCAGGATAATACTCAAGTCCCATAATAAATTTATGAGGTGAGATGTTAGGATGATCACATAACTTTGAAATATCAAAATTTTCTTTGTTCCCATATATGATAGAACTTATCAAATCAAGTGGGACCATCAGTTTTTAGTCCAAAACAATTTGACCAAAATCTTTTGGTCAAATTTGACCAATATCTTAGACAGTAAAAGTAGGATAACCAATTCACGGTAACACATAGAATCAGTTGTATATTCTTATAAGCACAATGTAAAAACAAAAATTTCTTCTTCTTTTTTTAAAAACAACAATTTTCCACTTTTCCATCATCTCTACCAAACACACATGATAGAAAACACAAATACTTTCTATCCTCCCACTTTTTTATCCTCTCGACAATTTCTATCCTCCCACTTTTCTATCCTCCCAACCAAACAAAGCCTAAAGTGCAATGTAACTAAATAATCATGAATGTAGCCTATAGATTTTCACATTGAGCAGATAACTTTAAACCAACATCTGTTTAAGTTGCTACACACACACCAAGTACAAATGTGTATTACAGTAAGGGAAGTCAACTCTATCAGCAAAATCATTACTCATCACCTCAACAATGTTGACTTCCTTGACTAAAGTAATCCAAAGAAGGCGCCAAAGGAAAGAAGAATAGATGAATTACTGAAACCAATGCCAAACACAAATGTAATATAAAATATATAGGCACACACACAAACCCAATCAGAGAAGCATTAAAATAATTGATGATTTATATCAACCCCATTAAAATCACAGAATGATGAAAACCCACCTCACCAAATCATAAAACAGGTTGATAATTCATGATAATTGAACCGAACGATCAAAAAAAAAAAAAATGCAAGAGAGTGAGTGAAGGTAATTGGGTCAGAGAGCATTGACTAACCTTGCTATCAGATCTGAGAGAAGAATTAAAATTGGCCACAGCCACCACTACCCACAACCTCGACCCTAAATTACAAATAAAAACAAACCCAAAACCAAATCACAAACAAAAACAAACCCAAAATCAAATCACAAACTCAAACCCACACCTACTGCCACCAGCCACCACGGCCACAACGGTCACAACCATCATCAACGATGTTGAACCCACCCATACCATAACCAACAAAAACCCACCCTTCATACCCAAACCCACGAATTTCACACAACTCAAACCCACGAAACCCAAAACAACCACCACCATTCCACGCCGATGACCCACAGATCTCCATGCTGATGACCCATGCTGATCTCCACACCGATCTCACCTCTACACTAATGCCTAAGCCGATGCCCTCGCTGGTCAAAAAGTTTCAAGGTTGGGTTCGGTCTCAAGCGTGGAAGAAGGTAAGCCAACAGAAAACATGTGGAAAAGGGGCTGTGTGAGAAAGAGAAAAGGAGGGAGAGGCTCAAAGGCTAAGGGATTTCATAATATTTTTTGGTTTCAACTAGATGATCGGTGGTAGAGAGGGGTGGGTTGAAGGTAAGGGTTTGGGAGTCAAAGGGAGAGGGTGAGAGAGAAGGTGAGAGATCGGGTTAGAGATCAGTAGGCCTGTCCAAGACAAACCGAGAAACCGACCCACCCGAGTTTCCGACCGGCCTGATCCGGGAACCGTCCGATCCGAGTCCAGCGATGGGTCGGCGGCGGTTTCCGAGGAACCCAACCCGATCCTGGCGGGTCGGTTGGCGGGTCCTTGCACCTAAACCCGATTTCAACCGATCCGACCGATTCTACCACCCAAAAGGCCGCCGATCTCCACCGTCTACACAGTTACTCAGTCTAATCTCGCCAGATCCGGCGATATCTCGTTGAGATCCGGCGTGATATCGTCGAGATCCGGCGAGATCTCTTCAAGATCCGACGAGTTCTTGCCATAAAAGGCTATTTTTCGGCCAGATTCGCCGGATTTTGGCCAGATCTGCCCAGTTTTCGGCCAGAACTGGTAAGTTTCAGCCAAATCCGACCCGACCGAGACCGGACCATTTTCCGGCGAAGAACCGTCCGATCCGACCCGACTCTCTGGCCGGTCGGCGACGGGTCTGAAAATTTTTAACCCGAGGAAGTCGGGTCGGTCGCGGGTTGGGCACAAACCCGACCCGGACCGACCCGTGGTCACCCCTAGAGATCAGAGAGTAGTTAAGGGTTTTTTTTTTTTTTTTTTTAAATTTATACCAAACCTGTAGCCGTGTTTAAACAATCGCAGCTACAGACATGCTCTGAGCCGCATGTTAGAAAACGTAGCTCCAGGTAGGGCTTAGGCTGTGTTTTTAAATGCCTCTTTAGGAAATATTTAAAAAAATAAAAATAAATAAACGGATGGGTCTATGGCCGTGTTTTTAAAACGCGGCCTAAAGCCCAAGCCATAAAACCGCAGCTTAAACATCAAAAAACGCGGCTACAGAGTTAATTTTGAGCTGCGGTTTGTGCACGCGGCTACAATTCTAGTACTAAAGCTGTGTTTATATAAAACACAGCTCAAATACTCTCTATAGCTGCGTTTTTACAAACATAGCTTAAAAAAACGCAGCTTAAGTACGCGTTTTTTGTAGTGGTAGAAGCTGTGACTATGAAGAAGGTAACAGGTAGCTCAGTGGCTAATTTCTTGAGGGAGAATATAATATGTCGTTTTGGGGTACCCAAAAAAATTATTTCTGAAAATGGCACACCATTCTTGAACAAGGATGTGCGCCATTTAACAGAATGGTACTCCATTTCTCACACGACATCGACACCTTATTATCCCAAGGGAAATGGCCAAGCTGAGGCCTCTAACAAAAGATTACTGAAGATATTGGGAAAATAACTTAGAAGAACGGAAATGGGTGGAAGGAAGAGCTCCCTACAGCTTTTGTTGGGGTTTATGCCCTAAAATTTAATTTATTGGCATGTCATAAATAATTAAATTGTTTAATTATATGAGACTATCTATATATGAACTAATGAGACATTATCTTAGTCCATAAGATGCATATTATGTGATTTATGTGATTTAGTCACAAAAGATATAGATCACAAGTTCTTTGTAAACTCAAAATTGTAGTTTGTAGTCGGTGATGAGATTGGGCATTTCATCTGCGAAGACTATAACATATCAACTAAGATGATTTGTCTTGATCATGAAAATAGAGATTTCTAGTTGGTATGTTGATATATTTTAAAAGTTAAGACATATTGGATTGGACCACTGTGAGATTTATTATTCTCCTAACGACTATCAAATGAATAATAAATCTCACGACTTCTATTTACACCAACTCTAAATCCTAAGAGAATAATGGACCTGATCATGAGGTGTAAGTTGCTTTGATATCTCAGGTTTGAGATCTATAAGTTACGATCAAAACCTCAGTATGTTGGGCAGCCGCATTTAGTGTTGATGAAACATATATTCTCAAGATGGAATTCATAATCTCTTAACTAAGACATAAAATATTCCCTTTAGATAAGTTTAATGGGTTTGGTTTTTTAGATTGTTGGGCCTAACCACTTTAGTAAGAAGCTACTAAAGTATATATTTATGGAATTGGATTTTATAAATATATGATGATTAACATAAAGGATTAAACCAGGTACTTAAGGATTAAGATGTAGTAATCTTCAAAGTGGCAGTTTATATTCATGACTTTGTATTACTACGAATATTTTAATGAATGAGTTGCATGTATAGTAAAGTCTTGGGATATAATTTATTAATAAGGTCTAAAGTGCAATTATATTCATATAGTGGTATTGAATATAATTAATGGTAACTTTGGACTTGTCAAGAGTTGACAAAAAAGCCAAAAGCCCATTAGAGCTAGAGTCTTATTTGTTCTCTTTTGGTCCCACTCCAAGCCACATACTAGAGCCCAATTGGAATAGCCCAAAAGATTAGCCCAATTAGATAATCAGTTATATATAAGGAGAGAAACATACATAATTTCATAAGTCTTCTTTATAAGTGTTTTCATTAAGATCTTACAAGGAATGAAATGGTTTGTATGTGAATGTTAGACACTCTCTTATTCTTTCCTTGGAAATTGATTGAGAGACTACACTTCTTGGACATTAAGTGGAATTGGAGTGAAGATTAAAAGTATTCTCGAGCACTTCTAATATTTTGTTTTGAATTTCACCGCACTAAGGTACACTTTCTTGTCCTTAAATTCTGAAACTTACATAGTACATGTTATCAATTGCAAATAAAGTAAATCTGTTAATTTTCCGCTGCATATGTTTTGTATGTGATACAAACATGTATTTTTCCAACAGCTCTATGGTCTCATAGAATAGCGAAATTACAAGCTACTGGAGCTTCACCCTTTTCTCTAGTCTATGGCACAGAGGATGTTATCCCAATAGATCTAGTAAGGCCTGCAGTAAAACTGGCAGAGACTACAAAAAAACCCAAGGAAGACACTTTGGAAATTATAGAGGAAATGCGTGATAATGCTGCCTCTCATAACTGCCTTAACCAGGCTAACATAAAGACTAGGCATGAAGGCCAAATTAAAGAAATTAAGTTTCAAGTGGGAGAACTCGTTAGGAAAGCTTCCCTGCATGTACGAGGAGTTGCTAGAGCTGCTAAGCATAAGTTTTCTCCAAAATGGGAAGGACCATACATAGTAGAGGAAGCACATGCAACAGGACATTATTGGCTAAAGGATCAAGCAGGTATAAAGGCGTATAGCCCCGTTAGCGGAGCTCACCTTAAGAAATACCATGCTTAACCTTGTAAAAACATTTTTTTATGGCCATTATGTCAAAAATGCTTTTGTATTTTGCAAAACTCATACTATTATAAACAAAGACTTATATGCAGCTATTTCATATGATGTTGTTCATAATATGCATGCAAAGTCTAAATAGTCTAACGAAATAAGGCATGCTAAAGTTGTAAGTACAACCCCATAGCCTTTCAAGACAACAAAAAATATTACAACTTGAAAATTAGAGAATGTTTGTGAGAAAACTAAAATTTTCAAGAGAGAAGTCTGGATTGCTTAGAGCTCCTAGCTCTCTTTCCAACTTCTCAATCTCTTTCCCTAAAGAGTTACGTTCTACGGTGACATCTTCTAGCTGAGTTTGAAGGGCAGAACTTGCTTCTTGCTGGGATGTTAATTCCACCTAAAGTCTGTTGATTGATTCCTGGAGCTGGGTGATTGAAATGGCATGCATTTGTAAGGCTGATTCTACTTCTTTTGCTTCTTTGATACATGAGTTCTCCTTGGCTTTTAATTCATGAAGTGAGGACAAGGAAGTATGAACATAAGGTCCTGCCTTCTTTAAGTCCCTCAATGCAATTACACAGCTCTTTAGCCAGCCGGCATTGACACTTAGGCTTTCAACCTCACTCAGTGTGGAAAGGAAATTGTCAAGGGGGAGAGCTAGACAAGCCTCTTTATCCTTTGACTGTAGTTGGGATATGATAGACCCAATTTGCTGTAAGGGAAATCCCTTAGGTGGCAAGGTCCACATGCTGGTGTCCTTCATGGTTTTGGGATATTTTGAGAGCAATAGAGAACAAATTGCCCTTAGATTGGGAGAAACCAATTAGAGCAATGGATCAGGCTCTATCAAGATGCTTTCACCCTCTTGTTCCTTGGAAGTAGCTTCTGTTAAATCTTCTTTCTCTTGGGGATTTTCGGCATACACCCGATTTGACTCCCCCTTTTTAGTGTTAGACTCTGTTTCTTCATTAGAAATCATTTCTTGTATGAAAACCTCTGGGTTGAAGAAGTGACTCTTGCTTTGGGTTGAGCTTGAGGAACAGAGCTTGTAACTTGTCAAATGTCAAAAATAGTGTAAAGAAGAAAAGTTACTTGAGTCTAGGGAAAAAAGAAGAGGTTACAAGAAATAGTCACTATAGAGAAAAGAGTGTACCTTGGGCTTCTTGATAGAAGGGGGTTTTGAGTTCTTCTTTCTCTTAGTGCTTGAAGGTTTGGCTTTTGGAAGGGGCTACAAAGTCAAATCTCCCTGAAAGATAGGTGGGAAATCCACTCGTTGGGCACCACTTTCCCCAAAATTCCTAACACGCTCTTTGATGTCGGACCACCATGACTTAAACTTGGGTGAGGGTGGTCCATTTCTGGTGTGAGAAGTAAAGGGGATCTCAGGGCTTGACACCAAAATCTTGATGAGATTTTCATTCCTAAAGGCTAGAGAGGCCACAACAATAGGCAAAGCTAAAGTAGAATAGTGTTCCAGTATGCCTTGGTTAAAACCAAATTGGCGGGCAAACCTATGGGGATTGTAGGTTTGAGTTTCATACTCATCTTAAAAGTGTGCCTGAAGGTGAGAAGGAAAAGCAAATGCAATAAAAGAAAGCTTTTCCTCAAACTAGGGAGTATCTCTATAACGTGAAACAGAGATGCTTTCTAGGGAGGTGAATAATGAAGTCCACCCTCCAACATAGAGTAAGGTCTAGTTATCCAATCAATAGGGTCATCTAACACTTTGCAAAGGAAACTGTTTGAAGATATTGCCACTTTGTTCCAACGCCAAGAGCGTGGTAGACCTTGGGGTGATGGCAGACTGGTTTTATGGGAGCTTAGCACTCTAGGGACAAGAGCATAATTCCTAAAGTGTTCCCACGAAAATATTTGTAAAAAAGCAACGGATACAAAGGTTTCAACTTGGAATCTTCCCCAAAAATGTTGCAGGTCAAGAGTAAAATGATCTAGGTGGGAATATAAAGTTCCTAGAAAATATGGGGCAAGGGGAAAGATTGTCCTCTAGCTAGTTTAATGGCTAAAGGGAAATATCTACTTAGAATCTTTTCATGAGAATATCCCTCAAATAGATGGTGAGAAAGTAAAAAGGCAATAAAAGCTTCAAGTTCACAAGAGCTAGAGTTACCTTCCCTAACAACAAAGTCGATGCCTTCCTTTAAGGAGTCTCCATTGGCATCCTCATCCACGCCATCAGCATATTCTCTCCAAAAATATTTGATCCACCCTTAGAAGTTGGCTCTGGAACCTTTGTCCCTGCCAACAGTGGTATCTTCTGGTGCTTCATAACTAGGGGCTTTCCCTTTCCTAGCTACTGTCAGAATTGGCTTCTTCAAAGTTTTCTTCACTGCATCCTCAAGGAACTTCACAACTTTAGACTTATCAAAGGACAAATAAATATTGACTACCTTACCATCTCCGAACAGGGGAAGCCTCAATATCTCGTAGACATCTTCTAAAGATAAAGAGATTTCTTGACACTTTATGAAGAATGTGTGAGTAATAGAGTTCCAACGATACAGAAGGGAAATTAAACTCTCACTGTCCTTGCTAATCTCTAAATTGGAGAATACAAGAATTGTTACTCTTTGCAGAATTTCCATGAAGGAAGGATGAGCCAACACTCTTTGACACCAACTTCTCCAACCTCTAGAAACCGAAGTGTGGGATTTGAAAACTACATCTATGGTAGGGGCAAAATCTCCCTTGCAAGTGCCAAGTCTTGGAATGTGCTTTAATTCCTGATCCATGGTTAAGAGATCATTAGTTTCCCCACATGCTGTGTAGGGAAGGTCTTCACAGAAAGGAGTTGAGTCCCAATCGAGACTTTTATCAAATAGGTAATCTTTGAAGAAGGGAGGGATGATCCACTTTTCTTCTATGGAAGGATTTTCCTCTCCTCCTAAAAGGGGTTTGTTACCTTTTGAGATAGAAGGTTCTGCAAACTTAGTAGAGCTAGATTGTAAATTGCATTTTACACCCATGGTTTAATCACTAAGAAGAGTTCTAGGTTTCGGGTTGAAGAAGGTAAAGAAGAAGATTAGGGAAAAAGGAGAAAAATAAGGAAGGAAATATTTTTTTTCCTTTTATACTTTGAGTATTTAGTGTTTTCCCTCCAAAAGATATTGATTCAAAAAGGGAGACATCTTTTCAAAATTGACACACGTCAACATAGGGAAGAAACTGAATTTCTGTCAAGGAATGGCAGTTAATGGTGCTAAAATCAAGAAAACCGCCTTTATAGTCCAAAAGCAAAGATGCAACCCTTCACCAACAGGTATGATTTAATTTGTTGCACTTCACATTTTATTAACTGACATGTTTATCCTTATGTGTTGTACAGGAGTTTGATATATAATAAAATAAACATATAATACAAAATTAAAGAAAGAAAAAGTAAACATGTAATGAATAACTTTCTTTCTTTTATATATTTTTGTTTCTAAAGGTTTTTCTCTACAAAACATAAAAGTGTCTACAAAATAAACATATTATTGTGTCTAAAGGTTTTGTGTCCACCTCTTTTCTAATAAACAAAAAGAGCACAAAAATTTATATCCAAAATAAGAAAGATAAAGTTTTCTTTACAACCCAAGCCAAAAGATGGCTAAACAAAAAACACATAAACAATAAAAAAAGGAAGAAAAGAAACAACAGGAGGATCAATGATGAGCAACTAAAGGAGACCTTGGCGCATAGGCATCCGAATCATCCTCAAGGTCTTCTTGGGGATAATCCGGAGCCAAGTATACTTCATCTCCTCTTCATCATCATCATCATCATCCTCTTCTTCCTCCTCTTCGTCTTCATCATCCCCTGAGTCGGAGCCATCAGAAGAGCCCTTAGAAGAGCTGTCAGAAGGGTTTGCCTCTTAGGAGTCAAAGAGCCCTGAAGCGTTGGACTCTAAGCTTGAGCGGCCAAGCCTTCGCCTTCTCCTACAGCAAATGGGTGCTCTCATGAATGCAGCAGTTTCTGCATCTTCAGCTTCCTCTTCAGCTGCCAACTAAAGTTCCTTGGAGTCCTCTCCCTTTTCATCACTTAAGTTAAAACGAGCAACCTTCTCGAGAATGAAGATTTGAGGAGGAAGAGGGTGAATGAGAAAAGTGAGAGGAAGGTGTACAGGGCTTGGTGGTGGGGAAGGGGTGCAATCAATGGAGGCACTCTCAGAAGAGACTGAGGAGTGCTGTGAGGAGTTGGAACCATCAGAAGAAGAAGAGTTGGACATTTTTTTCGTGGAGTTTAAGGTTCTAAAAAGAAAGCAAGAAAATACAAAAGGAATGAAGTTTGAAAATTCCCCACTTAAATCTTCAACTACAATTAAGTTAAGAGACATGACATTTATGGGGAGTAATGTTTGTCTGCCAAAACACAAGAAATGAAGAGTCGCCAAAACAGCTAGGAGCACCCTTTTGAGCCATGTGTCCATTTTAAACGTCACAAGGGTATGGTTACTATAGTATTAATACCTGAACCAATGTGACTGTCAAAGGCCTTTAAAATTAAACGCCATTGCCAGTCAAGGGGCTAATGTACATAACACCACTAAGGCATGGGAAAATGCGCAAGTGGTTAAATTTGGACTCTACACGTGGAGCAGCTGTGATGCGAGGGAGAGTAGGTGATGGCTAAGAGATTTTGTCCTAGTCAGTGCTGAAGGCGTGACTGCCTTGGGAAAGAAGTAAGATTTACACCTGACATGGTACTCAAGCACTCACTAAAAGGGAGATAGTGACCTTCTAAGATCAGAGGCTATAAGGACACCTCTTATTGGCTAAGTGCACCATGAGTCACCATGGGAACACATGTATCAATCACAGTACTCCTGATGTCCCTCTCAATGTCCAAGACTTGTCTCCTAAACAGTGGCAAAGCTACCTACCCATGGGTCCTACTGCCACGTTGGCACAGTTCTTACCACTTAGTCAGCAGATAGCATCACAGCTGTAAAAAGACCTCAAGAGAGAGAATATGATGACTTGACACTTGTCCTTGTATCCAGCCATGTTCCTTGGAGTATAAAAGGAACTTGCAGATGAACTTCTAGGGCAAGAACCTAACCAGATATTTTGAGATGAAAGTAGAGAGTTGCTAGGAGAAAAAGACAACTTCATTGTAAACTGATCTCTTTCCCCATATATAATACAAGCTGAGCTGAGCAAGAATGATTTGTTCTTGCTCAAATCGTGGTTTTTTATCCCTTCTCTCGAGTTTTCCACATAAATCCTGTGTTGTTTTCTTAATTAGCTTATTCTTTTTGTTTAAATGTGCGTCTTTTTCATGTCCTACCATGGCTTTCTTTATTTCTTGTTTCAGTGTCATGTTAAAGCTTGCATCTTCTCGAGCTTTCTCATGTAAATGTACTACTAGATAACTTATTTCACTCATATAAATAAGCTCAAATCTAACTTGCACGTACACACATTATTTTGTTGCAAATTATATTAAGGCCAATGCCAGAGATGTGATGTACACTCAATTGTTTTGTACTTGATATTTATATAACTTGATGCACTATTATATATATATATATATATATACATACACACACACACATAAAGAAATGATGCACTATTATATATATATATATATATATACACACACACACATAAAGAAATAGAAAAAAAAATAAACAGAGAACTACTGCAAATTATAGCTGTTCTGTTTACAATTTTGGATAAAATAACGAGATTGTTTGCTCAATTTTAATTTTAAAGCTTATAGAGGCTTAAAAAGATAAGCATATAGAAATAATTAATTGGTTTGGGCCACTTGGCTGACGTGGAGGGTGCATAAGATGTATGTAGAGTAAATTTGGGGTACTGAACACTATGTGAAGGTTGTGTGATTTGGCCCAAAAGCATAGATGTAAGGGTGTTTTGCTCAACAGTTTGTGTTCCTTTTAGCATTTGTCAAGCTGGTCCATCTTGGGCTTTTGAAATCTACTTTATCTAAAGAAGACATTGGAGGCGAGTCTTTTAAAAAAGTTTAATAAAATTTGTTAAAAAAAAAAAAACACACACACACACACACAAATAGAAAGCGAATGGGCCTAAATCAGTCCACCTCAGTAGTGTTTACATAAATGATATATCTGAGGAAGTTAACAATTTTTTGGGTGCATGCAATGAAAGAGAAACACTTGGTTTTCAGGTGTAAAAATCAGACAAATAATTCTATGAACATCTACCAGAAATTGGTGAAATGCCTGAATTGAACAAATTTAAAACATAAAGAACTTAATTGAACCAAAGTAAGAGGATTGAAATAAACTTCAATGGAACTTAAAGAGTTCAATTTGAATTTTAGTCAGAAGAAAATTTAATGTCTGGGGAATTTTTTTTTTTTTTAACTCATAGTTTATCCTTAAGACACATTAAACCATAGACTAAACAAGAAACTTTCCAATCTTTCATAATTGTAACCAAAAAAAAAAAAAAAAATCCAAAGTCTCTGTTTGGGTGTGTGAAGCTAATAGGGATTCAGTTTTATTTTTGTTCCACTATTAAGACTTAAAAGAGAACTACGGGTATGTTTGGTAGACTGTAACGATAATTACATAGGAATAAGAATATGTATTACAAGGAATACAAGAAGACACTGTAATGTAATACTTATTACTATTCATTTGTTTGGTGACAACACAACCTAAAGACAAAGGAATGAAAGCATTTTAAATCAAACATAAGATATATTATAGGAAATATCTTATTCATTAAATTTTATTTCCTAAAAATAATATTTTTAAATTTGAAAGAGAAAATAGTTATTTTTTTCTGATATTTTATTTTCAAAATGGTTATGCGCATATGGAAAGTTTATTTGGAAATATATTAATTTTAAAAATTAATACACCTACTAAAAAATAAATATTTCATCCCTTTTAGAGATGAATAGTTGTTGACGACGGGCCTCGATCTGTGGTGAAAAAATTGCTGTGGCTGTCGCTGCTGTGAGCCTTCGTTCAACCACTCGCCGTGGCTACAGCTCCTGCGCACGCGGGGCCCATTGGAGGCTCCTCTCGATAATGGTGTTGTTCGCACGGAGCTTCGGATGCTCTCTCTCTCTCTCTCTCTCTCTCTCTCTCTCAGTGGAGGAAGGTAGGTCTACCTTTGGCGTTGTGATAGGAATCTGAGCCAAATTTTAAAGGATTACCAAAGGTAAGTGGAGTCGACCCCAATCATTGAGTTTTTGTAAGATGTGATTGGTCATCTGTTTTAAGTTGATTTTATTACCAATCCTAGGCTAAGAAAAAGGGCATATTTTCTAATCTAATGTGGATGGCAAGAAATCTTGATTCTTGAGTCTGGAAATTTGGTTATGTGTGGGGAAGGTGTTAGGCACCCCACAATGCTTGTCCAAGGACAGTCCTCTGTTTTGATAGAACCTTAATTTTTGGAGATTGACAGTAAAAAACATGATATTTGCATTGTCTTTTAGGGCTTTACATGTATGGGGGCTTTGAGGTTTGGCTTTTGAATACGTGTGGTCCTAATCTATGCTTTCCTAAGGCATTTGAGCAAAGTGCCAAATTTCCACGGTGAAAATTTGGTGACAAGACACCTTACCTTCGCGGCGGAAATTAAGCATCGCTTGCCTTAGGTGACATGGACTGTGACAATCAAATCGAAAGGGGCGAGCAGGTATATATATATATATATATATATACATACATCATGCACAATACAAGCACACAGAGCAAGAAATTAAATGCCTGCATCCTTAGAGTATGGCCCAAAATATAGGTGTTGGAAAGTAAATAGGGGTCACCATACTTTAGAGATGAGGATGAATGGTACATGACATGATATACCTAATACAAACCATCTAAGAGAGAAAGGGAGGAGGAAGGAAGGGGTTTAAAAGAGTACATAACTGAAGGGAAAGGCTAAACTCCTAAGTCTACTGAGCACTACCGCTTGGATTAACCATGTGCTTGCAAACGTGCACTTTTTTGCTTGCGCTTGGGAGACTGTGCCCTAGCTCCAAGCGTCCTCACTCCATATGTGTACATGCAAAGGCAAAGTCACAACACCAGCATACAAGCAATGGTAAGAAGAGATGCAAAGAGCATATGAAAAGGCATAAAGCAAATAAGCATGATAGGCATGGCAATCAGAGAAGCAAGGATACAAGCAAACAAGTGAAAAGGCAAACAAAAGGTGGTGTCCATGGGGGACAAATGTAGGTTTGGATCGGATGTCCATAACTTCATTGTGTTGAAGCATGGACGACACACTAGCAAGCAAGACTCATGCATGGACATGTAAGCAAGCATATAAAGATGCATAGAAAGCCAACAGGTGGCACAAACAAGCATGGTAAGCATATCATCGCACGAAGCAGAAAAGGGGAAAGGTATGCAAGAAGCAACCAACATCATGGTGTTGCATCCCAAATGGTTACATCCAAACAAGGCTTCATTGGCATCAGATGTAACTGCATAACCACAAACCCGCTAAGGCCGTCAAGCGCGGCAAAGCCTTGAACTAGAGTGGCTAACACAAGCACCAAGCATAGAAGTAAGCAAGTATAGACATGCAAATAGGGGTGATCCAAACCCTTTGATATGGGCCAAGGTGTGTGGACGTTGACAAAGACCATAGGGTCTAAATCGGGTTCAAACAAATAGGCCAAAGCACAATGAAGAAAGACAAAGTGACAAAAGAGCTACAATAACACATGGCATGACAAACATAGCCTAGGTCTAGGCACACAAACATGGCATGGAGTGCAAAAGAACATGGAATATAGCATAAAGCATGTAGAGAACGTAGATCCAAGCACACAAGCATGTGGAAACATAGATCTAGACCTTAGGCATAGAAATATACACATCAACATGTACAAGCCTAGCACATAAACATGGAAGAACATGAATCCAAGCATATAAGTGTGTGAAGACAAGGATCTAACCATATAGCATGGAAATAAATACATGAAAGACATAGATCCAAGCAAGGCATAGCCAACAACATCATACAAGCATGTGAGAATGTGGCCCTAACGTCTACCTAGAACTAAAAAAGGCATAAAACATAGGAAAACATTGCATAAAGCCCAAAGCATATAGATCTAAACATATAAGCATGTAAGGATGTAGATCTAAGCATGAAACATGACAAAAAGCATAAAAAACATGGAGATTTAGGCTAGAAACACAAATAAAGCAAGCAACATGCTAGGAAAGCAATAAATCATGTTATTCAACAAAAAAGAGCAAAATAAATGCTAAAAAAAGATTTAGAAGGTTAGGGGGTGTGGATAGTAGCTAGAAAGCTACATCCACACCCTTAAACCCCAAATCCAAGATGTAGAACCAAGGAGAAGATCGGGTATAAGAACAATACCTTGTATTTTTGGTAAAGAGAGAAAAATCAAGAGGCTTTGATGTGTTTTTGTGTATTTTTTGTGTTTGGAAGAGAGGAAAAAAGCTCAAAAATCGTCCAGGCAGAGAGCAAAAACCCAGAAAAGTGGTCTCCTCCCCTGGTCTGAAGGTGCTTCGAGCCTTTTGTAGCCCCAGCACGTCTTTCGAGGCGGTGGCCCTTTAAGGGCCGCCACCTTCAAAAGGCCTCGTATAGAGTTGATCATGACACCCCTGGAAAATCCAACGGTCGGATCAAAAGTTATGGCTCCGGGAAGTTAGTGGTGCATTAATTGGCACATTAACCTGGTTTTCATGATATCTCGACCGTTCTAACTTCGATTTCAACCCCTGAGTAGTCGTTGGAATGAGAATTTTATAATCTTCGCGATGACATTGGTTTCAACCTGTTCTGATGGCCGGATTAAAGTTAGAAATTTTGGGGCCCATCAAGAGGCGACTCCAGCTCAAACTTGGTCGAACTTGATCAAAGTTGCTAAAATCTTCGAGGAGCTTGGGTTTGATATAAAACCATGAAAAATATTGTTTTCTAAAGATTTTGACCTAGTTTGACCTTTGGTCAACCTAGGGTTGACCAGGGGCATTTTGGTTATTTTGGCTGAAAAATGCACTTTGAGCACTCTGATGTCCGAATGGGTTGCGCCATGTCATTATATATGTTCTTGTGACCCCATGGAGAGAAAATGATATTTTTTGGGTTTTTCAGGGTCTGGCACATAAGTCGAGGGCAGACAAAATACGGTATCAATAGCTGCCCCTTCTTTATTTGATATCTTGAGTGTAATGAGAGGTGTCAGATAAAGAACATGATTTCGCATTTTATCGCCCCTAAATTGCATGTAGAGGCTACTCATGGATCAAGACCGGTTATTACCTGGTTGGACCGACCTACAACAGCTGCTTATAAAATATTTTCTGGACTTGTCTATTTCTTGATATTGAGCAAAACTTCATTCTTTTTCTGCAAATATGTTAGTATCAATGCAACTAAGAAAGCATGCTAGATTTTTTTTTTTTTTTTTTTTTTTTGGCTAGATAGAAAAACATGCAAATGCTGGATGCTATGGATGCAGAAAATAAAATGCTAGGAAAAATAAGGGGACTTACCTAGTGATTGGGAACTTAGGATTCTTTAGGAACTTGGTGATTGTAGGATGGTAAGACGTACAGCACCACCGCTAGTTAGCCTTAAAATAGGATTAGGCGAAGATAGAGTATATCTGAATAGCACACCTGATAAATGATTCCTACGCCATGGAAGCGTGGAGAAGTTCCTACACCGTGGAAGTGTGGAAATGGTCCTATATTGCGGAAGCATAGAAGATTGTGTTGATCCGTTGTTAGGTATCATGCACCATAATGACTCCTAGAACAAGAGAGAAGGAGTTCCTACATCGTGGAAGTGTGGAAAGGGTCATATATTGTGGAAGCATGGACAATTGTGCTAATCCGTTGTTGGGTACCAAGCACCATAATGACTCCTAGAACAAGAGAAGTGAAGTTCCTACACTGTGGAGGTATGGAAAGGGTCCTACACTATGGAAGCATAGAAGATTGTGCTGATCCGTTGTTGGGTATCAAGCACCATAATGATTCCTACGCCGTGGTAGCGTGGAGAAGTTCCTACACCGTGGAAGTGTGGAAAGGGTCCTATATCATGGAAGCATGGAAGATTGTGCTAATCCATTGTTGGGTGTTAAGCACCATAATGATTCCTATGCCATGGTAGGGTGGAGAAGTTCCTACGCAGTGGAAGTGTGGAAAGGGTCCTATATAATTCTGGAAACTGCCTTCGAGAGGGCTGATTAGATTTCTATGCCGTGGTAGCGCGGAGAAGTTCCTACATCGTGGAAGTGTGGAAAGGGTCCTACATTGTGGAAGCATGGACGATTGTGCTAATCCATTGTTAGGTATCGAGCACCATAATGATTCCTATACCGTGGAAGCGTGGAGAAGTTCATACGCCATGGAAGTGCGGAATGGGTCCTATACTGTGGAAGCATGGACGATTGTGCTAATCTGTTGTTGGGGTATCGAGCACCATAATAGATTCTTACGTCGTGGTAGTGTGGAGAAGTTCCTGCACCGTGGAAGTGTGAAAAGGGTCCTATACCGTGGAAGCATGGGCAATTCTACTGATCCGATGTTGGGAATCGAGCACCATAGATTCCTACACTGTGGTAGCATAGAGAAATTCCTACATCGTGGAAGTGTGGAAAGGGTCTCATACTGTGGAAGCATGGACGATTGTGCTAATCCGTTGTTGGATATCAAGCACCATAATAGACTCTTGGAATAAGAGAGGAGAAGTTCCTACACTGTGGAAGTGTGGAGATGTTGCCTTTAAGAGGGCTGATTAGAATCCTGAAAACTGCCTTTAAAAGGGATGATGTATGGCGTTAGGAAAAGTGCCTTTGAGAGGGCTGTTGATGTATGATTCTGGAAAATGCCTTTGAGAGGGCTGCTAATGTATGATTTTGGAAACTGCGTTTGAGAGGGTTGTTGATATATGTGAAAAACAATGTCTCTGATTAGGACTTACATGCATAATTCTAGGAAATCGCCTTTGAGAAGGCTGCTGATGTATATGAAAGACAATGCCTCTAGTTAAGACTTATATGTATGATTCTGAAAATTTCCTTTCAAAGGGCTAGTGCTGTATGACTTTAGGAAAAGTGCCTTTGAGAGGGCTGCTTTATGACTTTAGGAAAGGTGCCTTTGAGAGGGCTGCTGATATATGATTCTGGAAACTGCGTCTGAGAGGGCTGCTGATATATGTGAAAAACAATGCCTCTGATTAGGACTTACATGCATAGTTCTAGGAAATTTCCTTTGAGAGGGCTGCTGATGTATATGAAAGACAATGCCTCTGGTTAGGACTTTTATGTATGATTCTATAAATTGCCTTTCAAAGGGCTGCTGCTGTATGTGTGAAATAATGCCTCTAAGTAGGACTTACATGTACAATTCTGAAAATCCCTTTTCAAAGGGCTACTACTGCATGCAAGAAACAATGCCTTTGGGTAGGACTTACATGTACAATTTTGAAAATCGCCTTTCAAAGGGCTGCTACGGTATGTGTGAAACAATGCCTCTAAGTAGGACTTCCATGTACAATTCTGAAAATCGCCTTTCAAAGGGCTGCTGATATATGTGTGACACAACGCCTCTGGGCAGGACTTATATGTATAATTCTGGATATTTCCTTTCAAAGGGCTGCTACATGTGTGATATTGGTAGCACTTGTATCACGCCATATCCTAACGAGTTTACTGATTCAATCTGATAGTGATCAATCCACTGAAGGAGATGGAAAAGGGAGAGACTGCATAAAATAAAAACTGCCCTAGTGTAGGTTTTGTGCGATTCTTGACATGACAGGAAAAGTTTCTGGCAAGGTAGGCCAACTCTTGAGATTTACAAGCAGAACATGGGCTGAACCACGCAAAATAAACTGCCCCAATATAGGATTTTGTTTGGTTTTGGATCGGTGGACCGACTTGACATAAGTTTGAGCTCGTACTGGACGATCATACCACAACGGGTTCCTTGATTTGCTGAATTCTAGATTTGAATTTTGGGGAAGGTCCCCTCTTGGAAATGCTAACACTTTTGGTCATAGCTAGACAAGAATTGCTTTGATGCTGAGTTTTGTGTGGTTTTGATGAATTGTGCATGCTAGGCACCTATTCAAGCTCTCACAGGAAGAGATCTCTCCTTCTCTTAGTGGATATCTTGAATCGCACTAGATAAAGGGAATACCGTTCATGGTTTGGAAATATTAGAAATAAAACTGCCTTAGTATCAAGATTGAGACTAGGGCCAACCCTTGGGCATGGGGGGTCATTCCTAAAACAATGACTCAGGCATCCCTTATTGGGATGAGTTCGAGATGCTCGAAAAGTATTTAGGGCAATGATGCCCAAATGGTGTTTAAAACTTGGAGTTGAGCATTTGAATCTTTTGGGTTCAAGTCTCTTTAGAGATGCTTGGGAATGACTGAGAGAGGCTTGCATTAGCTGTTGCAATCTTAAAAACCTCATTTTTCTAGAAATTCCTTGGGAAGAAATGAATAACCCTCAAGGATTTGTTTTTGGACTTGAAAAGTTTGGAGGATTTGAAATCTTTGAGGGTCATTATTTTTTCCTTCTGTTTCAATTGGTTTTGAAAACCCGATTTAGAAATTTTGGAAATTCATTCATGATCATGAAAATTTGTTTAAATGCATGTACCATAAGAGGGGCTCGCTAAGGCCATGTTTCCTATGTGGTTTAAGAGTGTATGTGCTCGACAGCTATCATTTACCCAGAATAGGGAACATGCTCGCAAGCAAGGATTTCTTGAGCAAAGTGCTTGTGTTTACCAAATGCATGGGTGTCCCTTTCTAAGCTATGTAGGGAAAACATGAATGATGTGTTTGGCTTTTTAAGCTTATAGGGTGGATTGGGAGAGGACCCTACCTTTTTTGAGGCATGACGCCTTGGCATAAGAGGATGATTTTGTCATCAATGATTGACCAAATGTTCAATGTACCTTGGCCAACCGATCCCCAATGATTAATGAGGTCTTTCATTAGGTTGTAATGTGGCCTTGGGGTTAATTGGATGCTTGAAATGAAGGATATCAGGCTCAAAACTTCATCTATGGGCGATTATTTGGCATAAACTCCATAGACTAAGTAGTCGCTCTTAATCAGGAAGGACTTTCTCAGGACCATAATGTAAGGATATGGGTTTCCTAAGCTCGCGGGAGGATATTTTTGTTGTGAAATTCTTTGAATGGTTTCCCAAAGTCAAGGATTACACTTCATCAAAAGCATTTTGGTTGCCTTTCATGCTAGGCTAGATCCTCAATTTGAGTCCATTTTTTGAATTTTGCCCATTTCATTTTTGGGGCTTTATTTTATTTTCTTTAGCCCGTGTTTCTTGATTGTTTGGGGCTAAATTTTTTTCTTTTGCCAATTCTTTGCTAGGGGCTTCATTAGGGTTGATTGGCCTGTGACTTTTGTCATTTGATTTGGGTTCTTTTCTCATTTTTTTTTTTTTTTCAATTTGAAACTCATTTGATGGACTTACATATTGGAGGTTACCTAGTAGGAGGTTCTTGTAATCATCTAACCCGCCCCAGTGTGGAGGGTAATCTTTGACTAGGTTACACAAGAAAAGAATTCAACAGGCTCAACTGGGCTAGCAAGGGATATTTCTCTACAAGCGGGACGATAGTGAAATGAATTAGGAGCTTATGTGCCAAAATATAAATTTGGATGATTTTTGAAAAACATTTTCTTTCTGGCTCAAAATGGCTATCAAGTGATATAACTATTTAGATAGCTAAAACAAATGCCTCCATCATTTCAAATCTAATCAATTGGTCAATGAAACTTGAACATATCGTCATTCACTGATTCAGGGTCCACCCCAATCTTGGGTAGGACCTCCCTAGAGGGGGGTTGATTGTCAAGAACTAAACATGCACTTTGCAAAAGTGGTGAATGTTTTAGGAATGTGGAGTTGTTGAGATGGGATATCATGAGGTGAGTGTTTGGGGATCTCATGCCCTTTATCCCTAGTAAGGGACAGCCATTTCACTTAAACAACTCTTTCGCCACAAAAGGGGTTTTGGCATTGACTTGCTGCTCTTAGAAGATGCATGCACTTTAAAACACAGATTTTCATGATTTGATGTTTTAATTTGAACCTTTATGCTTTGATCTTATTTTGAAAAATCCTTTTTTTAAAATGTGTACAAGATTGCAACAAACCTAAGCCAATCGAGATGAGAGAGGGTTTTGTTGAGATAATGCTAGGATGAGTGACAAGGTTAGACTTGGGTTCCAGTATTTCCAATGGATGGCATTCCCAATACCCAAAAGCTTTAAGATCCACCCAGGGGATGGAGGTCTCGACCTCGCAAAGAGGCCTTAGATGATTGATTCCATGTTTGGCATATGTCTTGGGATAAAGATTTACTGATCCACGGTGAAGATTCTTGTGAGGTACAAGTAGGAAACTTCGTTTTCCATGTCAATTGTTGAACTGACTTGTCAAGGCAAACGTGCCGCATTAGGGAGCTAAGAAAGGCAACATGAGAATAACAAGAAGGGATGTTAAAGCAATTCCTTGAAATTTGATGGGCCATTGTCGCCCAGATGTTAAGCAGGTGAATGGCTTTATCACAAATGCTCAGTTGTTTGGTCGTCACTATTCATTAAAGAATGCGATGTGAATGACGTCTCTTTGGCTTGATTAAGGCATGTCCCTGAAAAGGAAATTGATTAGTGACATATCTAGACT
Source organism: Lithocarpus polystachyus (assembly GCA_033629205.1). Classification (NCBI taxonomy): domain Eukaryota; kingdom Viridiplantae; phylum Streptophyta; class Magnoliopsida; order Fagales; family Fagaceae; genus Lithocarpus; species Lithocarpus polystachyus. The sequence continues at coordinate 32,471,166 of CM066168.1, read as the reverse complement.
ATGCCAAACCCGATAAAATTGGAAGTATTTAGGCTCTCATTTGACCAAATCTAATCTCTATACTCTTCCTCCATGATTCACATCCGGGCACTCATTATGAGCAAGTTCTGGCATTGTGTTCTGAAGTAGTCGAAGCTGACCTCTCACAGGTCAGAGATTTGTCAAGTGAATCACCATTACTGAGGTGGTCCCAATACTATATGAATGTTCTTGTGAAGGAAAAAGTCCAAGTTAGATGACGGCTTTGCTCATGGCAAGATCCTATAAAACTAGAGATAGTTCATGATTCTCCCTGAATGTAGGCTTGGTTTGCCATTTTTTTATTGTCAACGTGGAAGTCAGGCTTCCAAAGAATGCTTTGAGCAAGCTAAAAGGTCTTCTAATGGCCTTGCAAAGAAATTACGATTGTGGTCCTTGCTAAAGTTCAATATGTTGTTGACGCTATTGAAAAGAAGCCCATTCAGAAGGGAGAGACAATGCAAAAAAAAGCTACCTTAGTGTGGCATTTTCCATGGTCTCTCAATCACTTTCACAACTTGATGAGATTTTCACTAAAGGGTGTGAGGATTCACATATTAAGACACCTAAAGACATCCCATAATACTTGGAGAAATAGAGGATTTTTTTAGGAAGACCCAAAGGTGAGAGAAAGTTTTTTCTGAAGAAGACTCGAAGGAACCACCTACACTACCCAGAGGTAAAAAAAGATCTTTTTCTTAAGGGAAACCTGAGGGAGACACCCTAATCTACCCAAAGAGGAAAAAAGATTTTTTTCTTGAGGAATACCCGAAGGAAATAGCTAGACTACCCAAAGGCGAGTGCAAATCTTATTTAAGGAATACCTGAAGGAAATACCCAGACTACCCGAAGGTAAAAGAAGATTTTTTTTTTTTAGGGGAATTTGATGGAACCCCCTAATCTACCCAAAAGGGGGAAAGAAGATTTTGTCTTAAGGGATTGTTTGGAGGAAACACCCAGATTATCCGAAGGCCAAAGAAGATTTTTCTGAGGAAGACACAAAGGAAAAGCCTACTAAGGCAAGCTAATGCTAACGAAACTTGAGCTGTTTGATCTTGCTTAAGAGGTGCTGGGTTCTTTTCACCCTTTTGAGATGCCTTGACAAAGGTGCTTGCAAACTGTATGGATCAACTCTAATTCTTTTGGCAAAATTCTGCTCTTAGGCTTGCAATAGCTAACCTTCATGGATAATGTGAAGGTTGCACAAGATGGATTTTAGTGGTCTTAAGGGAATGAGACCACTAAATTTCTGCCCCAGCATCATATTGAGAGCTCCTAAAGGCTTGGCCTTCTTTTGGTCCATATGGATGTCTTGTGGATCATTGATCTCACCAATCATGCTGTTAATGTTTTACTAGAATTGGTTGTTGCTCATGTTTAAGGTAGGGAATTCGGGACCTTTGGTGGCTTCCTTGAAGGAAATTGGTCAAAATTCATTGGGTAGACAACTTGGGTTATGCCTCTCTTGATACTTGATAGGCCAAAGCCAATTCCTGAAAAGGAAATTCAAAAGACTGAAGTTAGTAGGGAATCTTGGTCCTAAGAAGATCTGAAAAAATTGGAAATACCTAGGCCCTCCTCCAATAGAGTGGCCTCATGCATCCTTTTAATTGTTTATTCTTATGTCCAACATAGGTGTCTTATACTGATTGATGGAGATGTTGCATCCATAAGATATCCAAAGTAGGTTTATTGCAATCTTCAACTCCTTGGAGTGAGTTCTTGAATGAGCTATTCAAGGCTCGTGTATTCAAAAATGGTCGCACAAGCTTCTGTCATGACCTTAATTGAAGTAAATTTGAAGAACATGAATGAATCTTTGGTCTGTTGGAGACAACCCTATGAAAATTGCTCCGGTATTCCAAAATGGTCCTTTGACCATCTAAATAGCCTCTTGAAGATTCTTAGCTATCATGAACCGAGACTTCAGTTTACAATCTTTTGTTCTTGCACATGTCCTTTTGTATAAGTTGAGAGATACAAGAATCTTGAACTTCCCACATTTCTTCTCACACCTCGAGATGGATTGGGATATTTTCATGGCGGAAACAAAAACCAAAGCACATGTTAGTCTTATGTCGAAATGCTTTAAGCATGCCCCTATTTCATTTGCAATTATGGGGGAGATGTTCCATGATTCGGAATTCTTGTTATTGAATGAGTTCCAAAAGTGATGCAAATCTTAACATGACCAAATTGTGGCAAGAAGCTAAGCATTAGCATAGGTTTTGAAAAGTCTTGGGATGGACCCTTTTTCACAATGAAAATTTTAAGGTGCAACACCTTGTTCTTTTGGGAAAAAATCAACACAATTTGCATGGCATAGGTTTTTGTAATGATATTCACAAAGGTCCTTGGACAAAGAAACCAATTTTGATGCAAAGGCATTTGATACAAGGAAAACAAAGCTTGATTTTTTGCAATTTTGAAGGAAACTTAGCCTCTTGTACATTTCTATGGAAAAACTCAGTTGCTTGCCACCCAATTTATTATCTACACAATTAGGTGGGAGATTTCAGAAAATGCATGCATGCCCTTGTAGGGTCTAGGACCCTTAGGACTTAAGTGGATTCTAATGCATAAGTGGTTCTAGTATCATCTCTCCTAGGGTTTCTCAATGTTATGCAAGCAGGTAAAGATCATACCTTACTGGAGAATTGCTGCCCTGCAAACAAAATGCTTAAGGACATGCTCCTACCATTTTCAAAAATTGGCTTTGCACCCTAGCACGGGTATTCATCATGTGAGTTTCTAGAATGATGCGAAATTAATGCTCAAGATTGACAAGTAACCGAAACTTTCTTGATATGCTTGGCAATTTGGGATGGGCCCTCTTTTGATTACATGCTTGTACAAGATTTTCTCTTACAACGCTGGGTTCATCAGCTCCAACGATGGGCCTTTTACAATACAAGGAAATGCAATTACGAGGAAAAGCTTGGCTTTTGACAATGTGGACCTCTCGGGGAAGCTCTTGGACGCTTAGATCTCTTGGTAACTTGGACAGCATGGATCTCTTGGACCTTTGGATCTCATGAGGGAGCTTTTGGATTTTTAACATCTTGGCGATTTGGACCTCTTAGCAATTTGGATGGCATGGATCTTTTGGACCTTTGGATCTCTTTGATGACCTTGGTCTCCTAGCAATATTTTTTGGATCTTCCATGGGAGAATTCTTGGACTCATAATATCTTGGGATTCTTGACAATTTTTCGGCAGCATCTCATCTTGGACGGAGTTTCAGCTACTTGCCACAGATTCTATCTTTGCACAATTGGGTGACGGAACTAATTAGTATATGCATGAGTGCCCTTGTAGGGTTGTAAACCCTTAGGGATAGGGTATGATCTAGCATGTATAAGCAACGGGGTTACTTTCCCTAGAGGTTTAATCACGGATGTTGTGCAAACAGGATAGAAGGAACTTAGAGTAGAGCACAATTTCTTTGGCACAAGCAAAAAGGGCGCACCTGTAACAAGACACTTTCCCCTGACCTCTAGCCCTATAAGGGTATCCTTTCCTAGGCTTGGATATTCACTCTTTGGGCTTCACCTAGTCCTGATAGGCTCTGGGCTTGATCTAGTCCTCATGGGTTTGACATAACTAGGTCAACTATATTCAAAGGCTTAATTGGTAGGTTGTTCCTATCCTAAGGTACTCAATCACCATACCCCTCCCTTCATGGAAGTTGTGGGGCTGAAAGGATCGAGGGGGGCCTTTTCATCTACGCCAGTAGTGCGAAGCCTGAGTTCAGCTCAAAAAGGGTGTATATGTCATGCAATCCTTAATTAAAGGGAAAGAGTTTTCCAAACATAGCTTATATATATATATATATATATATATATATATATACACCAAAAGGGGGTAAGTTACAGATACAAGCGGAAGGGAGGGTCAGATGCCGACTAGGGCTTTCTGATTACAAACAGAAGGCCGACTGGGGCCATCTGGTTACAAATGTAAAACTGACTGGGGTTTTACAAAAGTAAACTAGGGTTTCCATCTGATTACAAGTATTGGGTTGTAATGGGAATGGGAGGTGACTACCAAAAACTAGACCTATCTTGGACTGGAGAAGAGGCAGCCTTAAATAGACTGGAAAGAGCCTTGGTCCTGCTAAAGATTGCTGAAAATTCAGAGAGTAAATTGCTTTTACTGAGGTGAAAACCTTTTCCACCAAAAGCAAATAGTACTTCTGAATAATTGTGCCGGGTACTGTTTATGAATAGTGACTGGTACTGTTCATGAATAGTATTTTGTCTTTTGTCCTTTTCAGTCGGATGGGTGCAGGTACTGTACATCAACAATGACTGGAGATACTGTTCTGAATAGTGACTGGTGCTATCCAGAATATAATTTAATCACTATCTAGCCTATAAGCATCATTCGGGTCCTGGGAATCTTGGAACAGAGGATCATTTGGATCGAAATTAGCTGAGGCTTCTGAAGAAGCAGGAGAACCTTTCTCCTGAGGTTGTAATTCTTCTGACTGGAGAAGTAACTGCTGGGCAAGATCTTTTGATTCCTTACTAGATTTTTCGGCGATCTAGACGGAGTCTAGACTAGACTGAGACCTTGTGACTAGAGCAATATTTCTCTGGAATCGAGGGGGAAAATCCTTATGAATTTGACTGATGATTGGATCAATCTTAAGGCTGTCCCACCACTTGACTAAGAATTCCCTGTTTAATAGGTTGTCTTGGATTGCATAATTCCACATACTAATCCAATGGATCCTATACTTGGATGTCATGTGTAGGATGACCGGAAACTGGGAATTATGGTTTGTGAACTGGAGTCTTGAGCTGAAGTATCTGAGGGCATCTTGAAGGGGTTCAGGCCAAATTTGGGGAACTGGCCCAAACATTTCCCACCACTTGAGGAACCATGAAGGGATTTGACCATGGAATTTCTTGTCAAACATTAAGAACCAAGAATGGTCAAATTTCTTGTTCTGATAAAATAAAACCTTTTCAAATGCATCCATGTAGTCGTAATAACTATAATGAAGATCTGAACCTGTGAAGGACTTGAGACCTGTGAGAGTTTTTAGCAAAGAGGGATGCTGTCCCCAATCTCTGCAGTTGACAAAGCTTGTGATGATGAACTTATGATAGAGGACTACTGAGGGGTCCTCTTTGTTCATAATGTCTTCTACCTTGGCAGATCCTTCCTGGATAAGGATATGTCTATAGTACTTGATATTTTTCTCTGGGTGTTTTGGGAGGAAATGTCATCCTTCTGGCAGGACTTCCATAGCTAAGGCTAGGGGATCTTTTATATGAACTATGTGGGGTTCAATATAAGAGATATGCTAGACAAAGGGCTTCTTGAAATAGGGAGACCTATTTCTTCTAGATGAAGGCTGGGATGATCTTTAGGACTGTATGGGGCCAAAGGGGTCATCAACTGAATATGGGGTGATTTGCCTAGGGGCGGGGGAGGTTAGGGCTGAGCTATAACTGGGTTGGATTGGCCTTTCATAGTTTGGTCTCGGGATGGTTGAGATCACAAAATGATTGGCAACTGAAACTGGGGAGGCTGGTACTAATTGGCCAGGGTTCTTTGCCTGACTAGTACATCCTAGGGATTGTTGTTGTTTTGGCAACTTTGGAGTTTGTTGTACAGGTTTCTTTCCGGACATTTTGGCTTGGACTCTGCAAAAAATCATGAGTAAGGAAATCAGGGATATTGTTTTGAGTTCCTTTTATGAATTCAATATCAAAATGATAAACTGAAAGGATGGCTTGCCATCTTGCAAAAATCTGTTTTGAAGCAATGTTTTGATCATCTTTTTCTAAAACGTGTTTTGCATATTTACAATCAACCCTGATTAAAAATTGATTCAAAAGATCACTCTAATATTTTGAAATGAATAACACTGTAGATAAAATCTCTTTTTTAATAGTATTGTAATTTTTCTGAGTAGGAGTCCAAATTCTTGAATGGAAACAGACTATCTGTTCTAGAGAATTAGGACTAGCACTCTGAAGAAGAATGCCACCATAACCTATGTTAGAGGCATCAGTCTGGACAATCTTGAAGGAATTGACTGAGGGAATTCCTAAACAAGGGAGTGTCTTGAAATATTTTTTGATGTTCTAGACAACTAGGGTATGAGCAGGGGTCCAAGGAGATGGATTGGTTTGAAGTCTATCAAAGAGAGGTTTGCATTGCTGCTTGAGATTTTGATAGAAATCAGAAATATAACTGAGAGATCCTAGAAATCTCTAAAGCTGGGTTTTATCTAGGATTTCATTTGGAAACTTGTCTGCAAACTGAATGGCACGATTTATGGGTTTGATGACACCATGTCCTATATCAAAACCTAGGAATCGCACACTAGTTTGGAAAAGTTTGATCATGGGGGCTGAAACGACAAGACCATTGAACTCGATTGTTTGAAGAAATGTCCTCAAGTGCATCCAATGTTGTTCTAGAGATTCTGAAAAGATGAGTACATCATCGATGTACACAATGGCATGACTGGAGAATGGATTAAAAATCTCATTCATGATATTCTGGAATTCGGAAGGAGCATTTTTTAGGCCAAAGGGCATTACATTCCATTTGTAATGACCGAAGGGTGTGGTAAAGGCATTCTTGTACCTATCAGACTCTCTAATTTGTATCTGCCAAAAACCACTCTTCATATCAAACTTACTGAAAACTACTGCTTTACTAAGCCTATTGACTACGTCTTTTTTGTTGGGAATTGGGTACCTTACCCATTCTAAGACTTTGTTAAGGGGCTTGTAATTGATGACTAGTCGGGGTACACCTCTTCAATCTCAGCATTTTTCTGAACATAAAAGGCTGAACAAGACCATGGTGACCTAGATTTTCTAATGATTCCTTTCTGAAGGAGATCCTCAATCTCAGCTCTACAGGTATCCATAAGTTCCTGATTCATTTGGATGGGTCGAGCTTCGGTTAGGATATTCTTTTCTTGAAAATCTTTGATATAGGGGAGAGCTAACTCGTGTCTCTTCCTATACCAAAAAGCTGTGGGTAGATCAGAGCAGACTTCCTGCTTGAGTTTTTCTTCAAAATCTTTGATCTCTCTTTGGATGTTTTTACAAGCAAGTTTTTCTTCAACTTTCTTGTATTTTAAATCATCCTTTAAATACTTAAGCTGCTGGGTTTTGGCATTGAGAAGGTTAAGAGTCTTGGAGACAGAGACTTCTTGAAAGATACTAATATCTCTAGGTTCTGGGCTCCTAAGGAACTTAGACTTAACTGGCTGGCCAAAGGGATGGGTAGTGATTCCTTCACTATCTGTGATGAAAGGATACAACAGACACATAAATTGATTTCCTAAGATGACCCTATCTATCATATTCTTAACTAAGACAAATGTGGTTTTGAAACATGTGTTATCTTGACACACATGCACCTTTGGGATTTTGAATTCAATTTGCATTTTTTCGCCACTTGCGGATGTCAGTTTCTCCTTAGTTTTCTTAAAGTACTTGGAGGGAATGATTCCTTCTTAAATGCAGTTAAGATCAGCACCTGAATCCATCAAGGCTATAACCTCATATTCAAAATCTTTGCTAATGACAGTCCTGACTTTGGAATGCCATTTCTGGAAGTTAATCCTATTGATGGTTTCTAAGAACTTCTGACTAGGTTGTTCTTCTTGAACCATATTGGCTGTAGGGTTAACAATTTCATCTTCAACATCTAAAGGGTCTTGAAATGAGGGTCCTTCCTCATTACCTTGGTGAGAAATATTTACCAAATTCTTAACTCTTTGATCAAGAAGAGTATTATCAACCCTAAGAATGGTTAGTTCTTGCTTAAGGGTTCTAACTTCGGATTTGGTTTCCATGATTTCTGTCTGGAGGTCATTGACAGTAACTTCCTTTTTGGACCTGGAGAATCTTTCATAGATTTTCTCTAAGTCGACTTTGGGTTCACGAAGCCTTGGTTCGGGTTTATTGGTTTCCCTAACTAAGGTTGCATGAAATGCATTAAGCTTTTGGGCTTTCACTACTGGATCTTCGATCTGTTCTATGAGATCTAAGAGTAATTCTTCCTGTTTGCTAATCATACTGACTTGTCTACTGGGAATATTAATAGTTTTGCTTTTATGACCACTGTTTCTACAAGTCTTACTAGTTTGGTTTCTAACTGGAGTGTTGAAATCCTTAGTTTTTCTATAATACTTGGAGGCCATTCTAGGCCTTCTTGTATCCTGGGGTGAGTGGCAAGTCTAGACAACTTCCTTGGTATCTTCCTTGGTCCAGTTGGTTTTGGTGATGACAGAAGACTTTTTGTGCCATTCAAAATGGTTTTCAAAATATTCAAAGAAAAGGACATTGCTGGATATCTCTTTCATGAATTCTTGCCATTTTTCTAAAACTTCTTTCTTTTGTTCTAAAGTATGGTTGGCTTTATAGGCTTCTCTTTTGACTCTGTTTCTTTCAGAATCAAATTCCTTTCCTAGGGCTACTAGGTCAGGGGTGAAGTCTTTCTTTAATGCCATGATCTCATGATCAACTAAGGGTTCCTGGTCCTCATACTGGTACTCCATATCAGTTTTGGATAGGGATGGTGTCTTGCGACTGTTGTTGTCATCTTGATCAACAACAACTGAATTCTGTTTGGTTGTGTAACAAGGGGTACTAACCTGGGATTTGGTTTTAACTCCTTGGAGTTCTACACCTAAGTCTCTTCTAGATCTTGGGTATGGTGCAAGAGGTCTAGAGGAGCTGGCTTGGGATAGGGGTCTATCTCTTAAAAGGATAGGTGGCTTATTACTGGGTAGAGGAGATCGGCAGAGATCTATTGGGGATCTAGGCCTATACTTATCTAAGGGTGTTCTAAACCTAGACTGGTCAAAACTAAGTCTAACAGTACCATCTACTAGCTGCTGGACAAAGGTGTTGCTGAAAGTAAATTTTGTTACACAAAGTTTGCATGTGAAGGAAAGCTGTAAAGCAAGTGAGGAAAGTAGTAAAGCCCCATGTGAAAATACTTCAAAGCCACTTTTTTGGAAAAGTATTTTTTGGAAAAAGATTTTTTTTGCTCTTTTGAAAATAGTCTACTAGGATGTAGTAGAAGCCTTTTTCAAAAGGAAAGCCCTGGAGGCTAATGCCAATTTCTGTGTTTTTGAAAGCCAATGTCCGAAGATTATGGTTTTACCAAAAGCTCTAAAGGCTAAACTCTCATTGATCCCTAGTGGCGTCGCCAATTTGTCGACGCCAAACCTTGATCGGTGGTGGAAAAACCGCCACCACTATGGGTCTTCGTTCGACCACCCACCGTGGCGACAGCTCCCGCCCACGTGGGCCCATTGGAGGCCCCTCTCGATAATGGTGTTGTTTGCGCGGAGCTTTAAGTGCTCTCTCTCTCGGTGGAGAAAGGTAGGTCTATCTTTGGCACTGTGGCAGGAATCTGAGCCAAATTTTAAGGGATTACCACAGGTAAGTGGAGTCGCCACCAATCATTGGGAAGGTGTGATTGGTCACCTGTTTCTAGTTGATTTTATTACCAACCTAGGCTAAGAAAAAATTCTTTGTTCCTAATCTAATGTGGACGGCCAAAAATATTGATTCTTGAGTCCGGAAGTTTGATTACGTGTGGGGAAGGTGTTAGGCACCCTACAACGCCTGTCCAAGGACAGTCCTTTGTTTTGATAAAACCTTAATTTTCAGAGATTGACAACAAAAAACACAATTTTGGCATTGGCTTCTAGGGCTTTGCATGTATGGGGGGCTTTAAGGTTTGGCTTTTGAATGGGTGTGGTTCCAATCTATGCTTTCCTAAGGCATTCAAGCAAAGTGCCAAATTTCCACTGCAAAAATCCGGTGACAAGTCACCTTACTTTCACGGCGGAAATTAGGCATCGCTTGCCTTAGGTGACACAGACTGTAACAATCACACCAAAAGGGGAGAGTAGGTATATATATATACATACATCATGCACACTGCAAGCACACAGAGCAAGTAAATGCCTGCATCCCTAGAGCATGGCCCAAAATATAGGTGCAAGAAAGTAAACAGAGGTTGCCATACTCTAGAGATGAGGACAAATGGTACATGGCATGATATACCTCATACAAACCATCTAAGAGAGAAAGGGAGAAGGAAGGAAGGGGTTTAAAAGAGTACATAGTCGAAGGGAAAGGATAAACTCCTAAGTCTACTGAACACTGCCGCTTGGCTTAACCATGTGAAGTCGGTGGCTTGTTATCCTAATCCAAATTGTTTTGGAGTGGCGTATAAAACTTGATGTCCTATTTCAAGTGCAACTATAATTCCTAATTGTTTTAGGACTCTTAGATTGGATTCCCACCAGCCTTAAATATCCAAGTCCAACTTGGAATCTGTTATTGTACACCATGACTCAACATTAATTAGCCAATATAGTGGTATCCTGCAACAACTCTAATACACAAGCAATGATCACCTAGCCAACTAACTCTATGTATAAATAGGACATAGGTGTTGCTGCAATTGAAGTGAAAAAAAATAGAGGATGAAATAGAGAGATTGATTGCTACATATTTGTGAGAGTTCTCTAGTTTAGCATAGGATGCAAGGTCTTCTCTATTCCTTGTATTTGTGAGAGAGCTAATGGGTATATTGGGGATTGGGTGTGTGTGAGAATATTGATACACCAACTTGTATATCTCCAAATTTGATTAGTGGAATTTCTTTGTCGTTGCCTGTGAATGTAGGCCAAAAGCCGAACCACGTAAATCCTTGGTGTTCTATTTTTTTTTTTTTTTGTGTTTGTTTATTTTATGATTTCGGGTTTGCTTCATTCCTATTGTTTATTTCTTGGAGATCTTTCTATAGTCATAATATTTTCACAATCAATATTGAGGTGGGAGTGCTATCCGGAGGCGATTCCTACAACAAACCCGTATCAGAGCCCAAGTTCGTTACCTAGGCAGTTTGGAATTGTTCTCTTTGGAGATTTTGGTGATTGATTTGTGAACTTAATTACTGAGGAGAAAGATGTCAAGTGATTCCTCTACAAAATCTTAGGCAGATTCCTTTGGAAAAGCTTCAATAGAGTCTTCTCCTAAACCTTCGGCAGTTAGGACGTCGGTTTCTAATGCCAAATTTGAGGTAGAGAAGTTTAATGGAACGAACAACTTCGGCATGTGGCAATGCACAATTATGGATGTCTTGATCCAATAGGAGTTGGATATTGCTTTGGAAGACAAACCTGAAGAGATGTCAGACAAAGACTGGGACAAGATATATAGACAAGCTTGTGGCACCATCCGTTTATGTTTGGCCAAGAATCAAAAGTATTTTGTTATGAGGGAGACGAAGGCTAGAGAGCTTTGGAAGACGTTAGAAGACAAGTATATGACAAAGAGTGTGGAGAACCGTCTATATTTGAAGAAAAAGCTCTTCCATTTCCAATATCGTGCAGGTATTTCTATGTCTGAGCACTTGAATGATTATAATAAAATACTTGTTGATTTGCAAAATTTAGAAGTTGAAATTAAAGACGAAGATAAAGCTCTTTTATTGTTGAATTCACTACCTGATACTTATGATCATTTAATCACAACATTGTTGTATGGGAAGAATGTAATAGTTTTAATGATGTGTCCAATGCTTTGACTAACAATGAATATCGTAAGAAAAATAAGCAAGCCTACGTGGACACAGGTAGTGAAGCACTGATGGTTAGAGGCAGGTCTGAACATAGGAAGTCTAGTAGAGGAGGTAGATCGTGCTCAAAGTCAAAAGAATCTACAAAGAGGAAAATTGGGAAAGATGAGTGTGCCTTTTGTTGTAATAAGGGGCATTGGAAGAAAGATTGCCCACTTTTGAAGAATAAGGACAAGAAAGATTCTAATGCTAGTGTAGCACATAGTACTGATGAGATTCTGATTTTGCATTGACTGGTTCATCATTTGTTTGCCATTTAGATGACTAGATCATGGATTCTGCTTGTACCTTTCATATGTGTCCGAAGAAGGAATGGTTTTACAATCTGGATGAGTCGGTACGTGGTTCAGTCCTCATGGGTAATGATGAAGCCTATGATATCTTTGGGGTGGGTAAAATCAAGCTGAAGTTGCATGATGGAACAGTTCACAATTTGACGGAAGTTCTATATATTCCAGACCTAAAAATGAATCTAATATTTGTTGGTTTCTTAGAATCCAAGGGATTTAAGATTACCATGGAGAATGGAATTTTGAAAGTTTCATATGGCGCATTTGTAACATTGAGGGCCACTCGTAAAAGGAATATGTATTTCCTTGATGGGAATACTATTGTAGGTGGAGCAACCACAGTTTCTGATATTACTAGGGAGGTTACTTCAGATACTACTAGACTTTGGTGTATTGAGACAAAGAAGATATTTCATAGCTGAGATGTTACATTTAATGAATTTGAGTTTATCAAGCCTATTAAGTAGGTGGAAAAGAGCACAGTTGAGAGTGATCCGCAGTTGGTGGAGTTTGAAACTCTTGTTGTTTCTTCAAAGTCTGTTAACACAGACAACGATATTGTGGTTGATGAAGGAAATAAGCTAGCTGAAAGTAAAGCTCCAGTTTTGACACCTTCACAGTTGACAAAGTCCATTGCAGTGAGAAGATCCAAACGGGAAATTCGAAAACTAGCTAGATATGTTGATGTTGTAGCTTATGCACTTCCCATTGTTGAAGAAGACATTCCATCCACCTATAAAGAAGCTGTGTGCACATCTGAAAGTGGTGAATGGAAGAAGGCTATGGAAGAGGTGATGCAATCTCTTCAAAAGAATCAGACTTGGGATTTGGTATAGCTTCCTAAAGGCAAGAAAGAGATTGGGTGCAAGTGGGTCTACACAAAGAAACAGAGATAGCGTGCAGTTCAAAGCTTGATTAGTTGCAAAAGGATATGCTCAAAAGGAAGGAATTGACTACAACGAGGTGTTCTCTCCTGCTGTTAAACATTAATCTATCCATATTTTTCTAGCTTTGGTAACACAATTTGATCTCAAGTTAGCACAACTTGATGTGAAGACAGTTTTCTTGCATGGAGACTTGGAGGAAGAGATTTACATGGCTCAACCTCATGGCTTTGAAGTTGTTGAAAAGGAGAATTGGGTCTAAAAATTGAAGAAATCACTGTATGGATTGAAACAGTGTCCCCGACAGTGATATAAGCAGTTTGACCACTTCATGATTGGGCAAAAGTACACTAGGAGCCAGTTTGATCATTGTGTATATCTTCGTAGGCTTTCCGATGGATGCTATATCAACTTCCTTTTATATGTAGATGACATGTTGGTGGCATGTAAGAATAAGGCAAAAATTGAACGATTGAAGACTCAGTTGAGTTCAGAATTTGAGATGAAGGATCTCTGTGAAGCAAAGAAGATACTTGGAATGGAGATTGCACGAGATAGGGTGAAGGGTACTGTACATTTGACATAGAAGCAATATTTGACTAAAGTACTACAACGTTTTGGTATGAATTCCAATACCAAGCCTGTGAGTACTCCTTTGGCCCCTTATTTTAAGCTTAGTGCTTTGCTGTCACCGTGCACCAATGAGGAGTGTGAGTACGTGGCTTATGTCCCATATTCAAGTTTGGTTGGTAGCCTTATGTATGCAATGGTGTGTACTAGGCCGGACATTTCACAAGCTGTCAGCATGGTTAGTCGTTATATGCATGATCCGAGAAAAGGTCATTGGCAAGCGACTAAATGGATTTTGAGATACATTTTGGGAACTGTTGATTTGGGTTTGAAGTTCAAAAGAGATGATAATGTTGGAAGCCACTTAGTTGGTTTATTGGCTTGGATTTTGCTGGTGATCTAAATAAGCGCCATTCTACTACGGGCTACATGTTTACACTTGCTAAAGTACTGGTGAGTTGGAGGTCGACACTGCAGTCCACTATTGCATTGTCAACCATTGAAGCTGAATACATGGTTGTGGCTGAAGCCATTAAGGAGGCTATTTGGCTACATGGTTTGGTTGAAGACTTGGGAATTTATCAAAAGCATGTCTCTGTATTTTGTGATAGTCAAAGTGCTATTTATTTAGCAAAGAACCAAGTCCATCACTCTCAAACTAAACATATTGATGTTCGCTTCCACTTCATTCATGAAATTATTGATGAAGGAGATATTCTTCGTAAGAAGATTAGGACTGCAGATAATCTAGCTGACATGATGACTAAGTCAGTTCCTTTGCACAAGTTCAAGCATTGCTTGGACTTGACTGGCATTTGCAATTTGTAATAGCCCTTAAGGGCTTTAGTGGTGATGATGGAGAAGTTTCGTTTATGTGCTTTGATTGGATTCAAGCGAAGGTGGAGATTTGTGAAGTCTGTGGCTTGTTATTCTAATCCAAATTGTTTTGGAGTGGCGTATAAAACTTGATGTCCTATTTCAAGTGCAACTATAATTCCTAATTGTTTTGGGACTCTCAGATTGGATTCCCACCAGCCTTAGATATCCAAGTCTAACTTGGAATCTGTTATTGTACACCACAACTCAACATTAACTAGCCAATATAGTGGTATCCTACAACAACTTTAATACACAAGCAATGATCACCTAGCCAACTAACTCTATGTATAAATAGGACATAGGTGTTGCGGCAATTGAAGAGAAAAAAAATAGAGGATGAAATAGAGAGATTGATTACTGCATATTTGTGAGAGTTCTCTAGTTTAGTATAGGATGCAAGGTCTTCTCAATTCCTTGTATTTGTGGGAAAGCTAATGGGCATATTAGGGATTGGGTGTGTGTGAGAATATTGATACAACACTTGTATATCTCCATATTTGATTAGTGAAATTTCTTCATCGTTGCCTATGGATGTAGGCCAAAAGCTAAACCATGTAAATCCTTGGTGAATTCTTTTGTTTGTGTGTGTTTGTTTATTTTCTGATTTTGGGTTTGCTTCATTCCTATTGTTTATTTCTTGGAGATCTTTCCATAGTCATAATATTTTTACAATCAATATTGAGGTAGGAGTGCTATCCGAAGGGACTTTCCTACAACAAACCACACGCTTGCATCTGTGCCCTTTTTGCTTGCGCCTGGGAGACTGTGCCCTAACTTCAAGCATCCTTGCTCCATGTGTGTACATGCAAAGGCAAAGTCGCAAAACCAGCAGACAAGCAATGGAAAGAAGAGATGCAAAGAGCATATGAAAAGGCATAAAGTAGAGAAGCATGATAGGTATAGCGATAAGAGAAGTAAGGATACAAGCAAACAAACGAAGAGGCAAACAAAAGGTGATGTCCACGAGGGACAAATGTAGGTTTAGATTGGAAGTCCATAGCTTCATTGCATTGAAACATGGATAACACACTAGCAAGCAAGACTCATGCATGAACATATAAGAAAGTGTGTAAAGATGCACAAAAAGCCAACAGGTGGCATAAACAAGCATGGTTAGGTTATCATCGCACGGAGCGGAAAAGGGGAAAGGTACGCACAAAGCAACCGGCATCATGGTGATGCATCCGAAATGGTTACATCCAAACAAGGCCTTATGGTCGTCGGATGTCATTGCACAACCACAAACCCGCTAAGAACGTCAAGTGTGGCAAAGCCTTGAACTAGAGAGGCTAACACAAGCATAAAGCATAAAAGCAAGCAAGCATAGACATGCAAATAGGGGTGATCCAAACCCTTTGATATGGGCCAAGGTGTACAGAAAATGACAAAGATCATAGGGTCTAGATTGGGTCCGAACCAATAGGCCAAAATATAATGAAGAAAGACAAAGCAACAAAAGGGCTACAATAGCACATGATATGACAAACATAGCCTAGGTCTAGGCAAACAATCATAACATGGAGCGCACAAACACATGGAATATAGCATAAAGCATGTAGAGAATGTAGATCCAAGCACACAAGCATGTGGAAACATAAATCTAGACATATAGGCATAGAAATATACACATCAACATGTACAAGCCTAGCACATAAACATAGAAGAACATAAATCCAAGCATATAAGCATGTGAAGACAAGGATCTAACTGTTATTGTTGGAAATAAACATGTTTGTATCGCATACAAAACATACGCAGCGGAAAATTAACGAATCTACTTCATTTGGAATTGATAACAAGCACTATGTAAGTTTTAGAATATAGAATCAAAAGAGTGTACCTTGGTATGGTGAATTTCAAAACCGAAGATCAGAAATACTCGGGACCACTTTTAATCTTCACTCCAATTCCACTTGATGCCCAAGATGTATGGTCTCTCAATCAGTTATATGTGTTTGTTCTAGGGAGAATAATAATGTGTCTAATACTCGCATGCATATCATTTCATAAAGAAGTCTCTCAAATTAAATTTTGTATGTTTCTCTCTAAATAACTGATTATCTAATTGGGCTAGCCTTTTGGGCTTTTCTAATTGGGCTTTAGTATGTGGCTTGGAGTGAGACTAAAAGGGAACAAATAAGACACTAGCTCCAATGGGTCTTAGGCTTCTATGTCAACTCATGACAAGTCCAAAGTTACCATTAATTATATTTAATACCACTATATGAATATAATTGTACTCTAGGCCTTATTAATAAATTATAACCCAAGACTTTATTGTACATGCAACCCCTTAATAAAAATATTCGTAGTAATACAAAGTCATGAATGTAGACTACCACTTTGTAAATTACTACATCTTAATCCTTGAGTACCCAGTTTAATCCTTTTAAAGTTATTCATCATATATTTATGAAATCTAATTTCATAAATATATACTTTAGTCTTACTAAAGTGGTTAGGCCTAACTCTCTGAATAACTGAACCCATTAAACTTATCTCAAGGGAATATTTTATATCTCTGTTAAGAGACTATGAATTCCATCTTGAGAATATATATTCCATCAACACTAAATGTGGCTGCCCAACATACTGAGATTTTGACAAATACTTTAGATCTCACTCCTGATATATTAAAGCAACCTACACTTCATGATCAGGTCCATTATTCTCTCAGGATTAAGAGTTCATATAAATATAAGTCGTGAGATTTATTATTCATTTGACAGTCATTAGAAGAATAATAAATTTCACAGCAGTCCAGTTCAATATGTCTTAACTCTTAAAACATTTTAACATATCAACTAGAAGTCTCCACTTCCATGATCAAGACAAATCATCTTAGTTGATATGTTATAATCTTCACAAATGAGATGCCCAATTTCATCACTGACTATAAACTATAATTCTGAGTTTACAAAGAACTTGTGATTTATATCTTCCGTGACTAAACCACATACTATGCATCTCATGGACTATATAATAATGTCCAAATATTCATGTTTCCATTATTTTAGATAAGAATAAAGCAACTTTATTAATCACAATATTAAGTCATTCATCATTCAATACATAATATCATACATGGCATATTACAATAGGATTTAAGGGCACTAATCCTAACAATCTCCCACTTGCCCTAAAAACTATTGTGCACTAATCTAACTCTCATTCCCTCCAAATGTGACTCAAAGATCCTTTGGGGCAAGGCTTTGGTAAAGGGGTCTGCTAGATTATTTGCACTTTCAATCTTTACTACCATCACATCTTCATGAGTAACAATGTCTCAAATGATGTGGTACTTTCTCTCAATGTGCATTCTTTTCTTGTGATTCCTTAGATCTTTTAATTGTGCAACTGCTCCACTATTGTTACAAAACAATGTGATTGGAACTTGCTCCATTTTTACTACACCAAGGTCAGAAAGAAATTTCTTGAGCCAAACAGCTTCTTTTGCCACTTCACAAGTAGCAACATACTCAGCTTCCATTGTGGAGTCCGCAATACAAGATTGCTTAACACTCCTCCAACTTATGGCTCCACCTCCCAAGGTGAACACACAACCTGAAGTGGACTTTCTGAAATTTAGATCTGATTGAAAATCTGAATATGTATAGCCAATTGGAATCAAATCCTCACACTGATAAACAAGCATATAATCTCTCGTTGTCCTTAGATACTTAAGAATATGCTTTATCGCTTGCCAATGTTTTGGTCCTGGATTTGATTGATAACGGCTGACCATGCCAACTGAATAACAGATATCTAGTCTAGTATAAAGCATGGCATACATGAGACTTCCTACTGTAGAAGCATAAGGAAATTGTCTCATCATATCTTCTTTCTCTTGAGTCTTAGGCCTTTAGTCATCAGACAGAGGAACTCTATATCAGAAAGGAAGTAATCATTTCTTGGAGTTTTGCATGCTAAACCGTTTTAGAACCTTATCTATATATCCAGCTTGTGATAAGCCTAACATCTTATTCTTGCGATCTCGCCAAAGCTTGAATCCTAGAATAAAGTTAGCATCACCCAAGTCTTTCATATCAAATTGGCTTGACAACCAAATCTTTACTGATGACATTACCCCTATATCATTTCCAATAAGTAGAATATCATCAACA
The DNA here is from genome assembly GCA_033629205.1 of Lithocarpus polystachyus. Taxonomy (NCBI): domain Eukaryota; kingdom Viridiplantae; phylum Streptophyta; class Magnoliopsida; order Fagales; family Fagaceae; genus Lithocarpus; species Lithocarpus polystachyus. The sequence continues at coordinate 32,452,758 of CM066168.1, read as the reverse complement.
TAAAGCACTAGGAACATTACTACTTTGTCTTGATGTCTTTTGTACACACATGGTTCATCAAGATTTTGTTCCAAACCAAATGACTTGATTGCTTGATCAAATCTGATGTTCCATGACCTAGATGCTTGCTTAAGTCCATAAATGGACCTTTTCAACTTGCATACCATATGCTTTTGGTTCTTTGCTATGAAACCTTCTAGTTGCATCATATAGATTTCTTCTTCAATATTGCCATTAAGAAATGCAGTCTTGACATCCATTTGCCAAATCTCATAATCATAATGAGCAACAATGGATAAGAGAATTCTGATAGATTTAAGCATTGCTACTGGTGAAAAGGTTTCTTCATAATTAATACCTTCCTTTTATGTGTACCCTTTCACCACTAGCCTTACTTTAAAGGTTTCAACCTTTCCATCTATCCCTCTCTTCCTTTTGTAAACCCATTTGCAACCAACAGGTTTAATGCCATTAAGCGCCTTTACAAGATCTCAAACTTGATTGGAATACATGGAATCTAATTCAGAGTTCATAGCCTTGACCCAATGATGTGCATCTATATCATTCATTGCTTCTTTATAAGTGTAAGGATCAGTTTTGGCCTCCTCTGAGATAGCTTCATAAGTCTCTCCAAGACCTATGAATCTTATAGGTGGCCTAACATTCCTCCCACTACGACGAGGCACCTGTGTACTAGGCATCTCATGAGTAGTATTTTGTGGTGTATCCAATACAGCCACATCATCCCTAATTACATCCATTGGTTGTTCATTTACAAATTCATTTATTTCAATCAAAACAACTCTACTTCTAGGAGTAAAATTATTCATATAGTCATTTTCTATGAATTTAGCATTTGTACTAACAAAAACTTTGTTACCTTTACGACTATAGAATAAATAACCCTTAGTTTCTTTTGGATAACCCACAAGCAAACACACTTTTGATTTTGGTTTCAACTTATCAGGTTTCCCTTTTAACATATGTACTGGACAATCCCAAATGTGGAGATATTTCATGCTAAGCTTACACCCACTCCACAATTCCATGGGTGTTTTAGGAACAGATTTTGATGGAACTAAATCCAAAAGATGTATTGCTGTATCTAAGGCATAACCCCAAAAAGAAATAGGTAAAGTTGAGTAACTCATCATGGACCTAATCATTTTTAAAAGAGTCCTATTCCTTCTTTCTGCTACACCATTTTGTTGAGGAGTTCCAGGTGAAGTTAATTGGGATACAATTCCATTTTGAGTTAAGTAATCCTTAAAATCCCCAAGAAGGTATTCGCCACCACGATCAGATCGAATGGCCTTTATACGTTTACCCAATTGGTTCTCAACTTCAGCCCTAAACTCTTTGAACTTTTCAAAGGCTTCAGACTTTCGTCTCATTAGGTACACATAACCATATCTTGAGTAATCATCGGTGAAAGTGATGAAGTACTCATAACCTCCTTTTGCCTGGGTTGACATAGGACCACAAACATCCATATGAACTAATTCAAGCAACTCTTGGGCTCTTCTAGCTTTTGCATTAAAAGGTCGCTTGGTCATTTTGCCTTCCAAACAAGATTCACAAACTAGAAATTCATCAAAGCCCAATGGCTCTAAGAGACCATCTTTGATCAGTCTTTGAATTCTGTTTAGATTAATATGACCTAAACGCAAGTGCCAAAGATATGCTTCATTAGTAGAAGGAAACTTTCTCTTTAATGATTTTACATGAGAGTTATTATCTAATTCATAATTGTATAATTCATGCTTATCAGGAGTTAAAATATAAAAACCATCTACAATATTGCCAGAACAGATAAACATTTTATCCTTCTTTATTACAACATTGTCTTTAAGGATAACACAATATCCATTTTTACCTAAATAAGTTGCAGAAATTAAATCCCTACGAACATTAGGTACATACAAATAGTCTTCCAATATTAAAACCCTAGACTTAAAGCATAAATTAAACACTCCAATAGCTACAACCGGAATCGTACTCCCATCGGCCAAGGTTAGAAACAATTCCCCTTCTTTAAGTTTTTTGGTCTCCTAGAACCCCTGCAAAGAATTGCAGATATGATTAGTACAACCTGAATCCACACACCAGGAATCCGTGGGATTTTGTACCAAACATATATCAAGGAGGATTGAGCTATTCATACCCTTATTATTGGTAGCCTTGAACTTTGGACAATTTCTCTTCCAATGTCCTTTTTCACCACAATGGAAACATTTTCCTTTTAGCTTCTTTCCTTTGTCGGCAACCCCGAAGGCAATTTGTTTACCCTCTTGCTTGGTGAAGTCCTTCTTCTTCTTCTTCTTCTTACCCTTGCCTTTTGACTTAGGTTGAGAAGTAGAAGTTTCACCCACATTGGCTTCAAGACTAACATTAGAAATACCAAGGATGCCTTCCGCTGCTACCAACTCATTCACTAATTTAGACAAAGAATAAATCTTTTTGTTCATGTTATAATTAAGTTTTATTTCCTTGAATGATTCCGGTAGTGACTGGAGTATCATATCCACTTGGGATTCTCCATCAATGTCGGCACCCAAAACTTTCAATGTATTCATATTAGAGATCATTGTAAGACAATGCTCTCTCACTGAACTACCTTCAGCCATTTTGGTATTATAAATTTGCCTCATGGTTTCTTGCCTTGCAGAATGGCCTTGCTCACCAAACATCTCCTTCAGACTTAGCATAATATCCGAAGCTAGTTCTACATCCTGCATTTGATGCTGTAGAACATTTGAGATAGATGCTAGGATGTAGCACTTGGCCATCTCATTAGATTTCTGCCAAAGATCATATCGTTGTTTTTCCTCAAGAGGTGCATCTAATGAAGGAAAGCTAGGACAAGGTTGAGTAAGCACATATTTGTGCTCTTCAGCTATAAGAACTATGTCCAAATTTATTTTCCAATCAACATAATTGGATCCAGTCAATTTGTTTTGATTAAGAATGGTAACAAGTGGGCTAAATGATGCCATGTTCAAATCTAAAAATAATAAACATGAATATAATAAGTAAACTGAACATTATCAATTTAACATATAAACATATAATATAGAACCTTAATAAAACCATAATATAATATATGCAACGACAACCCAATCCCGCAATTAATATTCCTCGGAAGCGAGGTCATATCAATCACTATGATTAAGTGAGGATTATCCTCATTATTAATGCTATCATAGTAACTCTTACCAAACAAAAATAATTTGCCGCTTTTCCTTTAGCCTCTAAGTAATAATGACATAGCTCCGAAGGGAGGTTAACATCATACTTAGTCCAGTGTATACCATTGCCTAGAATCAATGAGAGTCACCAAGTAACTCCACGGAAGCGTGGTCGTTCTCGATGTAAAAACACACTTTATCTATCTTTAAGAAGTTTAACTTGTAGTACCATGAATTAAACACTCTCCGAAGGGAGCAAGGCATATACACCAATGCAAGGTGCTTAATCATACTACTATAAACTGACAATGGAGGCCGTGAGATCCAACCCTTGTATCTCTCTCCCACTAGATGTTTTAAAATAAAGGTTTTTAAATTATAAAACATGCATAATTTGATTACACATAGCCTTGCACTTTTAAGTTTGAAAACACTTAGAAAAAATTTCAGATTTTCCTTCTTTCGATCGATCGAATGTGCCCCTCAATCGGTTGAAAAAATTAAAAAATTCGAACTTGACTATCTGCCTGGTTCGATTGATGCTCGATCGACTAGCAATCTAATATCAATCGATTCAAAAATATTGGTCACTGTTTTACTTGATTGATCGAAAGTAAATTTCAACCGATCGAAACTCGTGAAACTCGAATTTCCAAAAATTTTCTAAGGCAGTTTTCAACAATTTTGCATGAATAAACAACCATCATATGTACATAATAGACAGAGATCGATATCAAAACTGAATTCCATTGATGCTATAGCCTTAAAGATCAATTTAACATACTTAAATTCAAATTTAAACAACATCATAACATCAATATCAATTTTCATCAAACCATAGTTTCAACAACCATGCAGAAAATTAAATGCATAATCTTCTAACAACATGAAACTATCATCTCTAATTCCAAAAACCACAAAACATGTTATACAAATTCAAAATTGAAGACCGCTCTGATACCAATTGTTGGAAATAAAAATATTTGTATCTCATACAAACATACGTAGCAAAAAATTAACGGATCTACTTCATTTGGAATTGATAACAAGCACTATGTAAGTTTTAGAATATAGAATCAAGAGAGTGTACCTTGGTATAGTGAATTTCAAAACCGAAGATCAGAAGTACTCGGGAACACTTTTAATTTTCACTCCAATTCCACTTGATGCCCAAGATGTGTGGTCTCTCAATCAGTTATATGTGTTTGTTCTAGGGAAAATAATAATGTGTCCAACACTCGCATGCATATCATTTCATGAAGAAGTCTCTCAAATTTAATTCTGTATGTTTCTCCCTAAATAACTGATTATCTAATTGGACTAACCTTTTGAGCTTTTCCAATTGGGCTTTAGTATGTGGCTTGGAGTGGGACCAAAAGGGAACAAATAAGACACTAGCTCCAATGGGCCTTGGGCTTCTCTGTCAACTCTTAACAAGTCCAAAGTTACCATTAATTATATTTAATACCACTATATGAATATAATTGTACTCTAGGTCTTATTAATAAATTATATCCCAAGACTTTATTGTACATGCAACCCCTTCATAAAAACATTCGTAGTAATACAAAGTCATGAATGTAGACTGTCACTTTGTAAATTACTACATCTTAATCCTTGAGTACCCAGTTTAATCCTTTTAAAGTTATTCATCATATATTTATGAAATCTAATTTCATAAATATATACTTTAGTCTTACTAAAGTGGTTAGGCCTAACTCTCTGAATAACTGAACCCATTAAACTTATCTCAAGGGAATATTTTATATCTCCGTTAAGAGACTATGAATTCCATCTTGAGAATATATGTTCCATCAACACCAAATGTGGCTGCCCAACATATTGAGATTTTGACCAATACTTTAGATCTCACTCCTAATATATCAAAGCAACCTACACTTCATGATCAGGTCCATTATTCTCTCAGGATTAAGAGTTCATATAAATATAAGTTGTGAGATTTATTATTCATTTGACAGTCATTAGGAGAATAATAAATTGCACAGCAGTCCAGTTCAATATGTCTTAACTCTTAAAACATATTAACATATCAACTAAAAGTCTCCACTTCCATGATCAAGACAAATCATCTTAGTTGATATATTATAGTCTTTACAGATGAGATGCCCAATTTCATCACCGAATATAAACTATAATTATGAGTTTACAAAGAACTTGTGATTTATATCTTCCGTGACTAAATCACATACTATGCATCTCATGGACTATATTATAATGTCCAAATATTCATGTTTCCATTATTTTAGATAAGAATAAAGCAACTTTATTAATCACAATATTAAGTCATACATCATTTAATACATAATATCATACATGATATATTACAATAGGATTTAAGGGCACTAATCCTAACACTAACCATATAGAATGGGAATAAATACATGAAACACATAGATCCAAGCAAGGTATAGCCAACAACATCATACAAGCATGTGAGCAAGTGACCCTATCATCTACCTAGAACTAAAAGAGGCATAAAACATAGGAAAACATGGTATAAAGCCCAAAGCATATAGATCTAAACATATAAGCATGTAAGGATGTAGATCTAAGCATGAAACATGGCAAAAAGCTTAAAAAGCAGGGAGATTTAGGTTAGAAACACAAATAAAGCAAGCAACATGCTAGGAAAGCAATAAATCATGTTATTCAAGCAAAAAAGAGCAAGATAAATGTTAGAAAAAGATTTAGAAGGTTAGGAGTGTGGATAATAGCTAGAAAGCTACATCCACACCCCTAAACCCCAAATCCAAGATATAGAACCAAGGAGAAGAAAATCGAGTATAAAAACAATACCTTGTATATTTTAGTGAAGAGAGAAGAATAAAGAGGTTTTGATGTGTTTTTTTGTGTGTTTTTTTTGTTTGTAAAAGAGGAAAAAAGCTCAAAAATCGTCCAGGCAGAGAGCAAAAACCCAGAAAAGTGGTCTCCTCCCCTGGACTGAAGGTGCATGGGGCCTTTTATAGCCTCGGCACGTTTTCGAGGCGGTGGCCCTTTAAGGGCTGCCCCCTTCAAAAGGCCTCAGATTGCGTTGATCTTGATACCCTTGGAAAGATCTTGATCTTCAGTTTCTAAAAAGGTATGGAACTTGAAAATCTAACGGTCGGATCAAAAGTTATGGCTTCGGGAAGTTAGCAGTGCATCAATCAATGCGTTAACCCGATTTTCATGATATTTCGTCCATTCTAACTCCAATTTTGACCCATGAGTAGTCGTTGGAATGAGAATTTGATAATTTTTGCGATGACATTAGTTTCAACCAGTTCTAATGGCCGGATCAAAATTAGAGTTTTTGGAGCCCACCAAGTGTCGACTTCGGGTCAAACTTGGTTAAACTTGGTCAAAGTTACTAAAAATCTCCGAGGAGCTCGGGTTTCATATAAAACCATGAAAAATCTTGTTTTGTGAGGATTTTGACCTTGTTTGACATTTGGTCAGTTCAAGGTTGACCAAGGGCATTTTGGCTGAAAAAGACACTTTGAGCGCTCCGGTATCCAAACAGGTTGTGCCACGTCATTATATATGTTCTCGTGACCCTATGGAGAGAAAATGATATTTTTGAGTTTTCAGGGTCTGGCAGACAAAATACAGTATCAACAATAGTTATACCTCATTTTAAAAAATAGCTATTTATAAGAAATGACTATTCTTTGTAATAAAAACACAACTAAACTACTGAATAACTAAACCATAAGAATAACTATTACATTATAATGCCTATTACAGTTACAAAACATACTCTAAAAGTGTAAGGGTGAGGGTGAGGGTGAGGGTGAGGGTGAGGATTAGTTTGCGCTTTTTTGTACATTTAAAGTTTAGGGTTTAAATGTGTTCCAAGGATAAAAAAATTAGGTTTTTTTTTTTTCTTTTCCACCTTTCACCCATTTATTAAGAAAATAGGCATGAGTTTGATAGGTGACAGCTCATTAAATAACCAGTAATCTCATCTAGCTAGATTAAGCATATTTAAAAGAACAAATATATTTATTTCTATATAAATTTTATAAAAATAACCATATAAATTCCTTTTATATTAATGATTAGTGCACCATTAATAGATAATTAATACATGAATATAAATTTATTTACTACATTAATGCACGATAATTAATTAATACTTTGACATAAAAACAAAGTTTTGGTGAGGTTGGAGACTAAATGAAGAGAATTCTCTTTTATTATCAAGGAATGCATTACATGTCAAAACCATAGATTACTATAGCTAAGGTTTCTTTTATATACATACTAGCCAATGTCTCACATGATGCATAGTGCATTTTCAAACAATTTGTAAGAATTATCTTATAGCCCGCCTATAATACTTATTATGTGTTACAATATTTGAGGAATCAATTTCAATTATATTATATGTGATTAGAAAGCGAGGAAATGCATTTTTTTTTCCTAATATAGTTTGGTAATTTGGTGAGGGGGAATTTGAACCCTAAATAACTTCATTTAAAATATTAGGAAGTGCAAATTGAGTTACAACCTATAGGGCTCTTCACAGAGGATATGCAAACTATTAGAATTAATCTAATCAATGAAAATAAATTGTTTCTTACATAAATTATATATAAAAAATAGGACAAAGTTTAGTTACGAAATTGGTTGTAGTTTGAGGGTACTACCTTACTCAATATCTTTTTATTAGAGGTGAATTTTGTCAAATCCACTATTGGATAATATCTTCTTCTTATATCCTTCATGTTTGCAAAATTTCTAGAAAATTAAAGATCAATAACTATGTCATCAATAAATTGTTTAAATTACAATTTTTTATAGTTTAAAATTATGTATAAAATATAAGATTACAAATTATATAGTAAATAATATTTGACTGATACAAAATTTGACATGTGTATTAAAAGCATAAAGAACATGCAATTCAACGGTTAGATTTTCAAAATATGTAGTAATATTTATTTTATTAAGTAAAGTTGTAGTCTTAGGCTACAACTAATTTTATAACTAAACTTTGTCCTAAAAAAATAAATATACAATTTGATTTTATATAAATAATTAGTGGACCATTTATAAATAAATTCATTACCCATTCACACATGGCAAGTAAAATAATACATTGACATAAATGCAAAGTTTCAAAGGGGTGAACACTTAAAAAAAGAGAATTCTCTTTCCTTATCCAAGAATGCATTATTTGGTAGAACTATTAAATACTATGCCTGATATTTCTATTTTTATATATATACTAGTAGTATGTCTATGCAATGCACGAATTAAATAAAAATTTTATGTAAAAGAAAAAAAATATTTTATAATTATTATTGAAACTATCATAATAATTAGTGAGCAACTTGAAATTCGAAATTAACTATCGTTGTACATACATATATTGAGTCACTTATAGTACTTAATATGCAAGTTTTATAATCTTAAAACAATAAAAACTATGATAGATGATTGAAATAAATATTAGTTTTTATTTTAAATTTCTTGAAATTTTATGGTGATAAAATTTTAGTTAAGAGTAGAATTTTAAATTTCCTAAAACTTAGACAGTTTTTTTTAAAACTCCTGTTATAGAGTTTTAATCCAAATTAAACTATTACCACCCATAAGATAAATAGAATTTTAGTTGGGTACAATTATTAATTTTTTGAAACTTATGTAATTTTAGCTAAATTAAATTATAATAACAATTAATAAGATAAACTAATTTAATAATTAATGAAAGTATTGTGACTTGTATTAGAGATAAGATAGCCACTTGGTGCAACTACAATAATTAATTACACTATCATAACAATTAATAAGATATATACAATTTTATTTGGAGTAGAATTTTAATTTCTTGAAAATTAAGCAATAGAGAATTAACTAAATTAAACCATCTTAATAATTGTTGATGGCCTTTGTTGTGAATATCCAACTAGCCCACACAAAGCAAAGCCAGAATTCTTTATGTGCTCGTTTTCTTTACTAATAGCATTTTTATTTTCATACATGGCTCAAGGCCATATATTTTTAATTGGGGAATTGGAGTGTAGTTTGGATACTAAATAGTGGGCCGCTTTAGGGTTTTTTTTTTTTTTTAATACTAAAGAGTGGGCTTTTTTTAGGCTTATTCATGAACTTGAACTTGGGTTTTACAAAGTGAGTTTGGAATACTTGTAAAAGCTGAAAGTCCACGAGCAAACCCATGTGGTAGCAATAATATATATATATATATTTATATATATATATTTATATATATATAAAAGATTAAATTCAATAAGGACAGGGTGTAAACCCTTTGGCTTACACCAGTTAATAAGAACATGCCACATCAGACTTTTACTTAAACTCATTGTAAAATCAATACATCTTAATACACCTAATAACATCTCAACAAACCAATAAAAAACCTATTTCACGATTTTCTTAACACTCTGTTTGTTTCACAGGAAAACCTTCTGTAAAGATAGTTTTTCATATTTTCCAGTGTTTTGTAGCATAAAAAATATTGGTCAATGGAAAACTATCTTTTAGTCAACGGAAAACCCTAACAAAAATAAAGATTATTTTCTATAGGTTGTTTTCCAGAAAAGTTTTTTGGAAAACAATCTTTGTCTTGTGTGGCTTACAACTCTTATTCTTTTGGTCGCGGGAAACAACATTTTTTTCTCTCTTTGGTCTCTTCTCTCTTCTCTTCCCATAGATTGGCAAACTTGTCAAACCTCATCAAGTAAGACGAGAATATTTTTCATTGGAGAGAAACCCAACTGTCTTATGAATCGTGCAACAGTAGTTGAAGCCAATATTTCAAGCTTCGCAAGTTTCCCTCCAACTGTTGTGATAGGTTGCTGGAAAACAGATCACCGTGGATTGGAATTATTGGTTGGTGTCAATAAAGGGCGGCCCTTGTAGTCTCTTATGGGTCCACTCTTATTGATTTGCCACATAAATAAAGTAATCAACTAACTATTTGATGATAAGATGAAGAAAAAAAAATTTAAAATTCTAAACCTTGAGTCTTTGATTATAGAATGCTTCTTGATAGAAAATTTGAAAACATTAAATCCAGTGTTCGGCTTCTTAAAACTTAAAACCATATATAAATCATGTGTTTGGACAATTTGGCATTTTGGTATTTATCAAACACTTTGTACTAGACTATTTTTGCAAGTTGAACTATTTAGCCTATGTGGCATTTTGAACTATTTGAAATGGAACTTATGGTTATTTTGAATTATGAGAAATATGGTTGATATATATGTGTGTGTATGTATGTTACCATCCATAATATATGAGTGTTAGAGATTATGAAAATTGGAGAACTAATTTTAATTGTATCAGTTGTCAAAATTTTATTTGAAAACCAAATTCAATTTTAGTTTTTTTTTTTTTTAACTATTTATATTGATTACATTAGTTGAGTTTACACAATACACATGTTATACATATTTTAAATTATATAAAAAATGTTATAAAAAATTTAAGCTTACCAAACACTAGAAAATGCTCTCAATCTCATTTTCAAGGCCATTACCAAACACCAGAAAATGTGATAGTTTTCTAGAAAATGCTTTTTGGAAAATGATCAATTTTCTAGAAAACGTTAATGCTAAAATAAACAGAGCGTAAATCTCACTCCCTTCTCAACTCTTGTCTACCCAACCACAATCCTCGCCGGGCCTCCGTTTGCTGCTGCACTACCTCGCAGTACCCAGGTGGTTTTGCTAAATTTGATTGATTGGCCGTTGCTATATTTTGATATCTTCACTGTTTGGGTATTGTTATATTTCAATATAACCTAGAGAGAGAGAGAGAAAGAGGAAAAGAGAGAGAGAGAGAGAGAGAGATAGAGAAAAAAATTCATAAGAATAGTTGAAGAGACATTCAAGATTTGTTCAATTACAAAACCAAAATCTAAAACATAATAAACTTCTCCAATTACACAAACCAGTTTTATACAAAGCCGAAGTCTAATTGGAAACTTTTAGGCTCAAAACAAAATTATCAAAGAAAAAAGAAAAGTAATAAACCTGATATACTGTAGAACACTTGCTCTAACAATTAATGGATAAAACTCAATTGTGCATATATACCGTAGAACACTTTTTTTACCCTATACGAATTCTTAAGTCAGTTGGGCATATATATCCAAAAAAATAAAATAAAACAACTGAGCATAAAAAGGCAAATAGTCACTTGCCAGTTTTGAGGTAGAATGGACAATCGGCTTCACCCTGATAGAAGCAAACGATGTGTTAGTAATGGAAAACCAGATTTTACTACGTTACAAAACTAATGAAACGAATAAAATAAGGAAAAAGTAAGAGGGTCGGGGCTGGCGGTAGTAGGTCGCACAATATTGAGAACAAGAACAAATCACCTAGGTCCGGCGAGGTAGTGCAGTGGCAAATGAAGGCCTGGTGAGAATTGTGGCTGGAGAGGCAAGAGCTGAGGAGGGAGTGAGATTTTAGGGAAAACGTGAAATAGGTTTTTCTTTTTTTTAGTTTGTTAAGATGTTATTAGGTGCATTAGGATGTATTGATTTTACAATGAGTTTAAGTAAAAGTCTGATGTGGCATGTTCTTATTGGCTGATGTAAACCAAAAGGTTTACACCCCATCCTTATTGAATTTAATCTCATATATATATATATATATATATATATATATATATATAAAACCAAAACTTTTGAAGTTCCTACAATTTTCCACATCATCATTTTAATTTATAATTTTTTTTTTAATTTTTAAAACTAAATAGTGAGAGAGTTCTAACAGGAGTCTCTCTCTTTTTTCCTCATCATTTTAATTTATAAAAAAATTTAATTTTTTAAACTAAATAGTGAGAGAGTCCTAATAGGAGTCTCTCTCTTTTTTCCTCAATCCTAATAGGAGTCTCTCTTTTTTAACTTAAGCCTCTGAAGCTTCCAAATTTTCCACATCATCATTTTAATTTATAATTTTTTTTAAATTTTTAAAACTAAATAGTGAGAGAGTTCTAACAAGAGTCTCTCTCTTTTTTCCTCATCATTTTAATTTATAAAAAATTTTAATTTTTTAAATTAAATAGTGAGAGAGTTCTAATAGGAATCTCTCTCTCTTTTCCTAAATCCTAATAGGAGTCTCTTTTTTTTTTTTTTTTTTACCTGAGTCTTTTTTTTTTAAAAACCTAAAGTGAGCCCTTAAAAAAAAATCTAACGTGAGGTTTAATTAAAAAAAAAATTATTTTTTTAATTCTAATTCTAATGTAAGTCTTTCAAAAAGTTAAAATTTTCGATTTTACATTACATATAGATAATAACAATGACGTGGCAAGCTTTAAGAATACGAGAATGCAATTTGTAGATCTACTATCAAGATGACATAAATTAAATTGGTAGTGGATAGTAGATTTAATTGCAGTTAACTATTATGTGAAGTTATCACCATAGAATAGCCCACGTCGGAATGTGTTATGTGAAATTAATGGTATGAAAGAAAAAGAATTTTTCTAAATCATTATATTGAAGAAATTAGTTATTTTCATTCATTTTCAAATTATACATTTTTAAAATTTAAGTCATATACCTTTAAGTAAAATAAGTACTTTTAATTTTTATTTAACTATCCCGTGCATCGCACGTGTTAGCGTCTAGTATATATATAAAACCGAAACCTTTGACTTTTGGTTGACCTCTCCACAATTTTCCACATCAACATTTTTTATTTATATTTTTTAATTTGATTTAATTCTTTTGATTTTATAGCACCAAATTGCAGAAAATTTATTAAATTAAAATATAGTTGTTTGGTGCCATACAACCACTATACTTAAAGGAGAACTAAATTATCACCTAATTAGGGAATTTTTAGATAATCCTAACAAACTATATAATAACTCCATTAATATAAATCTATCCCAAAAAACGGAATATATCTCCATTAATTTGATAATTTTTACGTTGATGACATTCAAAAAAAAAAATCAATCAAATTTCTTTATATCTATCAATCATGTTTTCTTTCTCATATTTTTTTTCATTTTATTTTTTATATTAACATTGATTATAAATTATAATTTCAATAGGATTTAAACTCTATAATTATAACAAACTAGTGTGTAACCCCGTACATATGCACGTGTACATTTAAAAACAATCACAATTACATATTATATATATGATTATGTTTTTTATAGTTTATTATATTGGACTCATCATTTTTTACATTAAATTAACTAATTTGGCACAAAATTTTAAAAATTTAGATTAGATAGGATATGTGGCACAAAATTAAACTCTAATTGAAATTCAATTTTTACCTAAATTAACTCACTTTGCACAAAATTCTAAAATTTAGATTAGATAAGACACATGGTTTAAAATTAGACACTAATTGAATTCCAATTGAAAATTTAATTAGATTTTCTCTCTACTTTACCTATTATTATATATATAGATGAGACTCATCAAATATATATCATTTTTAATTTCAAAAGGATTTAAAATTTATATCAAATGGACTCTACCAGCATATTCATCCTTTAAAAAAAATTATATAACCAAATTTGATTAGGAATCCATAACCCTATATTATATTATAAATAGTTTTTTTTTTTTAGGGATTATTTGTTATCATTTCAACTCGGCTTTTCATTCCTATTATGTGTTGTTGTAGTTTAAACTTGGTATTTGAATTGTTAAATTGTTAATTCACAGTTTCATTGTTCATCTATTAATCATGAATAATAATATTGCTATTTGCAACCATCATGATATGATATCAATGATGTGATCATTTTGAATGCTTTCCTTTAGAGTTTAGATAGAGTCTATTTTATGATTAAAAAAATTTACAATTAAAAGACTTTTGAAATTACATTTTTTTTATAATTTTTATTTAACCATCTCATGTATCGCACGGATTAGCGACTAGTAATAATAATAATAATAATAATAATAATAATAATAATAATTTGGTCTGCTATATTTGCCGCAAAATCCGATGTAATTAATCTAATCTAAAACAAATAGGTTGACTGCATTTTATATGTTCTCACCACATCCCACAAGTTTAGCAAGTTTCTTGGGGGATTTTCCCTTCAGCAAGATCTAGAAAAGAGAGATTGGTCAAAGAATTATTCAAATTTATCTAATTTGGCTTGCTTTATTTGCCACAAAATTTGAAGTAGTTAACCTAAGCTAAAACAAACAGGTCGACTGCATTTAATATGTTCTCACCACTTCCCACAAATTTAGCGAATTCCTCGAGGGATTTTCCCTTCAACAAGATCTAGAAACAAGAGATTGATCAAAGAATTATTCAAATTTATCATTAAAGTAGCTAATCCTATTATCCAACTAATAACAAAACTCAAGATTGCCATCTTTCTAAAACCCAAAAAATCAAAAGCCTTAGTTCTAATGAGGAGAGGATAATAAGTACCTAATTCTCATCATCAAGTTTACCTAATTCTCAGCCATATTCACTACTCTGACTTAGAGTAAATACAACAGCTTGGAAATACAATACTAATGTTTATGTGTGTGGATGCATGAGTAGTGTCTACTCCATGGTTTTATAAACCAAAACGGTCAAAGAACTGAGAAATAATCCGTTTTTTATTGGTTTTTACTGAACTGGTTCTAAGTCTAGCTCCTGGTTCGGTTTTTAAAATAGTGGTCGACTCTCTTTCCTTCATTACCTCCCTCATTCTCCCCAGTTTGTTATGTATCATTAAAGACAAATATTTGTATTATTTGTTCAATACTTGATAAATATTTCATTTGTCTTCAATATGACTTAAGCCCTCGCATGATCTGTCTTTGCTATGCACTGCTAGCTTCTATTTAATACTAGAAGAATGAGCTGTGGACTTAATTTCCTCTTATTTTGAACCTAGGTTGATAGGCCAATTTATTAGCATTCCCAAAAATCAACCTTAAAAAACAATTAAGAAGAACATAAATTATTGTACTTCTCTTTTCCAAAATAAAAATGGTTGTACTTCATTTGGTGTAGCATAATAGCATTGCGAATAAGGAGAGTTTTTTCCTATAATTCTTGCTTAGACTCTCCAGAAACTTGGCAATGCCATTTTTTTCCTAGGCCCATGCCAGGCATGTAGCACATAGCCTTCTTATATAACTAGCATATGAGAGTAAGTGTATAGGACTTGGATTGTGACACATGTTTGTATCCCAATGTGTCCAATGCACTAATGCACTAGGCACAAACCGTATCCTAAGTGTATAACACAAAATGCTTAACTTGGCATTATAAAGAAGATTAAGCATGTTGGGGGGGAGGGGGCGGATCTAATTATGCAATTAGCTAAGAACATCCACCAGAAATGAATAAAATATAAATTTGCATGCCTATGTTTTAAAAGATGTAAATGTATAGTCATAGAACCGAGTTAAATAATTGCTAAAAGGAAAATTGTTGGACCAATTTAGCCCAGGATCGAACTTACTCCATCCATTTCAATGAGAAGAAGGTTGTTTACCAGGACAAAATTAGTCTATGCCCATTTTAAAAAAAAACCATCCAACATTTTGCCCCCCTTCTCAAACAATCCAGCATTTTGAAATTCGATTTTGAGAAAATCGAGTTTAAAAAAGAGGGGCATTTCCCTAATTAGTTTGGGAAAGGGGGCAAAATGCTGGATTTTTTGCACGAAAAGGGCAAAAGCCCATTTTGTCCTTGTTTACCATTTAACTTACATGTTTACCATTTACCATTTGAATCTGTTTTTGCACAAATGTTTTTGGTTTATTTGCGATGTATTTCTGCAAATTGACAAAAATACAATTGTATTTAACAATTTTTATTTTTTATGAACTGAAAATTTTATTCAACAAAAAGAAAATTATAAGAAAAACAAAAGAAGCAGCCTCCCTTTTTACATAACTATACACACTCGGGGGTCAACAACCTAGACGAAAATAACCAATCCATGTCAACCTTGATTCCTAGACCACTTAGCTAATTCACGAGAAGCAATTTTTTTTTTTAAGAGAAAATTTTAATCTATGGCGTCCGCTTCTAATGATAGCTTTTTATCATCAGACCTATACACCAATCAGTTTTTAGTGTAAGTAAAGATTGAAGTCCAGATCTCTTATACAACCATTAGAGACTTTACCAGTTGAACTATAAGAAATTGAACCCAAGGAAAAACATGTCATGTGGACAGCCTCTACAAATTGATTTAGTTTCCAAGGAATACTGTCCCAGTGGCTGAGATGGAATTTATACATGTCTTAAAATCACTTCCTATAACCACAGGTGAAGCATCATAAAACAAGTTGTAAGATTGACTCCCATAAAATTGCCTCCACCTTGGATTGAATAGGGCTGATGGTATTCACTTTCTTCAAATGAGCAAATGCCAGCTTCTCTCTCTCTCCAATCTTTAGCTACCACTACAATAAGTTTTGTATTTTTATTATTTTATAGTTAACAAAATAATATTTTAATAAATTGCCCATAACAAATAGGGAAAAAAGAAAACTCTAATGCAAACCTACTCTTCATAATACTTTATTTGATCATTATTATTTTTATTGCTGAAAATGGAAATAGTAGTTTAAACTTTAAAGTTGAAGCCTGCCAAAACTCAAAAGCCCATCCCATAATTGAAGGGCTGTGGGCTTTTTTTTCTTCTATTTTGGGTTTTCTGACTGGTCATAGGAGGAATCAACTTATGACTACTCAAGGATTTTAAGCCAACAACATTGTATAGTGTTTCCAAAAAGAAACATTCATGGTAAAAATCCTCTATTTTTGTTTTGTCTAGGTTATCAAGATTGAGATTCTACACGGGTTACTCATGACCATGGTTTTTGTGACTATCGAAAATAAAATAAAACAAAGAAAAAGTGATCATCCTGTCAATGTCTATAAAGGGGAACATTGACAAGGCATAAGCTTCGGATTCGCTCACATGCGTTACTAAACAAACCCAAGATAATCTGGCTAACAGTTACGATCTCTCCTTTTATTTGGGTCCCATAGGATATAGTCTTCTGCAGATTAAACATTTTATCTGAACAATGAACAGAAATAGTCAAAAACCTCAACCTACCTTTAAACCTATCATCATCACCAACCACCATGTCTGTTATTATACTGATGATTCGATTAAGATTTCGACCAAACTTTGGTTATTTACTAATTAGGTGTATTACACACGCAGAAGTCTGTACATTTCACTTTGTCCATTCTACAGAAACAATATAAAATTTGAACTATGATATTAACTTGTACCTACGAGTTGCTCGTGTGAATAATTCACAAGGACAATTATTGTTGATGAATATAGAGAGAATAGAATATTCTAAACGTGCATTGTTGGGGTCAGGGTCTCTTTAGAGAAATCTCTCACCCTAGGCATTGAATTTTTTATAGTGTGGCTTTGTGGGAATCTTTGTGGGAATCGAACGCATACTTCAGGCTTAAAATTTACCACCCATAAGAGTGGCCAGACTACAGAATCTTTCCACGTCTTTACACACGCCAAGCTTGGAAAGTTCATCTTTACAGCATAGAGGATACAGCAAAGTTTGGAATTGAATATTTCGTTCAATATAAATGATTGTCAGAAATTCAGAATCCTGAGTATAAGCCGCATAGAATCTCACTGTCAAATCCCAGTAAGGTAATGGCCAACTGTAAGATTATATATGGGAAATTGGAATTGGAAAAGAGAAACAGTTGGATTATGCCTATTATTTAATGTAACAGTCTGCAAAAGCTAAAAATCTTTCAAAAAGGAGAATTTTTAGAAATTTGCATGAAAAGGATAGATTCACATGCAAAGTCCAGTTTGACTCAGTTGGAAAAGAAATTGCAGTCGTGTACAGAAAACCCTTTTTCAAAGAAGGAGAACAAGGGACTCACATGCCACAACAACATACAGACTGCCATTTCCAGTGCAACTTAAAAGAGCCAAGCCACAAACCCCATCTCTCATATCATATACCACTCAAAAAGATCAAACGGGCTCCCTATTTGTTAAACTAATACACATCAAAAGACACCCCATTATCGAAAAAGAAAAAAACTAGTTAGAGTAATCACACTTCCTACAATTTACAGTAAGTCTCTATGTAGCAGCCTCTGCTAATGTAACATCGACATTTTGTGTTGTAGCTGCAGTCATTTCAGCTGTTGGAATTTCGGGTAGTGGTTTTAAGAACTGTGTGTACTGGAATTCAATCTGTAAGCGTTGATGAAGAGGGGTTGATGCCATCAGACCTTTCTTTATATCCACCTGCAATTCCCTTATTGGAATTGCAGCCAAGAAGCTCTTTATGTACTCTTTGCAAGACTCCTTCCCTCGACATACAACCTCCTCTTCCTCGCTCTTTAAGGATTCCTCAGGCTTGGTTACTACTGTCCCTGCTACAGAACCCTCTTCCTTCGTGTTGGCCAGCTGAGCCTGCCGGTTCTTGGGTTCTGCTGCTGTAACAATCTGCTGATCACTGGCTGTGTTTTCGTCTGATGATTGTCCAGCATTTGGCATTTTATAAATTGCGGTATCTCGGTCAAATTTCAAGATATAGGCCTGATTGCATCCCTCATAGAGCCGCTCCCCTAACGTGTCAATGATGTAATAAGCTTCCAGCTCAACCTTGAGGATGAAAAAATGGTCATTCCAACTGACAATATACACTTGAGGTTCACCATTGCTTGGACATTCTGAACCAGTGCGGCTAATCTCATCCCAAATGTTGTCAAAGGACATGGCACCATGCAGAAAGTCAAATCTTCCCTCGTCCATCCCCTCTGGATGGAAAAACCCAATAATGGATTTCCCAGGCACTACTGAAAGAGGGCGTATCTTGGCTTGAAGGACCGTCTCAAGATCAAAGTGCTTGTCAGGGAATCGCTCCTTATATGTTACGTTCTCACAAAGGCTCCTCCACTCTAAAGATCCTTCTCTGATTAGACTATCAAATTGGGACTTTATGGGCATGAGATCACGATTGTTCTGAAACCAATCGGCAATGACAGCAACAAGAGCTGTACATGCACTCTCGCCTGCTGCCCGCTCACTCCGCTGATCAATGGAAGCAAAGAAAACTTGGGTCTCAAGCTTCATGTGTCCATCACGACTGGTTACTTCTTTCTGCTCCCAACTGCCTATGGCAAAATTGTCATCCCCAAAATCAGAAACTGAGGATCGATTTGCAGATGAATCCTCCTCTGTCTTGTGCCACTGCCAAGTTGGTTGCCATTATTGAATTTAGATTTCAGAATGGTTGTAGAAGAAAACAGATGTATAGAATATTAAATATGAACCTTACAGCATAAGTTTCATGTCTTCAAACAGAGTAACAATTTTGATTTGAGATCAATGAGATAATAAACTTCTTTTTGGTCAAGTTTTAGCTCAGCTTTTATCAGCAATAATTTGGAATAAGAGCTTAAGCAAATGGATGTAGGTATCATTGTTAATATATTCTATCTTTCAAAATAATCATTGAGGCTTTCCCTTATTTAATCTTTATACTTGACTAGAAATCAAAGAATGCACAGCCATCTTGAGCTTCTTTCCTAAACCATGAAAAATATGCAATTAAGAGTATATTCTTACCCCAAGAGAGAGAGATTCATCAGAGCTAAGCTGTCTACGATCAAAATCAATGTCGTCACCACCTTCTTCTCCATATGCCTTCTTCAATAATGGCTCCCCCTTGGCTTTGGGAGACCTGAAGTTCAGCTTCCTCTTCTTCCAAGGCAGTATGCTGCGCCTTGAACTTTGCGATAGAGATGGCTCAGGCACAGATGCAGTTGAATCCTCAATGTTTGAGCACCCAACATCTGATTTGCGATTGCTGTAGTAAACCCAATCCTCATCTCCACTGTTGATCCTCATATTGGAATAAAATGATCCTCCAGCATAATTAGCAGATGCCAGTGTGCCATAACTGAAAGACTTCCGGACAGTAGATTCCACCTTGACCTCATCTGATTCTCCATCCTCAAAATCATCAAGTGAGTCCGAGTCAAATGGGTAATTATAATCGCCATCCTCACTCCTGGCAGAGCATCTACCCTCACTGCTCTCTTCTTCACGGCAGGCCTTTTTCACTCTCCTTGCTGACACATACTCAGTAAAAATTTTAACTTTTCTAAGACCAGCTTTAATTGCAGAAAGCTCATCCCTTTCTGTTGAGACAGTTTCTCCCAACTGGGTTGGTGATTGAACAGGCACAATTGATCTCTGCTCTGGCTCCATGGCTTCTTGAGCAGTTCTCAGTTCCAATAAGCTTATTGATATCTGTATGAACAAAAAAAGGGTACCTTCAGAAGATATGAAAACATTGGACAGCAAAATGAAAAAGGAGAAAGTGTGAGTTTTCTCTAAACAGATAACAAATTACAAACTATTGAAAAGTGATGGGAAGGCACATACACAGAGTGAAGGAGTAGCCTCAGCAGCAGCACCGCCAGCAAGTGTGAGAGGGATTTTTATCTCACACTCTTTTTGATCAGCCGCAGAAGCATATTCAGCAAGATTCAATGAAGCCGTTCCGACAACAGGAGCCTTGTTCTTTGGTCCTTGACCTCGATTCAAGCCCTGGATTACAAAAATGTACTAAAGTCATGAAAAGTTCATTCAAAACTCTCTGAAGTAAAAAATGAAGGATAACACTATTAGATTGAGAAACTGCTACAACCTTCTATCCACAAGACTTAATATCATTCTAACAAGAAATGAATTCCAGAAATGTAATAATAACATCTTCACTTACAACAACATACTTCTAAGAAAATCTACCAAATATTATAGGTCTCATACAGTGAAAATACTAAACAATCTGCAAAACAATTTGCTCCAAATCCCAACAAAGTTAAAAAAAAAAAAAAAAAAAAAGGAGCATATTTTTTGGTATCTGAGATTGTCAGCATGAACCAGAAAGTCAGGAACACAACACAACCACCGGTCAAGTACCCTCCAAAATAAATCTGATTCCCCATACCTTTACTAACTCAGTTACAGAATTGATAACATACAAAATCCACTCATCAGTTCCACAGAGAGGAATTGATGAACGTAGAAACATTCATTCTCTCAAGTCAACTCCCAACAGCAATTCAAAAGAGAAGAAGTAATTAAATAAAATTTTAAAAATTAAAAAAAAAAAAAAACCGCACGTGCCAATATTCATCCATCAAGATTCATATCATGCTTCATTTAATTTTCAAATTTTATACAAACATGAAAAATTTGAAGATCAATTCAGTAATTCACCTATATTTTCAAAGATAAACACCTTAAAGCATTCAAACACCCAAAAAGAAAAAACTAACAATAACCCAATGAAATCAATCTCCCAAAAAATGCTACAAGATTTTCAAGATTCATACCCAAAAGCCAAGAAAATCAAACAAACAAAACCCCAACACAAAATTAGTCACAAAAAATCAATCCTCCCCAATCCCCATCAAACCCAGAAAAAATCCCACAACCCTTTAAATGTAAAACCCCCACTAATTAACAAAAACCCACCAAAGACCCACAAAAGAAAACCAAAATAATACTGAGGTTTTTAGAGAGAGAGAAGAAAAGCTTAAAAACTCACATTGAAAACAGAGAAAGAGATCTCCCAAGGGTGAAACACATTGTCCTTATACGCAGAGAGATTACAAAGGCTTTGAAACTCTTCGTCCCACTCAACGACACCGTTTTCTTGGTGCTGCTCACCTTCCACCTCTACCTCCACCTCTCTTGTATAGTTTCTCTTCACGGCTGTCCTTCTCAGCGAGCTCAGAGCCAATTTGGGACCCTTCCACTTAATCTCGACCGTCAATCTCGCCACCTCACCTCCTCCTCCTCCTTTCTCTGCACCCGCCCGCACCAGATCGCAACCCTCCAACCCCCGCACCACCAGCCGCACCTCGTACTTCTTCGTCACCAGAGGCGGCCATGGCCGCCACCTCATCATCTTCACCACCATTATTTCTCAAAACCAAAAACAACCCACTTGTTTTTTTAAGGAAAAAAAAACAACGTTAATACAAAATTTGAGAGAATCCCAGGAAGTGTTTTTTTTTTTTTTTTTGGTGTTCAAAAATGTTCCACTTCGGATCTTGGAAAAACAGCTCGAGGGATTCAAAGGGCTTATAAATTGTTATGGGGAAAAATTTTACAAACTTCAACGGATAAATATGAGAGCTATGGAAATAGAGTGAGAGAAAATGGAGGAGAATATGCCGTTAATGTTGCAATGAGAGAGAGAGTTTTAGAGAGAGAAAAGAAAGAGAGGGTCTTTATCGAAGGTGAAACAAACAACACACTGTTTCTTCGTAGATGGGTTGGGTTTGGTTTTTTAGGTTGGGACTTGGGGACACTTGACTGGGGGTTAACCACACTTGTTAACTAGGGTTAAAGTGACTGACCACCTGTGGTTAAAAATAATTAATAAAATAAATAAAAACAACAAAAAAACAATTTAGGCGAGTAACGGCGTATTAACGAGGTAGTTGACTTCCGTTGTTCTTTTTAGGTTTGGTCTTGATACTCTCTCTCTCTCTCAGCCTCAGCCTTTGTTTTTTTTGTTTTTTTATTTCTAAAAGAGGAGGATGCGTTGGAGTGATTTTTGCTTGGGTACTTTCTTTCAACTGACTTTGAAATAAATTGCAACAAGAATTTAATGTGTACGGCATTTATAATAAATTGCAACAAGAATTGCTGTGTGTGGCATTTATGGTGCGTCCATGTGTGTCAAGGGTCATCTAATACCTGTTGAAGATATCATCGAATACTATCTCTATGTGGAAATTGCTAATACCATATATAAATATAATTAACTATAAATGCAATACGAGAAATTTTAAGATAAAAAATGGTTTCACTTTCATCTTTTTTAACCACTGATCACCTCTATTGGTAAGTGAATTATTATTTTTTTTTTTTTTTTTTTTTTTTTGATAAGAAGTAAGTGAAGTATTATGAGTGGATAGGAATCAACTTTGTTTCCTTTTAGCATAAAACTAATCCAATTCTGTTACGTTAGTTTTCTAAAAATATATTCTACAAAATGGCATATTTTTTTGAAAAACATTTCTAAAAAAAATATAACTCATGTTTCCTTTGTATTATGGAATGTGACATCATATTTAGTGAACCACAATATGTCGATCGAGATCGTTAACTACATACCCACGCGAAGCAAATGGATGGCATGAGGACTGAATTTTTGTTATGAGGTGACAAATTTTGGGCATAGCATAAACATCTAAAGAATCAAAGGGTGCACATATGACGGTTTAGAATTAAGGAGAAGCTCTAATAAAAAAATAATAAAAAAATTAAGGAGAAGCTCTTATAGCGATTTACCTACAATATGAGGAGTGGGCAATCGATTGATTAGTTAGACAGTAATGAAGGTACAATTCACCCACAAATTTGAGTGGCGGGTAAGCATGGATGCAAGGGAAACGAGCCACCTCAAGGATCTTGCAGTGATTGCATTAGGTAAAATCATTTTGTTGGGTTAAATACATTGATTAATAATGCCATGTTCACTTAATTTAAAAAAAAAAAAAAGTGTATAGAATCTATAGATATGAACTCAAGGCATTGTCAATTCAAAGCTTTTTGATAGATTGTTTGAATTAAGTTTGGATCTTGGCATATAAATGTCTCTTAAGCATTGAGTTTCAAATTTATGCTTCATATAATAAAGCCATGAATTGAGAAATGAGAGTAATCATCAATAATAGTAAAAAAATATTGCGCACCAAATAAAGAAACAACTAGTAAAATAACCCTAAATGTCAACATGAATTAATTCAAATAATTCACTACACCAATTATTCTCATTAGAAAAAGGCAAATGAGTATGCTTAGCAAGAAGGTAGATAGGATAAAAATAAATCTAAACAATTTTAAAATATATATATACTAAGAAAAAAAAAAAAATATATATATATATATATATATATATAAGGATCACCCAAATGTCAATGTTATAAATCAAGTAAATTTTGTTGAGTCGCCAATAATGCAATGATAGTTATTATGGGATGAAAGTAGTATAGACCATCATGCTCTCACCAAAAATAAATAAATAAATAAATAAAAAACGTGGTTGTGAGATTGGCAATGGATTGTATGAAATTCGTGTTAAGATCAGAGATAAGTTGTTGATATAGTTCCGTTTTGTGAGTTGAGGTGCCTTATCCTTAGGTACGGCATCGGCAATAGCATCCCTTGTGGTGGTGTCTACACTCCATGCTTTGGTGGTTAACCATGGAAGCTTATAGCAATTTAATTTGGTATGGTATGTTCTATTTTATGGTAGTTATCGTAGTGAGACTGAGGCTTTTTCTTGTTGTCAATGATGGGTGAATGGCCCTTAATTTAGGTCTCCGTCTTACACAATCAATTACTATAAGCACTACTAAATCAAGCTAACAAGGGCTTGCAACTTTGACTTCTCCAAGAGGAAAATAGAATTAGATCCATGGCAAGCATTTGGTTACGAAGAGCACTATATTAGGAATTGATAAACATGTTGTTGATACTCATGAAGTGCATTCAAAGACCCATAGGTATATTCAAGTATGGTGTTGTAAGAATCAAATTCATCCCACAAAACTTTGGATTTGGTAGAATATGTTGCGATAGAGACTAAGGATGCGTTTCGATACCGCTGATTTTGCTGAAAACTGAAAACAATGTAACAAAATAATTTTTAAATGTATAAATAGTGCCATGAGATTCATTTTTAATGAAAAAATTGCTGAAAAAAGAGATTTGTGAGTTCTGTAAACAATGCACAGAACCCACTGGTATGACATAAAACCACTGAAACACGCTTTTCCAAAAAAAAAAAACAAAACAAAACAAAAGACACAGACTTGAAAATACAGTATCCAAACGGATACTAATTCTTAAAGTTTAGTGCGTATAGAACGCTTGATTTGAAACACACAAGCAAAGCAACATTGCCATCGGAAAATCAATCGTGAAAATCATTCCAAACTTCCTCAACTGTATCAATGTAAACCAAATGACATCAAGTTGATTAATTATCGATAGCAAGATGTTGAGATATGGGTGCTTGATACAATTTAGACATATGACAAGTAGCGATGGATTACTTTTTATTAAATTCCAGTAGTGAACCGGTGTGTAAGCAATATAATTCAATTACACATTAACAAATTTGCAAGTTAGATCAAAGTATGCGAGATAAGGTTATAAATATTCTTATTAGTTGTTGTTGTTGTTGTTGATGTTATTGTTGTTGTTATTATTACTTGAGATAAGAATGCCTTATATTCACGCATTTATTTTTTCATATACATCGCTCTCCTTTCAAAATTCAAATATTCCAAGATTTTCAAATGGGTATGAAAAATCGTACTAATTGAGGTGTTGCCGTAGCCCGTAGGCCAGTAGATTCTCATTATCCTCTTAGCTTCTCATTATCTCAAAGAGGGTATTTGTAAGCCTATTAATATCATCCATTACTTTTAAGTTATGGGCTGAAATTAAAGTAGTTCCAAGTTTTCATGATTCTAAATTTTTACGTCTAAGTAATCTGACAACCAACCTAATGAGTAAATGAAAGTACTTATTTTTAGAATCGTACTATCTTGTTTCTAATTAGTGTAACTTTAATTTTAGTCCCCACTTTCCACCAAATTCAGACTATAATCAACACCCTAAACTACCCCTAAAAGAAGAGTTAGAAAAAGACGTTAATAACTTGATACACAGATATCCCATGTCACATGACTCATATTATTGCATTTAAAAAAAATGTAATAATAAAAATAAATCCTTAATGTCAATTTGGAATTATTTGCCGCTTGAAATGAATTTCATTGGCCATGCCCTTTTTCACAATTACTTCAAACGCGTTTTAGCAATTTCCTTGCTCATTTGCACAACTGCATATTTATTTGAATAATTTTAGTATTCTATATTTTGATACACATTTTACTACATTTATCTTTACTGTATATAACAGTGATAGATATTCAATCACAAATTCACAATTTGCCATATAAAAAGTTGTGACAAAATATGTGTAATACTAAAATTATTTTATTTAATACATGCTAATAATAGAAGTATCTTTTCTTCCCACTAAAAAAAAAAAAAAAAAAAAAAAGGGTAGCTTTCCTTATTCCTCCATGCAATCAATAGTGATATGTCATCCCTCTTTGTAGTTTAGTAATTATGGATTTTTTTATTTTGGACATGGTGCTATATTAGTCAACAAATTTAAGTCAACGTTGAGATTATATCCCAACCTAGCTAGCTCATCAATTTTGTTTGATTATTTCAAATCAATTTCTTATACAGTAAGTGATTATTTGACTCGGTGTGCGCCACATGTGCATTGCGCATGTGGATATTTTGCTTCGAAGAGTGGGTAGGGATCAATCAATCAAACCTCTTTTTCGGCTTCCTTTTTTGTGAACAAGAATGAGAGGCATACCCACAAGTTTTCGTTTTTTCTTCGTTCATATGGGACAGTTTGCCTTTACAGCCTGGCTTTTGAACTGAGAGGTTTTTAGAGCCTTTCGAGTTGGGAAGTATTAATTATCTCGTTGTTGTCGCAAGCAACTTGAAAGGAATCCTAACCTCATACTGAAAATTGCTGATTACTTAACATGATGACCAAAGTCATGCATAGATAATTAAATAGATTTGAGTTCTTCTAGTCCTATAAATAAATTTATAAATTTTATCACAATTTTTTTACACATTAGACTGTGACTAATTGTTTATAATTTTCAGATAAACTTATAATTTTTTTCTAACTATTCATAATTTTTCAAAAGAAAAATTGTGACAAAAATTATGTATTTGTTTATATGGTACTAGATTTTTTGAAATAGATTCTCAAAAAAAAAAAAAAAAAAAGTGTCATGCATAATATGTGTGAATTTAGTATTTTGTTACGTATGTCTTTAAGACTAGAAGCACCTAGTTCTCATTCATTTAAAAACAAAAAATAAGAAAAATACTAGCACGACTCCCTTATACTACATATGTCAATGAGAGTGGTCACGAATTTCAGATAGTGACATACAAGAGTTGAATTCTTGATCCACACTACTCCGAAGGCTCTTTGCTCATACTTCATACTTCATACTAAGATATTTTGGCTTTGCCCTGAACTATACGCTTTTATTTTTAACTCAATTAGTGTTCATTTGAGACAGTTAGTTTTTGTTAATTTATTGGACTTAAAAAAATAAGTTGATTAAAAGTACAATTCTAAAATGGGAATTATCAACTTTTTTTATTTTATTTATTTATAATTTGATAGTTGAGAGAGAAAGGGAATTTAAACCATAAACGTCTCTATTAAAAATGCAAAAAAGTGTTAGGGCACATTTGGTAGACTGTAATAGACGCTGTAATGTAATAAATATTCTTATGGCATAACTATTCGGTTGTTTGGTTATGCTTTTATTATAATGAATAGTTATTCCTTATGAATAATTATTCTTCAAAATGAAGAATAAATATTCCTTATTAAAAGTACTGAATATCTATTCCTTCATCTTATGTAATAACTTTTTAAAAAGGTTTCCTAAAAAGCCATTAGTTGCCACATCTTCAAAAGGAAAGAAAATAAATTTTTCTTGTTGTTAATTATTAGCTCTATTTTGAACATCCTAAAATAAGTATATTTTAGAAAATTTGACTTAAAAATAATTTAATTACACCTTCTTTTTATACTTAACTAAATTGTGGATGCATATTCAGGATTTTATTCCTAAATGATCATCAAACTAATGAATAGTAATACTTATTACATTCTAACTTAATGTATTTTTTGTAATACTTATTCCTGTTCCCATGTAATAATCATTACAATGTACCAAACATGCCCTTAATTAAATTGCATGACTTTTAAAAGGAATTGCGGACTTGAATACAAGATTAAACCTTATTGGAAACAAAATCAATTGGAATGGGTGGAATGGGAATTGCTGACTTGCTTGTGTGATTAACAATTTACACTAAAAAAGTACATATTTGAGTCTCATATGTGTCTGTTAACCCTTGGTTCTGTTTGGGCCACATAAAAATCCTACCAAAAATGAAATGCAGAGAGTGAATACTATTGATCCACATTCTTCTGGCCTATAAAACATGGTCTTGTTCTTTTCATTAATTATGTCATTAGGCACAAGTCTGAATCAATCATTGAGCATCATGCAAATCAGGTACCCAATATGGTTGTTGGGAACTTGACGCATTCAATATATCCCCCATTGTTATATTTTTTTTTTTTAATTTTCTATCACAAATTGAAAGCTGAAGTTTTAATACTATATGAAATGAAAGTATCAGTAGCGAATAGCCATGCCTCACGCTTTTAATAAAAAAGGACAAAGTTTCATTTTTCCTATTTTTATATATGTGGTGGAGACAAATTATAATAATATCACGTAATTATCGAAGAAAAATAAGCCAGATTTAATTATTTTAGAGAGACCATCAGTTTGTGAGAGTCACTATCCTAGCTGGGAGTACAATGCGTTGCATATTGCTTTTGTTGAAAACTTGATCCTCGAAGCAGTCCTTGCGACTTCAAATTATACATATGAACAAATTGCAACAAGTTATATAGTAATCATTGTTATTATTAAATATTAATTTGCCACCTTCAAAACAATTTGGTCATGAAGCACGATGGAATATTCCCATCAGTATTGTTTATGAAATATAACTTTTCTTATTCTTTCTTTCTTTTCTTGTTCTTTTTCAGAATGTAGAGTAATTAATATAATACAATAACCCTTTTCTTACCTAAACTTTCTCACTCAACAAAATCTCACAGTATTAAAATTAAAAGTTGAGTGTTGGCTAAAAAAACAAGACAGAAGTTTATTGATATAGTTGGCACCGAGTAACAAACCAAATGAACTTGTTACAAGACTTTCCAGTGAGAAAGTTCAAATACACATAACCCTTGGTTTCAACTAGTATGTATAGACACTTTATTTGGGGTATCATACTCATATTATATCTATGATGTACTTGTGTTGCAACGGTGTCCTATCTACCATATCATGTTAGAATTTTTTTTTTAAATTGTTCATGTCATTGTATCGTACCTATTCTCATGTTCATGTATGTGTTTGTGCATCCTAGGGTTTCGACAATATATTTTCTTTGTTTTTTTAAAAAGGTATTGGCATGCACTTGGTGAGGATGTTGTTAAAGTATCCTTTATCTTAAATTTTTGGTCGTATGCTTAAGAAAGTTAAAAATACCACATATTGAATTGGTCCCCAATATGAAGGGGGAAAAAAACAACCTAGGGAGAATTCCTAACGATCGGCACATTAGCCTATGTAAAGTTCTCGACAAAAGTTATTCAGAGTCTGAGTTAGCTGTTTAAAACAAATCCTCTCTCAAGTTATATTTGATGCCCATAATGCATTTGTGTCAAGCAGGTTGATCACTAGATATGAAGGGGGGGGAAAAGCAAATGGTGCTATAACTAGATATGAAGAAGGTGTATGATAGGATGGAATGAGTTTTCTTCTATGCAAAATTACAGAGAAACTTGGCAGAAATAAGTGATTGGCAAATTTAATCATGGAACATGTTTGAGTAGTCTTGTATGCAGTCATTTTGGATGAGGAGCCACAAGGATGCTTCTTCCCTATTAGGCCTGGGCTCACGCAAGATGACTCCCTCAAATTATACCAATTTTAATTTTAAGGCTTTTATCTTGAGATATATGATAATAAATCAATTTTATTTTAAGAAAGATCATAATCGAGCATATAACCTTGGTAAGAGATAATAATTTTTTTTTTTTAAATTCTTGGACATATCTAATAATCAATTACACAACTTTTGTCCCATCTCAAAAGGAGGAAAAAAAAATTCTACTCATTAGAATTTAAAAATTGATAGGCTCTAAAATTTTAGTATATATATATGGACATCAAAATTAATAATTTTGTATATAATATATTTATAAATTATGACTTATTTTAACATTATATATATATATGTGTGTGTATGTGTGCGTGCGCGTGTGCGTGTGCGCACATACAACATTTGTCTTGATTTATGTCTACTGTATAGTACGATAACTCCACCCTTAAATATAAAATCCTAGTTTCACTCTTGATAGTAACAGTAAAATTGTTATTATTATTAATAAGTGGCATGATTGGCTTTAAATTTGTAATTGTGAATCGCCTTTTTAATTGAAATATATCTTATTCATGTTATATCCGTAGAAGAATTTCCAAGATAAACCATACAAAAACTATACTAATAGTCTAATCTAATATTATACCTTTTTTTTTTTTTTTTTGATAAAATCTAATATAAAACTTAACATTACCAACATGGTTACATAGGTAAATCACCGGACGTCATCTTAAAATAAATGAAAAGATCTTATCAAATAAAAGGAAAGAGAGGGACCAAAAAAAAGTGGCCACAATTTCAATTAATAAATGAAAGTGGAATAGTCTGGCTAAAAAAATACAATAGTGATTGATGGTCACACATGAAATAAAACGGCTTGTCTACAATCAACCAATAGAAAGACGAAATCTATCAAACAATTAAACAATTCTATTGGACGAGACAGCGATTGCCCTGCACAGCACTATATACGAAACCGGCTTTTTTTCGCCACGACGTAACATTTCATCTCTTTATTTCGGTAATTATTTTTATATATAAAAAAACTAACTATTAATTTCCTTTTGTCCGTGATTGTATTTATTTAAATAATGCCATATCATATCATTATATATTATACTATATTATATAATAAAAGTTGAGTTTAAAAGCAATGGTTACTTTCACTAATTAATAAATTAATTTTATATATTTTATTCAAATATATTTCCTCAATTAAAGAATAATATTTGATAACTATTTAATTTAAGTAAAACTTTGGTATAGTATATTAATTTCGGGATTTTAGGTGTAGTATCATATGTGAAGTGACAACGCAACAAACCTGAACATCTATTGGCAAAGCATGCCAAAGAAATGGCTAGTTTTGATAATTATGTAATTTGAATGAAAGAAAATTTATCGCTAAGTTAGCTATTACTCATGATATAATGAATTTATTTTCTTCTTAATAAAGTAAATTACAAGTTTTTCATGAAAAAGAATTCAACAAATTTCTATTTAAACTGAAAATCTATTATAAAAAATTTCATAACTTAAATCTCACATAATAGCCCACGTTTTTTTTCATAAAAAAAAACCCCCCATGTTTTGACTAAGGGATAGGATTTAATTAGTAAATTAATTATATATTTTTTATTAGGATATATTTCCTTAATTAAGGAATAATATTTAACAACGGTTAAATTTAGGTAAGATTTTATCATTTAAATTTCAAAAAAAATTTAAATTCTATTCAAACTAAAATTCTATTATACAAAATTTCTAAACTTAAATCCCACACAATAACCGTTTTCTTTCTAAAAATAAAGCAACCAATGTTTTGACTAAGAGATAAGATTTAATAAATTAATTAATTATATATTTTTTGTTAGGATATATTTCCTCAATTAAGGGATAACTTAACAACCGTTTAATTCAGTTAAAACTTTGTCATTTAAATTTCAACAAATTTAAATTCTATTCAAACTAAAATTTTATTATAATTTTTTTTAAACTTAAATCACATACAACAACTCACGTTTTCTTTCTAAAAAAAAAAAATACAACTCATATTCTGACTAAGAGATAAGATTTAACAATAATTTTTAAAAAATTTATATTCTATTTAAACTAAAAAGTCTATTATCAAAAAATCCCACACAAGCCACTTTTTTATTTTTTTTTTCCTCAGATTGCATTATATAACAATAATTTAAAATAAATTTAAATTCTATTCAAACTAAAGTCTATTATAAAAAATTTCTAAACTTAAATCTCACATAACCCGCATTTTTGTTGTTTTCGTCCTCAAGTTTATCTTATTAAATTAATATTCTATTAGGATATTAAACTACAAAACTCTTAAGTAGGAGATAAGATTTAATAATAACTGAATTTAGATAAAACTTTAACATCTAAGTTTTAGAAATTTAAATTCTACTCCAACTAAAAATCTATTAGCAAAATTTTCATAACTTATACATATTCAGTCATAACTTTTCGATACAATCCTTCTTAACCAATAAGTTACTCCTATAATTAAATCTCACCCAATACACCACATGTTGTTGTAATTTTTTTTTTTTTAAATACAACTTACGCTTTTTTTTTTTTTTTTTTTTAATCCAGACCGAGCAGCCAAGTATTATTCAATAGTAAAAAAGTACACTCTGTCCCGTACAACAAGAGGAGCTAAATCATCAGGAATTGACTCAATCCAAACCCCTAGCTCATTACCAGACTTGGAACGTCTCTAGCTAGAAAATGGGCAACAGAGTTGCCAATACGTTTAACATGAGTAATACTACAAAAACGAAAATTAGCAGCTAGGATTAGTACATCACATATCACTAGACCGTACTCTGGATGGCTAACGTCTTCAGCCATAGTTGCTTTGACAATTACTTCTGCATCTCCCTCCGCTATTGTCTCGAAGATGCTTAATTCCTCTGCAAAATTCAAAGCCCTTCTACAAGCTAGAACTTTCACAGTTGCAGCAAAAGTAGGGATGGGAATTCATTCAGAAACAGCTATAATAACACAACCATAAGAATCGCAAACAACCACACCTAAGCTAACTGCTACCACCTCATTAAAAATAGCCCCGTCAAAGTTAATTTTATAATGAGGGGAGATCGGGGGGATCCACCTAACTGCTCTAATTAGTTCTGTTGGAGGCCGAACATGATAGGATTGGGCAAGCTGGAAATCCTGGCAGAAAAATTCCAGCTTTAGTCCGAATCATAGTTGCCTTTGTAGTGGGTTCTCCTAACCTATCCGTGTTACGCATATCCAGATCACCCAGATGATTACGGGAAAGAGGTTAACATCCACACGTTCTTTCCTCAAGAAGATCATTTCCAACAAATTAGCAAAGAGGGTAAATCTATGCTTAAAGCATTTCTTCAATTCCTCATCAGCATCCTAAATAACCTATAACCATTGACAATTCCAAAGGGCATGTATTGTATCTACTCAAACCAATTTGCAAGTTAGGCACACAGCATTTCGAACCACATTTCTACGCTGCAAGTTTTGAAGAGGTGGCAAGGATTCATTAGCAGCTCTCCAAATTAAGTGTTTTACCTTGTAAGGTACCTGTAAATTCTAGATGCCCTTCCACAACTAGCTATTACCCCTAGTCAAGCAACTTGGTTGCTTGTTTCGTTTAGATTTTACCATCAAATGGTATGCTGTCCACGTAGTGTAGTCCCCATGAGTTGTTAGGAACCATACTTGTTTATCTAGTATCTCATGAATGCTCAAAGGGATTCCTGTTATGATTTTTGCTTTATGAGGTAGAAATTCCTAGTCAATTAGATTAGTCTTCCACATATGAGAACCTTGGTCTATGAGGTCACAAACCCTGGAATTTGGAGATAAACCCGAAGCAGGAGATAAATTTTTGAGCTCGATACCTTTGGAAACCAACTATCCCCTCTAACCTTAATAGTCTGGCCGTTACCCACTCTCCAAATCGTGCCCAACTCAATTACGAGTTTTTCCTGGATAATGCTCTTTCAACCATAAGATCCTGTAAAGTTGTGATTTACAACTATGTTTTATGTTGGCTTTATTCCATGACAAAAAGTGCTGTAATTGCTTTAATTTTTTTCTTTGTATTTTGTGAGATTTTATTGTATTGAGTTTAGTATTAAGTTGGTGAAAACTCAAGCTTAATTGAAAATTAGTGCATTTCACAACTAG
Organism: Lithocarpus polystachyus; assembly: GCA_033629205.1. Lineage (NCBI taxonomy): Eukaryota > Viridiplantae > Streptophyta > Magnoliopsida > Fagales > Fagaceae > Lithocarpus > Lithocarpus polystachyus. The sequence goes on along the minus strand of CM066168.1, from coordinate 32,418,760 downwards.
CTCGCAAGAAGTTCGCGAGAAGAATTCTCGCAAAAAAGGCACGTGAGAAGCATATGACTGGAAGCTGAAGAGTCATGCTAAGTTGTCAATTTCGTGAGTATTTCGCGGGTAAGGCCTTCTCGCGATATACCCGCAAGACTCCCTACTTGGAGGATTGTTAAATATGACTTTCTTACCCTTCACTCATACTATATATACCCTCATTATCCACAAATGTATAAGGAAGCCATTTTAGAGGGAAAAACCCTAGATAGGTTTTTAACAGCACACACACCCATCTTTTGAGAGAGGGCTAGTCATCCTTAGTGAGAAATCATTCTAGCCTCTTCTCTTTCCCTCTCCTATTGTCATACCTTGATAGGAAAATTGTGCCCAAACACAATTCACACATTTTCAGAGTGTAAAAAGTGTTTTGGAGTTTGGGAAGCATTGAGAATTTGCCAAAAAAGCCAGTGAGGCTTGGCGGATGCAATTGGGCATATTGCGGGATCCGGAAAGCTAGACAAAACACGGTTCCGAGAAGCCTTGTTGGAGTAAGAGCTTAGAGGGCTTAGTTATATTGGGAAGATTAGGCTTGAGAGGAGATTTGTACCCAAACACAACCCACACCTTTCAAGAGTGTAAAGAGTGTTTTGGAGTTTGGGAAGCATTGAGGATTTTCCAAAAGAAATCGGTGAGGCTTGGCGGATACAATCAGGCGTATTGCAAGATCTGGAAAGCTAGATCAGGCTTGAAGGGTCTCTTAATATTCGTGTATCCCAACTTATTGTCTAGTGGATCGATTTACTGCTTGGAGGGCAGCGGAGAGGTTTTTCGTCGAGTTCTTTGGTTTCCTCTTCAATAACACATCGCCGTGTTATCTTGTGTTTGCATTTCTTTTCCCTTACTCTTGTGCTTTACTTTCATTGTTTATTGTTCATATTTATGCACTAGAGTAGTATCGGTTGATTGCGCTTCATTTACTCTTATTTCCGCACTTAAATAAGTTAGAGTAAAAGCAATCTAGCCGTAATTTTTAATTGGGGGTCTAAACAACTCTTGTGTTTTAACTCTTTGAACCTCATTCCTTCTTCACTCTTTAGTTGACACAAATTTTCCAGCTGACCTAGTTAATCTTCCTTTGCTCTCCTTAATACCCCCACCAAAACTTTCTAATAAAGGTTTCGATATCCTTGACAAGGCCTTTTGGTAGTTTAAAGCATGACATGGTATATATGGAGATTGCTTGGACCACCGCCTTAATAAGAATCTCCTAACCAGCCTGTGACAAGTGTTTTTCTTTCCAACCCTTTAGTTTTTTCCGTATCCTCTCCTTAATGATGCTAAAAGACTTCTTCTTTGCTCGACCCCCACCCAAACTTACGCTTATGTTTTAATGTAATAAATTCATCTTACTTATTATTCTTTACTTCTGAATCTGCATATAAGATATTATGTCAAATGAAGTTTAATATAAAGAAGCAAAATAATGGACACCTATTTAAGTTCTTGGTTCTTTTATGTAAGTTTTTTTTCTCTCAATTTTTGAATTCTTTTGTGTATGTTTTGATTTTCAATCATGGTTAGTTTTTTAAATTTGCGAGTGTGTTGATTTTTTCAATTAAACTATCACTTGGAAAAATGGGTATTGAGGAACTATTTTGTTTATTATTGTTTGTGCTAGCTAGAGTACAGATTAAACATAGCCCAAATAGAAATGATCAAACTCATTTTATATCTCATATTAAGAAATTAACACAAAACACAAAGAGAATTTTAAAATATAAAAATAGATAAAAACTGATAAAGTCTAAAGTCTAAACAATCAGAACTTAAAGTAATTATTTTTATTAAAATTATTTACTTATTTTATAATTTATTATTTGCTTATAATTTAGTTTTAATTATTTTAAAATTTTTGAGCTTACATATGAACTATCGAGGTGGACATCACACTAGAATAATACTAGTGTTATACATATGAGAGAGAGAGAGAGAGAGACGCTTGAGTTAAACATGTCATTTTAAAATTGAATGTGTATTTTAAAAATTCACTATTTGATTAAAGCTTCTTATACTACATGCTTGTAAATTTTAACATTATAAGAGATAACAATTATATTATCATTTAAAAATATTTAAATTTCAAATTATTTGTATTTTAAAATCATACACAATATATGAATTTAATTATGAACAAAATAGTAGTAAATGACATTCAATTAACATAAAATTTGTCGTGCATGTTAAGAAAAAAAAATTATGTGTTTTGACTGTAAATTTTTAAAAATACTAATTTAAGTAGAAATTATTGGGTAGTGTAAGATTAATAAATATTTATAAAAAGTATAACTTAATGCTATTTCATATGCATGAGAGAGAGAGAGAGAGAGAGAGAGAGAGAGAGAGAGAGAGAGAGAGAGAGAGAGAGCTTTCTTTCACCCATGCATAATTTTTTGCTATCCATATGGTTAAATATAAGTGTAAAATCCTTTTTTCAATTTCTAATATATTAAGTAATTATTGGAATAAATTTAAGTGTATAACAATTTTAAAGAATTTGTCTTCAAATTCAGTTTTTACCTTTGACAATTCAATGATTATTTTTCCAATGAGAAGTGAAAGGTTTGGGATTGTTACTGTTCCAACAATTCTTGGTGCTGGAGGGAGTTCTTTACAACTTAACAAAGCTGTTAGGTGTATGTAAACACTCTGTTAGGTTCTAAGACTTTAGGAACTAATATATTAGAACTTCAATTTGTAATATGTTGGCAAACCATGATTAAGACATAGAGTTTAGGTTTAGACTTGCTCAAAGTGTGTTTAATTGTAAAATTGGAATTGAGTGATTGCAGAATTTATTGGACAAAATCTGCAAGGCTCGATCGATCAAAAATTAGACTCGATTAATCAAAACTCGTGCAGATTTAATTTTCTGCAGAATTTCCAATTCAGCCCAAGCCCATATTACATGTAGGGTTTTGTGTTTCACTCCAAGTATAAAAGGAAAAACCTTAACTATATTTTAGAAGTCTTTTTGAGTGTTGTGTGTTGAATCTTCTGTAAGATCTAGAGATATTTACCTTCATACACACACATAGAGTTGTCAAGATTAAGGTTCGGGTCAAGAACTTGATAATCTCTTCAGTTGCTACATAAAGAACTTTAAACAAGATCTGAAACTTTTGAGTGGAGTCTCAAAGTCACAAGTAGGAGAACTTGTGGTTGTAGTAGATCAAAGAAAGAAGTAGTCCATATACTCGGAGTTGTCACGTAATCATTGTAGTAAGTTTTCTACTTAAGGTAGCAATATGATGTTAGTGGTCTAAGTTCTATTGTAAAAAATTCAATTATTTCATAGTGAATTTGTTTTACCTTGAAGATAGTTAGGTTAAATTCTCCCGAGATTTTTTATCGGTTAAGTTTTCCTAGATTATCATATCTTGTGTTCTTTATTTACATGATATGATTTTATTGTGTTAACCTAGAACTGAATAATTTATCTAAGTAATCACTGGGCTAAATAACTAGGTTAAACAACTTGTGTTAAGGGGTCTAAAAATGTACAAGTGGTATCAGAGCGGGTTAGCTCTTGTGTTTTAGATCTTTTGATCAAAGAGTTGATCCTTGACCCCTGCTATCATGGATTCTTTGAAGTTCTTTTTGCTAAAATCCAACTTGTCTACTTTTGGTTTATATGGCTTATTGCATGTGTTAAGTCTTTCCTTGAGTATCTTGGTATAATTACATGTGGTGATAATTATGTGTGTTATACAACTTTAACCGCCTTAAAGGCATGTGATTCTTGTCTTTGGTATTTTGATAATGGTTGTTCCAGGCATATGACAGGAAATAAAGCTCTATTCAAGACAATTTTTGAAGAAAAGATTGGGATAGTCACGTTGGGAGATGGGAGCGAATCTGTGATTAGAGGCATTGGAACTGTGGACATTCTAGGTTTTCTGGTATTTGAAGATGTCTGGTATGTTGATGGGCTGAAAGCCAACTTACTCAGCATTAGTCAAATTTGTGACAATGGACTAAATGTTCTCTTTACCAAGTATGAATGTGAGATACTTGATGGAGGAGGTGACTACATATGTATTGGTGTTAGGACAGCTAATAACTGTTATGGTATAACATCAAGTATAAGCAACAAGTGTTTTAGTGCGAAAATCAATCAACTAGACTTATGGCATCAACAATTGGGACACCCAAGTCACAAGCAATTAGAGAAGATCTCCAAGTGTGATGCAGTTATTGGTTCGCCCAAGTTTGAAAAGATAGAGAAGTGCATCTATGGACTATGTCAAATGGGTAAACAAGTGAAGTCCAAGCATCCATCTGTAACTGAAGTTCAAACATCAAGACCTCTAGAGTTATTGCAGATTGATCTCACAGGTCTTGCCAGAGTTCAGAGTTTAGGTGGAAAGAAGTATATTTTAGTTGTTATGGATGATTTCACTAGATATACTTGAGTTGTGCTTTTGAGAGATAAGGCTGAGGCTTCAAAAAAGATGATACACTTGTGCAAGAAATTGCAAGTTGAAAAAGGTACTGAGATAGCCAGAATTAGAAGTGATCATGGGAGAGAATTTGAGAACACAATGCTGGCTACTTTTTGCAATAATCAAGGCACACATCAAGAATTCTCTTCACCCAAGACACATATCACGAGTTCTCTTCACCTAAGACATCATAATAAAATGGAATAGTGGAACAGAAGAATAGGGTTATTTAAGAAATAGCTTGTGTCATACTAAATAACAAGAAGATGCGCAAGTCCTTTTGAGGAGAAGCAGTTAACACTACTTGCCGTACACTCAACCAAGTGTATTTCAGACCTGATTCCAAGAAAATACCATATGAACTCTAGAGAGGAAAGAAGCCTATTATCAAATACTTCAGGATATTTGGTAGTGACTGTTATATTCTGCGTGATAGGGAGAACTTAGAAAAGTTTGATGCAAAGAGTGACAACGAATATTTTCTAAGCTACTCTTCCACCAGTATAGCATATATAGTGTACAATTTGAGAACTAAAATAGACATGGAGTCTTCAAATGTGGTGACCAACGATGAACTATTTTCAAAATCTCATTCTGAAGACACTCCTTCGATTCAAGAAAAGACTATGGAGGTTGAAGATTCTCATCCTAAAGATTATGTTGGAAAGCATGGTGATGAAGAACTACAGTTATTGAATTATGCTGTTTCAGATCCATCGGTTTCAAGACCATCCACTCCTAATCGTGAAACCTAACAAGAACAAAGTGAGCCTAGTTCTTCATATGAACAAAAAGGTACCTCTACATCTCTGGTCAAAGGTCCATCTGCTAGAGTAAAGTTAAATCATCTTGTCATAAATATATTGGGTAGTCTGAATGATTACATGAGATTGAGGTCTAAAGCCTTGAATGTAATTACTCACTCATGCTATCTATCCCAATTCGAACTGAAGAAAGTGCATGAAGCACTTCAAGATGCTAATTGGATTAATTATATGCATGAAGAACTTCATCAATTAGTTCGAAATGATGTGTGGGAGTTAATTCCTAAGCCTAAGGGAGTGAATGTGATAGGAACTAAATGGATTTTCAAGAACAAGTCAGATGAAAATGGTACAGTTATTAAAAATAAATCAATACTTGTTGCTCAAAGATACACACAAGTGGAAGGGATTGATTTTGATGAGACTTTTGCATTGGTAGCAAGACTGGAATCCATTAGAATACTCTTGGCCATAGCAAGTCATTTAAATTTTAAGTTGTATCAAATAAATGTTAAGAGTGCATTTTTGAATGGGATTGATGAGAATCAACAAGCTTTCAAGGATCCATTGCAAGTTCCAGTTGGGCCTATTACTAGAGCAAGATCCAACAAGATCAAAGAAGCACTTAATGGGCTGATTCAAGGGATTTGGGCTGATTCACATTCCAAGCTGGGCCCAAAAGAAGATGAAGGCTTAATAAATTTAATCCAAGCTATTGAGGACTGATCTGACGTAATTGAGCGTTATTTATGGTATGCATTTATGGCTGATTGACTTTCCAGCTCTAAATCAGTTAATAGATACTTTTCCTAATTTAGATCTTCTAATTTTGGATTAGATCTACCTTAATTTTAGGCTTTTATTATTTAGGACGTTTTTTAACTATTTTCCTATTTTGGATCTGCTATTTTCAGACCAAATCAGGTTTTAATTAGGGTTTTATTATTTAGTACATTTTTTTTATATATTTTTTACATTCAGCCATGCCTTATAAATAGCATGCACTCATTGTAATAGAGGGGGTTATTGAATAAAAATCAGAAAAATGTGAGGCGTTGCTCTTCTCTTTGGTTCTTCAAGAACTGAGAACTTATCAAGGATTCTTCCTTGTGGCGTTCAAACTTTATACCTTTGGTTCGTGATTCCATTATAATTATTGGGTCAAGGTCTGTTACTTATACCTTTGGTTCGCGTTTCTCTTATAAACGTTGGGTCAGGGTTTCTATCAAATCTGAATTTTAGCTTTCTTGGGCAATATTCTAATATTGTTTTTTGGGTCTCAAAGCGAGTCGATTGAGGTTCGCATCAGGGATGTTGCAAGAAGAGGTGTATGTTGAACAACCAAAGGGTTTTGTTGATCCTCACAGATCGGATGATGTCTACAAGTTGAAGAAAGCACCTTACGGGTTGAAATAAGCTCTTAAGGCATGGAATGATAAGTTAACTACAAAAGAGGATTTGCAAATACTACTCTCTTCATATGAAAGGATAAGAATTATTTTGTAGTAACTCAAATTTATGTTGATGATATTGTTTTTGGTGCTACTAATGATTCTCTTGCTAAATCTTTTGCAGATGAAATGAAGAAGATGTTTGAAATGAGTATGGTTGGTAAACTAACTTATTTCTTGAGATTGTAGGTGAAGCAAACATATTTTGAAATTTACATCAACCAAGCAAAGTATGCTAGAAATCTTGTCAAGAGATTTGGACTTAAAAAAGCTGCACATACTAGAACACCAATGGCTGCAAATGCAAAACTAACCAATGATCCTTCGGGTGAGTCTGTTGATATTATATTATATAGAAGCATAATTAGTTGTCTTTTGTATTTAACTGCTAGTCGTCCAAATATTGCTTTCAATGTTGGTGTATGTTCTAGGTTTCAATCTAATCCTAAAGTTTCACATTTGAATGCTGTTAAAAGAATAACAAAATATATTAGTGGAACTTGTGATTATGGATTATTTTATAACAAAGAGTCAAATATGTCTTTTGCTGGATACTTAAATGCAGATTAGGTCGGCAATGCCGATGATAGAAAGAGCACTACTAGTGGCTGTTTTTATGTAGAGGCCAATCTTGTTGTTTGGATGAGTAAAAAGAAAAATTCTGTCTCTCTGTTAACTGCAGAAGCAGAATATATTGCTGCTGGAAGTTGTTGTTCACAGTTTCTTTGGATGAAAAAGCCTTTAGGTGATTATGGGATATCACAGGACACCAGGGTTGTCTATTGTGATAATTCTAGTGCTATCGATATCTCTAAGAACCTTGTTCAAAATTCTAAGACTAAGCACATAAAGATTAGATATCACTTTATTAGAGATCTGGTTGGAAGAAAGATTGTGGTTCTTGAATATATCCCTATTGAACATCAAAATGCTGACATCTTTACCAAACCTCTTAATAGAAGTAAGTTTGAGACACTTCGTCAAGTGATTGGTGTGATTCTGTGTCCCTAGTCATCATTGGCTCTTTTGGTCCTTGTGCTTCATCTTAATACTCTTTGTGACCATTCTTCTTTTGATGTTTTGTTTTGTTTTTTTTTTTGTTTTTTTTGTTTTTTTTTTTTTTGTTTTTTTTTTTTTTTTTTTTTTTTTGCTTTAAGATTTGCATTGCATTATATTCATGCATTTCATGATAGGCTATTTTTGTTTTTTTAATAAAAAATAAATAAATAAACAAATAAATAAATAAATAAATAAATAAGAGAAATGAGGGATATGTTTTGTATTAAAGATCTTGGAATTGTAATCAAGGTTGGCCTATTATCTTTACATAACATGCATGTGTACCTTGTTTAGCTTGGATGAGCTTATTTTTCTGCACTTTGCTAGTTTTAGCTATGTAATGCATGTTGTGTGCAAATCGTTTATAATTTTTGATCACTTGATCTTGATTTTGAAGTAACATGCTTTTGATTGTTAGGACTAGAACCTAAATAGAAATGCATAAAATCTCACCATTTTTTACTAGCCAATCATGAACATCTTAGTGCATATCATAAGATTTTGTGCTCGAGAAAGTGTAGCACATACACAAAAAGAACAAAAGGTGTAGTCTCGGATTAATAATAAAATTGGTGTGTACATTATTGAGCTATATTAAAGATGACACAAAGAAATAAAATTGGTGTGTATATTATCTGGCTTAAATAACAATTTCACAATGAAATAAAAATGGTATGTACATTATGAGGTAAAATTTAAAAAAAAAAAATTATATGATTGCAGGCTTGTTTTCTAGGAGATATGAGAGTTATATGATGTAACTCTTTAAGTGATAGTCACTTTCAAATTTATATAATGAATAATGTAGAAATTGTGATTGATTACTATCTACATATCACCTCATATATATATCTCATGCTGTTACTAGTTGCACACACTACATAAGTTATTCTTTGCTAAACTTAGTACATGAAAATGTGTATGAAGTTGATTTGGCCATCCAAGATTGTATGTTCCTTTATTTTGATACAAAATATGTTTATTGTTTGAGTTTTGGGGACAAAAAGTGTAAAAATCTTGTTTTTGGAAGATCTGGGTTGAATTCAAATGTTTTTGAAAAACTTTTAAATTCATAATCATGCATTTCATTCGTGAAATAAGTTGGTTTGAGTGGCTTTTGCATAAAACTTCCTTTGTTTTTCAAAAATTTCAATTTTCCAGATATTCGATCGATTGAATGTGTTTCTCGACCGATTGAAATTGCGTTAAAAATTTTGTTTGAATCTGCCTAGCTTGATTAATGCTCGATTGGTGCTTGATTGATCGAATCTATTTTTTGATTGATCGAAGCCCAACTTCGACCGATTGAAATTCTGAAGCTGAGTTTTTTTTAAAAGGTTCTCCTCACGTGCTTTTCACTATTTCAAAACTTTTCAAAACCTTTTCTCACTTTCTCTCTTCGACCGATCCACTATAATAATTTTTTTGTTGTTTTCTTCCTCAAATTTCTCCAAAGGTTTTTGTCCTCAAGCATTGGTAAGTCTTTTATACCCTTTCTTTTTCAAGTTAATTACATATTTCATGCATTTTCATGCATTTTTCTTGAAAAAATCGAACATAGGAATTTAGGAATTTTTGTTCATTTCAATTGTTTTTAATCATTTTTGTTCAATGGGTTTTTGTTCAATGGGTTTTTGTTCTTAAATGCTATTACCATGATTCCTATGCATTAATTTGATTAATTTGTTGATTTAAAAACAATTGAAAATTCTAGGGTTTGGAATTTTTGTGAAATTGGGGATTTTGTTCAATTGAGATTAATTTGATGAAATTGACTTGTGATATTGATAAATTAAGTCATTACATGATGTTTCCTAACTAGTATGATGGTTAATTGATCAATTTGGTTAAATTTTTGAAATTGGGTTTTTCATATTTGGGGTTTTTGGACTAAAAATCTATGTTCAAGTTAATTAATGGTTTATAAAGTAAAATTAAACTAATTTCAATGCATTAGAGCATGCATCATATGTGCATTCATTACATGCATCATATAGATTGTTAATTGTTGCTATTTTTGTGCTCTAATCCCCTTTAATGCAGTCTGCTCTTGGTATTTTTCTTTATTTTTTTGTTTTCCTTTCCTTTAAACCCTTAGCATCATGGTTAGAAAGACCAGAGTCAAGAATACCACCACCCCTTCTACTCCTGAGTTCCAGAGTGATAGATTTAGAACCATGAAAAACCAAGAAACCTATGAGAAGCTTAATATTTTTACATGGGTTTAGGCTAAACATAAGGTCATTTTAGATGAACTTGATCCTGAGATACGTAGGAATTTTGAGCGTAGGGGCTGTTTACCACTCTTAGAGGCAGAGCATCCTTCTCCGGCTGCATTGATTAGAGAGTTTTATTTGAACCTCTCTGTTCACTCCGATGATTCCAACATTCAGTTTGTGAAGAGTTAGATAAGGGGTGAAGAGTATGTCATTACTCCTGCTGTAATGGCCTCTACTCTTGGTATACATTTGGTATAGCAACCTGTGTACCCTTACACCGAGACCCCTCACCTTAATGACATCATGTCTCTCATCACCAGTACTTCTATTAGTTGGGGTACTGATCCTCGGGTCACTTCTCATAAGCTTACTGAGCTCAACTATTTGTTTTTTTCGAATTTCTTGTCATTGTGTTTGGCCTATCTCTCATCTTCATACTATTCCCATTGAGAGATGTGCATTTTTGTACGCTCTCATCACTGATGCTCTTATGAGTTTTCCCACTCTTTTCATTCGCTCACTTGTTGAGGTTCATAGAAGTAGTGCCAAATCCCGTGGTTTATTCTTTCTGGTCTTTATTGATAGGATTCTTTTGGACTTAGGTTTAGAGGACTTTCCCGCATCCGAGCCCGTACATATCATAGCTCTTATAAGTGCCACCTTTTTTAGGCAAAGAGCAGCTCAGTTGAAAGCTAGCTTTAAGCGCCCTAGAGTCGAGTCTTCTATAGGTGATGCATCTAGGCCTCCTCCATCTGGTGACCCTTCTGCTGAGACATATGTAGACCCTACAACTACTGTGGATCCTTCACCATCTACATCGGGTGACTCTTCCTTGCATAGTACGGGATACTGTTATAACCGTTCAAGCGGCGCATGGACAGCTTCTGTTGGATGTGTTCACTGAGGTTCAGGCTTTAAGAACAGATTTGGCAGATGCTAGAAGTTCTGCTCCACAAGCTTCACCTTTTGATGAGTTTTAATTTCCCTTTGGCAATTCGTCACAAAAATGGGGAGTACATACATACATTTATACATGGAGATAGGGGGAGATTGTAGATTGTATCTAGGAGTTTTTGATGTACTTTATTTATTTTGGTTTTGATGTATTTCTTTTTATATGGGTTGTATATGTTAGGGGGAGACATTATGTTTTTGTTTTTGTTTTTGTTTTTTTGTTTTTGTTTTTGTTTTTGTTTTTGTTTTTTTTGTTTTTTTTTGTTTTTTATGTTTCTTGTTTCACATATGGGATATTGATTATTGATTTATATTATGAGATTATTCATGGTATATGTCTTTTATTTTATGTTTTGTGAAATCAAGAATTTTAATTCGTTTTACTTGTATTTTCCACACATGCATTTATGTGTTTGTTGAGTGTTTCAGGAATTTACAAGTTGATTCAGTCGTGGCTGTTGTCTACTTTAGCAACTGATAGATAGTGGTTTAGGTTGAATTGTAATTAAGGCGTTTTAATTGAATGGGCTGTTTTACTTTGAGCATTTTAATTTTTGTGATGTGTTGTATCACAGATTACCAAAGGGGGAGTTTGTTAGATTCTAAAATTTTAAGAACTAATGTATAAGAACTTCAATTTGTAATACGTTAGCAAATCATGATCAAAACATAGAGTCTAATTTTAGGCTTGCTCAAAGTATGTTTAATTGTAAAATTGGAATCAAGTAATTGCAGAATTTATTGAACAAAATCTGCAAGGCTCAATTGATTGAAAATTAGATTCGATCGATCGAAACTTGTGCAGATTTAATTTTCTACAGAAATTTCAATTCAGCCCAAGTCCATATGACATGTAGGGTTTTGTGTTTCACTCCAAGTATAAAAGAAAAAACCCTAACTACGTTTTAGAAGTCTTTTTGAGTGTTGTGTGTTGAATCTTCTGTGAGATCTAGAGATGTTTACCTTCATACACACACATTGAATTGTCAAGATCAAGATTTGCGTTAAGAACTTGATGATCTCTTCAGTTGCTGCATAAAGAACTTTAAAGAAGATTTGAAACCTTTAAGTGAAGTCTCAAAGTCACAAGTAGGCAAATTTGTGGTTAAAGTGGATCAAAAAAAGAATTAGTCTATGGACTGGGAGCTGTCTGGTGGTCGTGATAGTAAGTTTTCTACTTGAGGTAGCAATAAGATGTTAGTCTATGGACTGGGAGCTGTCTGGTGGTCGTGATAGTAAGTTTTCTACTCGAGGTAGCAATAAAATGTTAGTAATCTAAGTTCTATTGTAAAAACTTCAATTCTTTCATAGTGGATTTGTTTTACTTTGAAGATAGCTAGGTTAAATTCTCCCCAAGTTTTTTACCGGTTAAGTTTTCCTAGGTTATCATATCGTTGTGTTTTTTTTTTTTTTCCGCATTATTTACTTGATATAATTTTATTGTGTTAACTTAGAACTAAATAATTTATCTAAATAATCAATTGGCTAAATAACTAGGTTAAACAACCTGTGTTAAGATGTCTAAAAACGTACACACCCTACTTAAAAAATTTTCATTTAACCAAAAATTAAAAGTGAAAAATAAATTTTATAATGTATGGGTAAATTCCTTAAAATGAAAAATGAAAATGACTAAGAAAAAAATGTATTCTTGAAATTAGGGTTAACTAAAACGTGATTATGGGTAGTTAATTATGATTGGTTTTTATAAAAAATTAAATATGATTAGTTACATATAAAAATCTTGTTGGTTTTATCTTAAAGACAATGGTATACATAAATGCACAAGCTAATTCTAATGGATAATTAAGGTTTTTGAGCTTCCACATCAATCAATAGAGAGGGTTACAAAATATAAAGGGCACTCAAAAACACTCAAAGAGAACCGTTGAGAACCAAATCTTCAACTATCAATGTCCCAAACACTCTTTAATCTCACAAAACCCTAGTTAATAGGAGTTCCAAACTGACACTAATCTTTCGACCAATCAATAAAGAATAACAATAGCACACTTCCTCTTGAGAAGTGAGGAGGAAATTTATGGAGAATCTGAAGGGAGGAGTTGTTATACCCTAGGATCGAAAGCTCGAATTTGAAGAGCCTACAGGCTTTGTCTTTGCAAGAGACTTGCATGTAGGCATGCATAAACATTAAACCCTGGTTTAATTTTCTACATTAAGTTACTTTTTAAAAATTTTATGCAATACAACCATGTTGTTTGATGACATGGGATGAAATGAGTGATGATCATGTATTCTTATACTAGGGTTCGAATATGTCAAAATGATGTTCATAAAAACCTGATTCGAATTGTGCACATAAAGATGATGACTTGATTTGTCAAATCTAATTTGGAAGTTTCATATGATGACTGTGATGGAATTTATTTTTTTGTGATCCTAACATGTATTTGAGCAAAATCTAATTTTCGCATGATCACATAAATGATTGTATACTTTCATTCAAGTTATGACATGTTCAATAAGTTATGAATTGATTGAATGTTCCATGACATGAATAATGGTCATTATTTCTTAGAATATTGACTTTAGTTGAATCATATGTGTGCTTAACACCTTTTCATTTCGTAACCTAGTTTTCAAATTCAAATAAATGGCTCTAGACTAAGCCTTGCCAAAGTAATTACCTAGGAAATAAAATTTTGTAATTTCTATTTTTCATATTGATGTAACAAAGCAACTGATCACAATGTAACAAAGCAAATGGCACTGAAAAGTAGAACTGCCAATATTGTTTGGGAAACCATCCATGCGCATGTCATTAAGTTTCGAAGCCAATGTTCTTTGCATAATTGTATCTCCTTCCTTTTGTCGAAATCCTTAATTCCCTGCCATGGTTTGATAAAAATAAAGCTGTTTTCTTTTTTCTTTTTTAATGAATAACTAATAAAGTTTTTAATTCTTGTCTAGAAAAGCAAATAAGCCGTTAATTCTAGAACTAACATTACATTGTATCATTGGTAGCATGTTAAATCAAGCCAAACAGACAAAAAAAGAAAATACTATAAAAAAGAAAAGCTGGTCATGAGTCCGTTCAAAGCATTAATTTGAAGCCTTTGTTGACTGATCCCTGTATGGCTGTATCAAACATTCACTAATTTGTTGGTTTATAAGTGGATTGTTATGATTTATGACTCAGCCTTAAAGGGTTTAAAAAAAAAAAGTGATTTGTTATGACTCTCTTTGTCCCTGTGTAGTTGTCCTTTTGGATACAACAGTTCTAAGGAAATTAAAGATACAATTTGTGGAAGATTTTTTCTAACCTAAATCTGCGGCAAAAAAGTACGAGTAAGACACTAATAAAGTTTTCCTCAAAAAAAGAAGGGAAAAAGACATTACTAATTAAAGTTCCAATAGTATTTTTTTTTCCTCTCAAAGCAACCCTACTACCAGAAACCCTACTTGATTTTAAGAGAGAATATGTGTGTTGTTGTACCTGCGTAATTTTGTTTATGGTTGGATTTGGCACCCGACATATATTCATTAATTGTCCAGTCATGAAAAATTGCTGTAATCTTTCTTATTAAATCAAAACTATGAATTAAGGGAATGTTTAGAATGGTGGAAGATGGAGGGAAAGGAGAGTAGTCCTCTAACCCGTCTTCTTTTATCCAAACATAGGGTAAGTGCCCATTTAGAAATACATGATTAAATTAGGCCAAGTTCTTCTGCCTTTTGTGTTTTTGTTCTCAACAATGCTACTTGCATTAGATTTGGTGCTTAGAACTTTTAGGTTAATTTGATACGAGAATTGGTTTAATTTGATCATTTTTCATTACTTGAAGCAAATTAAAAGGAAAGTTTAGTGATAGTTACTAATTAGTGCCTTTTAGGTGGCTTTGAGTTTGGCTTTCAAGACTGAAAACAATTTTTTTTAAATGTTCTTTAAAAAAAAAATTGTTTGGAAATATATAACTAAAATAATAGAATTCAAAACTAGAAAACGTCGGTAACAATTATATCAAAAAGAGTTTTTTTTTTTTATATAATATAAGGAAGATAATGCCCCCAAAGCATCAACACAACCAACCAAAACAATAACCAGATAAGTTAAAATTGACATTCAATGTCTAAAACAATAATAGCCACACACACACACACGCATGTACTTGAACATGCAGATGCGTACGCACATACATACTTCAGTCAAGCCCATGTTTAAACAAGCATCCACCCACAATCAAAAGCAAAAGCCCTACTTCACTACATAACCAACTCAATCAAACACCCATCGAGACCAATCGTTCAACTCCTCTCAAATTTTTTTCAACCCCTAGACTATTAGGTCATTTGCAATTCTTCCCTTAAAGGTATTTTATAGTTTAGGAGAAGACGGTGAATTACCCTATAAAATATAAATAAAGGAAGCAAGTTCTTTTTTCCCTTGATTTTTGTTCTGTATAACATGTATGATGATGCTTGTGTTTTTTCCACATGAGAGAGAGAGAGAGAGAGAGAGAGAGAGAGAGAGAGAGATGTGATGATGATGATGATGAGGAGGAGGAGGAGGAGGAGGAGGAGGATGACAACAACGAAAACAAAAAAAAAAAAAAAAAAAAAAAGGAAATTAGAAGGGTGAACCACGTGAGGGAAAAAAAGTCATAAGAAAAATAAGGTGGTTTTGAGGTTTGAAACCAAGGTCCTGGTATTAATAATAAAAAAGTTACCGTGTATTTTTTAGAAAAGTTTTCAAAAAGTAAATGCTAAAATCACAAAATACTTTTTTAAAACACCCAAAAACATTATTTTAGAATTTCCTAGAAAACTTCTTCATAGTATATTTTAAGTAATAGTTTATAAAAACTATAAGCAGAAAACACCCAACCAAATTTCCTACATCAATTGTTTTCTGTTTTCATTTTTATTTTTTTAACTCAAACCAACCCTAGGAATTTCAAAATATTAAGGTGATAATGTCACTTAAAAAATATATATTGACTATTATAGTTGTAAGGAAGTCATTAGGCAAATAAGCATAAATTTAGGAACTCATCAAAAAAATTTAGTAAATAATCAATTCTAAATTATCTTAGCATTACTAAAGAATGTAGAACACAATTTATGTTAATTATTTTGATTTAAATTTTACCATATATGAAACCTTAACCCATGGTTTTAAAAACCTATATAGTCAATGAACTGTTTTTAGTTCCACTTCTCGATTTTTTTTTTTTGAATGATTTTTGACCGGTTCTTACTGGTTTTGACTGATTTATACCAATTTTAGGGGATTTTACTGAACCAAGTTAATTAATGTCTAATTCCCGATTGAACTGACTGGTATGATACGGATTTCAAAACCATGCCTTGACCTGTATTGAATCATTCCCAAAGTTGGTTCTCAAAACACCATTGACTTGTCCTACTAGTACCTTGGTGGGATTGAGTCTAAGTTGTGGCTAAATCCACATTAGGTAATGTCTATGCCCCCAATCTTCCATTTCCTCATTTCCATTTCTAAGCCCTTCTCGTTCGGTTGTTAAATTGGTAGGTGTTGTCATGGTTACACCCAAATATAAGGGCAAAATCAGGAATTTTATTTGGCGGGCAATGCTAAACTATCAAATATTGATTATTCAAGAAAAACTGTTATGTACACACACACACACACACACACACACATATATATATATATATATATATATATATATGTTACAATTTTGTTAATTGGTAATTTAAAAGCAATTATGTAGGTAATACTTTTAAAAACTTTTTACGTAAAATGAAAACACTATTAATTTTTTTTTTTTTATAAAAGTGATACTAAAAATTTTTAAAAATATTTTATTAATAAATATCTTAAAATTACCCATTAACAAGATTCATTTTGTTATAATGAATTGGGTGAGAAAGGGAGAACATTGGATGAATTTGGTGGCTGGTTTGCAGTATGAAAAGTTTTTGGAAATGAGAATAAAAAGGAGAAGCTTCTAAAACAAGCCAATACAAAAAAGTTAATTTCGAACGTGTGGGGGAGGGGGCTTTGGTTTCACTAGTAAAAGCCAAAATGGTAAAAGCAAGTCAATAGTAAAAGACCAAAAAAAGTGATAGCAAACTTGAAAAGGACACGCACAATGGCGCAAATGTTTTCCTTGTGGCCAGCTCTTAAAAAAAATTAAATGGGTCTTCCTTTTTTACGTACTATAAAAAATTAAAATTTAGGGGCATCAATGAACATAGTTCCGCCATTGCCCAAATAGAGTTTTCCACGATTTGGTCACTATTTACTCTTTTTTTTTTTTTTTTTTTTCGTTAGACTTTAAAAAGTCATATATTGAATAATATTTAAAAGTTACATACATTGGATACATATATACGTTTTTTTTTTTCCTTGAATATAAATATATATAGTTAATTTTTTTCTTTTGGCTTAAAAATGTTTGTCATATTTAGTTTGGATCTTTAAGAGAAATACATGACTATGCTACTTGTTCCAACTTCCACCCCAGGTGTTATCAGAGAAGAAATAAGTTACACTAAAGGACGTATATATTTTTAAAGTTCAAATTTTCTTTTCAGATTATTTATCAAAACTATGTAGGGGCTAAACTAGAGTATGTGTCAATACTCTCAATAACAATATATAGATATATAAAATAGATAATAATGTAAAACAATTACATAGAAATATAGAATAGTAGACTTAGATCTCAAAAAAATAGACTAAAAACCAAAGGTATGAACATGAAGTCAAACTCTCATGATCTTTCAATTAATTAATTGGAAAACCATCCTTGAATTAATCAAATTGCCTCATATAGTTACAAAATATCTAGACATGAATTTTGTAGAAAATTTTGAATCTAGGCCCTTTGATGCTAAAATAAGTCCTAAATTGATTGATTGGATGGGTCTTGAAGTTTCAAAGCAATGTCTTTTAAATGAACTAACTGAAGATCAAAATAAGGATGCATACAATATATCTCTTCAAGCTTCTGGAAAAAAAAATCTTTATTTCTTGGATAATGGAGTTCATAAATGGATGAAAGATTTTCCTTGTCAGGAAGATAAATAGAAAAACTTTGCAAGAATGGGTTTTACAATCCAAAGAAATATCAACATGATGAAGCAGAATGTAGTATAAAAGGAAGCTATTACTATGAAAAATGTTCAAATTCCCATTATGTCTTAATATTCTTATTGACACTGGAGCTATAATCAGTAGTTGCAGGTGGAATGCTCTTTCTTCCAAAAAATGGATGCTTATGATTTTTGAAGAGTCCTACTACCTTCAAAGGAATTCATGATTGAGAAATAAAAATAAAATATAAAGAAAACGTATTTCAGTTTGAAAAATTTCTAGAAGAAGTCCGCTAAAAAAAACTTGATGTGTCGTACGATTTATCATTATTGTCTAATGACATGGAAGTTCTACGTTAAATTGATGACAGCTAAAGTCTTATCTTTTCGCTTTCACTAGACGATGAAGAATATCTCAACCTTATCAATGAGA
Organism: Lithocarpus polystachyus; assembly: GCA_033629205.1. NCBI lineage: Eukaryota > Viridiplantae > Streptophyta > Magnoliopsida > Fagales > Fagaceae > Lithocarpus > Lithocarpus polystachyus. The sequence continues at coordinate 32,400,352 of CM066168.1, read as the reverse complement.
TGGAATGATAAGATAAATATGCAAGAAATTTGGTAGAACCTTGCAAATAGCAAAGAGGTAGACAGCTCATGTCTTTGTAAAATGTCAGGACACCTATGTAGTAATTTCTAACTACACAAAACTCCTATGTACTAATATAAAAGTTGATTTTATCTTCTATTAGTTCTTATCTATCTACTTGTATTTGGAATAAGTTTTTTTGGTTTGTCTACTTTCATTTCACTTTTGCTATATAAAGGGTGTAATTCTCTGTCGGAAAACAATGAATGTAATATATCATTTTCCTTTCATGTTTTTTTTTTCTCTCTCTCTCAAAAAAAAAAAAAAAAAAAAAGCCTGCCTACCTAAATATATAGTTAAAATCTGCTTCCTTCTTTTGAGGGGTTTATAAATAAGTGTGAAATAATTTATCTATTATCCTTAAGAGTTAGTTTGTAAGGTACATTTGTTATATTCTAAGCAAGTTTATCTACATAAATACTTCTTCTTTCGCTAAGCTTTTTATACTTTTGTTTATTATTATTGGATGATGTTTCATTTAGTGAACGTGAGTCATGTCTTTAAAGACAAGCAGCATGTATAAAACAACTAGGAAAATACAAAAATCCATGAACCACATAAAGGGACAAAAGCTAATAGACTTTAGTTAGCCTTTTGTTTGCTTGTCTTTTATAAAATTTCTTCATTCACAAAAAAAGGGGGGGCAGCCACGAAAACAAAGTTAGTGTGTGATACTTAAAAGTGAAATTATTCAATGGATATTCCATTTCTCATTATACAATTATTGGTTTACATTTGTACTATTTAATGGAAAATTTATATTGTAAACTAAATAAATGTGTACTAAAAATAGCCTCAAAACAAAATTGGTGTGATGATACTAAAAGAAAAATTATTCAATAGATATTCCATTTTTCGTCGGACAATTATTAACTTACATTGTATTATAATACAATGTAAACTAATAATATTCCTTCTTCACAATTGAATTAAAAATCACCCATCAATTGGAACAATCTTTTGGAAGATATTTTTGCATAGCTTCTCCAGAATGAATATAATAATAACGATAAAGTTAATGTTGATGAAATTAAAAAATGTGGGCTTGGACATGGAAATGGGAACCTGTAAAGGAAAATTAAGCTAGTGACAACTGGACAACCTTTTTTTTGGGACATTTGGTGTACGAGATTAGATTCCAACATGCACAGAAAAATTGGTGAATCAAATTCACACAAGCAAACCATTAAAGTTGGCTTCCCAATGATGACAAGTCTCCCACTTATTCTTTTCTCAAAAAAGAGTCTCCCATTGATTCACGTAAATTGATATAAATAGGACATTTAGAAACTATTTAAAAAAAAATATATTAATTTTTTTTATAATCTTTTATATTTTTCATAAAAGTTATACTAATTTTTTTTAGTCTTTAGAGTAATGGTTAATAAACTATATTAAGAAAGTTTTAATATCAATTTCATGAAAAATATAAAAAGCTGTCATAAAAAATTAATTGCTTTATTATTTTTCCATAAAAAGTTTCTAAAACTAATTCATAAACCAATGCTCTTAAAACATTTGTTAATATTTTCCATTAACAAATATTTATTGGGTCTAATAACGATAAAGCTAATGTTGATAAAATATTTATGATAAATATTTATTGGATCTAGTTAAGTAGTGCTTCACCTGTTAATGTGATAAAATTTATAATAAACTATTCACTTTTTTTAAAGATATGAAAAAAACTGAATATATATTAAATGTGTGTTAGTTAGATGAAGTATTAGAGAAACCAAGGTAAAACTTTGTCAATTTTTTATACAGTGAAATTTGTTATAAATCATAAATGAGCCACAGTTGGTTCATTAATAGGTGTTGGCCGCACCTGTTAACAAATTCTATAAATATTTATCATAAATGATGGCTATTGCATCTTATGGCTGGCATGCACTTGTACACTTGTTTGGGATTTGGAAAAGCATTGTTGTGGTGAGAATGAGGAATAAGGATGCTTGCTTGTGTATGTGGCATATACTATATAGGACACGCATGGAACCGACCAAAGCCACACATTGCATTCGGTGCATGAACAATAATGACCAACAACCTATTCCCAAAATGATCCAACAAGCATGAATAAGAACTATACAACTCTCATTCACCTCCCCAAAAAAGGAAGAGAAACATTCATATATATCTCATGTAATCCTATGTCATCATTGGTGATAAAATGAATGAAAATATAGACCAACCAAAGCAAACAAAGGATAAAAGGAAGCAAGAATTAATGGCAATTCTCTATTGTAAATTATGGTTAATTTGCAATGTTTAACTTTAACTAAATTAATTTTTACAATTTGAGATTAATTCGCAATACCTACTCTTCCATCTAAATTACTTGTAAAGTTACCAAATTACTTAATAAGTTGATTGATGGTACACACTAACAAAATAACATATTAGTTCACAACAATTTTTATTTCCCCCCAGTCACCTAATTAGTAATTATATATTTTGCCAAGGCTAAAATGTATTTCACAGCCTTTAAGTTTGGAACTACTTTTAAATCAATCACTATACTTATTAAAATTATAATTTAAACTCTCAAATACTAGATGGCACAATAAAACCCAAAACTAGATGGCACACCACCACTCTCCACCTACAAGTTTAGCTTAGGGTACAATGGTGATGTGCCTACAATTTTCATCTTGATTTAGGATTGTAGAGAGGGAAATGTATAGATGGTTTTGAGTTAGGAGTAGCGGTGTGGATAATGGGGGAGAGAAAGGATGAGATGATATCTTGTGTAACAGTTGCATACAAAATCCTTCTCACATAAACAAGGGCAGAGCAAGGAGGGTCAAGGGGGGGCAGCCGCCCCCCCTGACTCCTCCCAAAAAAGTCTTTCATATATTTATAAAGTTGAGTTGTACTCCTAAAGTTAGAATATAAAAGAAACATCTTCTCTCAAACTGTACCCCTGACACGAAATGAAAAATAAATAAAATACATATTTCTATTTGAGAAAGTTTAGAGACATAATAAAATTTCACAATATTTTCAACATAATCTTATTTTTAGTTGGAATAGATCCTAGAATAAATATATTTTATTTTGTTTTGAACAATAATGTACTGACACCTCAACGTATTATAAAAATATTGTGAAATTTTGTGGTCTTACTCAAACAACTCATCCCACGTTAAACAATGAGCCTACACAAAATAAATGCCACTAAACTTGTTTACACTTTTGACCAATATTCAAATTTTTTTTTTTACTTATCCAAATTTCTTTCCTTTCATTTCAGGTTAAGCATGTAGAATTCAAACTTTACACAAAATAATAATAAAATATCTTGTATGACACTAAAGTTGTAAAACGTCCATTATTTATTTCTCCTTCATTTCTTGCATTTTCATAGTTCAAAATTTGAGTTTTATCATAAATCCAAATTTTAAATAATTAGAAGGATACAAAAAGAAAAGTTAAATTTTATTTTCTCAATTTATTTTGAGGAATCAAATTTGTAAGAAGTTTAGACCCCTTAAACCCAAGTAGATTAACCTAGATAATTAGCCAAGTGATTAACTTAGATAATTTAAACAATTCTAGGTTAACACAACAACAATCATATCATGCAAAAGTGCGGAAAATATAGAACACACGATATGATAACCCAAGAAACCAAACCGGTAAAAACCTGGAGAAGATTTAACCTAGCTATCCTCAAGGTAAACCGAATTCACTATGAAAGAATTGAAGTTTACACAATAGCGACTTAGACCACTAACATCCTATTGCTACCTCGAGTAGGAAACTTACTACCACGACCACGTGACAGCTCCGAGTCCACGGACTACTTCTTTCCTTGAATTCTCAGCAAAGCACAAACACACCTGCTTGTATATCTTGAAAATCTTGATTCTGCAACTGAACGATCACTAAGCTCTTGACATCAATCTTAAGTTTGGAAACCTTAAGTGTATATGAAGGTAAATATTTCTAGATCTCACAATAAGATTCACAAACACCGCATTCAGAATTCTAAAAATGTGGTTAGGGTTTTCCCTTTTATACTTAGGGCAAAACATAAAACCCTACACGTCAAATGGACTTGGGCTGAGTTGGAAATTCTGTAGAAAAAACAATCTGCACGATTTTTGATCGATCGAGTCTAATTCTCGATCGATCGAGCTAGGCAGAATTGCACAGTAATATCTGCAGTAACTCGATTCCAACTTTACATAAAAACCTCATACTTTGAGCAAGTCTAAACAAAACTAAAAACGTTTTGATCATGGTTTGCCAACATTACAAAATGAAGTTCTAATACATTAGTTCCTAATTCCTTAGAACCTAACAAAATTAATTGTCTAAACTTTATGTATATATAGATGAAACTCTTATTTTGATGATTGATTGTCAGGAATGTTTTACAATTGTTTTTTTTATTTTACAATTGTTTATATTTTAATAGATTTTGTATGACAATTATTTTTGTTTATGATTTTATTATTAATATCAATTAATAACTTTAGATTCTTAATTATTATTTTTTAAACCTTGCCCCCCCTAAACTAAAATCCTAGCTCCGCCACTGCACATAAATATGAATTGCACAAGTGTAGGACTAACTTCCATGTAATAAATATGTTGTATAGAACCATTACACAAAATGATATTTGGAATGAGAAGTAACTAAAGGCACATTGACATGATCCTAATACTGGAGGGTTTAAATTGCAAGTTCAAAAAAATTGAGGGACCCAATTAGAGGCCACCATAAACTTAGAGTATTTAAAGTAAATTTTAGACTTTTGTTAATTTTAACACTAATTTGGAATGTTCTGTAAAGAAATATTATAAATAAATTTCAAATGATGGTATTAAATATAAAATTTTAATAGTTGAGAATAGAAGGATTTGAACTTTAGAGATGTTTTCGTTGGAAACATCAGCAGATGCTAGTCGTGCTATAAAACTCTTGACTATTAATTACAAATTTCAACTTAATAGAAAAATTTTAAATAATAACATAGAATTTGTGTAGAAGTGTAATTAAGCAAATATAAAAAATCACTTTCAACCTTTACTTCTATTTTTCTTTTTCTTTTTATGAGAACAACTTTGAACCTTTACTTGGTGTCTCATCCAACGGAAGCAGACAATAGAATCTGGCCCGCATAAAATATTATTATCTGGGTCATTATCAAATTTTTTTTTTTTTTGGGTTTCCATCATGTTTTCTTAAAGTTTTTAACTAAAAACTAATCACTGTTTGCATCGGATAAGCCCACGAAAGGGTAAAGTGCTGGTCCAGAAAATTCTTTTCAAAGCACAGGTAGTAGGACTCGAACTGGAGAGTACATCCAATCAAACCCAGTACAAACACCTTAAGATCAAGAGCCCAACCAACTCGGCCAACCTCCTGGATGGGGTCATTACCATTAGTTCATGGTGATTAGCATCCAACCTAACTATATATTATACTATTTTCTACATAATGAACTTAATTTATTCCGTCCAGCTTTAAAAGTAATATTAAAATTTTCATTTATGTGCAGATTTGTGGGTATATTATATTATACCATTTTTGGCTTGGTCCAAGAGGACCAAGACTGACCAATAGATCCCACGTAAAACCAAGGTAATTGCCAGCTGAGTACTTAGGATTAGGATACATTCCAGCTAACACACTGCATATCAGTATGATAAACCGTAGTACCAGAATTGTCGCTAATTTATTTCTTTATAAAATGTTTTCAGAAAAATATTTCTAGTTTTTTTATTTTATTTGCTTCATTGTAAAATTTAGTTAAACTTAAAAAAGTTTTTTTGTTGAACGTAAATATTTTTGTAAATTTTTGTAAAACGTTTTACTAAAAATATTTGGTAAAATAATTTATAAAAAACACACATTGACTCCCCCTCTTTTCAAATCTAGTAGTTGTGGTCGTTGGCTCAGTAGTTAGGAGGCACCAATTTTGTTAATTTGTACTTAAATTTATTTTGTTATATTAAACATCTAAAAGTATTTTATAGCGTAACAAATGGAGCGTTAAGTTCAGCCCAAAACAAAAACTTATACGTTGGTTGAAATTTTCTCTTGCGTAAAAGAGAAAAAAGTAGTTTGTTAATCTAGCCAGAAAAAAAAAAAAAAAAAAAAAAAAAAAGTTTGTAAGGACATGAGTATTTGTTCACCTACTAACTTGACAAACATTCAGTAATATTAACTCTTCGAAATGCACTAAAAAAACAAAAATCATTACCACTCAAGCTCAACTGCCTCTACTTGCTAGGGTCTTTAAAATGCAAGGTATTTGAGTGTTCTTTGAGAGCAATCAACAAATTCGTAAGGGATACTCAAGTAAATACTTCATAAGACAGTACTCCGATTGAGACTTGAGAGACACCAAACCAACCCAAAACAGTTGAAACATAATTCCTAAAACTTTAAAGGATGTCCCAATTTATTAGTTTCGCTAATGAGTTCACAATTATTATTGTATTTATATCAATAAGCAAGAATGATATATGTAGGTGAAAGTACACACATAAATTATATTTATGTGATTATAAAAAAAATAAAAATAAAAGATCCTAACTTAAAAATTGAAAATTATTCCCCTTAATGTTTAATAATCCTAGTTTTCTAGGGTACGTAACATGTACATATCATCACAAACGTGAGTAATTAACAAAACTCCGTTGACAAAAATGGTCAATTTAATACATACTTTAAAACTCAAAAGAGAATCTAATCTATCTAAAAACATTCATTATGATCAATTAGAAGAAAAATTCTTGTGCTAATGTGTGAGAAATCAGCCCCTCATTCCTGATTCCTCCCAAAGAGAAAAGCTGATGAAATTTCTCTTTCACACAATAGTAAGGGCACTTTCTTTTAATGTCTTTTCCAATGACAAAAGCCAAAGTTTGTCAACAAAAGGCATCATAGAAAGAAATGGTCCCAACAGGTTTCCACAAATTTATCTATCTTGAACGCTACTGGAGCAATGTGATTGATTGCAACCTTGAGGAATGTAATCCATAGATTTTATTTACAGAGCACAGTACAAAGTTTTTAATTTGACAACTCAGAAAAGCCACACTTGGGTGACAAAAAAGGAAAGGACCAAGCAATTTTTAAAATCCGCGTAGAGTTCCATAACAAATCAATTAAGCAAAAGAAAACGATTTTTTTTTTTTTTTTGAGTGGCTGTAGTGTGAAGATAGCATATACCACCCAATATATATGATGCCTTTATTGCTTTTTTCATATGAAGCTACAGTCTTAATTATTTCTGGTTGATATATATTCAACGTGTCTCTTAAACTTTTTTTTTTTCAACTGCTTGAAAGTTCAAGAAAAGAATGCTATTTCTTTGAATGGAGAAAGAATGATGGGTTGAATTTTTTGACCTATTAAATAGAAGCTATGATTATAGAGGGCATTAGTGGAGTGTGGAGAGGCAATGAGGGCCACATTTGCCACTTTAATTTTGCTCCTCAGGCGGATCATGAAGGAATCCCAGGAATGGTGCCCTCACATCTGAAGACACATCTTTTTTGTTATGGTATAAATCAACCCTATGGGGTACCATTTTGCCTAGACAAAGTTCCACCATGACAAAATCTTAAAGTGGTGATTGTGGAGCAGAATTATCTCTTTTACTGTTTCAGTTTGTGGACATGTACAAAGCATGTTGGGTTTTCAAAAGATTGAGACAAGGAATTATGGTGATATCAAAGCACTGCTAGCTACTACTCTTTGAGCTAGCAGATTATCAATGATACATAATATTTTGGCATGGAAATGGAAATTGCGTTTAAGCATATATGTTGGATTTTTCAAAAGATTGAGAGACAGAGTAATTAATGGTGATGTCAAAGCAGTTCTAGTTACTACTATTAGAGCTAGCAGAATTATCATTAATTCATATTATTTTTTAGCATGGAAATGGAAATTGCGTTCAACAATTTGTGAAAGAAGACACATATCTTCATTACAAGTTGCTTTGATGTTGGTTTCTTACATCCAATGCACTGAAAAGTTTACTGCCTTTTGAAAGGTGAATAAATTGGCATGAAAACGTGTTAAGGGTCCCTTACTGTCTCCTCTAATGGTCTCACCCTCAGCATGCCTATATCTTTTAAAAATCTAGTTGAAATGAGGTAGTTGAAACTTGAATGTCAGAAAATACATTATCACATAATATCTGCTCAAGGTAAAACCAAATCATGAGGCCTGTAATTTTAGATGTGGAGCATGAACCAAAGCCATCTAAAGTAATTATTATAGCCCATTACTAGAGAAAGCCTTGTGATAAACCCACCAAGCTAGCATACTGCATACCCAATAAAAGTCAGCTTGAAATCAAATATATTTGGGTTGGGCCACAAAAAGCTGCATGTACTTTTGTTGTTAGAGTGAGATTGTTCTGCAACATTTAGAAACTGAGTCACCTTTTTAATTTTTGAACCACCATAGTCCAGACTGCAGCAACCTAATACAGTGGTGTAATTACCAAAAAAACAAAAATACAGTAGTAGTCACAAAAATATTTGGATTAAGATTGTCCTCTTATCTAATTAGGGCATTTATCTTATAAAAAAAAAATAGGGAATTTATTTTTATTTTTTTCTAAATTACAAACTACATTCTCTAAATTGGCCTGTTTTTATTATTTTCATATAGTTTTGACTTTTTCATTTTTGTTCCTCAACTTCTATTTCACGTGGTCTAAAAATTCTATTAAATGTGCCGATTTAAACGGCTCAGTTTTTTTGTCCCCTCAGTTTCTAAATCTTAAAAATATAGGGAAATTATTTTTTGTCAAAATAATTTTTACAAAAAAAAAAACTTATTAAAATAAAATCAAATGGCAACTACAAGCCACCACCACAAACACTGTCCTCTTTGGCACAGGAAAATCGAAGGTGAAATTAGGATATAACAAATGCCAACTATATCATTTTTTGGAGTTAACAACACAATTTGAATGAAGGGTAGACAGAAGGAAAACATTGAAAACAGAATAAAGTTGAGCAACGTAATTGACAAAGAAAAAAGAAAAAAAGAGAGAGATGGAAACTAAAATGAAACATTTCAAACACTTATATGATGCAACTTAACAATTTGATGGGAAAGAAAATAAAATGGGTTTTATTTTTTGGGATGAGGAAAAGAAGGTCCAGAAACATGGGGCATTTGGATTAATCTGATAAGGAAAGGCCTGATGAAGCCCACTAATGTGATCCAAACAGTGAACATTTAGCTCATGACAATTGTAGCACAAGTGATCTGTAGCTCTTAAGGCGAGTTTTTCAGCCCATGTACTGCTCAAACCCCAAAAAAAAGTATAAGAAAAAAAAAAAGTAAATGGATCCAATAATCTCACGGCCCAAACTAGTGTTTTTATTTTCTACATTTTTTCGTTGCTTAATATTCAACTTTACTCGCCCCAGACTGCTCGTCTGGTTTGTCAAAAAAAAAAAAAAAAAAAAAAAAAATCAACTTTACTCCCTCCCCTCCAGGGCCTCCATTTTTACTCTAAACTAGTTATTGACACGTGCCTTGCACAATTTTTTTTTTAATTTAGTGTGCGTTTGACAACACTTACTTTTGTCAACTTATTTTATTATTCAGTTTATTTTTACTGCTATTTATGAATTTCATTGCACTTTTTACTGTACTATTTCAACTAACTTTTACATTTATTTACAGTACTTTTAACAAAAATTTTCAATTTCAGTAAAATAAACGGATCCTAAACAGACATTCATATATAAATATTATAAGTAGACTCGTTATAAAAAAAAAAAAAGAATTCTTCACTTAAAAGAAAATATTATTATTATTATTATTATTATTATTATTATTATTATTATTATTATTATTATATAAACGTTTGTTATTATTTTATATTGTCCTCTTTTTTTTTTTTTTTTTGAAAGAAAACGATAGTTTTTATTAAGTAAGAAACAGGAAATACAATGGGGAAGAGAAAGAGGGACAAATGACCCCCAATTTCTCTTTTGCATCACTAGCATATGCTAGAGTAGCACTAATACATAGTCAGCAAAGAAAGAAAAGAAAATAAAAGAAATAACCAAAAAAAAAAAAAATTTAAAATCCAACTACTAGGAGAAAAACGAATCTTCTTTTAGATGCCCAAAAACCTGAAAAAGCTGCCAAACGACACCTTTCTAATATAGATGGACATCAAAATGAAGAGTTTTTTTTTTTTTTTTTTTTCTTTTGTTTTTTTTTTTTTTTTTTTAGAAGTAACTTCATGTCCATCAAGGTTGCTCTGCAACCTCCAACAAACCCATGGTTGACACAACACCTTGCTCATTCTCCACACTTTTATGTTTCTTTTCTCCCTTAACCTCCTTACCCTCCCTTTTCAAATTTTCTGGTTGCTTCCTTTTGTGCCCTGGTTCCACGTCAGCAGTCGAAGAATTATTAATCATTTGAGATTTTGTGGTAAGCCTCTTCCAATGCTTCATTGTTTTCTGGCTTCCAGCAATAGATTCCTCCACTAACTTAACTTGTTTTGGGCTGTGCAAAGAGTGACTCCCATTTTTTTCTTGATTACCATTTCTTTTGGGCCGACCCTTACTAGTGTTCCTATTTCCATGCACATTACCACATCCAACCTTAAAATCTACTTCTAATCCCTCAAAACCCGGTGGAGATATATATTTAACTTCTTTCTCCATTGAGCCATGATTGAGGGTGATAGTATCCTCATCCATGACTACCACCTCAATCAAATCAGAGGAAATCACGCTAGAATCTGGCATGCAGACGGTTGGGGTCTCATTTGAATTTGAAAAAACAGAATCAGTTTGGATGGCACGATCAATCTCCGAAATCAACTCCTCAAAAACAGGAACGTTATTCTGAACATTCAAAATCGAATTCATCTCGACACCAGCATCTGACAAAATACCGTCAATGGTACCACCTTCAGGTAAACTGCCCAGCTGCGTTGAAGACCTCCGTCCACTTCCATTTCCAATTGTTGGAACACCTTGATCGGTTTGAGCATCAACGTTTCGCCATTTTGAAGAAACTCGATCACCTTGATCGATTTGAGCATCATCATTCCGCCATCGCGGACTACAGCTTGCTTTGGTTGCAGTCCCATTGTTTCTACGATACCCCGCCTTCAACCACTCCCCGTAAGGAAGACTCCCCTGTTTTCGGTCTCTTGGAGCAGAGCATTCCTTTACTTGATGACCAATCCGACCACATTGATAGCAAAGGCCAACTAAACGTTCATACTTGAACCCAATACAAACCTTATCTCCTTCAGGACTGGCAACAACTCCTCCTCGGCGTAATGGTTTATCCAACGGCAAGTCTATCCTTACTCTGATAAAACGAGCTTGGTCAGACGAAAATGCCTTCAAATCAATTTCCAATACTTCTCCCAAGCCACTACCAATATCCCTGCCCACCTCTTCCGATATCAGATCAAAAGGCAAACCCCACACCTGAACCCACATCGGCATTGAAGAGAATCTAACCGAAGTTGCTGTCATACCTCGCTCCCATCTTCGTAACGCCAAAGGGTGGTCCTCAAAACTCCACGGACCATTTGCTAGCACCCATTTCAACTGACTCTCCATTGTAAATTTGAATTGAAAAAGATCATCCCCCACATCAACAATGCGTAAGTCCGAACCCATCCTCCACACAGACCGTAGCAGACCCTTGGCAGCACGTTGGTTAAAAGCTCGAGTTGTGAGAAACCTCCCCAACAAACTGAGAGAACATTCACCTAGTATCCTTTCCCTCTGTGAAATCCCAACCTTAATAACTTCTCCCTCATCCTCTGTCAAAGTTATATTTTGCAACTTGTCTATAAACACCGAATCCATGATGTGAAATAAGAATGCTATGAAAAAATCCACTGAAACTATACAAGAATTTGCAAACTAACCCTTTGGTTTACCTGGTCCTCACCTAGAATGTGAGAAGAAAAGTCTCTCCCTAGAGAGAAGAAAAACTCACCTAACGTGAGAAGAAACCCTAAATAATTGCGAGAAGGTCTTGTCCTCTTTTAATTTGTGACTAAATTTGATTACTTTTTTTTCCCCTTTGAAGGCACAAGTTGTAAATAATAGAATGAGAAAATCAATTGAGCAATTTTCAATTAACCACTTATATATACTTCAAAAAAGAAAATGTACATACCGATAGTTAATAACATCAATGGTACCAAATTTGCAAATCAACCCCAACAAAAGGTAATTGGAAGCTTATCTATTGAGAACATTAACAAACAATAGAACTTCAGCAGCATCAAGAGAAGTGAAATCCCACAGTTTCCATGTCTCTCTCTGTTACTTGACTTCAGGATTTGTTTAATTTCTCAGTGACTTTCTATATATGAAGAACATCATCAACAACAACCTTAAGATTAACTACTTTCTATTTATTTTCTTCGTCAAATAAAATAAAAAAATAGCTTCAAAAATGAAAAGAAGATTGATAGAATACCAAGAAAATATTAAATAACTTGAAAAAAAAAAAGAGAGGAAAAGTTGACAAAAAGATATAAGTTGTCGTATGTTTGTGAGAACATTTTTGTTGCAATTGGAATTCATAATGTAGTTTGTTATATATAGTGTAATTATCATTTATTAATGAAATTAAAAAATATACATAGGAGTGAGTAGCTATAAGTTACATAGATGTAAGAAATCAAAGAGTTATGAGTTACAAACCATTAAACTGATAGTTTTTTTTTTTTTTTTTTGGTAATACAAAAGGACATGTATTTATGTACAATATTAATTCTTGCATGATTTTTAAAATTTAAATGTGTAAATCATTTTTTTTTTCTCTTTTGAACTCAAGAGAACGTAAATCACAATATTTTTTATTTTGTATTCATTTTTTCGCATAAAACTTAAACATAATTGGAAATAAATAGGTGTGTAACACAAAAGTATAAGAGTAGTGTATTTAAATCTAGAATCCCCCTAAATGATGTGTAATACTAATACCCACTTAAATAAAAATGTTAATAATTTAGTTTTTTTTGTAAGACTCAAATGAGAATGATAATAAATAGGTGTAATTATATATATATAGGCATCTACTTTTTTGTTTACACTTGAAAAAGAAATATGTTACCCAAATTAATTTTTTAGGACTTGCCTTTTAGGTTACTCAACACCCCCCCCCCCCCCAAAAAAAAAGCCTTTTAGGTTACTTATATATAATTTTTTTTTTAAATCTTTGTTAAGTTGTTTCCAAGCTAAAAAAAGAAAAAAAAAAAAGGAATTTGATAGAGTATTTAAAGGAGCTAATAATGAATATTTAACTACATATTATTTAATAATTTATTATAAAGGTTGAATTTATAATTTTAAGGACAATTTGGAGTATTTAAAGGAGCTCGTAGTGGATATTTATTACAATGGTGGAATTTATTGTTGACACATGGCAAAAAAAAAAAATTGACATATACCAATAATTATTTGTCACTTGACATTATCTTTCCAACGTTATATGTCATTGTTTTATTCATTGTCAAAAGGATATGTGTCACCATTGTGTGCATCCTCCAATTTGAGAATCCAACTTTTATAATATATATTAGATGATGTTCCATGCAATGCACATATATTTTACAATTTCATTTGAAATCATTTTATGTATATTAAGACCTACATATGATACTTATTTTGGTATATAATATTTATGTTTTCTCACAATATTGTTAAATACTTTGAAACTTGATTTTATTAATTTATATTTTATTAAAAAAATTGTATAGCATTATAATAAGACTATAACATATTATAATATTTACTGCTAAAAGTAGACTTTATTTTTTAAATTGATTAAATGATTTTGAAATCTATAAATAAGAATTTAAAACATAAAATACTTTTATATCCTAAAATTATATAAATTTAAGAAACCTCTCAAACACTTCCTCAACCAATCTATTCTCACAACCAAATATCGAAACCTCAAACTCAAACACCCAATTTATTATCTCAATGAAATTAAGGAAATTATTTGTAAGTATCAACATAAAAAGAACATGATTAAACAAAGAAAAATTAGCTAAAAACGCATACATTTATCAAAATTTAATTGTCTTTAGTTGGGCTTTTGTATCCTTTAAAAAAATGGAAAACACTTTGAAATCATCATCAATTTTTAATTTATCATTATGGCTCATACCGCACAAAATAGCAATAAAAAAACCGACAAAGAAACCTACATGTTATGAGTTCTAAAAAAAAAAAAAAAAAAGAAGCCAATTTCAGAAATAATTAATTAGAATTTTTTTTTTTCTTTCTCTTTAGTTCTAAAGCAACATACATTTATGATTTTCCCAAACCAAAATCCCAAACACCCAAATACTCAAAGCGAATCACAACTTTCATAAAATCCACAACATTCGACTTCAACATCAAGACTGTAAGCTACCATAACTGAATAAAAAACGCTACCCCCTTCCGCAGTCATAGCTCTGTGGTCATAGCCAACTCATATGGGTTAATATCAAATGGTACGACAATATTGGAGTTATGTAGGTGTGGTTGAAATGTTGAAAGTAGATGATATCGTTTTTAGTCTGAGTATATTTAAGATGAAATGACATGAAAGGATGTGAGTATGTATATATAAAGGAGTAGAAAGAAGTAAAAATGGGTGAATGGAAATTCAAAGAGTTTTGTGTATGAGAGAGAGAGGAAAAGTCTCGACACATTGAATTAAATGAAACAAATGATAGATTTGAAACATTGAATAAAATATAACAAAAAGTAGTCTTGAAACATTAAACCAAAGGAAATAAAGAGTACTTATTTTTAATTTTTTTTATCTCTAATATGACTTAAGTGTATTTCAATTCTCTTTATAGCATACGCCACATGGCAGAACCTCATGCTCTCCCACATGAGGTCTTTGCTTCTTGGGGTTTTGTTTTTGTTAATTCAATCTTTTGTCCAAACTCCAAAGGAATCAATGCAAGTGGGTGCCTTTGTTTTGTGTGTATGGGTGGCTAGGTGCAAGAAATTGTAACAGGTTTTATTTCTAGGGCAAGCCATGGCTTTTAAGTAGAACTTGTTAGAACCACGGGTCCTATTTCTAGGACACACCATGACTTTGTGAGTAGAATTTGTAGTGTCCCACTGTTACAATCAAGGGCAGCTTAAGGCCTAGGTCTAAGGGCCCTAATTTTTAAAAGATTTCAAAAGGCATAAAATTGTATAAAGATACAAGGGATATTACTAATTTTTGTGTTACCAACCACAAAAAAAAAAAAAAACAATCGTGTACTATTTTTCTTTCCTCCAAAAAGGTTTTCAAAATATTATACCAACATAAACTCAATTCAATTGAAAACTGTAAACTTGTGGGGGTGGGGGGGGGGGGGGGGATATCTTTTTAAGCTTTCATTTTTGTAAGCCAATATTTTGCACAATAGATTGTCAACATTACTCACCTAGTCTTTCACATGGTTACACACAATCTATATTTTTTTCTTAATACCAAAATCAAAATATAATATGATGAATCACTCAAAGTAAACCTCTGTTTAAACAAAATACTTTATTTAAATTTTTATTCTTAAACCATAATATTTGATTATCTATATGAAATTAGCTTTAGTTTAGGTAGTATTTGATAGGCCAAGAATGAATTGACCCCTTGTAATAAATTAACCAATTAATTAGCCAAGTTGATTGATTAATCAGATTAACATACAATTTGCGTGGCAGCACAAACAAATCACCAAGTAACTAAATGCTACGGAAAATAAATGACATAGGTGATTTGCTTACGAATGAGGAAAACCACAGAGGCAAAACCTCACCGAGTGATTTTAAGGTCACCACTCCCGAGAATCCACTATTATCAAAACAAGCAATTACAAGTAAAGGAATCTCAGTACTTTGTACCAACCTACATTTGAACCCTTACCCCAATACCCAATTAGACTTGTTCTGTAATGACAATCTCTCCTTTTGATGCACGGTTCCCAGTACGTGACTAACCAATAGATGCGCAGATCCCAGTACGCGACTTAATCACCAACTTGAGAAAGAATGTTGGCTCAAAGTTCTTCAGTTCTACAACACTATGAAGATCATGAAGCTCCTTGGTCACAAAACCCTACGATGTACAAATATAACAGCTTCTTGAATAGAAAGATGAACTAAGGCATATGTCTCCAGTTCACAATATGCTTGTGAAAAACTTTTGCATTAAGTTGCAACAGCTACGACGGCCCTTAAAACAATTTTTATATACATTTAGGGTTGTGAGAAAGAAAGCCCAAACATCTATTCATGGATTGATTGAATCAGATCTGGAAAACTGATTTTCATAAACCTCGACGGATACCCTATCTATTGAGCAGCTGTCGAGCCTTGGGCTAGAACAACCTTTTAAGCCTCGATAGATACTAGCTATCGAGCTTTAAAATCTAGCACTTCTTCACTTGATTCTTGGACAGACTTACATGGCTTAAACACTTGAACTTGATACCTTATTCCTTGAAGCATTAAACACATCCTAGATCTACCCAATTACAAGTAAAGTATATTTTGTCAAAGAATTAGTCAATTCTATATTGACATACGTTCCTAACATGATTCACATATGTCCTAACAATCTCCCCCTTTGGCAATTCATGACAAAACCACAACAAACAAATGAACATATGAGAGAAGTCATAAATCACTCAACTCATACTCACTTGTTAAATACAATAAAATCTATCTTAACAAAAGCTCTTAAAAAAATTTGCAAGAAGAGAATTCATGGCAAGAAGACTTTGACAACCTGTATTTCTGAAACACTTTAAAAAAATAAAAACTCATTAAGGCATCTTAGTGTGAAATAGAAATAAAAGATTGCATACAAGTTATAAGTAGCATGTGCGTGAAGAGAGAAAAGAAACAACACATGTAAAAATAGGTAAATAACATACATCAACATATATATATATATATATATCCAAGGATAAGTACAATATATGTCAAATGTGTTAGGACATATGTGTTTCACATATTAGGAATATATGTCACTATTTTATGTAATTGGCTAATCTTTTGACAAAACGCACTTTACTTGTAATTGGGTAGATCTAGGATATGTTTAATGCTTCAAGAAATCTTGTTTCAAGTTCAAGTGTTAAAGCCATGCAAGTATATCCAAGAATCAAGTGTGAAAGTGCTGCTCATTAAAGCTCGACAGCTAGCATCTGTAGAGGCTTAGAGAGCTGTCTGAATCCTGAGGCTCGACAGCTTCTCGATAGATAAGGTATCTGTCGAGTTTTATGAAGTTAAGTTTTTCAAGACTGTTTTTCATCCATTCCGTGAATATATGTTTGGGTTTTCTTTTCTCACAACCCTAGACATATATAAGGATGATTTTAAGGGCCGTCAAAGGTGGACACAAGTTGCACAAGTGTGGGAGCAAAGTTTGTTCATGTAAATTGTGACCAGAGACAGAATTTGCCCTAGTTCATCTTTCTTGTGAAGAAGCTGCTATGTTCGTACACCGTAGGGTTTTGTGACCAAGCAATTTCATGATCTTCGTCGTCTGGATAAACTGAAGAACTTTGCAGCCAACATCCTTCTCTAGTTGGTGAATCAAGTTGTGTACTGGGATCCGCACAATTGATTAGTCACGTATTGGGATCCGTGCATTAAAAAGAGAGATTGTCACTATAAAAAAAGTCCAATTGGGTATTGGGGTAAGGGTTCAATTGTAGGTTGGTATAAGGTACTGGGATTCCTTTATTTGTAACCGCTTATTGTGATAATAGTGAATTCTCAGGAGTGGTGACCTTAAAATTATCCGGTGGGGTTTTTGCCACGTAGATTTTTCCCATTCGTAAACAAATCACCATGTCAATTTATTTTATGCTGCTTACTTGGTTTAATTGGTGATTTGTTTATGCTACTACATGTTTGCATGTTAATTTGGTTAATTAATAAAATTGGTTAATTGATCAGTCAATTCATCGCAAGGGATCAATACATTTTTGGCCTATCAAAATGGTCACAAGACCAATATACATGAGGTAGAAGTAAAAATAAAGAAAAGAAAATACATAAAAACCTCAATACATTCCTCAGAATATAGACACTCCCCCTAACAAAAATCTCTAATGCTAACTCTCCTCCTATGTGTATGACTACTCTCATACCAAAACTACTTCCCCTTCTTGTCACGAGTGACAGGGTAAGTAAATCAAGTAGACATCTCATTATCACTGGGCAAGCTAGCACTATCGTCCTCATCACCATCATCATCAGAGTCACCATCGTCGGCCTCGTCCTCAAAAGCCTCTAGAGAACGAGAGGGAGACTTGATGAAGTCACCAAGGTGAGCCTGCCGTTAAGCAATACGGCTGAAAAAGCCAGAGGAGCTACTGTCTCGGTCTGCGTCCGCCTCAGGTGAAGCTAAGCATCACTCTGTCTAACGATAGCAACGTCAATGGAACCCATGACGAAAAAGTGATCAGACGTAGGAAAGGAGATAGAAAAATGGCGAAGGATCCTCCTGATAGCCGAAGGAAAAATGAGCTTATCACGGGTCACCGTATTCCTATAGACATCTATAATGGATAGAATGAAGTGAGAAAGGAAGTTAATAGAAATGTCCCCTAAGAGGGATAACAAAAATCGAGCACGAGGCTCTGTGATAGAGTTATAGTGAAACAATGGATGGAGAATAAATGTCATCACCATGTTAAGGAATCTCGGACCTTTAGCAAAGGTCGAGCATCAGGTGTTTTGACGATCACCCCATGAAGATGGTGTCCCATAGAATAGAGACATGAGTTCGTCTTTGGACATAGTCCTCAAACGATCACAACCAGGGTAGTCAAGATGTGTTACCCTAGGAACGTGTAGCACTTCGGATATAAGATCCGGAGTGACTACAATGCGCGTACCTTAAACGCGAGTAACAAACTGAGGTACAGAAGTATCAAATCTGTGCATGTTAGAGTAAAACTCCTGTATGAACACGGAGGGGCAAGTAACCGAGATGCCTCACAGTGACTCCCAATCCCAACTGTAGATGACAGTGGGAAGGTCAGTATCGAAAAAATCTGATAGGATGACTTGGAGTTCCGAATGAATGCCTCATCTAGAAAATTTCTCCGAAAAGTCCTTTTGGGCTTTATCATCACAGATCTGTACGTGAGAGGGAGTGGAATCAATGCCTTGGAACGAAAAGGGTTTCAGAACGGAGCAGATTTTCTTTTAAATGCCATGGAGCAACTAACTGAAAGAAAGAGAGAGGGAGAAAGAGACAAACAGAAAGCACCAAGCAGATCAATATAAGAATATAAAGAGTTGAAGGTACGTACGCATGAAAATGCATGAACATGTGATATGCACCATATAAAGCAACATGGGCTCAGCCCAATCCAAGCCTAACAACACACAACAATTCAACATATATAGCACACATCTATAATGCATGAAAATATAGTTAAAATGCTCATGAGATGCAATGCATGATGATTTTAAACTCATTTAAGCAAAAACCAACCCAAAAGTTTCACAAAAACTTCATCAATTTTGAAAAAAAAAAAACCCAAAATTTTTTCGAAAACCCAAAAACCTAGGTCTAATGCATGAAATGCATGAAGAATGAAGAAAAACAAGATCTTACCAGTGAGAAGAAGATCAATCTAGGCCAAAAATCTTCTGGGTATGAAGTTTGGAGAGAGAGAGAAGTGATTGGGAAGGTTAGAGGTCAGAAAGGATCGAGAGAGTTCTATTCGAACCTCTTCTAGACTTTGAGCATCCTCCTCCTGCTTCTTTGATTAGAGAGTTCTATTCGAACCTCTCTATTCATGTCTACGATAACGACACCTTAGTTAAGGTGTGGTTACGTGGTGTCGAGTACCGCATTACCCCTTCGGTGGTGTCGGATGCTCTTGGGGTGCCCATTGTGGACCATCCCGTCTTTCCTTACGAGGAGTCTCCTCCCCTTGATGACGTCTTGTCATACATCACTGGTACTTCTATCCAGTGGGGTTCTGATCCTCGGATCTCGTCTGCTGAGCTGTCTGAGTTGCACTATCTTTTCTTTCGGATAGCATGTCATTCTTTGTGGCCGATTACTCATGTTCACACCGTCCCTCTTGAGCGATGTGTGTTTCTGTATGCTTTGGTCACTGATGCTCCTATCAGTTTTCCGCATATGTTCCTTCGTTCTTTGAACGAGGTTCATAGGTCTAGTTCTCAGGCTCATGCTTTGTTTTTTCCTGTTTTTATTCATAGGATTCTTCTCTTTCTTGGTTTTGGTGAGTATCCTGCTTCCGAGCCTGTTCATGTTATTGCTCCTATAGGTGCTACTTTTTTGAGACAAAGGGCTGCTCAACTTCGAGCTAGCTCTAAGCGTACTAGGGTAGAGCCTATCGGTGTCACTCCACCCCCTTCTTCTTCTTCTGCAGATCCTTTTGCAGCTGGGACTTCTTCGGATCCTGCTGCTGCTGCTGTTGATGTTCCTCCACCGTTTGATGAGGTTTCTGACCTTCGTCGGACGCTTGACACTGTCGTGACCGTTCAGGCGGCTCATGGTCAGCTTTTGGTGGACATCCTCGATGAGCTTCGTGCATTGCGAGCAGATTTGGCGAGCTCTCGTCGATCTTCTCCACCTCCTTTTGATGATGAGTGAGTGCCCTTTGGCAATTCGTCACAAAAAGGGGGAGTGCATAGTTCATTAGTAGCTTGTTTTTGTGTTGAGGGGATTTACATTTTAGGGGGAGTGTTTGTTTTCTTAGTAGTGATACTGCGGAGCTTGTGGAGTTATTAGATTGTATCTAGGTGCTTCACTGTGTATTTACATTTTTAGCTCTTGATTAGGAGATATTTTTGTTGAGATACATTGTTATGTATATGTTTTCTTATTTCACTATGTTACTGTGCTTATTGACTTATATTGATGATGTTATTCATGATATATGTTTTTTATTTTGTGTCATGTGAAATTAAGAAATTTTTATTTCCTGTTTTTGTTCCACACATGCGTTTATGTGTTTGTTAAGTGTTACAGGAATATACAGGTTGTTTTCAGTCAAGCTGCTGTCTACCTTGCAACTGTTGGATAGTAGTTTAGGTTGAATTGTTAAGTGGCTATTTTTTTTGTAATGGGTTTTTTCAATTTGTAACTTTGAGCATTTTGTTTAGTCTGTGTTTTGTCACGGATTGCCAAAGGGGGAGTTTGTTAGGTTCTAAAGACTAGGATCTAATGTATTTAGAACTTCATTTTGTATGTTGGCAAACCATGATCAAAACAATGTTGAGTCGTGTGTTAGACTTGCTCAAAGTATGGGGTTTATTGTAAAGTTGGAATCGAGTTTTTATGCAGAATTACTTGTAACTTTCTGTGAGACTCGATCGATCGAAAATCGCACAGAACGTTTTTCTGCAGAATTTTCCAACTCAGCCCAAGCCCGTTTTAATGTATAGGGTTTTATGTTTTGCCCTAAGTATAAAAGGGAAAACCCTAGCCACGTTTTTGTAGTTCTGTTTAGTTCTGTTTTGCTGTGTTTGTGAATCTCATTGTGAGATCTAGAGGTGTTTACCTTCACATACACTTAGGGTTTACAAACTTGAGATTTATGTCAAGAGTTGTGTAGATCATTACAGTTGCAGAATCAAAGAGCACAAAGATATACAAGCAGGTGCGCTTGTGGATTTGCTGAAGAATTCCGGAAAGAAGGAGTCCGTGGATCTCGGAGCTATCATGGGGTCATGGTAGTAAGTTTCCTACAGGCAGGTAGCAATATGACGTTAGTGGTCTAAGTCTATTGTGTAAACTTCAATTCTTTCATAGTGGATTCAGTTTACCTTGAGGATAGCTAGGTCAAATCCTCCCCAGGTTTTTACCGGTGTGGTTTCCTGGGTCATCATATCTATGTGTTGTTTATTTTCCGCTGCTTTATTGTTTTTATATTTATTTGTGTTAACCTAGTTTAATTAAATTACCTAAGTTAATAACTTGGCTAATTCTCTAGGTTAATCTGTTGGGTTAAGGGGTCTAAACGAACTGACACTTTGTTTCAATGGCCATCCAAGGTACACAAGTACCAATGTACACAAACACACAATCTTTTTGTATTTTTCAATTTTTTTTATTTTATGAAAAACGAAATAAAGCAAAACTGGAAAAAAAATATTAAACAAAGCAAAGCATAAAACTAGACTTACTCAAAAACAAGAAAGCAAAACACACAAGTAATGCAAAACAAAAACAAGAAGGGGAGAGAGAGAAAAAGTGACTAAATTACTTAGAGTCTTTTTCCTTTCACACCTTGAAAGAACCTTTCCTTTGCGCAAACCTTTGAACCGGTGGCGAGAGGGAAGAATTGAAACCGTTTAAGTTCGAAAGGAACATGAGGGCCTTAAGTAGATCTCCAAGAGGAGCAAAGGAGGATAGGAACTGATTCTGGTTTCCCGATGAGATCATACTGTTGCTCTGTTGAGTGGCTAGCCACTTGTAGCAATTAGGTCGAGTACGTCCAGCTGCTCCACAATAATGACAAAGATGTTGCCTATTCTGTTTAGGCTTTTGATCATTTCCCTTCTTAGCCCTAGGTTTTTGGTCTCTTTCTTAGCAAGTTTAGGAGGTGATCTTAAGATAGATTTACCATTGTCTATGTTCTCACTAGCTAAATCAGTTTTAACATCATTGTTCTTAGATACAACATTATTAGTAGGGAAAACAAAAACAGTAGTACTAGTAGAAGCAATACTAGGTGAAAAGAAATCATACCCTAAACCAGTTCAATCAGAAACATATTTCTGTAAACCGAGCATCTCATCAAGCTTTGCACTTGAAGTCCTCTCCAACTGAGCTCTGACTTGAAACAGTTCTGCTTTAAACTTCTTAGTCCTCTCAGCCAAGAAATTATTCTCAAATCTCATTGCTCCAATGGTCTGATTAGCTTCATCAAACTTTGTAGAAGGCTCTTCTCGATCAAGCTCCAAATCACTCAGCTTCTTGGTGGCTAACCTATATAGTTTCTCATACTTCTCAGAAGCCTTATACAATTTCTCACAGGCTGTATGGATATCATCTTGATCATCCATTTTCTCTAACTTATAATCCACCAAGTCCTCTTCTTCATCCACATCTTCAACAATCCCCTCAATAGGAATTACGGTGGCAATGAAGGCATTTAGGATTCCATCATCCTTATTGTCAGAATCATCTTCAGGCTCGATGTCGCTCAAGGTAGCAGCAAGTGCCTTACTTTTCCCTATGGTCTTGAGATATGTAGGGCACACTTGTTTCATTTGACCGAAGCCTTGACACCTAAAGTACTTTGGTCCGGAGGGAATAGTGTACTGAACGCCATCCCTAGAATCCTTCTTCCCTTTGTCTTGGCTCTTAAACTGAGAAGAACTAAATTGCCTACGACCCTTGTCGAAGCCCTTTCCATTTACATTCTTCATGAACTTCTTGAATTGCCTCTTAATGTGGGACTTCATTTTAAAATCTTCACCATCTGAAGACTCATCCTTGTCATTGCTCTTAGCCTTTAGTGTCATGCTCTTGCTTTTGCTCGATTTCCCGATCCTAAACAAACCTAACTCATAGGTTTGCAGATTGCTAACCAGTTCTGTCAAAATAATTTTGTCGATATCCTTTGATTTCTCAATGTCGGTGATCTTAGCATGAAATCTCTTAGGTAGAGATCTAAGCGCCTTTCTAACAATCTTAGGTTCGTGAATGGTTTCCCCAAGATTAAAGGCTGAGTTTACTATGCCCTTGAGCTTGGCATAGAATTCATCGAATGACTCATCCTCCTCCATCTTGATCTCTTCGAAGCTTCTAGTGAGCCTCTGTAGTTTCAAATCCTTGACTCTGGAGAATGGTCCATGCTTCCTTCGCAGTTTCAGTGAAGGATATCTTCTTGAATTCCTCACTTGTGACCGCACTGAATAAAGCATTCAATGCCTTGTTGTTGAAGTTTGTCGCCTTGATCTTAGCGTCATCCCAATCGGCCGGTGCTTCCTTTGGCTCGGTCCAGCCTATCTCCATAGTTTGCCACACTTTCTCATCTAAAGACTACAAGAAAGCTCTCATGCGTATTTTTCAATATGCATAGTTTGTGCCATCAAATAAAGGAGGTATAATTAGAGACTGTCCTCTATCCATGACAAATAGGGGTCAATGGATCACACAACAAAGATTAAAACCTAATCAGAGTGTGCCTGCCTGATACCACTTGATAGGCTAAGAATGAATTGACCTCTTGTGATGAGTTAACCTATTAAATATCCAAGTTGATAGATTAATCAGATTGACATACAGTTTGCGTAGTAGCACAAACAAATCACCAATTAACTAAATGCAACAGAAAATAAATGACACAGGTAATTTGTTTACAAATGGGAAAAACCATAGAGGCAAAACCCTACCAGGTGATTTTAAGGTCATCATTCCCGAGAATCCACTATTATCCAAACAAGCGGTTACAAGTAAAGGAATCCTAGTACCTTATACCAACCTACAGTTGAACTTTTACCCCAATACTCAATTGGACTTGTTCTGTAATGACAATCTCTCATTTTAATGCACGGCTCCCAGTACGTAACTAACCAATAAATGCGCAGATCCCGAATCCCAGTATGCTACTTAATCACCAACTTGAGAAAGAATGTTAGCTGCAAAGTTCTTCAGTTCATCAACACAATGAAGATCATGAAGCTCTTTGGTCACAAAACCCTACGATGTACAATCACAGCAGCTTCTTGAATAGAAAGATGAACTAGGGCATATGTCTCCGGTTCACAAGATGCTTATGAAAAACTTTTGCATTAAGTTGCAATAGCTATGACAGCCCTTAAAAAAATCCTTATATATGTTTAGGGTTGTGAGAAAAGAAAGCACAAACATCTATTCATGGATTGGAGTGAAATCAGATCTGGAAAATTGATTTTCATAAACCTCGACAGATACCCTATCTATCAAGCCTCAGGCTAGAATAGTCTTTTAAGCCTCAATAGATACTAGCTGTCGAGCTTTAAAATCCAACACTTCTTCACTTGATTCTTGAATAGACTTGCATGGCTTTAACACTTGAACTTGAAACTTTGTTCCTTGAAGCATTAAATACATCTTAGATCTACCCAATTACAAGTAAAGTGCGTTTTGTCAAAGTATTAGCCAATTCTATATTGACATATGTTCCTAACATG
Source organism: Lithocarpus polystachyus (assembly GCA_033629205.1). Classification (NCBI taxonomy): domain Eukaryota; kingdom Viridiplantae; phylum Streptophyta; class Magnoliopsida; order Fagales; family Fagaceae; genus Lithocarpus; species Lithocarpus polystachyus. The sequence continues at coordinate 32,375,122 of CM066168.1, read as the reverse complement.
ATTCACATATGTCCTAACAGTATTAATTCATAAATTTATTTTTCTAATTTATCTCACTAACCTTTGTTTCATTTGTATTAAATAAATTTATTTAATTGATATTTAAATATGAAGCCTCGGTTAAAATTATCGCTTATCCTCCCACAAATTAATAAGTCTCACCCTCTGGCCATTGAGCGTTATGATCTCTAATTTATGTTATGTATTTGAAATTCTCTCTTTCATTATAAGCCAATTTTTTACAGCTGCTCAGGTTATATAATGTTGCAAACTCCAAACGAAACGGAGGATGACGGACAGTTTGATTTAATTTTATTTTTCAAAATTTTGATTTAATTACATATTAAAATTTTAATCTTGAATACTTGTTCATGTTTCAAAATGGTTGTATAATGTCCCGTCTCTCAAATGTTTGTTTTAGTGCTTATGGCTTAAAGTTTATGTCAAGAAGGTACTAACATTCAACTCTTATTTTTCTGTATGTATAAAAGGAATAAACAAAGCATGTTAATGACCAATCTCTTATTTCCTTTGTTGCTATCAATTTTTTTTTTTAGGATTTTCGAGGAACAATCTTAAAGGTTATAGATTGACTCCAGTTAATTAATCAAATTACCCAAGTTAATTAATTAATCAAATTACATGCAAATTAGGTTAAGGCACATTCAAATCAACAAACTATACAGTGCAGTAGAAAATAAATTTGACATGGCGATTTGATCACAATGGGGAAAACCCTCGTAGGCAAAAATCCACCAAGTGATTTTAGGTTACCACTCTCGAAGAATCCACTAATCAAGAAAAAATAGTTACAAGTACAAGGAATCTCAATGTATTCACCGGCCCCCCCTAAGAAAATTTCCTGGCTCCGCCACTGCCAGCAATATCCCCTTCTTTTATTTTCTGAACTCACTGGTACAATAGGTGGAGGCTAGGGTTTCAATATAAACGTCTTAGGAAGCCTAAGGTTTTATTGTGTCTACCACCTTATTTAAATAGGAGCTTAATTGACATTTAAATTGGCTCTCTTATTAGGTTATACAAAGTCTCAAATAAATAGCCATTTAAAATAAAATGTTGTTAACTATATCAGAAATTACAAATCTAGATAGGTCGAGAGGTGTCGAGCTATGTATCGAGGTTCATTAAATCTTGATAGATTGATAGGTATCAATGCCTGTAGTTTCAACTTTTCTCAATCAATCTTGTGTCTTCAATAATGTCGCTTGTTGACCACTTGTTATACTTATTAAACACATTAGAAACTAATACTTTATTACATTTAAAGTGTGTTTTAATTCAGGATATGTCAATTACATAAAAAGATGACCCTTACACCCACCATAGGGACAATCCCATGAATTGTTATCCCAGAGTTATTCCTAATCAAGCCAAGTGGCATTAAGTGTAGAATTGCAATTGTCTCTAACTACACTGCAAATTTGTTGGTGACCCTCACATTCTCACGATTGAATAAAATTGGACCTAAGCCTTGTTCTCCATTTTTTTTTTCTATTCTAAAGTTTTTTTCCCCTTCTTCTTATTTTCATATTAATACACTATGGTTAAAAATATTTTTAACTTTTTGCTTAATAATGTAGGTTGCTTTGAGATCATTGGTTTATGAGAAACAACATAGACTGAGAATCATGATGATAATGCATGAGCTTGCCAATATAATTTATTTGATGATTTCCTACATTTACTTTCTTGTCATATCTTCAATCTACATGTTTATTTTTGTAATATTTGGTGCATTCATTGGTAAGAATGCAAGCCAGTTAAGTTGTTTCTTTTTTCCTCTTTGTTTCCCTTTAAATTTTACTATGTTGCTAAAATATAGTTTATATCCATTGCCAAGTTAACATTCTTTGTAAAATGACGTTAACAATCAATTTTTGTTTTATTTCATGAGTCCAAATATGGTAAGGATGGAGTGTAAAACTCATGTTTTACACTATCCAATAAAAGATTATCACGTTAACTTTTTACTTAAAACTCAATATATCCTACTACACATAATAACATCTCAATAAACTCACATTTAAATTGGATTTTAAAGTGGGCATTAGAATTAATTGAATGCAATTATGTCTATTCTTTAAAATGTAATATGATGATGTAACATGTTAGGATTGGATGAGTAAAACTTGAGTTTTGCACCACATCTTTATTGAATTTAATCTCTTATTTCATATATATAAACTTACAACTTTCCCTTGGCGTTCTAGGAGCTGGATTTTTTTTCAAGTACCAACACATAGCAGTGTTGTGCCAAGCAAATCAAAGAATAGTAAAGAAATTTTGTCATATATATGCCGCATAGCTGCTACAAAAGTTGCCTCCAACCAATTTATCTCTTACTCAACTTAATTTAAAACTTCATTTTGATATTCATTTTGATATAAAATTTGGTCATAAATTCAAATTAAGCAATTAATACCTACGTACTCACCATACAATGCCATTATGGAAAGATCATGGTTGCAATGAATGAAGGTTGTCCTTTCTCACCAACCATCTTGCGGTCAAGTATTGTGGTACTTATAGTTCTATTTTAAATTTTATTGTTGTATTTATATCTAAAGATAAATATATGTTTAAGTTCAAATTAATTTCTCTCAACTCTCCTTTTTATAACTTTTTCTTTCTTTCATTTGAGAAGGGGTAGAGTTTAAGAATCAAAATTTAGTATGGAAATACTATTTACCTTAAACAAAATTATTATCTTATTTATATTTATGTTATTGTTATTTTATTTGTTATCTTTAGAAAAAATAATTTTAACTTCAATATACTTATAACTCTTTTAGAGTTTTTTTTTTTTTTTTTTTTATGATATATGGAAAGAACACTAGTAAATAATATAATGTCGGGAAATATTAATTTAGCCAATTACGTTTAATACTTGAGCTACAATTATAAAACAAAAATGAAATTAATTAGATTCAATCATGACATTCCTAAATTATAATAATCTAATAGAAATTTAAGAGATTTTTAGTAATTATTTAATTTAAAAAATATTGGGGGAATTTGTCCAATTGTTTTATAGGGAGACAAAATATTGCTCGGAACTAGAAAATTCTCAAACTTAAGCATCTCTTACATATATTCAATATATTTGACTTTTAAAAGGCCTAACTAACTTAAATATTGATAGAATTGTTTTTTGTAGTTTCTTATTTATATTTTTTTTAAAAACAACATGTCAGTTCGTTTAGACCCCTTAAACCCAACAGATTAACCTAGAGAATTAGCCAAGTGATTAACTTAGGTAATTTAATTAAACTAGGTTAACACAAATAAATATAAAAACAATAAAGCAGCGGAAAATAATCAACACAAAGATATGATGACCCAGGAAACCACACCGGTAAAAACCTGGGGAGGATTTGACCTAGCTATCCTCAAGGTAAACTGAATCCACTATGAAAGAATTGAAGTTTACACAATAGACTTAGACCACTAACGTCATATTGCTACCTGCCTGTAGGAAACTTACTACCATGACCCCATGATAGCTCCGAGATCCACGGACTCCTTCTTTCCGGAATTCTTTAGCAAATCCACAAGCGCACCTGCTTGTATATCTTTGTGCTCTTTGATTCTGCAACTGTAACGATCTACACAACTCTTGACATAAATCTCAAGTTTGTAAACCCTAAGTGTATGTGAAGGTAAACACCTCTAGATCTCACAGAGAGATTCACAAAACACAGCAAAACAGAACTCTACAGAACTCTGAAAACGTGGCTAGGGTTTTCCCTTTTATACTTAGGGCAAACATAAAACCCTATACATTAAAACGGGCTTGGGCTGAGTTGGAAAATTCTGCAGAAAAACGTTCTGTGCGATTTTCGATCGATCGAGTCTAATTTTCGATCGATCGAGTCTCACAGAAAGTTACAAGTAATTCTGCATAAAAACTCGATTCCAACTTTACAATAAACCCCATACTTTGAGCAAGTCTAACACACGACTCAACATTGTTTTGATCATGGTTTGCCAACATACAAAATGAAGTTCTAAATACATTAGATCCTAGTCTTTAGAACCTAACACAACATATGTTTGTGAATATAGGATTAGACTGCATCTATTTTTACTAAAAAAAATTTTAATTCATAATTTATGAACACAAACAACCAAGTCACTAGAGCCAAATGGTGAAATCAACTTTATTTCTATTATAGAGGATAAACTATATGTTAGGGAGGAAAAACAATATTTTAATGGCAAACATTTCTTTCATGGTTTGCTACATCATCACGGTTGCCTCAAGAATGCTTTGGATATGGTAATTCACTAAAGTCTATTTTAATAGAGAAATACTACGTTCACAATATTTTTCACAACATTTTCACAACAAATCTAGTTGGCAGGTTGTTATTTGCTATTACTAGTGGGTAAGAAAGTAATTTCAGTGTTAGATTTAAATTTAAAACCTGTAACAACCTGCCAACTAGAATTTGTTGTGAAAAATGTTGTGGACGTAGCAGTTCTCATTTTAATATTCAAAACATACTAATTCATGATTTATATTATTAAAGGTTAAGTGGAAGAACTAGTTTCATATCCCCTGCATTGCCAGCTATACTGCGAAACTCAACTATCATTTTCACTTATAAGGTGTGTGTTTAGCATTTATGTGTACATTATTCAATTATTCACGTATACTAGCATACATTAATAAATTATTATTATTATTAAATAAATGTGTTCCCATAACAAAAAATGTTTAATCTCAAAATTTTTTTTTATTTTGTTCTACACTTTGTTACTCAATTTGATACTTTATAATTAATTAATAATGTTAATAAATTTTTTTATAAAAAATGATAATAAATTGAATTAAAATGTCAATCCATTCCATTGTAGTGCTCATAGTTATGTTTTTCATCTTATTGTTTATTTTTTTTTATACAAAATAGAATTCTACTCTGGCCTAATCTAAGTGTATATGTGTGTGAAGTTCCCTCCTGGAGACTTGAACCCCGGCCCTTGCCCCCCACACCCCACAAACACTTATACTTATGGAGTGACCATCGCACCAAGGCTGTGCGGTGGTAAATCATCTTATTGTTATATTTGTGTTTAGATATATGTTTAAACTTATAACCAACTCTAAATTTATTTTTTCTTAACTCTACTATTTATGATCTTTTATCCATCATATGAGAAAGAAGGAAGTTTAAGAATCACACGTCTAGGTATTGAGGTTCATTAACTCTCAATTGATGACAGGTATCAAAAAGGTATTGGGACTTGCAGTTTCATCTTTTCTTAAGTAGTTTCTTGAGCAGTTTTTTGTTTTCAATAATACCACTTGTTATTCAAACTCAAGGTCTTCTTGAACACACTTACAAACAAACACTCAATTGCATATAAAGAGCATTTTGTCTATAGGATATGCCAATCACATAAAATATGACTGTTACAAATCTTAACTTAAAATTAAACAATAGTAAAAGACATGACCACCACACACCCTTAGTGCGATGGTCACTCCATAAGTACAAATGCTTGTGGGGTGTGGGGGGCAAGGGCCGGGCTTCAAGTCTCCAGAAAAGAGCTTCACACACGTATACACTTAGATTAGGCTAGAGTAGAATTCTACCTTGTATCAAAAAAAAAAAAAAAATAGTAAACGACATGGATGGACCTTTTAGCATAAAGTTTAGGATAAAGTTTTGCTCCAAACATGATAATGACGCATTGTACATGATAATGACGCATATTATCTTCTTATTGGGAGTTGAAATCAACGGCTTTAAACGTGTTTTCGGTCATTTTCTAGGTTTCTTGGTTATTTCGATTATTTTTAGATTTAGGGGATATTTCGGTTATTTTTTAGTTTCTAAGGCTGTTTTGATCATTTTTAGGTTTCACAGGGTATTTCATTCATTTTTTTTAAGGTTCTATGGGCATTTTGATCAATTTTTAGGTTTTGGGGTCATTTTTAACATTTTGTAGGTTTAAGGGTATTTTGGAACTTTTGAGGGGGTATTTCGGACTTTTTTAAGGTTTCGGGAGTATTTTGGTCATTTTAAGTTTCAAGGTAATTCAATAATTTTCTAGATTCTAAGGGTATTTCGGTGGTAGAATGGTTGTGACCAGCATTGAAGGTGTTGGTGACTAGTGCCAGCAAATGTCTATGGTGGTGCTGGGATGGGTGAGATTTTTAAATTTATTTTAGGTAAGTGAAATAAGAAAAATGCATAGAATAAGAGTTTAATTAAATAAATGTATATATGACATGTAATGATTTGTGGTATAGAGAAAGTGGGACAAAAGATTTTAATTTGTATATATATATATATATATATATGGACAAAACTTAGGTACAATACCTTAGGTGCTGTTTCTTAGGTTCCCCTCTTAAGAAAACTGGTTTGTTGTTTTATTGGTGACGATATATCTAATACTGTGTTGCATTATCTAAATTCAGCCACACTTCCTGAACATCTCAATCACACTTTTATTACGCTTATCCCAAAAAAGAAAAATCCTGAATTTGCATCTGAATTTAGACCTATAAGCTTGTGTAATGTTTTGTATAAAATTTTTTCTAAAGTTCTAGCGAATAGACTTAAGAAAATTTTGCCTTCTATTATTACTGAAAATCAGAGTGCTTTCACCAAAAGCCGCTTTATTTCTGACAATATTCTTGTAGCTTTTGAGTCTTTACACAGTATGCAGAGACATACAGGAAAAGAAGGATACATGGCCATCAAGCTGGACATGAGCAAAGCGTACGACAAAGTAGAATGGGCATATTTACAATCAGTCATGGAAAAAATGGGGTTCACAGCTCACTGGATAAATCTCATGATGCTATGTGTCAAGTCGGTGACATATTTAATTTTGGTGAATGGGGAACCTAAAGGCAGGATCATACCAACAAGAGGCATCAGACAAGGCGATCCCCTCTCCCCTTTTCTATTTCTACTTTGTACTGAAGGTCTCAATGGGCTTCTCAACACTGCAGCTCACCAAGGACATTCTAAGGGTTACTCTCTTGGTAGAAACAGCCCACGTCTAACCCACCTTTTGTTTGCAGATGATAGCTTACTGTTTTGCAAAGCCACCATTGAGGAGTGTCAACGTGTTTTGGACATTCTGGATGTGTACGGGAAATGCTCAGGTCAACAAATTAACCGTAGCTAGACGACAATCTTTTTCAGTAAATCTACGAAGGTTGATTCTAGAAACCAAATCAAGTTGGCATTGGGAGTTCCAGAAATTATTCAGTATGAAAAATACCTAGGGTTACCTTCACTAGTGGGTAGAAACAAAAAAGCAAGCTTTAATTATATAAAGGAACGAGTTTGGAAAAAATTGCAGGGGTGGAAGGAAAAGCTCCTTTCACAAGCAGGAAGGGAGATTTTAATTAAAGCAGTCGTCCAGGCTATTCCAACCTATACCATGAGTTGCTTCAAACTTCCAGTAGGGCTTTGCTCAGAAATTGAGAGCCTAATTAGAAGGTTTTGGTGGGGACAGAAAGGGGATCGGAGGAAAGTTCACTGGGTGAAATGGGACACTCTTTGTCTTCCAAAAAAAGAAGGCGGAATGGGTTTCAAGGACCTAGCCAGTTTCAATGATGCTCTCTTGGCTAAGCAAGCATGGAGATTACTTCATAATAAAGATTCTCTATTTTATAGAGTCTTCAAAACGAAGTTCTTTCCAAACTGTAGTATATGGGAAGCTCAAGACTCTAGCTCTGGTTCACACGCTTGGCATAGCATCATTAAAGGAAGAGATGTCCTACTTAAGGGTGCAAGATGGAGGGTAGGGTGTGGAGAAGACATTAGTATTTGGAACGATGCATGGCTACCATCGCAGGAACACCCACGGATTCTTTCAGATATTGTACCGGGATTTGAAGATGGTAGAGTCTCTGATCTCATCAATCCGTGTACAAGAACATGGGATGAAAATTTAGTGCACGGCTTGTTTTCGCCTGAAGAAGCTGCAATGGTTCTCAGTATCCCATTGAGCCGTACCCCAGTGGAGGACAAAATCATTTGGCCCTTCACCCCTTCAGGTAACTATACGGTAAACTCTGGTTCCAAATTCCTAACTAAACTAAATTCTATGTATGTTCCTGCAGAAAATCCACAGCAGCAAAATGAGGTGTGGAAGCTGATATGGGGTCTAAATGTTCCTAGCAAAGTGCAGAACTTCATGTGGCGGGCTTGCAAAGAAGCCGTACCAACTAAGCACAACCTGCTGAAAAGCAAGATATTAAACGAGGACAGATGCGAACATTGCGGGGTGGAGTCCGAAACAACTGCCCATGCACTTTGGAATTGTTCCACGTTGGACGAAATCTGGGAAAGCACTCCAGGCTTTGAAGATCGAAGTCAACTTAGAGCTCCAAACATCATGGACCTGATCAAACTGACTCACGAGCAAAGGAAGAACGTGGACCTCCTCGCTATGGTGATGTGGACAATTTGGCACTGGCGAAATCAACTTCGTGTAAGCTCTAATGTCTTCCCCAAAGCCCACGTCATTCAACAAGCTTCGCAAGCCCTTGCAACATTCCAACAGAGCCAACAATCCCTCATCAACCACGCAGCAGCTACGAGACCTCAGCACCGTGCTCAGTGGCGCCCTCCCCAGGCAAGCTGTGTTAAATTGAACTTCGACGATGCTGTTTTTCCAGAGCTGGGCAAGGCTAGTCTGGGTGTTGTGGTCCACAACAGTCAAGGAAATGCCATTGCTTCACTGTCAGAACAAGCTCCCTTACCGTTCTCACCTGTCATAGTTGAAGCCATGGCTGCTGCAAGGATTGCCTTCGCACAGGAACTTGGCATTACTAAGTTTATGTTAGAAGGTGATTCAGAAGAAGTAATCAACTCTCTTCGAAGCACTGAAGTCTCACTGACAACTTATGGCCATCTTCTTGAATCTGCTAAATCCACTCTAGGTACCAGTAAATGTATTGCCTTCTCCCATATTCGTAGAAGCGGTAATAGAGTAGCACACAACCTAGCTAAACATGCTAGACATGTTAGAGGTTTGTCGGTGTGGGTGGAAGATATTCCACCACATATCTATGATGTTCTCATTGCTGACCCCGGCTAAGTTTTTTAATAAAATAGTAGTCTCCTTTCTCAAAAAAAAAAAAAGAAATCACACAAATAGAGAGAGAAGAGAGAGAAGGGAGAGAATCGGAAAAAGAAAAGAGTTGAAGAGGTACCTGAGGTGGGTGACGTTGGGGTTTACCTATCTAGTATCTGTTCAGATGCAGATCTGCTGGAGGTGTTCGACTGTGTGGCTGGTGATTTTTCTAGAATGAAGTAGAGATCTTCCTGCCGTCAAATTCAAAAGTGCAAAGCTCAAAGGTTATTCAACGAAAATAGAGCAAAAATTAGAATCTTATTTTTTATTTTTTAAGTAGAATAATAATTTCACAATAAAACTCTGGTAAATTATTATTGATTCTCATTTTGATATTTAGGTTTTGTCGTGGAATTGTTGTAAAAATATAAATTATTAGGGATAATTATCATATTAATATATACTAATTAATTTGTGTACTCCTACCTGAAAAGCAGAACACAAAAGGCCTTGTGATGGATCAAGAAAAAGTCCCTCATGTTGTTATCTTGCCCCTCCCACTTTCAGGCCACGTTAAACCCATGCTCACCTTAGCCGAGCTTCTCTGCGATGCTGGCTTTCTTATAACCTTTGTTAACTCCGATTACAACCATGATTGTCTTGAGCGTGTCATGGACATCCCGGCCTTCTACAATCGCAGTCCGGGATTTCGATTTGTGTCCATCTCTGATGGTCTTCCACTTGATCAACCACGTCTTGGTCCTATTTAGGAGTGGCAAACGGGCGGGTTGGGTCGTAAATGGGTTGAGTCATAAATGGGTTGGATGTGTAATTATCCATTTATCCAGTTATGACCCCTTTATATATAAATTAATTATCCATTACTCGTCCAACCCATTTAATTAGTAACCCGCCCATTTAACCCAATATGACCCAAATACCTCTAAAATTAGTTGAATACCTATTGACTTCCAAAATTACCAAAATACCCTTAAATACCCAAAATGACCCAAATACCCCCTACACTTTCAAAATTACCAATATACCCTTAGACATTTAAAATTACCAAAATATTCATAAAATGATAAATCTGAGCTTTTAAAAAAACCATTGGATCGATGAAATTGCCCATGCCCGGTAAGACACGTAAAATTATAATTATATATTCAAATATAATTATGTATAGAATATGAAATTGCCCATGCCCATTGTTATTATTTTAGCTATTTTATCATTGAAATTATAATTATGTATACAAGTTTTCTCATTTGTCAAATTAGTTAGCAAAAAAAAAAAGGTCAAAAATTAAACTAAATCCTTGAATATGAGCTATATTAGCTAGACCAATCTGACTATACATCGCCCCTAAATTGAACAGCACCGCCGCCTTCTCCAGGTGAATGTTCTACTGCGCTGCCTTCTGCTTCGGTTTGAACGCGTCGAACCACGTGAACGTGACGATGTTGACGTGGTCCTTATCGGGAGAGATCGGGAAGCGAGTCTCGACGAGGCAGAGGGCTTTGAAGTAATTCTGGAGGAGGTCGCAACAAGCGGTGGGAGTCGGGTCAGGCGTGTGCTCCAAATCGGCGCAGTACTGCTTTAGGGTTTGGAGATCGTCCTTGAGGTTTTGAGTTTCGTGCTCGGAGTAATTGAAAGCGATGTGTTGCGGAGAGGCCGGTAAAGCTTGACGGAAATGCTTTTCTTCTCGAAGATTGCGAGCATGATGTTGGAAAACGATGAGGACGAAGCCGATGGTGTGGCCAAGGCCATGATATTTTAAGAAGAAGAAAGAAGAAGAAAAAGAAGAAGAGGAAGAAGGTGAGTCAATTTGAGACTGTGATTTTGAGTTTTCATTTTTGTTTTTGTTTTTTTATTTTCCGTTTGGTGTTTTTGGTGTTTTTCTTATTGGCGAAGCAAGAGTCAACTTTTGTTTGGTTAGTGAGAAAATCTAAGGGAAAGTGTTTAGGGAGAGTGAAACTGAGAGCCGAATATTTTGGCTAAGAAATCTAGAGATTATATTATTTATTTCAGTTTTAGATTTTTGAAGGGTTTAGTGGGAATTTGTGGGTTTATTTAATTTTAAATTTTATATGGGTTTAGTGGGTATTTGTGGATTTATCCATTTAGACCTATCTAATTAAATAACTGATAGGGGTGTTATCTAGATGATACCGTCAGCCCTATCTAGCCGGCGGCATGCCAAGGCTGACGGTCCTATGCTCCCGTCAGCCAAAGCCGACGCCTCTAGCGCGTCCCGATGGTGTAGCCTACTGGAGTCGACGGGACGGATAGGTGACGGCGTGAAGGTGAAGGGAGCAACATGTATCTTGTCATGTACGCTTCCACAAGGAGAGGAATCTTGTCGCATACGCTTCTGCTTGAGCAGGTATCTTGCCTAGCACGATTGCTCTCCACAGGGATGTCTTGCCCAACACGCTTGTTGACCAAGAAGTATCTTGCGCTCCACGCTATTCCGGGGCAATTCCTGTAAAGGGATATCTTCCTAAGTACACCTCGACTCGGGCCCTACACTACTATAAATACTCCGAGCCCTCACGAATCAAGGTACGCATAATACTCCTACCCGACTCTGGCACTCTAGAGTTGTGAGCAATACTAATTTAACCATCGAAAGGTCGTTGGCGGGTACCACGCCGGTACTCCCTCTTTGAGGTTCTTTCTCATTTGTACAGGTTCGTTCGGACTGTGCGAAGGCCCTGCAGCTTACTAAGTTGATTCTCGACCTCATCAATAACCAAATGGGTCTTTACCCATTTAACCCATATATGTAAATGGGTTGGGTTAAGACTTATCCAAATAAGGTGGGTAATAGACGGGTTCATGGATATGGATAAAAATTGCCACCCCTAGTTACTCCTATTATACTTCAATTGTTCTTCAATACTAGGACGGTGAGCAAGCCACTTTTCCGAGAATTGTTGATATCACTACGACAATCGACAGAAAGGTCTCCACCAACCTGTATTATAGCCGATGGACTCATGTGTTTCGCTATTGATGTTGCTGAGGAGCTTGGGGTTCCAATCATTACTTTCCCAACTCATGGCTCCCATGGCATGTGGACTATTATGCATACTTCAAATCTCATTGAAGAGGGGGAAGTTCCTTTCCAAGGTAAGTGGACTTGGTTTTCTTACTCTATTTGCAACATATACAACAACGGGTTCAAAAGATGATTCTAGGTCATCTCCCATTTTTTGCCTTCTCAATATATTCTATTCTTATTTAAAAACAAATAAATAAGTGGGACCATCATCTACTAAAAATTTGAAATATTTTAAATATTATACCTAAAATTTGAAATTTTGGATAAAAAAATACTTGGTCCAAAAATGAAAAATTGGGCCAAAGAACCTAAAAATAATATTGAATCGGTCACCCAAGTTCTCCTTGTGTTTTTCCTCCAAAAAAAAAAAATTCTCCTTGTGTTCTTCACAAACAGTGGCGACTCTAAGAATTTTTTCAGAGTGTTCCTTAAAAAGTATAAATTATAAAATCTAATAAAAAGAGAAATTCATATATTGACAACAACAACAACAACAACAATAAAAAAACACGTAAATACATGAAGTTTATAATTGTTTTCTACGAGTTTTTATATTTTAAAATTGTTGCATGATAATCTTATTATCAATGCTACAAGCTACATCTCTTTTAATGTACACAACCAAAAATTATTCATCCATTAAATGTAGAACAAATTATGGAGCAAAATTTAATTTAATTGGCATAAAAAAAACTGAGGGTGTTCAGACAAATAAATATTTTTAAATTATTATATATTAAAAAAAATTTAGGTCAGGGTGGTCCTGGGACCACCTTGGCCTTAAGGTGGCGCTGCCCCTATTCACAAAACAAAAATCCCATGAGTGTTACAGGTATCATTTTCTTTGATTTTAAAAAATGACTGTGTTTGTCTTCTTCTTTTCCGTTTTCTTTTTTGTTTTAAAGTGTTTTAAGCCAAAGATTAAAAAGAAAAGAGACGCAAGGGAAGAGGCACATGTTTAGGGTTTTTGTGTTTTACTTTTACCGACTTAAGTTTGCAATGCTAACGTACGTGTATGTATATAAATATATATATATATATATATATTTATATAGTTACACAAAAGGGGAGCAAGTTACAACTGAGCGGAAGACTGGGTTACAAATGTAAGACTAGCTGAAGTGATACAAATGTAAGCTGAGAAAACTAACTGGGATACAATCTTATTACAAGAAGGGAGAGGGGAAACTAAAATTGGTTCTTTCAATTTTGGTCTCTAATGGTCTCTGCCTTCAACTGAACTGAGTGTCTGTATTTATAGGAGGCTGGGAGCCTTGGATGCTTGGACTGATTGCTGAAATCACGGAAAGTGAATTTGCTTTTACCTGAGTGAATTTCTTTTCACAAAAGCAAATAGTAACTTTGAAAGATGCTGTCGGGTACTATTTATGAATAGTGACTTTTACTGTTCATGAATAGTGTTCTGTCCCCTTATCTGTAGCGTCGGCTGAGTGCTGGTTACTGTTCATCTGTGTTGACTGGTACTGTGGATGAATAGTATCTTGTCTGGAGGACTTGTTCCGAATAGTGACTGGTGCTATCCAGAATCTACCAATTTCCCATGTAATCATCATACCAACTAAGATCATCTTCTTGAGATACCCAAGGGGGATCATTATTGCAGGTATGCTCATGGTAGGTGGTGTACTTTTCACAGAGGCCACAATAAATCAATGGTGCATATTCTGGATTCTTTCCAGGACTTAGGAACTGTCTAGGGTTACATTCTGCATACCAAGGAATTTGCGGGATGGACTCATAATATGGTCTGCTGGTGAAGACTGAAATTCTTCCTGTGCTTCCCACAAAATGATAATTCTTCCATAATTCCTGTGCAACTTTTCTTATCTCATGGCTGAAGAAACTTTTCCAGCAGTCTGCTAGTGCTTTGGGTTCCTTGTAAGAGAGGAATGTATTGCCTTGAAACCAAGGTCCTTGGTAGGAATATCCTCCAATAAGGACTAAATGCTTTGATGGCTGTACTGTTGCCCAATGATTCAGTTCCCACTCTGGGAGAGTACTCCAACACCTGATAGTAGTATAAGAGCCTGAAAACTTGTTAACGGTGTCCTTGATGATAGCAGGGAGCTGGCTAACTTGGTGATGATTGGTTAGTTTTATAAATCTGACAAAACCATATTCAAACATCTGGGATAGCCAATGAGGATTCATCTGATTATCTTCTTCCTCATCTTCTGGGAGGTCACTGTAATTAATTAATAATCTTGGAAAGGGGTGCTTTTCCCTTTCATAAGGTTAGAATTGTGGTTAGCAAAGATTATGAGTTCAAGGCAGTCGCCCTAATAGACTCAGGTGCTGATCTCAATTGTATCCAAGAAGGAATTATCCCCTCCAAGTATTTTAAGAAAACCAGAGAAAGGTTAACGTCTGCAAGTGGAGGACGGATGCAGATCAAGTACAAAATCCCAGGAGCACACGTTTGCCAAGATAATGCGTGCTTTAAGACAACATTTGTTTTGGTTAAGAACATGACGGACAAGGTTATTCTAGGAAACCCGTTCATGTGCCTTCTGTACCCCTTCACAACGGACAGTGAAGGTATTACTACCCATCCTTTTGGTATATATATATATATATATATATATAATATGATTATGATGTGGAAAATTGTGGAGGCTCCAAAACTTATGTGTCACAACATGAAGTTAACAAAAAATCAAAGACTTCGATTTTTTACTATATATATATATATATATAAAGTAAAGTATTGCAAAATTTAATGCAAAGTCAATAATAGATTCTAGAAAAAAAAAACTAAAACAAAAAAGGGAAAAAAAGAAGAAGAAGAAGAAGAAGAATAAGAAATAAGGAGTTATATTTTGACATGGGATTTACTAACGTATGCCCTTTGGGCATATATTAGTAAACCATTTTAAGAAACTTTTTAACGGACCCAAGATTTCAAGTTAGGGGAGGGCCGGGGGTAAGCAAAAAAAAAAAAACTTCAAATCTGCATGCATATATTATTAACAAACTATCAAGTATCAACCAATACAAATACACAAAATTATTATTTCTTAATATATTAATATGCAATCTTCTATTAACAAAAACAAAAGAAACAAAACACTATTATTTCTTAATACATTATCTATGAAAAGGAAACTCGACATTATGAATATATTATGCATTACCAACAAGCACTTTTCCTAACTTTACCATTTTTATTCCTTGAAAGTTGAATCACTGTTTCTCTTTCTGTTACTTGTCCCTATTATTTCTCATTTCAGGGTGTTTCGGGGTTCTTAAATATATATATATATATATATATATAATAATGGGAAATGTTAACAAGCACCGTGTGGTGCTTGTTCAAATTTCCTATTATGGGTCTCACTTAAAAAAGAAAAAGAAAAAAATTGTCAAAAAAACTACCAAAAGTTGCCAAAAAAACTGTTGCTATTGCCAAAAGTTGCCAAAAAAATTGTTATTAATGTGCACCATAAGGCACCTTACAGTACCCGTTAACACAACTCTAAAATAATTGTTACTTTTATATAAAATAATGAATTTAATTTAATTTTTTTAGAAATCTTAAATAAAGTGGGATTTAGAAAAATATTTATTTATAATCTTATTCAAATTTTATATAAGCTTTTTAACTTACTATTTACTTATAGTAATCTTGTAAATAGAGAAGAATATAGGATTATTTTTTAAGTAGGAAGTTTCCTTAATCTCTCCACTGCTCAACACGTATTTTACTCTTACCATCAAATCTCTTTTCTCTATTTTCGCAACCAAATTTCTTCCTCACAGACTCTCACCAAGGAAGCAATGTAGGATCTCAAATTAATTCTTTACCCAAATATTCTTTCATAGTTTTAGTCTTCATCGTTTGACTGTGAATCTAAGCACTCCTCTCTTCTCCTTCTCACCCAAGTTTCAACTTGTTCAAGAAGGCAAAATCTCATTACAGGCGAAAAATGAATTTCGGCTGAAATTTGTCAAAATTGATCGGAACAGACGAAACGGGCTGGAATGGGTCTCGCGTGGCAGCATGAACTATGAATGCTAGAGCAACAAAGCTGGACTGGGCAGATCAAGCAATTGGTAGCAAGATGGGTCTCGCGTGGCTGCGTGGGCATGAGTGCCTCTCGGTCTATCTCGCAAGAATTAATTTAGTTTTTCTCTCTCGACTACTCTCTATTTTTCTTTTTCTTTTTCTTTTTTCATTCGTATTTTCGTTTTCCTTTTTCTTAATAAAATTTGGATTTACAATTTTTTTAAGATTTACTTGGGTTGAGTTAATGGTTCATGATTTTGGAGAGGGCCCAAGCTACAAAGTAAAGGAGGCCCAAATATAATTTTTTTTTTATTGAAAATTTACCTGCTAATTTTTTTTTTTTTTTTTTTTTTTTTTTGGGCCAAGGGGGGCCCGAGCCCCCACCTAGGTCAGTTCCTATTTTTTATGGAAAAACGAAAAAGTAATTTACTATTTTGACAGCTTTTTCAATTTCCTATAAAAACTTTTTCAAAATGAATAGCTAATGTGTGCCCTAAGGGCATACATTAACTAAACCCTTTTTACATATGACTGAGCAGAACAATAATAAAAAACAATTATTTTATAATTTTTTATTTGTATTTACTTAACATTGAATATTTAGTTTTGTGGAATTTAGTTTTATATAAAAATTTAGTTTAAAAATTTTAATCTATTTGTTATTCTTAAATTGTGAAATTGGTTTGTTGCTTTGTCCCGCAAGATGAAATTCATATATAAGGTCCTGAATTGAGATCAAGTGCAATACCTGATAGAATTGGTATAAATAGTTGAGATTTAAAGTTGCAAAAAACAACTTTAAATCTTAACCATTAAATATAAAAAATGAGTAGAAGTAAAAAAAATAAAAATAAAAAAGTAAAAAAAAAAAGTTGTGCAGTGCAATTGCCGTAAGGTCATTATTGCCATGAAAGCTTCTGATTGTTTTATTGTAGGAGAAAGTGACATGGATAAGCCTATCACCAGCATTCCCGACATGGAAAGCCTCTTGCGGCGTCGAGAACTTCCTGGTAATTGTAGACTAGAAGTTAAAAACCCATTGATGGAATTTATCATCAGTGAAGCCTCAGCTATGAAAAGAGCCTCCACTCTCATACTCAACACCTTTGAAGAACTCGAAGCACCCATCATCGCTCGCCTCGGCTCTTTGTTCGACAAAATTTACGCAATTGGTCCTCTGCATGCTCTCTTGAAGACTCACATCAAAGACTCTTCACAATGAAAAGAAGAAAATCTATCTAAGCTTGAAAGAAATGTAACAATGGTGTTCACACTATGAAACACACTGTGAGAAGCAATAAACGCAGAGAAAATTCAGAGAGAGAAATGAAGAAAGAAAAGAGATTTCTGGAAGAATGAAAAATGCTTCTTATCTCATTGCACTTGATGTACGGTATATATATATATATATTACAAGAGTAGCAGTAACTGCCTAATTAGAGATCCCTAAAATTCCGGGATTGATCCGTAAAATGTGGAGGAAAATTAGGAACTAACTAACTGCTAATAACAACCTAACAAACTGATCTAATGAGCTGATCCAAAAGTACAAAACGCAGCATATCAATAAACTAAACAATAGGACTGAAACACAGCGTTTCATTAAATACATTTACAACACTGCATTGAATGGAACGACATCGTTTGTTGTATGTTTGGACTAGCCGTTGGGCAATTGATCATAACTCTGTTTGTCTTCTCTGGGTTTACTCTTAACATCCCCCCTCAAACTCGAGGCAGTGTCAGCCAAGAGTTTGCAACGCAAAGCTAGAAAAGAAGGGCCAGGCAAAGGTTTTGTGAAAATATCAGCAAAATTGTCACGGCCAAAGATGAATTTGATGCCTAAAGTGTTACGAAGAACACAGCCTCGCACATAATGATAATCAACCTCGATGTGCTTGGTTCTTGAATGAGACTGGATTAGAGGCCAAAGCAATAGCAGAGTTGTTATCACACCAAAGGATGGGAACATGAGGAAGAAAGAGCTTAAGGTCCTTAAAAAGAGTGCGCAGCCAAGCTAATTCCGCAGCTGTGGAAGCTAAGGCACGATACTCTGCCTCTGTGGAAGAATGAGAAACAGTGGATTGTTTCTTAGAAGACCAAGAAATTGGACTTGAGCCAAGAAAAACCAACATTCCAGTCGTAGATTTTCTGTCAGTTGGGTCGCCAGCCCAATCTGCGTCAGAGAAGGCAGAGAAAGTAAGTGGACCAGGAGCAAGATGAACCCCAAGATGTAAAGTACCCCTCACATAACGAAGAACACGCTTGGCTGCCTCTAAATGAGAAGTAGTGGGATGATGCATAAATTGACAAAGTTGATGAACACTAAAGGCCAAATCAGGGCGTGTGAAGGTCAAGTACTGTAAAGCACCCACCATACTTCTAAATTCAGTGGGATCAGGCAAAACAGAACCATCAAAAGGAGTGAGACGCACATTTGGACAACAAGGGGTCTTCGTAGGCTTAGAATTTTCCATCTTGAATCTATGAAGCACATTGGAAGCATACTTGGATTGGCATAAAGTAAAACCAAATCTGGAAGGCACAATTTGAATGCCTAAAAAATAAGAAAGAGCACCCAAATCTTTAAGCTCAAAAGCCTTACTAAGGGCAATGACAAGATGAGAGACTTGTGAAGAGGAATTGCCTGTGATTATAATATCATCAACATACACAAGGAGATAAATGATAGTCTGATGGGAGGCAAACACAAATAATGAAGAATCTGCCATGGAAGCTTCAAAACCAAGATGTAACAATTGAGAGGTGAATCTGTCAAACCAGGCCCTTGGGGCTTGTTTCAAGCCATACAATGATTTATGCAATCTGCAAACATGATGAGGGAATTGTTGATCTATATAGCCTGGTGGTTGCTCCATATACACCTCCTCTTTTAGAAAACCATGGAGGAAGGCATTGGAGACATCCAACTGTCTGAGTGGCCAACGAAAACTTACTGCAATGGAAAGTACAAGTCTCACAGTTGCTGGTTTCACTACTGGACTAAATGTTTCAGTGTAGTCCACACCTGCTTGTTGATGAAAGCCCTTAGCAACCAATCTTGCTTTATAGCGAGCAATGGTTCCATCACTATGTAATTTCAGCTTATACACCCATTTACAACCCACCAAATTAATGCCAGGAACAGCAGGAACAAGGGACCAAGTTCTCTGTCTTTGTAGAGCAGAAAATTCTTCATCCATGGCCTTAACCCATTGAGGAAATTTACAAGCAATTCTATAAGTTGGGGGCTCATTGTGAGTATAGTCAACTACAGCCTTGTAACACAATTTAGGCTTGGAGATACCATTTTTTGATCTGGTGGTCATAGGATGCATATTCACAGGTGTAATGATCTGGTGGTCAGTATCAGCAGAAGGAGAATTTGAAGTGACAGCAGGAAGTGAAGATGCAGTGGGAATAGAAATAGAAGGAATAGGCTGTAGAGGAGCTGAAGGGGTAGGTATAGATGAAATTGGAGGATGTGGAGGTGTTGAGTGAGTGATAGAGACAGGTGGAGATGTAGGTATAGGAATAGAAGCAGTATCTGATAAGGGAAAAGTACAAGAAGTGTGAGGTGAAAGTGTAGGATTTGGATTTGTTGAATGAGACATAGTAGCAGACTAAGGCCCTAGGATAGAAGGCTGATTAGAAGAGTGTAAATAGAGAAGATTAGAAAGCCAATCATTAGGATTAGGAGTATGAGAGGTTGAAGTAGAAGAGGATGTAGTAGAAAAAGGAAATTTGGCTTCATTGAACAAGACATGTCTGCAAGTGTATAGAGTGTGAGTGAGCAAATCAAGACATAAGTAACCTTTGGAAATGGCAGAATAACCCAAGAAAAGACACTCGGTGGTCCTATGATTAAGCTTGTGTTTGGTATATGGTCTAAGATATGGGTAGCAAGCACAGCCAAAAACTCTAAAAGAAGAAATATCAGGCTGTTGACCATAGAGCTTATACCAAGGAGAACTGAAACCTAATGTAGCAGTAGGAAGTAAATTGATTAATGTCACAGCTGATTGGACAGCAAAAGACCAGTATGAAGAAGACAAGGAAGCCTGAGACATTAAGGTGATAGTAGTTTCAATTAGGTGTCTATGCTTCCTCTCTACCAAGCCATTCTGTTGAGGAGTATAGGGACAAGAGATTTGATGATTAATCCCATTGGAAGTGAGAAAAGATTCAAAAGACTTAGAAGTGTATTCACCACCACCATCTGATCTAAGAGTTTTAATAGTTGAAGAAAATTGTGTTTTAATCATAGCATGAAACATGACAAATTTTGAGTAAACTTCAGACTTAGCAGAGAGTAAGTACAGCCATGTGAAACGAGTAAAATGATCAACAAAAATGACATAATATTTGTAGCCATTTATTGAATTAAGAGGTGCAGGACCCCACAGATCAGTATGTACAAGTTCAAAGGGAGAATTAGCTACAAATCTTGAACTAGGAAATGGAAGTTTGTGCATTTTGCCATGAAGACAGTGAATACAAGAATTGACAATATTAGCACTAGTATTGAAAGACAATCCATTATTTTGTAACAAAAGCTTAAGAACTTGAGAGTTTGGATGGCCAAGTCTGCTGTGCCAAAGATGCCAACCAAAAGGAGAGAGCTGAACTGAATTGCACAGTTTATTAGGAAGCAAAAGGTCAGTGGCCTTGTGAGGGTAGATGGGTTATACACCACCTTCACTCTTGCCCTTGTAAAGAGTTTTCCCCGTGGCCAAGGCCTGAATGAGCAAGGTGTTTTCATCAAAATAACACCAACAGTTATTATCATGACAAAGTTTGTGAACTGAAGCAAGATTAGAAGTAATAGAGGGAACCCTAAGCACATTTCTAAGCTGAATAGGAGCATTTGAAGCAGGGATTAGAGAGTTACCTATGTGAGTGATAGGCAAATTTTGACCATTGCCAACTGTAAGATGCTCCTGACCTGTGTAAGGCTTAGGGAAGCTCAAATGATTAAGACTTGCAGAGACATGGTCCGTAGCTGCACTGTCTGCCAACCAAGGTTGCTCCTGAGTTATCATTGAGTTGGAAGAGGTTGCCATTGCAGCTAGTTTTGTGGGTGGATGCTTGCCTTGATAGGCATAATCCATCCTGTGATAACAGTCTAAGGCAAGATGACCTGCCTTACCACAAATCTGGCAAATTGGCCATCCTGATCTACCATTAGAACTTTGAGATTGTGAGAATTGAGACTGTGAAAACTGATTGAAGTGATTAGATGATGGACCTTTGCCTCTTCCTCTTCCATTGTTATTTCGTCCTCTCCCTCTATTATTAGACTGATTGTGATTATTGTAACCACCAGTGTTGTTGTTGAACCTTGGTGCTGTGTTAACAGCCATTGCAAAGGTGGAGTCTTTAATCTCCATTCCTTCATTCAATGATTCCTCTTCTGCATTTAATAGAGTAGCTAGTTCATCAAAACTTAATTTGGTGCTTCTGGTTCTGATTGCAGACCTGAATGCACTGAATTTCTTTGGAAGACCTTTGATTGCTACATGAAGTAGCTCTTCATCATCCAAGAATACACCAACTGCCATAAGCTTGTCTCTTATCACCTTAATCTTCTGCAAATATGCATCGACAGAATCAGATCCTTTCTTCACATTATGCAACTCATCCTTTAGATTCATCACATGTGACCTTGAGATTGAAGAAAATCTGTTTTCAAGAACCTTCCAGACTTCTTGAGCTGAAGAACATCCAACAGTTATAGCCAAAACTAAAGGAGTGAGGGTTGAGCTAATAAAGGTAAGCAGTGCCTTTTCCTTTGATTTCCAGATGAGATAATCTGGATTAAGCACTGAAGTAATGGTACCAGATAAATCCTTGAGAAATTTCTCAGGAACAAGTGGAATTTCATCAAGAAGCTCAAACATGGAGTAAGTTTCTAACACCATAGAGATTTGATGCTTCCAAACAATATAATTGGAGGAATCCAACTTAACTGTCATCATGTTCGACATATTTGAGAGTAATAACAAAGGCTGATTTGTGAGATTGATGGAGGTGGATGAAGAATTTGAAGGTATGGTTGTGGAAGTTGAGGGCACAGTTGTTGAGGGTGAAGCTGAAGTAGAATCTGCCATTGCTGCTGGGATCGATTGCTGCTCTGATACCATGAAAAGAAGAGAATCTATCTAAGCTTGAAAGAAATGTAACAATGGTGTTCACACTATGAAACACACTGTGAGAAGCAATAAACGCAGAGAAAATTCAGAGAGAGAAATGAAGAAAGAAAAGAGATTTCTGGAAGAATGAAAAATGCTTCTTATCTCATTGCACTTGATGTACGGTATATATATATATTACAAGAGTAGCAGTAACTGCCTAATTAGAGATCCCTAAAATTCCGGGATTGATCCGTAAAATGTGGAGGAAAATTAGGAACTAATTAACTGCTAATAACAACCTAACAAACTGATCTAATGAGCTGATCCAGAAGTACAAAACGCAGCGTATCAATAAACTAAACAATAGGACTGAAACACAGCGTTTCATTAAATACATTTACAACACTGCATTGAATGGAACGACATCATTTGTTGTATGTTTGGACTAGCCGTTGGGCAATTGATCATAACTCTGTTTGTCTTCTCTGGGTTTACTCTTAACACACAACCCATTTCATCCTGTGGTATTTTGAGGAAAGATGACTCAAGCTGCATGGCTTGGCTAAACTCTCAGCCTCTTAGTTCAGTCATATATGTTTAGCTTTGGAAGTGTGGTCGGGTTGTCATGTGACCAATTGATGGAGTTTTGGCATGGCTTGGTCAATAGTGGGAAACCTTTTTTGTGGGTGGTAAGGCCAGACTTGATTGAGGGAAATGAAGAATTGGGTCAAATTTCGGAGGAGCTTGAACAAGCGACCAAGGAAAGAGGGTATATGGTAAGTTGGGCCCCACAAGAGGAAGTCTTGGCCCATCCATCTGTTGCTGGGTTTTTGACCCATAGTGGATGGAACTCAACTTTAGAGAGTATTTTCGAGGGAGTTCCTATGATTTGCTGGCCTCAAGTTGCTGATCAACAAGTCAACAGTAGGTGTGTAAGGGAGTTGTGGAGGGTGGGGCTTGATATGAAAGATACTTGTGATAGGTTTAAATCGAAAAGATGGTGAGAGATCTTATGGAAGACAAAAGGGAGGAAATCATGAGATCAACGAATGAAATTGCAAGAATGGCTCGTGGTAGTGTTAAGGAAAACGGGCCCTCTCATTGCAACGTAGAAAGGTTGATTGAAGACTTGCGCTTAATGAGCTTAACCAACTAAATCTTTTTTAGTGAAGTTATGGTGTGTTTTTGTGTTAAAACTCATTTCTCTTTTCCTTCTGTGTGTATGTGTGTTTATTTCTCAAAAAAAAAAAAAAAACTAAATTCACATTTATACATTTGAGTATTACATTTGAAAAGTTAGAGAAAAATTGAATATAAATTGGAGTGTTCGGTAAATAAATATTATAAATAAATTTCAAATGATAGTATTAAATATAAAATTTTAATAGTTAAGAGTAGAGAGATTTGAATTTGGGGGTTGTTTTTATTGAAAACATCAACAGGTGCTAGTCATGCTACAAGACTCCTTGGCTATTAATTACAAATTCCTACTTAATAGAAATATTGTAAATAATAACATAGTATTTGTGTAAAAGTGTAATTAAGCAAATATAAAAAATCACTTTGAACCTTTACTTCTTTTTTTTCCTTTTCGTTTTTTTGAGAAGAACTTTGAACCTCTACTTGGTGTCTCATCCAACGGAAGCAGACAATAGAAGAATATGGCCCGCACCGCATAAAATATTATTATATGGGTCATTACCATTTAGTTCGTGGTGATTAGCATCCAACCTAACTATTATACTATTTTCTACATAACGAACTTAGTTTATTCCGTCCAGCTTTAAAAGTAATATTAAAATTCTCATTTATGTGCAGATTTGTGGGTATATTATACTATACAATTTTTTGTTTGGTCCAAGAGGACCAAGACTGACCAATAGATCCCACGTAAAACCAACGTAATTGCCAGCTGAGTACTTAGGATTAGGATACAATCCAGCTAACACACTGCATGTCAGTATGATAAACTGTAGTATCAGAATTTTCGCTGATTTATCTATCTATACTATCTATGAGAAGATTTTTCTATTTGAACTGAACTTTTACGTGGTTCAGAAAACCCATAAACCCTAAGCTTAATAAGGACAAAACTTAAGAAAAACCTGATAAAAGTATATATCCAACTACACGTAAAATGTCTATAAAATAGGATACTTTTCTATTAATTTATGTCTTCAACACAAACTTATCCACAAAAAAAAAAAAAAATTTCGCAATCCACTTTGATATTTCTCTCAAGACCACATACACTAGTTTCTTTATAAAATGTTTTCAGTAAAATATTTCTAGTTTTTTATTTTATTGGCTTCGTTGTAAAATCTAGTTCAAACTTGAAAATGTTTTTTTGTTGATCGTAAATATTTTTGTAATTTTTTGTAAAACGTTTTACTAAAAATACTTGGTAAAATAATTTATAAAAAACACATAATGGCTCTCCCTTCTCAAATTTGGTAGTTGAGGTCGATGGCTCGGTAGCTAGAGGCACCGATTTTGTTAGTTTGTACCTAAATTTATTTTGTTATATTAAACATGTAAAAATATTTTATAGCGTACCAAATGGAGAGTTAAGTTTACCCCAAAACAAAAACTTATACCTTAGTTGAAATTTTCTCTTGCGTAAAAGAGAAAAAAGTAGTTTGTTAAAAAAAAAAAAAAAAAAAAAAGTAGTTCGCAAAGACATGAGTATTTGTTCACCTTCTGCCTTGACTAACATTCAGTAATATTAACTCTTCGAAATGCACTTAAGAAAACAAAAATCATTACCACTCAAGCTCAACTGCCTCTACTTGCTAGGATCTTTAAAATGCAAGGTATTTGAGTGTTCTTTGAGAGCAATCAACAAATTCGTAAGGGATACTCAAGTAAACACTTCACAAGACAGTACTCCGATTGAGACTTGAGAGTCACCAAACCAACCCAAAACAGTTGAAACATAATTCCTAAAAATTTAAAGGATGTCCCAATTCATTAGTTTCGCTAATGAGTTCACAATTATTATTGAATTTATATCAATAAGCAAGAATGATATATGTAGGTGAAAGTACACACATAAACTGTATTTATGTGATTATAAAAAAATAAAAATAAAAGATCCTAACTTAAAAATTGAAAATTATTCCCCTTAATGTTTAATAATCTTAATTTTCAAGGGTACATAACATGTAAATATCATCACAAACGTCAGTCATTAACAAAATTCCATTGACTAAATGGTCAATTTAATACATACTTTAAAACTCAAAAGAGAATATAATCTATTACCTTTTTTAATTTTAATGTAAACGAAAATGTTAATAAACAGAAAAGCATAACTAGAAATTAAAAAAGTTTTACATTATCGAATGAAAAAACTCTTGAATTAGAAAATAGAAATCAAATAGAAAAAGAATTCACGGACCAAGTGGATCCTAAAGCGTCTCTCTCAAACCAAGAAAAAGATGTTGAAGAAGATTCTAGGGGATTAGACATAAAAAAAACATAGAAACAAAAAACAATACAAGACTAACACGGAAGCAGAACTTGAGTTATTCCTGAAAAGATCTAAAAACATTCATTATGATCAATTTGAAGAAAAATTCTTGTGTTGACGTGTGAGAAAATCAGCCCCTCGTCTCTCTCAAACCAAGAAAAATGTGTTGAAGAAGATTCAAGGGGATTAGACATAAAAAATAAATAAATAAATAAAAATGTAGAAACAAAAAGCAATACAAGAGTAACACAGAAGCAGAACTTGAGTTATTCCTAAAAAGATCTAAAAACATTGATCAATTTGAAGAAAAATTCTTGGGTTAATGTGTGAGAAAATCAGCCCCTCATTCCTCCCAAGGAGAAAAGCTGATGAAATTTCTCTTTTACACAATATAGTAAGAGCACTTTCTTTTAATGTCTTTTCCAATGACAAAAGCCAAAGTTTGTCAACATAAGGCATCATAGTCCATAGAAAGAAATGGTCCCAACAGGTTTCCACAAATTTATCTATCTTAAACACTACTGGAGCAATGTGATTGATTGCAACCTTAAGGAATGTAATCCAAAGATTTTATTTACAGAGCACAGTACAAAGTTTTTAATTTGACAACTCAGAAAAGCCACACTTAATTGGGCCAAACAGAACTTGACAAATAAGGAAAGGACCAAGCAATTTAATTTTAAAGTCCACGTAGAGTTCCATAACAAATCAATTAAGCAAAAGTAAATGAAAATTTTTTTTGAGTGGCTGTAGTGTGAAGTATAGAGCATATAACACCCAATATATATAAAGCCTTTATTGCTTTTTTCATTTGAAGCTACGATCTTAATTATTTTCTGGTTGACATATATTCAGCTTGTCTCTTAAACTTTTTATTTCAACTGCTTGAAAGTTCAAGAAAAGAATGCTATTTCTTTGAATGGAGAAAGAATGATGTGATGTAGAACAGACAGCACATGTCTTCCTAGAGCAGCAGGGGTACAAGAAGTCATAATGCAAGATCAAAGGGGAGTGCCAGTAAAGGCCATCGGTGTGACAATGTCGGAATTGCATGAAATTTGGCAGGTTGAAGGGAAAAAGAGTCCTGATCCAAATTCATGACAGATGCCATGAACGTCGCCAAAATTTAGGCGACTTCCTTTACTAAGGCCCCGAAAACAATGTTTTTCTATTTATAGTAATATTTGTTTTTTCCTTAATAAATTTTAGTTTAAATTCAGAATAAGGTCCCATCTTTTTTGGGATGACCTTTAAGGTCAGTAGTTTATGATTCTGCATTTAACTTAATTTTTCCATTTAAGGTAAATTTTGATATTTTGTCACCGAATCGCGTAATTAGTGCAAATTAGGGTTTTATACGTTTTTCTCAGTATTTATGTGTTTTGTAGCCATCAAAGGCAAATCAGACTATTATCAATAAACAAAGACGTTTTGTCAAATTTTCTTCTGGTGGATTCCAGTCTTATCTCCTTGTGGATTTAGGGAAACCACTCGTGGATTCGAGGTTTACGGCCAAAAACTAACAATTTAGTTTCTATTCCATCAAGAGAGCATCATGTGTGCTTTCTTCAGACTTATGCGACATCAGTTTGTATTAGAGCCTTGACTTACCCTGGTCTGATGGCTAATCGGCGAGACGGTGACCACCACAACAATGACGGTGGTGACGACATCAACAACCCAGTCCTCACTAAGACTAAGTTCTTTAATTTTCGTTATGAAAATCAACAATTTCATGATTCAAACCAGCAGACTCTGGACTAGATTCAAGAAGCACTTGCCGCCTTGCTTAACCAAAACCCTAATCATGATGACAAAGAGCAACGTGATAACCAAGTGTGTGGCCCTCCCTATCGTGGTCTAAACCAAAACAGGCAGCAAGACTACAATGAAGAGAACAGTGAGGACGAGGAGTATGCAAAGAGAGTCCTTAGGAATCATCGTGGTCCTACGAGGGATAATGGCCGAGATTATAAGGAGCAAAGAGACTATCGAATAAAAGTAAAGTTACCATCCTTTAATGGTAACGTCTCCATTAAAGAGTATCTGGATTGGGTCAATGAGGTGGAAAAGTTTTTCGATTATATGGGTACTGCAAATGACAAATAGGTGTGTTTGGTGGCCTACAAATTGAAGGGAGGAGCATCTGCCTAGTGGGATCGTGTTCATTTAAACCGTGCCCATGAACGAAAGCTTCCAATACGGTCATGGAGAAGAATGAAGAAATTAATGGCAGATCGATTCTTACCACCATATTACAAGCAGGAGTTGTTCAAACAGTACCAGGGTAGCAGGTAGGGTACTCAGACAGTTAATAAGTACATGGAGGAGTTTGACAGGCTAGCAAATTGCAATGATTTGGAGGAAACTGAAGATCAAAGAATATCCAAATTTGTACACAGGTTGCGAGTTTCCATCCGAGATCAAGTATCCTTACAAACCCTATATACTTTAAATGAGGCTGTAACCCTATCCAAGAAAAAAAAATATCAGCATCTCAAGGCAAGTTCGAAGTTTTCCAACCACAGTTCAGAGACCTCCAATTCCACTGCCACCAAAGGTAAACAACCCATGTTTACGCCATGATGACAACCCATGGTTAGGGAGAATAGTGGAGTAAACCAGTCCACAGTGGTAGTAGTAGGTTCCGTAGCCCAGCCGATAACGAATGCCAACCCCTATGCTAGGCCAACTAGGAATAAGTGCTACAGGTGCAGAGAACCAAGACATCGATCTAGTACTTGCCCTAAGCAAGCTGCAGTGAATCTAGTAGTGGCAGAAGAGGGCGAGGCAGAAGGTGAACAGGAGGGCGAAGAGGTGTATAATGATGCTGATCCATATGCCTATGATCCCAACGAGGTCCAAGAAGAGAAGGAAGGCATACAATTAGGGAGGTCTTTAGTGATTCAGAGGTTGTTGCTCACACCAAGGGTAGAATACAGTGATCAGCGGAATGAGATCTTTCGAGCATGATGCACCATCAGTAAAAGGGTCTGTGATTTGATCATTAACAGTGACAGTGTAAAGAACATTGCGTCAAAGAGTTTGGTTACCACGCTAGGACTGAAAACAGAAAAGCATCCCTCTCCGTACAAGATAGGTTGGATCAAGAAAGGTATGGAAACTCTTGTTACTCAACAATGTCGTGTTACTTTTTCTATGAGTAAATGTTATGTAGATGAAATAGTTTGTGATGTTGTTGAAAACGATACATGTCATTTAATATTGGGTAGACCTTGGCAGTATGATGTAGATGCTACTCATAAGTGAAAGGATAATGTTTATGTGTTCTTTAAGAATGTCAAAAAAATTGTCCTTGGTCCTATTAAGGAAGGCAGTGTACCCAAAGCTTCTAAAGTGGAAGGGAAGCCATCACGTCTCATAGTCAACAATAAAGATGAGTTTGACAAGAAGTGTAAGGAGTTGAAACAGGTATATGCTGTAGTGGTGACCAATGGCAAGCCGAAGAAGGTTACTGAGATACCTAAGGCAATTCAACCATTGATCAAGGAGTTTGAAGAGCTTTTTATAGAAGAGATGCTTGGAGGTTTACCACCAATGCGCAACATCCAGCATTGCATTGATTTAGCTCTTGGAGCTAGTCTACCAAATCTATGATATTATAGGATGAATCCTCAAGAGGGTCAAATTATATAGGGGCAAGTGGATGAGCTTTTGAGCAAAGGGCAAGTCAAGGAGAGTATGAGTCCATGTGCAGTACCGGCATTGTTAACACCAAAGAAGGATGGGAGTTGGCGTATGTGTGTGGATATTCGAGCCATCAACAAGATCACAATTAGGTATCGATTTCCTATTCCCTAACTAGATGACATGTTTGATATGCTGAGTGGGTTTTAGTGTTACACCAAGATGGATCTCAAAAGTGGGTTGTTGAAAAAATACATGTTCGTATCTCATACAAAACATACGTAGCAGAAAATTAACGGATCTACTTCATTCGCAACTGATAACATGCACTATGTAAGTTTCAGAATTTAAGAACAAGAAAGCGTTTCTTGGTGCGGTGAAATTCAAAACAAAAGATTTGAAGTACTTGGGAACACTTTTAATCTTCACTCCTGTTAGGTTCTAAGAATTAGGAACTAATGTATTAGAACTTCAATTTGTATGTTGGCAAACCATGATCAAAACAATGTTTAGTCTTGTGTTAGACTTGCTCAAAGTATGGGTCTTAATGTAAAGTTGGAATCGAGTTGTTTTGCAGAATTACTGTTAACTTTTTGTCAGACTCGATCGATCGAAAATTAGGCTCGATCGATCGAAAATCGGGCAGATCGTTTTTCTGCAGAATTTTCCAACTCAGCCCTAGTCCATTTAATGTATAGGGTTTTATGTTTTGCCCTAAGTATATAAAGGAAAACCCTAGCCACATTTTTAGTGTTCTGAATGCTGTGTTTGTGAATCTCATTGTGAGATCTAGAGGTGTTTACCTTCACATACACTTAGGGTTTACAAACTTGAGATTCATGTCAAGAGTTGTGTAAATCAATACAGTTGCAGAATCAAAAGAGCATAAAGATATACAAGCAGGTGCGCTTGTGATTTGCTGAAGAATTCAAAGAAAGAAGGAGTCTGTGGATCTCGGAGCTATCATGGGGTCGTGGTAGTAAGTTTCCTACACTTGGGTAGCAATAGGATGTTAGTGGTCTAAGTCTTATTGTGTAAACTTCGATTCTTTCATAGTGGATTCAGTTTACCTTGAGGATAGCTAGGTTAAATCTTCCCCAGGTTTTTTACCGGTTTGGTTTTCCTGGGTCATCATATCTTTGTGTTCTTTATTTTTCCGCTGCTTTACTTTATATGATTGTTATTGTTTTAACCTAGATCTGAATAATAAACCTAAGTATTCACTTGGTTAATTAATTAGGTTAAACAATCTAGTTTACAGGGGTCTAAACGAACTGACAACTCCAATTCCACTTAATGCCCAAGAAGTGTGGTCTCTCAATCAGTTTCCAAGGAGAGAATAAGAGAGTGTTCAACACTCACACACAAACCATTTCATGTTCTCTTGTGATCATAATGAAAACCACACAGAAAACTATCTAAAAGAACATCAGAAATTCTGTATATTTCTCTCCTTATATATAACTGATTATCTAATTGGGCTAGCCTTTTGGGCCATTCCAATTGGGGTCTAGTGTGTGGCTTGGAGTTGGACCAAAAGGGAACAAATAAGACTCTATCTCCAATGGGCCTTGGGCTAATCTGTCAAGTCTTGACAAGTCCAAAGTTGCCACTAATTATAGTCAATACCACTATATGAATATATTGCACTCTAGGCCTTATAAATAAATTATATCCCAAAACTTTATTATACATGCAACCCCTTCATTAAAATATTCGTAGTAATACAAAGTCATGAATGTAGACTGCCACTTTGAAGATTACTACATCTTAATCCTTGAGTACCCGGTTTAGTCCTTTATGTTATTCATCATATATTTATGAAATCCAATTCCATAAATATATACTTTAGTAACTCCTTACTAAAGTGGTTGGGTCCAACACTCTGAATAACCAAACCCATTAAACTTATTTCAAAAGAATATTTTATATCTCCGTTAAGAGATTATGAATTCCATCTTGAGAATATATGTTCCATCAACACTAAATGCGACTGCCCAACATACTGAGGTTCTGATCGTGACTTATAGATCTTATTCCTAATATATCAAAGCAACCTGCACCTCATGATCAAGTCCATTATTCTCTCAGGATTTAGAGTTAATGTAAATAGAAGTCGTGAGATTTATTATTCATTTGACAGTCGTTAGGAGAATAATAAATCTCACAACGGTTCAGTTTAATATGTCTTAACTCTTAAAACATATCAACTAGAAGTCTCCACTTCCATGATCAAGACAAATCATCTTAGTTGATATGTTATAGTCTTCGTAGATGAAATGCCCAATTTCGTCACCAACTACGAACTAAAATTCTGAATTTACA
The DNA here is from genome assembly GCA_033629205.1 of Lithocarpus polystachyus. Taxonomy (NCBI): domain Eukaryota; kingdom Viridiplantae; phylum Streptophyta; class Magnoliopsida; order Fagales; family Fagaceae; genus Lithocarpus; species Lithocarpus polystachyus. The sequence goes on along the minus strand of CM066168.1, from coordinate 32,343,380 downwards.
AAGAACTTGCGATTTATATCTTCTATGACTAAATCACATAAATCGCATAAGATGCATCTCATGGACTAAGATAATGTCTCATTAGTTCATTTATAGATAGTCTCATATAATTAAACAATTTAATTATTTATGACATGCCAATAAATTGGATTTTAGGGCATAAATCCCAACATGGGTATCACCAAATTCGGATCTCACCTGGAGATGAGTGGAAGACAACTTTTAAGACAAATAAGGGGTTGTATGAATGAATGGTAATGCCTTTCAAATTGTCCATTGCTCCCAGCACTTTCATGAGGCTTATAAATTAAGTATTGAAAAAATTTATTGGAAAGTTTGTGGTAGTTTATTTTGACGATATCCTGATTTACAGTAAGACAAAAGCAGCCCACTATAATCATGTGCAAGAAGTATTGGCGGTGTTGCAGGCCAATGAATTGTATATCAACTTGAAGAAGCGTAGCTTCTTAACGGATAAGTTATTGTTCTTAGGGTATGCGGTCAGTGTGGATGGGATTCATGTTGATGAGGACAAGGTCCGTGCAATCAAAGAATGGCCAACCCCAAAGACAGTGAGTGATGTGCGGAGCTTCCATGGGCTAGCAACCTTCCATCGAAGGTTTGTTCAAGATTTCAGTAGCATAGTAGCCCTTATCACTGAGTGTCTGAAGAAAAGAAGGTTCTCATAGGGAAAGGAGGCAGAACAGAGCTTTGCCTTGATCAAGGAGAAGTTGAGCACAGCCCGATTTTGGCATTGCCCAACTTTGATAAGGTGTTTCAGGTGGAGTGTGATGCATCTGTGGTCGTGATAGGCGTTGTTCTTTCATAAGAAAACAGACTAGGAGCATTCTTCAGTGAGAAAGTTTGTGAAGCTCGAAGTAAATGGTCCGCCTATGAGTTAGAGTTCTTTGCTGTAGTACAGACTCTTAAGCATTAGGAGCACTACCTAATTCAGAGGGAGTTTGTATTATATACAGATCATCAGGCATTGAAGCACATCAACAGTCAAGCTAGCATTAATAGGATGCATGCTAGGTTGGTAACTTATATACAATGCTTCCATTTCACATTGAAGCATAAGTCTGACGTCGCTAATAAGGTGGCTGATGCGCTCAACAGGTGAGCATCTTTGTTGACCACCCTACGTACTGAAGTTGTAAGGTTTGATTGCCTCAAGGAGTTGTTCAAGAATGATAAGGATTTTGGTGATATTTGGGGTAAGTGTCAACAAACTCAAACTACTGTCTATGTACATCTAGGATGGTTTCCTCTTTCGAGGTAATCAATTATGCATCCCTAAAAGTTCATTGAGGGAGCAGATTAGTAGGGAGCTGCATGGTGGAGGTTTGGGTGGACATATGGGCAGAGATAAGACTATAGCACTGTTGGAGGAGAGGTATTATTGGCTACAACTCAAGAGGGATGTTGGCAATCATGTAAGGAAGTGTCCAACCTGCCAAACTGCCAAGGGTCAATCTCAGAATATTGGTTTATACATGCCTTTGCCAGTTCCACAAGCACTATGGGAGGATATGTCTATGGACTTTATACTAGGTCTTCCTCGAACCTAGCAAGGTATGGTTTCTGTTTTTGTTGTGGTTGACGAGTACTCGAAGATGTCCCATTTCATAGAATGCAAGAAGACTTCAGATGCTACCCAAGTGGCCAATCTGTTCTTTAAAGAAGTTGTGCATTTGCATGGAGTGCCAAAGTCCATCACCTCTGACCGGGATACCAAGTTCATTAGTCACTTCTGGCGGACTTTGTGGAAGAGTTTTGACACTTCCTTGAATTACAGCAGCACCAGTCATCCTCAGACTGATGGCCAGACAGAAGTGGTTAATCGCACTTTGGGGAATCTGATCCGGTGTATCTCAGGCAAGAAGCCCAAGCAGTGGGATCTTGCATTGTCCTAAGCAGGGTTTGCTTACAATAGATGAGTTAGCAGAAGCACTGGTAAGTCTCCATTTGCCATTGTCTGCTGCGTGCCCCCAAAACATGCTTTGGACTTGGTACCTTTGCCTGAGCTTCCAGGAGTGAGTCAAGTAGCAGAGAATATAACTAACCATATTCAAGCCATGCAAGAGGCGGTGAGGCAAAAACTTGAAGTTACAGATGCCAAGTACAAGGAAGCTGCTGATAAGAAGAGGCATGGGAAGATCTTCAATGTTGAGGATTTAGTACTGGTCTATCTTAGAAAGGAAAGATTTCCTATAGGTACCTACAACAAATTGAAGGATAAGAAGTATGGGCCATTTCAGATTACTAAGAAGATCAACAATGTTAGGACATATGTGGAACTTGTTAGAGACATATGTTATGTAAATTAGCTAATCTTTTGACAAAACACACTTTACTTGTAATTGGATAGATCTAAGATGGGTTTAGTACTTCAAAGAACAAAAGTTCAAGTTTAGAATTGAAGCCATGCAAATCTGTCCGAAAAATAAGTGAAAAAGTGTTGTTCATTAAAGCTCGACATACCATATCTATCGAGGTTTAATACTGATGCTCGACAGCAGCTCAACAGAAGATGTATCTATCGAGAATTACAAAATTTAGATTTTCAGATCTGATTTCACGCATATTCATGTGTATTTGTGTAGGGATTCTTTTCTCACAACCCTAGACATATATAAGGATTATTTTAAGGGCCGTCAAAGGTGATGCAAGGTGAAGCAACTTGATGCAAAGTCATTGTGCATGCCAATTATGACCGAAGACAAAATTTGTCCTAGTTCATCATATTCTCTCTAGAAGTTACTGCGTCTTTGCGCCAAGGGTTTTGTGACTAAGGAGCTTCCTGATCTTCATTGTTAGATAAACTGAAGAACTTTGCAGCTAACATCTTCCTTAAGTTGGTGTGTTAGTCACGTACTAGGATCCGTGCATCACTGGTTAGTCACGTACTGGGATTCGTGCATTGAAAAGAGAGATTGCCGCTACATTGCAAATCCAATTGGGTATTGACGTAAGGGTTCAACTATAGGTTGGTATTAGGTACTAGAGTTTCTTTTACCTGTAAATGTTTGTTTTGATAATAGTGGATTCTCGGGAGTGATGATCTTAAATTCACTCGATGGGGTTTTGCCTCAGTGGTTTTCCCCATTCGTAAACAAATCACCTAAATCAAATTTGTTTTCCGTTGCATTTAACTTAGTTGGTAATTTGTTTGTGCTACCACGTGTATTGCATGTAATTAAATCTAATTAATTTTACTTGGCTAATTAATTTGATTAAGTTACCAAAGGGGTCAATACATTCTTGGCCTATCAAATGGTATCAAAGCAGGCACACTCTGATTGAGGTTAATCTTTGTTGTGTGGTCCATTAACCCCTATTTGTCATGGATAGAGGACAATCTCTAATTATACTTCATTTATTTAATGGCACTAACTATGCATACTGGAAAGTATGCATGAGAGCTTTCTTGCAGTCTTTAGATGAGAATGTGTGGCAAGCTATGGAGATTGGCTGGACTATACCAAAGGAATCGCCTGCTAATTGGGATGATGCCAAGATCAAAGCAAAAAACTTTAACAGCAAAGCGTTCAAGAAGATATCCTCTACAGAATCTACTAAGGAAGCATGGATTATCCTCCAGACAACCTATAAAGGGACTAAGGCTGTCAAGGATTCAAAGCTTCAAATGCTTACTACGAGCTTTAAAGAGATTAAGATGGAGGAGGATGAGTCGTTTGACGAGTTTTATGCCAAGCTAATGGACATAATCAATTCTGCCTTTAATCTTGGGGAAACTATTCCCAAACCCAAGGTTGTAAGAAATGTGCTCAAATCTCTGCCTGAGAGATTCCATGCCAAGTCACCGCCATTGAAGAATCAAAGGACATTGACAAAATTCCTTTGATGGAGCTGGTTGGCAACTTGTAAACCTATGAATTGGGTTTGACCAAGATCAGGAAACCAAGCAAAAGTAAGAGCATGGCACCGAAGGCCAAAAGCAATGAGACCGATGAGTCTTCTAATGATGAAGATTCCAAGATGAAATCATACATCATTAGGCAATTCAAGAAGTTTATGAAGAATGCCAATGCAAAAGGATTTGATAATGACCAAAAGTAATCTAGTTCTTCTCAATTCAAGAGCCAAGATAGAGGAAAGAAGGATGCTAAGGATGGTAGTCAGTACACTGTTCCCTCTGGACCAAAGTGCTTCGATTATCAAGGTTTTGGACACATGAAACAAGAATGTCCGACATATCTCAAGACTATTGGGAAAAGCAAGGCCCTTACTACTACGTTGAGTGACACCGAGCCTAAGGATGAGTTAAATGACAATGATGATGAGGGAATCTTGAATGCCTTCATTGCCACAGTAAATCCTACTGAGGGGATTGTCGAAGAGGTAGATGAATAAGAGGACTTGGTGGAGTCTAAGTTTGAGAAAATGGATGAACGAGATGATATCCATACAACCTATGCTAAGTTGTACAAGGTTTTCGAGAAGCATGAAAAAATGTATAAGCTGGCCACCAAAAAGTTGAGTGATGTGGAGCTAGATCAAGAGGAGCTCTCTATAAAGGTTGATGAAGCCAATCAAACCATTGGAGCTTTGCGGTTCGAGAACAACTTCCTTGCTAAAAGAACAAAGAAGCTTGAAGCAAAACTATTCAAAGTTAGAGCACAATTGGAGAGGACTTCCAGTGCAAAGCTCGATGGGATGCATAGCTTTCAGAAATCTGCTTCTGATAGAACCGATTTAGGGTATGATTTCTCTTCTAGTACTACTGTGTTTGTCTCACTTGTTAATAATGTTAATTCTAAGAACAATGAATGTAAAATTGATATAGCTAGTGAGAACATAGACAAAAGCAAATCTCTTTTAGGAGCACCCCCTAAGCTTGAAAAGAAAGAGACTAGAAATCCTAGGACTAAGAAGGTTGATAACAAAAAGTCTCAACCGAAGAAGCCGCATCTCTGTCATCACTGTGGAGCTTCAAGAAATACTCGTCCAAATTGCTACAAGTGGTTAGCCAGTCAACAAAGTAATAGTATGATCATGTTCAGAAACCAAAACCAGTTTCCATCCTCTTTTTCTCTTCTTGGAGATCTTCTTAAGGCCCTCATGTTTCTTTCGAACTTGAACGATTTCAACTCTTCCCCCTCACCACCGGATCAAAGGTTCACTCAAAGGAAAGGTTCTTCCAAGGTGTGGAAGGAAAAAAGCTCAAAGTGATATAGTCACTTTTTCTCTCTCTCTCTTTTTCCCCTTTTGGTTATGCATTACTTATACGTTTTGCTTTCTTGTTTTTAAGTCAGTCTAGTTTTATGTTTTCCTTTGTTTAACATGTTTTTGTTTGTTTGTTTTCAGTTTTGCTTTATTTTTTTTCATAAAAATATAAAAATTTGAAAAATCAAAAAAATACAAAAACAATGTGAGTTTTGTGTACATTGGTACTCGTGTACCTTGGATGGCCATTGAAACAAAATTTTCTAAACTTTGTATCGTTTTGTAGCTTAGATGAGCATCTTAATGCACAACTAAGCAAGTGAGCTTTTTGGTTCATGTTTGTGATGAGTACAATCAAGTAATCTCTTATACTTAACACTCATATCGCTCTTTTTTACAGGAAGGACTAAAAAATCCTAAGAGAAATGCAAGCATGTTTCTAAAAGATGTGGGAGTTATAGGATGTACTTCAAAGGTGACAGTCCCCATCAAGTATTTATGATTGTGTGTGAGTGTATTTGATTTTCTCATATCACAAATTGTCATAATATGAGACATTTATGTACCCTTGCTATGTTTTCACACACAACACACAAATTCTTTGCTACTTTTGATACATGTACAAGTATAATGTGATTTAGCCATCACAAGAAATACATCTGTTAATGTATACTTACTAAACTATCTTAACTTATTTTTGAAATATAAAATTGGTTAGACTTGTTTAGTGTGTGTGTGTGTGTGTGTGTGTGTGTGTGTGTGTGTGTGTGTGTGTGTGTGTGTTTTGGATCATGAATGCTTAGCATTTTCTTGTTGGGAGATTTTTTTGAGAGCTTAACATGTTGATTGGATCTAGTTTGAGTAGCTTGCTTGTTGCATTCATCTCTATGTGTTTTTCCTCTCTTTGAAAAAATTCTTTTCTTCAAACTCAACAGCTTCTCGACAAATCCTCGACAGATTCTTATCTATCGAGCCCCTTAGACTTCCTTTCTCAACAGAAGTTAGTGCACACTCGATCCATCAAGCTTTCTGGAAGCTTCTCGACAGCTTTTCGATCCATCGATAAACTTTCTATCTGGCCAATAGATTCTCGACAGAATCTCGATCCATCGAGGTACTTTTGCCATCAACAGATTCTCGACAGCACCTTAACAGATTCATATCTGTCGAGATTTAGTGCTCGACAGATCTCGATAGCTACTTGATCCATCGAGCTGAGATTTCTTTATATATGCTCAGCGCGAAATTAGTTTCATTTTCTCACTTCTCTCTCAATAGAAAATCTTTTTCTCTCCTTCCAAACACTCTCTTTTCACTCAAATCCCTCTACCACATCATTTTTGCCCTAGACCAAGATCAAATCACTTGGTAAGTGTCCTAAATCCTTCATTCTTCATGCATTCATGCATTTTAGACCTAGGTTTTGGGGTTTTTGAAAAATTTTGAGGTTTTGGAGGTTTTTGTGAAAGTTTTGGGCTGGGTGTTGTTTAATTGATGCTATATGATCATGCATTACATTCCATTAGCATTTTCACAATGTTTTCATGCATTTAGATGTGTGCTTGATTGTTGAAAATTGTTTACTGGTAGGTTTAGATTGGGTTTCAACCCATGATGCAATTATTTTTAGCACGTCACATGTTCATGCATATTTCAAGTATACGTACCCTTTGTTTTCTTTCTTTGTACTCTATTGTGACTGTGTTCTATCTGTCTCTCTCTCTCTCTCGGATAGACTGCGTAAGGCACCTAAGCGCAAATCTAATCCGACTCGGAACCCTTTTCATTCCGGGTCTTCCTCATCTTCTGACCTTCCCGTTCCCCCTCTCCACGTCTAGTTCCATGATGAGAAGGTCCATCAAGACTTCTCAAAGAACTTTTCTAAACGTGGCATTCATCTGGAGCACCATGTGATTCTGTCGGACTTTGTTGACACTCCTCTACCCGATTTCATTCACACTTGGGATAGGAATCTCTTTGTGAGATACCTTGAGGTGTCCCATCGGGTTCATACAGGAGTTTTACTCCAATATGCACAGTATCGATACCTTTGTACCTCAGTTTGCTACGGTACTCCGAGGTACATGTATTGTAGTCACTCTAGATCTTGTATTTGAGATACTACACGTCCCACGGGTAGCGCATCCTGACTACCCCGACTGTCAGCGTCTGAGGACTATGTCCAAGGACGAGCTTTTGTCTCACTTTTGTGAGACACCCTCCATATGGGATGAGCGTCAAAACACCCCATCCTCAGGCTTTGCAAAAGGTCTAAGATTTCTTAATATGGTGATGACATTTGTTCTTACTCCACTGTCTCACTATAACTCCATCATAGAGTTTCGTGCTCGATTTTTGTTGTCCCTCTTAGAGGATCTTTCCATAGACTTTCCCCCTCATTTCATTATCTCTATCATAAATGTCTATAGGGATACGACGACCCATGATAAGCTCATTTTTCCTTCGGCTATCACGCGAATCCTTCACCATTTTTTCGTCCCTATTCCTTATTCTCCCTACTTCATCGTTATGGGTGCCATCAGTGTAGCGTCTGTTTAGTGGAGCGAGGACCAACTTCAACCGAAGTGGCCACGGATGGAGACAACTGATCGTCCAGCCTCCACCATTCCTTCCACCTCCACTCCTTCTTCTTCAAGTGGTGGTGTGACTTTTGAGGCCATCATGGCGCAGCTTCAGCGCATGAATGCTCGCCTTGACACTCTTAGTGATGAGTTGTGTTAGGAAAACACCAGTGTCAGTCGTATTGCACGACGACAAGCTCGCCTCTATGGTTTCGCCACTTCTCCTTCTCCCTCTCCCGAGGCTTCAGCAAATAAGGACGGCGATAATGGTGCTGATGATGATGATGAGAATGAGGATCTTCCAGTGATAAGGAGATGACGACCTCTCAATGACTTACCCTTTGTCATTCATGACAAAAAGGGGAAGTAGTTTTGGGATGAAGAAAGTAGTCTTGTATCTAGGGGGAGAGTTAGCATAAGACATTTTTTTTAGGGGGAGTGCCTATATTTTGAGGGATATGGTGAGGATTTTATGTACTTTTCTTTTCTTTTATATTATCCTCTTGTACATCGGTCTTGTGACCATTTAATTATGACATACATTGTATTTATATATATATATATATATATATATACGATGATGTATGTTTCTTCACCTATCTCTCCATGTGTTGTTTCTTTTCTCTCTTTATACACATGTTTCTTTATGTATGCAATCCTTTATTTCTGTTTCACACTAAGATACCTTGATGAGTTTTGTTTAAAGTGTTTCAGAAAAACAAGTTGTAAAAATCTACCATGTCATGAACTCTCTTCTTGCAAAGTTTTTCAAGAGTTTGTGTTAGGGTTAGATTTTATTGTATTCAACAAGTGGTTATAAGTTTAGTGATTTAAGATTTCTCTCATAATTCATTTGTTTGTTGTGGTTTAGTCACAGATTGCCAAAGGAGGAGATTGTTAAGACATATGTGGAACTTGTTAGAGACATATGTTATGTAAATTGGCTAATCCTTCGACAAAACGCACTTTCCTTGTAATTGGGTAGATCTAGGATGGGTTTATTACTTTAAGGAATAAGAGTCCAAGTTTAGTATTGAAGCCATGCAAATCTGCCTGAGAAGCAAGTGAAGAAGTGTTGTGCATTAAAGCTCGACAGATAGCTCGACAGACCATATCTATTAAGGTTTAATGCTGATGCTCGACAGCAGCTCGACAAAAGCTGTATCTATCGAGAATTATAAAATTTAGATTTCTAGATCTGATTTCATGCATATCTATGTGTATTTGTCTAGGGTTTCTTTTCTCACAACCCTAGACATATATAAGGATTATTTTAAGGGCCGTCAAAAGTGATGCAAGGTGATGCAAAGTCATTGTGCATGCAAATTGTGACCGAAGACAGAATTTGCCCTAGTTAAACATATTCTCTCTAGAAGCTACTGCATCTTTGCGCCAAGGGTTTCGTGACCAAGGACTTTCTTGATCTTCATTCGTAGATGAACTGAAGAACTTTGCAGCCAATATCTTCCTCAAGTTGGTGTGTTAGTCACATACTGGGATCTGTGCATCATTAGTTAGTCGCATACTAGGATTCGTGCATTAAAAGGAGAGATTGCCGCTACATTACAATTCCAATTGGGTATTGGGGTAAGGATTCAACTATAGGTTGGTATTAGGTACTGAAATTCCTTTTACTTGTAACAGCTTGTTTTGATAATAATGGATTCTCAAGAGTGGTAACCTTAAATTCACCCGGGGGGGTTTTGCCTCAGTGGTTTTCCCCATTTATAAACAAATCACCTGCGTCAAATTTATTTTCCGCTGTATTTAACTTAGTTGGTGATTTGTTTATGCTACCACACTTATTGCATGTAATTGAATCTAATTAATTTTACTTCGCTAATTAATTTGATTAAGTTACCAAAGGAGTCAATAAATTCTTGGCCTGTCAAACAGCAATGCTTATGTTGTTGCTCTTCCTCCAAACATGAGCATTTCTTCTACCTTCAATGTTGCTGACTTGCTTGATTATCATCCTCCTAATGAACTAGATAAGGGGAATTTGGGGTCGAGTTCTTTTGAAGTAGGGGAGAATGATGTAGAACAGATAGCACATGCCTTCCTGGAGTAGCAGGGGTGCGAGAAGTTACAACACAAGATCAAAGGGGGGTGCCAGTAGAGGCCATCGGGGTGACAGTGTTGGAATTGCATGAAATTTGGCAGGTTAAAGGGAAACAGCGTTCTGATTCAGATTCATGATAGATGCCATGAACGTCACCAAAATTTAGGCGACTTTCTTCATTAAGGCCCCGAAAACAGTGTTTTTGCTATTTGTAGTAATATTTGTTTTTTCTTAATAACTTTTAGTTTAAAAGTCAGAATAAGGTCCCGTCTGTTTTGGGACAATCGTTAATGTTAGTAGTTTATGATTCTGCATTTAACTCAATTTTTCCACTTATGGTAAATTTTGGTATTTTGTCACCTACTCGCGTAATTAGTGCGAATTATGGTTTTAGACGTTTTTCTCAGTATTTATATGTTTTGTAGCCATCAGAGGCAAATCAGACTATTATCAATAAACATAGACATTTTGTCAAATTTTCTTCTAGTGGATTCCAGTTTTATCTCCTTGTGGATTTAGGTGTCGTGGATTCAAGGTTTTCTATTAGAAACTAACAGTTTAGTTTCTATTCCATCAAGAGAGTATCGTGTGTGCTTTCTTTAGACGTCCACGACATCATGATGGGTTGATTTTTTTGACCTATTAAATGGAAGCTATGATTATAGAGGGCATTAGTGGAGTGTGGAGAGGCAATGAGGGCCACATTTTCCACTTTAATTTTGCTCCTCAGGTTGATCATGAAGGAATCCCAGGAATGGTGCCCTCACGTCTCATAAGAACTCTTGAATGAAAATTGAAAAGGGATGGACCCTATGGGGTACCATTTTGCCTAGACAAAGTCCCACAATGACAAAAAAAAGTAAAGCGGTGATTGCTGAGCAGAATTATCTTTTACTGTTTCAGTTTGTGGACATGTACAAAGCATGTTGGGTTTTCAAAAGATTGAGACAAGGAATTATGGTGATGTCAAGGCACTACTAGCTACTACTCTTTGAGCTAGCAGATTATCAATGATACAAATTATTTTGGCATGGAAATGGAAATTGCGTTTAAGCATGTTGGATTTTTCAAAAGATTCAGACAGAGAGTAATGGTGATGTCAAAGAAGTATACTACTATTAGAGCTAGCAGGTTATCAATGATTCATATTATTTTAGCATGGAAATGGAAATTGCGTTCAACAATTTCTGAAAGAAGACACCCAATGCACTGAAAAGTTGACTAACTTTTTGAAAGGTGAATAAATTGGCATGAAAACGTGTTAAGGGTCCCTTGCTGTCTCCTCCAATGGTCTCACTCTCAGCATTCCTATATCTTTCAAAATCTAGTTGAAATGAGGTAGTTGAAACTTGAAAGTCAGAAAATACTATCACATAATATCTGCTCAAGGTAAAACCAAATCATGAGGCCTGTAATTTTATATGTGGAGCATGAACCAAAGCCATCTAAAGTAACAATAACCTATTATTAGAGAGAGCCTTGTGATAAACCTACCAAACTAGCATACCCCAATAAAAGTCAGCTTGAAATCAAATATATTTGGGTTGGGCCACAATAAGCTGTATGTAATTTTGTTGACAGAGTGAGATTGTTCTGCAACATATAGAAACTGAGGCACCATTTTAATTTTTGAACCACCAGAGCCCAGACTATAGCAACCTAATACAAAAGTATAAATTACCAAAATAATAATAATAATAATAATAATAATAATAATAATAATAATAATAATACAGTAGTCACAAAAATATTTGTATTGAGATTGTCTAGGGGTGTCAATTCGGGTTAGCGTGTCGGGTTCATGTCGTGTCGAGGTAGAGGTATTCAACTAAATGACTCAACCCTAACCCGACCCATTTAATAATCGTGTCATGATCCTTCAATCCTAACCCGATCTGTTAATAAGACAGGTTGACCGAGACCTTACCTTTTATTGACTGGAACAAACTCACTCCCGTGTTCCCTACCTTCACTCACTCTTTTAAAGAAAGAGAAAGAAAGCGTAGGATCATCTCTCCATATACTCATTATTCCAGCTTTTGATTCTGAGAACCAACCCATTTGATCCACTTAATAAACGAGTCGTGTTAGGTTGACATAAATATAACACAACCAATTTCAACCGGCATAATATTTTATATAACATCCATCTAAAAATAATTTTTTTTACATCCTAAAAGTAGTGCATACATTTCAAGTCTTCAACCACATTCAAAATAATATAATTCAACAAAAATATAACATTCATCTAGAAATAAGTTCTTTACACTCTAAAATAAGTGCATACACTTCAACCCAAATTCAATATAACATAGTTTAACAAAAATAAAATAACATAGTTCAACAAAAATTTAATATCCTTGGAACTCGCCAATTGTTAAGTATCAATATTGAAAGAATTCGAGCAAATAGTAGGCTAATCCCAACTATGACTACGATCATCATCCATAGATTCTAGTTTATAAACTATCTCAATAAGCCCACTTGCAAGATATGCAGACGGTGTCTAACACTAATACAAACACCAGAAAAAAAACACACAGCACAAGACAAAAGCTACAACCATGGCTTTAATCAACAATTAATATATCTCATATATTAATAACAGCACATGGATTCAAAGTATATAGAACAAAAACATTACGCAAACAAAATTACTGCAGAATTTTGAAATACCAAGAAAACGGTTTTCTTTAATTCTAAAACTCACTAAACACATGAGAGAGAGAGAGAGAGAGAGAGAGAGAGAGAGAGAGAGAGAGAGAGCAATAACCAGTTTGAGACTTTGAGTTTGAGAATTGGGCGTGAGGCTATAAGATAATAGAGTGAGTAGTATGACTAAAATTAAAAATAAAAATAAAAAAAGATATTTATAAGAAGGTTTAGAGATTTAGGGTTTGTTAGGTTTAGAGATCTAGGGTTTGTAAAGTTTTAATTTCCAATTATATCTCTTGTAAATTTTTGTAATTACTCATTTTTCTTTTTAAATTTAAAATATATGTTAGATATAAAAGGTATTTGACAAATCTAAAATAAAATGAATATTTATATGTTATACGAGTTAAACAAGTTGTGTTAAGTGGATTATTTCGGGTTAACACAAATAAATTGACATGTCAAACGTGTCTATTGCAAGGTTATGCGGGTTGACCCGCTTATGACACGTTTCTTATCGTGTCGTTTTTAGGTTGACTCGTTTATGACCCAAACCCATTAAGGTCCAACCCTAACCCGCAAAAACCCGTGTCAAGCTCATGTCATGTTCGCGGGTTGGGTCAAACATTGACACCCCTAAGATTGTCCTCTTATCTAATTAGGGCTTTTATTTTTTTCTAAATTATAAATTACATTCTCTAAATTGACCTTTTTTTTATTTTTTTTCATATAGTTTTGATTTTTTTCATTTTTGTTCCTCAACTTCTATTTCACGTGGTCAAAAAATTCTATTAAGTGTGCCGTTTTAAACGACTCGTTTTTTTTTTCCCTTAGGTTCTAAATCTTAAAAATATAGAGAAATTATTTTTTGTTAAAATAATTGTTATAAAAAAACTTATTAAAATAAAATCAAATGCCAACCACATTATTTTTAGGAATTAACAACACAATTTGAATGATGGGTAGACAAAAGGAAAACATTGAAAACTGTAAGATTTGGAAAACTTAGAGAGGAAAAGCTTGAAAGGCTAGAGAGAGAAGTTTCTAGTATAATTCTGTATTTCACACAATGAATGAAACTATACAAGAGCTTGTCTATACTACTATTTAAGGGGGCTTCTCCTATTTGGACCGGATTTTTTTTTTATTTCAAAATACCCCTACACCCTATGTTTAAGTAGAGATAAAGCTTGAAGATAACATAGTAAAAATACATCTTTAACTCCTACCTGTAACCATGCCTACAAAATAGGCAATGTTTAACTCCCACGTTTTGATTTGTTGCTCAGAAAAGAAAAAGAAAAAAAAAAGTCCAGTTGATTTTCAAACAAAGCATTACTATTCACTTTTCTTTTCTTTTTTCTTTTTTTTTTTTCCTTTTTTCCTTTATCAAGACTTAACTCTTTTTTCTTTAGCATTAAAAAAAAAAAAAAAGACTTTAACTTTTTTTTTTTTTGAATACCCGGTTTCCCTTGACAAAAAAAAAATTGTGAACAAAGAAAAGTGAAAACATTATAAACCCACGTAGGCACATACAGTAGTACAAGAATTAAATTCAAAAAAAAAAAAAAAAAACTGTCCGTATTCAATCTTTCATACCCACCTTCACTGCCAATACCATTAACCCACCCACCTACACTTGATTTCAAAATGGGGATCACCCACGTACAAGTTGGATTCAAATTTGAAATGAGGCTTAGCGAATACAGTTATAATTACCATTTCCTTATCCCATCAAAGCACTACATATCAATTTATCTTGAATATGCATTACAAACCAACGCATCTGAAATCTTTCACTCTAACTACATCAACAAATTCAGGTTTGTTTAGGTCTCTCCCTCAAATTATTTAAATATAAAACTAATTGGTTCATAATGGTTTCAGGATTGCAACAACACAGTCAAGCAAGTTATGTGAAGACTCAATTGAAATGGACTCTCCAACGAAGAAGCCTTTGGGAGTGAGTCAGTGGAGAATATTTCCTACCACGAAAATGCCACCAAGGGTAGAGATTAAGGGATTCTTCATAGTAATAGAACGGTGTTGTTGGGGTCAAAATAGTTCTTGGCTTTTTTACTTTTGCTCTGAAATGAGTGTTTTTTTTTTCCAATATTTGGTTTATATTTGGTTTCCTTACTTTGTTATCATTATCCTTTCCATATCATTATCTTATCTTATCTTATTTTTTCTTTTATTTTTTAATCTTTTCTTTACTTTTATTTGGTTAGTTTGATGAGTGTTTAATATTTTCTCTAATTAATGAGTCTTTTTTAAAGAGTTAGAATGATAAATATTTTTTTCTTTTTTGTTGTTAACGGATTTGACTAATTATTTTAGTGTATGTGTTCTAAGTGGTGCTCTCTCTTCCTCCTATTATTCTTTTTTGTTGTTTTTCTTACATTTAAGCCTTACTCTTTTTTTTTTTTTTTGTATTTTTTTAGGGTAACATATCAACAATTTTGTTAAATTATATAGCAAGCACATCGAATGAATTTATATTTGAGAAATAATGAAACACCCTCGCTTAGATTATGGTCTCGATTCATGATATATGTACATTAATACTTTTTTTTTATTGGACGAATCTAGAATTATACAATTCATAATAGTATTTTATCAATAAAAACTATTCCAAGTATGAATGTGTTGACACCTCATTTTGCAACCCGCACTTACCTCACCGGAGGGTAAAAGGGTAATTTTGCCTTGGAATTAAGCATCTTGATTATGGTCATTATATCTTTAATCCCATTTCACCAAAATGATCTTGATGTTGTAATGATCAAATCGACTGGTCATAAGCCCTAATCGGACCACCAAATTAAAAGTTATCATCAAATCAAGTTTTAATAGCTGAGATGCACTATCACAAATTGAGTCCGACTATATGTGATTATAAACAATTGATTTCAATTGGTTATAAGTATAATCAATTTGTGATCAATGATATGTCATAATTTGATTGATTAGGACTACATTTTATGGTAGGCTTGCACACACCTAATTAACTAGATAGTTAAACATTAATTATTGAATGAGTAATTTGTGCAATTATCTTTTAATTAGGGTAAATTTTGAACTAATTAAGTCTGAAATGGGAGTGATTGGAGCCTATTAATGTTAATTGGAAACTAATTTGGGAACTATTAATTCTAATTGCGCTAAAATTGTTTTCTAACAAATGACCTCTGCCCACCATTTCGTTGATATCTCTCAGAATATTTTGAATCTGTGAATAAGGTTAATTTTCCCAGAAACTAGACACCCGGGGCTTCAATTTGAGCACAAGAATGAGACAATTTCGATCAAAATTGAGTAAGATATGATTTTTTGATGTTGGTTCTACAGGCTGTTACAATAGCTACTGGAAAATAGAATTTTGCTTGCCCCTCACTCCCACCAATCTTTACATTAATGCACCAGATTTTCCCAAGAGCTAAAATAAGGTCTAAGTTCATAATTCTTTGTCAACCCTCATTAAATGACATTTCATTTATATTTTCTCCACCACTACTATATAAACCCCTCCCCCCTCTCCTCCATTCCAAAGCACACAAAAAACCCCTCTCTCTTCTCCTCCCTTGAGTTCTAGTGAAGTAAAGTAGCCTTGTCATATCTTGGTCTTCCTGAGACTCAAGGTATTGAGTGACACTCACTCTCCCACTCCTAACTCTTCTTTTCCTCCACCCTTAGGACCCCACCAAGAGTCTCCTTCACCGTATGGATCTTGCATGAAGGTAAAATCCCTTTCCCTAACTTTTTTTTTTTTTTTGTGTAGCTATGAAGAGAATTTAAGATTAAAGCATGATAGTAATTATTTAAATTCCCTTGAATATGTTTGAATGTTCTTAAATGTACTTATGTGTTCTTCATATGTTCTTGGTTGTTCATCACATGTTCATGCATAACACTAGCTTTGATCTTAAATCCATATCAAAAATATGACAAAGATGTTTGTTTCATAATTCTTTCAAATCCTTGAATCTAAGATATCACCATCCGCACACATTCATTAGAATTTATTTTTCAATCCGAATGCAATGCTTAATAAATTGAATTAGGGTTCACCACATGCACACACATTAAATTCAACATGCAAATTGATTGATAACATATTGGATGATGTGATATGAATGTTGACCACCATAGTCAAGAAGACCGGCTTTACCAAGCAAGGTGGGTGCCTAACACCTTCTCACCTTGTAACGTAGCCTCCGAACTTAGATCAAAGGTTAGTAGATCAAATGCTTATCCATGTAATTTTCAATTTCTAGATTGTAACTAGGAAACAAAGCTATGAACTTTATCTTAGATTGTATCTAAGACTAAAGCCATGTAATTTTCTTATGATCAATGTAAATTCAATTGCAAAACTAATAAAATGAGGAATTTTTCAATTTTGGTTTTCTTATTTATTCCAATAATTAAATAAGTGGCGACTCCATTGTAAAACCCTTAATCTAAAGGGGAAAATATAACTAGTCGAACCTCCATTTTGAGAGGCAATAACACGACTCCACCCATTCACGTGAGTTTGGCTCAACACCTATAAAACGGGCCGGGGGAATGGTCTCTCATAGAATGCAGCCATGAAAATTCTTTCGAACGACAAGCAACCCTTGATATTCCTCCTTAATTTAAATATAAATTTTTTTATTTAAAAAAATTAGGTTTGAATCGTCTCCTCCAATGCTTCTGTACCCTAGAGTTTACACAGGCACGGCATATGTTTTAAAAAAACTGAATAAAAAAAATTTTTGAGTTTACAATGTGAGAATCTTTAGCATTTGAAATTTTTGTTATGGCTATGGATGGGTAATAACTAGCTACCTTTTAGGACTAAGTAGCTGCCTTTTAGGATTTTAAAAAAAAAAATTTGATAATTCTCATTTTAAAAAAAAATACATTTTTTCTTAAAATTAAAGCAATGTTAATGTTGATAGCCCTTCTTAGTTTTTTTTAATTTTTTTTCTACTTTTATAAACATACTAAATTTTATTTATGGATGTTTACTATGTGCCTATCTTTAGGATTAAATAAATACCATTTTAAAAAAAATGGAATAAAAAAATTCTGAGTTTACAACGTGAGAGTCTTTAGCCTTTGAAAATTTTATTATGGATGTACAATAACTGGCTACCTTTTGGGACTAAGTGGCTGCCTTTTAGGACTAAAAAAATTTGATAACTCTCATTTAAAAAAAATGATAATTGTGACACTCAATGACCAATATATCTTGTTATGTCATTACAAAGTTCACAACACAAAATGAATAATTTTCATTCATTAAACTTTTGGGCTTGGTTTCAAAAAAATAATAGATGTACCAAAAAAAATTTACATCACTTCATATTAAACTTACAGAATAGGTGGACTTTTCAAATGGTATTCTTGGTGTTTTAAGAAATTAATACTATTTAAATTTTCTTTTACTTCAACTGAGCCTTAATCCTATTTCCATCTTTGTGAAAATTGAATCTAAGGGTGTGGAAGACATTGAAAATTATATATTACACTCAAAATCAGCTACCAATCAATTTTAATCCAACCAAAAAATTAAATAAATTGCTATACAAATTAAATCAAACAAAAAATCATATGCACAACAAAAAATACTCAAATGTATACTAGCCTCAGAGCACACGCTCACGCGCGTACTCAAAGGTTCTTCTATTATTTTGGAGAAAAGTTAATAATTTGCATCCATTATAATTTGGGATTACTACATTTTCCAATCACAAAATACCTAGAGGTGTGATGAAAAAATTATTTCACCCACATGCCCATAATACTCATCACACCTCTAGGTATTTTGTGATTGAAAAATGTAGTAATCCCAAATTATAATGAATGCAAATTATTAAATTTTCTCTAAAATAATAGAAAAGCCTCTGAGTACGCGCGTGAGCGCATGCTCAGAGGCTAGTAACTATAAAGCAACAGAAGAAAAACTAACTCCCAAACTCTCAGGAAGTTAGTTACTACACGTGTGCAAAATACGTGTGAACTCTACCAAGGATAAATTAACTATCTAGAAATTACATGTAGTATAACAACTAATTAACTAGTCCTGTATTTTAGCACATCTTGGTTGTCATTTAACCAAATCAATTCTACACTTGCTTCAATTCTTCACTTGCTTCTTTTCCTTCTTCTTCTGATCTCTAGCATCTTTGCACTTAGTATCTTTACACTCCCCCCCAAGATGAGCACTAGAACCATAAATATTGATAATGCTCATCTTGACAAGAAAAGAAGCTAGTTGTTGAGCACTAAGTGTTTTTGTAAGCAAGTACGCCAATTGAGTATGTGTAGGAGTACAAAACAATTTAATACTCTATCTTGCACCTTGTACCTAACCAAGTGACAATCTATTTCGATATGTTTAGTTCTTTCATGAAACAGAGGATTCTCTCTTATATACATTGCTGTTTGATTATCACTGGAAAGGAGTGCTGGTTGTGGATGGTAAACTTCAAAATCTTTCAACAATGCCAGCAACCAAGTTATCTTACATACAGTCACAGCCATAACTCTGTATTCTTCCCCTGCAGAAGATCTGGAGACTATGGATTGCTTTTTAGACTTCCATGAAATTAAAGATTCTCCTAGAAAAACACTATAGCCAGTTGTTGATCTTCTAGTATCAACACATGTTGCCTAGTTTGCATCTGTATAAACCTTCAAATGAAAATCTGATTTGGAAGATAAAATAACTCCTTGACCAAGATACCCCTTCATGTACTGAAAAACCTTATAAGCTGCATCCAAATGAGGTTTCCTAGGCTTTGACATAAATTGGCTAAGTTTATGCACTGAGTTTCCTATGTCAGGTCTGGTAATGGTAAGGTACAATAACCTACCAACTAATCTTCTATAAACTCCTGGATTAGATAGTAGCTCTCCATGAAACTTGCTTAGCTTTAGATTTGTTCCATTGGAACTCAACAAGGCTTACAAGCTGTCATCCCTACATCCTTTAGTATCTCAAGTGCATATTTCCTCTGGCATAAAGTGATTCCCTTTTCTAATCTAGCTACTTTAAGACCAAGGAAGTATTTTAAACTTCCAAGATCTTTGAACTTAAATTGTTGATTCAAAAACACTTTAAGTTCTTCAACGGCTTTAACATCATTGCTTGCAATGAGAATGTCATCAACATAGACTAATAAAGCCATGAATAAATTCTGAGACTTCTTGATGAATAAAAGATAGTCTAATTTAAATTTTTTAAAGCCATACTTCAAAATAGTGGTTGAAAATTTTGAGTACCACTGCCTAAAAGCCTATTTGAGTCCATATAAGGACTTATTGAGCTTGCAACCAACTCCCCCTAGTAGTGAAAATCCTAAGGAAGCTGCATATATACATCTTCATGAAGATCGCCATGGAGGAAGGCATTGTTGACATCAAGTTGAGTCAAATACCAACCTCTCACGGTAGAAACCGCAAGCAAAGTTTTGACTGTGGTCATTTTTGCAACTGGCGAAAAATTTGTTAGATAAATGTTATGGAGTGAATAAGAAATTGACTCCTAATGTGTCGACTCAAACATAATTTAAAGTGATGAAAATCCTTGAGTCCCACATAGGAAATGATAGAGAATATGAGTTTTGGGTTGAATGTTTAGTTGGGATTTAGGCATGTGTGGACTAGACCCACTTATCCAATTAATAATAATTTTTTATTTTTTTATTTTTTGAGTTAATAAGTCTGAATACAATAGTTATATCTGAAATAGTGTTTATGTTCAGTAATGTATATTTCATAGTCCCTCATTCATGAAAAAAAAATTTTTTTTTTTTTTTTTAGAAAAACTCTTTCAAAGAGAAAATATTTTATGCATTCATTTGAGTCAGAGAGAGAAAGAGACATAGAGTAGTTCGCAGAGCATAGACCTTGTGTGTTTTTTCTCCATGCCATAGATTATTTTATCCTGGGAGGTAGATGTCTGTGAGTACCACAGATGGTGTGAGGGCAGAATCTGTTTTAAGGAGGTTGTGTCAAACATAAGACTTAATCTGAATCATTCATCCTTCACGCATTTGGTCTGTGAGTTTTTAACTATTTGCAGATTTCTTCTTATATATACAGTATCTATTTATTGCTTTTGCCTATCACATCAACTTATGTTATTGCTTATATTTAAATTTGTATGCTGTTCTTTTTGCTTTATCAGAAAAGTAAATTGTTGAGATATATCCAAAAATATTAAAGTAGATTTTATATATTTTAATTTATTTTTGTGATTTACATTGAAAGGAATTTTGTGTTCATTGAAAAACACTAAATCGACAATTGTTTATACTCCTGTGCGAAACTTGAAAAAACTAGGTTTGTGTTTATCGTTTATCGTGAATATCTATCTACTTGTTTATTTTATGGCGAAAACACCATTTTGGTCCCTACATTTTAGTAGCAATCAATTTGGTCCCTATTATTTTTAAGTTGGAGTCAATTTGTTCCACGCCATTAACTTACTAACGGAGAATGCCTACATAGCAAATGGTTTGTCCTGTTGGCACACATGTGGCTATTATAATAATATATTATTATATACTTAAATATTTAAAAAGCCACCTAAGAATTTTAATTAAAAAAAATCCATTTCAAAAAAAAAAAGATTAACTGGAAAATGGAAAGTACAAAAATAAAGAAAATGGTTTTTTTAATCTTTAATTTATTTTCTTTTTTTTTTCATCCTTGGATTTTCTTAGCTTAGATACAAAACACAATATCCAGCAATACAACAATCTGAAACCAATCATTCCAGTAGCCCTTTGTTTCATTTTCTTCTTCATCTCTCTCTCTCTCTCTCTCTCTCTCTCTCTCAAAGGCAAAAATTCAAATCTATTTTTCCAATAACCATGGCTGAGCATGGTGGAAAAAGAGGGCACATCGGTGGCTTCATGCGAGGATTCGACAGCAGATGCCCAAGGGTAACTGTGGACGTGGAGTACGCCGCCGTGGACGATGCGAGGAGAAGAAGTGAGTCTCATCCATTCCGATAACTCACCGGAACATATCTACCTCCACTCACTTCGAGATGGGTGATTGGGATTCGATATTGGCGAATGGATCTACGCCTTGTGGTTTTGAATGCACTATTTGATTATAAAGGGCAAAACCAATTTTTGGTGGTTGAGGGGTTTCGGTCTTGGGTGGTTGAGTTTTTCTACCTTCAATCGTTTGGATATTGATGGTGGCTATAAATGGTTAAATCTGGGGTGTTGATAGTTGTGTGAAGTTGCTAGGAAAATAGATAAAAAGAGAAGAATATGAAAGAAAATTGAGTCTGTGTGATTATTGTTTAGTTTTAGATTGTTGAGTTGCTAGGAATAGTGTTTGGAAGCTATGAAAAGTTTTTAAGAATACAAAAGAAAGTAAAAGAAGTTGAGGATTGTTATAAAAAATAATATATTTTTTTCTTTCAATTAATCTTCTCTTTTTTCTTTTTTCTTTTTTTTGTTTGACATGGATTTTTAAAAAATTAAAATGCTTAGGTGGCTTTTTAAATATATTATTATATATTATTATATTAGCCACGTGTGTGCCAACAAGACAAACCATTTGCTACGTAGGCATTTTCCGTTAGTAAGTTAATGGTAGGGACCAAATTGACTATGACTCCAAAATATAAGAACCAAAATGGTGTTTTCGCCTTATTTTATAAAGTTAAATTGTGAACTTTGATCTTTTGAAAACGTTGATTTTCGTGTTTGACTGCAGAATTTGTTTTATATACTGTTTTGTTAGTTGATCTTTCTTTCTTCTTGATTATTATATTATATTAGGATTTTTTGTCTTATTTGCTTGGCTGGGCATTATTTAGACTCTGTTGTTCAGTGTGTTCATACGGTGAAAATGGCCAAATACCACCATTTTGTAGAATTTGTAGCAAAAAAGGACTGTTTCGAAACTAAATGGGAATCTGCCACTTTTTATGTACTCGAGCTCACTAAACTCGAATTCTAAACGGTACTCGAGTTTACTAAACTCGAGTTCCTAGTTTCATTCCATTGTGGCACTGCTGACCTGGAATTTGTGCAATTAAAAAAAATAATATCATAATCGAGCATGGTAAACTCGAGTTCCATGCAACACAGTACTCGAGCATACCAGGCTCGAGTTCTTTGTAAATAAAATGGTGGTTATTTTTTTTCCTATGGTACTCGAGCTCACCAAACTCAAGTTCCTTGTAATATGGAACTCGAGCATGGTAAACTCAAGATCCTTATAACTTTTTTTTTTTGGATAATCAACAAATAAACATAAACTTAAAAATAAGTAGTTTTTTTATGTTTTTATATTTTTAAAAAGAAGCATTGTAAAATATAGAGATTTTAATTTCAAAATATGAATTTTTAAGCCACTCATACCCCTTGTTCATTCATTTTAACACACTCATCAATTTCTTACTTCTCGGAAGCGTTATGGCCAAATTAGTTAAAATATTGGGGTTAAAGAAAAATCTCATTCCATTTTTAGCCATGGGCATACCGAAAGAAGTTTAAGCTAAATATTGTTACTTTATCAATCCTGTTCGGAATTACCGTATAGTCAAATGATTGATAAGTATTGCAGAAAGTGTGAACCACTTAGATATAAAGAAGAACTAAAGCTTTACCACATCTGGATATGTAAGTTCTTCACTTGCAGTGTTTCTAAGAGGAATGTGAAACATTTTTTTATGTATATCTAAATGTTTGGCTGATGATGTGAAAGTCGCTTTGGCAACTTTTTTTCTTGGCAAGTTGTAGCACCACATGTTTAGATATTGTTCACTATTTTCTCATAAAACACCTAGTGAAATTGTAATTTCTAAATTTAAAAGCCAAATATTTATGCTTTTACTTGTTTAAATTTCACAATAATCAAATCTGTTTTTATACATTGATAAAATCTATTTCTACATTAATAAAATTTTGCTCTCTGCACATCATGTTTATTGTATATTTGAATTTGCTTACTGTATTCATAAAATCTGTTTTCTGCATTAATTAAAACTGTTCATTGTTTTCTCATAAAAATTGTTCACTGTTTTCTACATAAACTATTTCTAGCATTCTGCATAAAATTATTTTCTATTCAGCATTATTTAAAAAATTGTTCACTCTCTTTTCTGCATAAATTATTTTCTATTCACTATTTAAAAAATTATTCACTGTTTTCTCATAAAACACCTAGTGAAATCATGATTTCTAAATTTAAAAGCCAAATCTAAATGCGTTTTCATGTTTGAATTTCACTATAATGGAATATATTTTTCTGCATTGATAAAATCTGTTTCTACATTAATAAAATTTGCTCTCTGCACATCATGTTTACTGTATATTCAAATCTGTTTACTGCATTCATAAAATCTATTTTCTGCATTAATTAAAACTGTTCATTGTTTTCTCATAAAAATGTTCACTGTTTTCTGCTTAAACTATTTCTAGGATTTTGCATAAAATTATTTTCTGTTCAACATTATTTAAAAAATTGTTCATTCTCTTTTCTGCATAAATTATTTTATGTTCACTATTTTAAAAAAAAATTCACTATTTTCTCATAAAACACCTAGTGAAATCGTGATTTCTAAATTTAAAAGTCAAATCTAAATGCTTTTTCATGTTAGAATTTCACAATAATCGAATCTGTTTTTCTGCATTGATAAAATCTGTTTTCACATTAATAAAATTTGCTCCATGCACATCATGTTTACTGTATATTCAAATCTGCTTACTACATTCATAAAATCTGTTTTCTGTATTAATTAAAACTGTTCATTGTTTTCTCATAAAAATGTTCACTGCTTTCTGCATAAACTATTTTTAGGATTTTGCATAAAATTATTTTCTGTTCAACATTAGTTAAAAAATTGTTCACTCTCTTTTCTGCATAAATTATTCTTTGTTCATTATTAAAAGAATTGTTCACTGTTTTCCCATAAAACACCTTGTGAAATCGTGATTTCTAAATTTAAAAGTTAAATCTAAATGCTTTTTCATGTTTGAATTTCACAATAATCGAATCTGTTTTCTGCATTGATAAAATCTGATTCTACATTAATAAAATTTGTTCTCTACACATCATGTTTACTATGTATTCAAATCTGCTCACTGCATTCATAAAATCTGTTTTCTACATTTATTAAAACTGTTCATTGTTTTCTCATAAAAATGTTTACTATTTTCTACATAAACTATTTTTAGGATTTTGCATAAAATTATTTTCTATTCAGCGTTATTTAAAAAATTGTTCACTCTCTTTTCTACATAAATTATTCTCTATTCACTATTTAAAAAATTGTTCATTATTTTCTCATAAAACACCTAGTAAAATCGTGTTTTCTAAATTTAAAAGTCAAATTTGAATGCTTTTTCATATTTGAATTTTACAATAATCGAATCTGTTTTTCTGCATTGATAAAATCTGTTTCTACATTAATAAAATTTGCTCTAAACACATCATGTTTACTGTATATTCGAATCTGCTTACTGCATTCATAAAATATGTTTTTTGCATCAATTAAAACTGTTCATTGCTTTCTCATAAAAATGTTCACTGTTTACTACATAAACTATTTCTAGGATTTTGCAGAAAATTATTTTATGTTCAGCATTATTTAAAAATTTTATTTTTTGTATAAATTGTTCACTATTCACCAGCACGCGTGAATAGCTTCCAAACAAATCAAGACAGTCCAAACAGATACAGACAGTCCAGACAGATATTGACAGATGTTCAAAAGTTACTACTATTTACTAGCATGTGTAAAAAGAGATCTAATAAATTCCAGAGATCTGAAAGATCCCCAGACAGACGCAGACAAACTACTACTCATCAGTACTAATTTCCATACCACCGATAGATTAACTTGAGTTAAATTTACCTACTCAGGTTACTTTACCATGGTTCATTTCACCTATAAAAGAGACGGACTATGAAGACAGAAGACAAGTTTCTAAGTTTCTAAGTTACTAAGATTCTAAACTTTTAAGTTCCAAGTTTTAGAAAGCCTTTTGTAATAGCCTTCCCTCTCCCTCAAAAAGATTTTTGTACTCTCTCCCCCTCTTGTAATCTTGTAACCTTTCTCTTCAGACAGTTTTATTTTCAATCTTATATCAAATATAACAGTTTGTTTTCAAGTTTATCAAAGACTGAAGTTTTTATTCAAGTAAGATTTTATTAGTTTTTGTTTTCATATTCCATACTCCATTTTAACATTATTTTGAATATATCTATTTTGTTATTTTCTTCTTTATTATCTATTTTATCATTGTTTATGCTTCCATATTACAGCTATGCTCTCTCCTGGGTAGTCATTGGTATTAAAGCATCTGGATCATAAAACACCTAGCGAACAATGAATAATTTATGCAGAAAAAATAATGAACAATTTTTCAAATAATGGTGAACAGAAAATAATTTTATGCAGAATGCTAAAAAATAGTTTATGTAGAAAACAGTGAACAATTTTCATGAGAAAACAGTGAACAGTTTTAATTAATGCAGAAAAAAAATTTATGAATGCAGTAAGCAGATTTGAATATATAATAAACATGATATAGCACCAACTGTTGCATGAGTAGTTTTTTGAAGACACGTCACCAGCCTGCTGCTGTAGCAGCAACTGTAGTCATACGAACCACATGCGCCAACAGATGCCACTATTTCACACATGCTGCTCAACAGCTTGACACGATTTCACACACTGTCCAGTCATATCATCCACATTCACATGAATACTTAAATATATGAATAATCGTACCCTGGTGTCAGGGACATAGCACTGTGTCAATTAAATATGATGCTCTGTTCAAGAACACTGCAACTACCGCCCACATCTTCAAATCTCACTGTGACATTGTGAACATTTAAAATCATGTTCATGTAGTGTTTTTCCAGCCTGTATTGACCTGACAAGCCCTAATAACTGAAATTATAATAAGTGGAACATGAAATGAGGCTATAAATGCACCATGATAATGATCTTATTTCTACCTAACTAACTTCGTAGATTGACTAAGCTATGAGTCGCAACGCCTCAACATCAAACCGTACAATGCGAAACAAGTTTTGGATCTACTTCAACAAATGGATTATCACAAGTTCCAGCAGATCAACAACTACAGACATACACAGACCACTATGGAGGGAAATGGGTTGGAAAGAAGAGAAATTTCCTTAATATGCGAATATACAAGTATGAGAGTCTTAGAAGCGTCGGGCACATCATGGTTGGAAAACCTACAAAACAAAGTACAGCTACCACTGCAATAGAGTTCACTGTAGCAGAACCACCATGGTCAACCCTATACGAGAAGAGGTGTAAGTTGGAGGTCTATTGTCGATGGCACGAGTTACGAGTTCCTAAGGCATGCTCAGCCGAGCTACCTAGAGATGAACCTACCAACATTCTTGCTCGTCTTGAACAAAAGAACAATCAAATGTAAAGGCGATTAGACCATTTTCTTGCAATCCAAAAAGCTAGGAAGTATCTAAAGGGGAAGGCGCAAGAGCGAGCCATCAAGTCTATTAATGAAGTTACTACGTTAGATGATGAAAGAGATATTTCAAAATTCTCAGATGATGAAAGAGATATTTCAAGCAATGATGATTTCCAAAAATTTCTACCAACGAACATTAGACGTTGTTGTTAATGTCTACACGTTCTGTGCAATACAGAATGTTGTTGTTAATTTCTGACAACTGATGATTATGTACATTCAACTTTTGCAAATCTAAAGATTAGCTTTTCATTAGTTTTGGCTAAGTTTATATGAAATCACTTGCTCATTTGTTCCCTGCTATTCTTTGTTGCTACATATGATTCTTGTACTTTGGTTGGACAATGTCCTCTACTTTGTAATATAGGAAACCACACAAACTCATCCTAACCACACAAACCAACCACTCTTTCACAAAAAAACCATATGGCTCCCAAAGCAAGGACTCGCCTCGTGAATACACAGATATGCAACCCTTTGCAATGCACCGTTTTATGAGAAAACAGTGAACAATTTTTTAAATGGTGAACATAAAAAAATATATGCAGGAAAGAGAGTGAAAAATTTTTTAAATAACGCTGAACAGAAAATAATTTTATGCAAAATCCTAGAAACAGTTTATGCAGAAAACAGTGAACATTTTTATGAGAAAACAATGAACAATTTTAATTAATGTAGAAAACAGATATTATGAATGCAGTAAGCAGATTTAAATATACAGTAAACATGATGTGCAGAGAGTAAATTTTATTAATGTAGAAACAGATTTCATCAATGTAGAAAAGTAGATTAGATTATTGTGAAAACATGAAAAAACATTCAGATTTGGCTTTTAAATTTAGAAATCACGATTTCACTAGGTGTTTTATGAGAAAACAGTAAATAATTTTTTAAATAGTGAATAGAAAATAATTTATGCAGAAAAGAGAGTGAACAATTTTTTAAATAATGCTGAACAAAAAATCATTTTATGCAGAATGCTAGAAATAGTTTATGTAGAAAACAGTGAACAATTTTTATGAAAAAACAATGAACAGTTTTAATTAATGAAGAAAATAGATTTTATCAATGCAGTAAGCAGATTCGAATACACAGTAAACATGATGTGCAGAGAGCAAATTTTATTAATGTAAAAACAGATTTTATCAATGCAAAAAAGCAGATTGGATTATTGTGAAATTTAAACATGTAAAAGCATACAGATTTGGCTTTTAAATTTAGAGAACACAATTTCAGGAGGTGTTTTATGAGAAAACAATGAACAATATCTAAACATGGGGTGCTACAACTCGCCATTAAAAAAAGTTGCCAAAGCGACTTTCACATCATCAGTCAAACATTTAGATATACATAAAAACATGTTTCACATTCCTCATAGAAACACTGCAAGTGAAGAACTTACATATCCAAATGTGGTAAAGCTTAAGTTCTTCTTTATATCCGAGCGGTCCACTCTTTCTGCAATACTAGTTAATCATTTGACCATACGGTAATTCCAAACAGGATTGATAAAATAACAATATGTAGCTTAAACTTTTATCAGTGTGCCCATGGCTAAAAATGGAGTGAGATTTTCTTTAACCCCCAATATTTTAACCAATTTGACCATAAGGCTTCCGAGAAGTAAGAAATTGATGGGTCTATTAAAAATGAATGAACAAGGGGTATGAGTGGCCTAAAAATTCATATTTTGAAATAAAATCTCTATATTTTACAATGCTTCTATTTAAATAAATAAAAACATTAAAAAAAAACTACTTATTTTTAAGTTATGTTTATTTGTCGATCATCCAAAAAAAAAAAAAGTTATAAGGAACTCGAATTTAGCAAGTTCTAGTTCCATAAAAACATAAAAATAAAAAATAAAATAACTACTTATTTTTAAGTTTATGTTTATTTGTCGATTATCCAAAAAAAAAAAAAGTTATAAGGAACTCGAGTTTACCAAGCTTAAGTTCCAAAAAAACATATAAAAAAAACAATAAAAAATAAAAACTACTTATTTTTAAGTTTATGTTTATTTGTCGATTATCCAAAAAAAATTACAAGGAACTTGAGCTTGGTGAGCTCGAGTACTGTAAAAAAAAATAACCACCATTTTATTTACAAAGAACTCGAGTCTGGTATGCTCAAGTATTGTGTTGCAAGGAACTCAAGTACTCGAGTACAACATTATTTTTTTTAATTGCACAAATTCTAGGTCAGCAACGCCTCAGTGGAATGAAACTAGGAACTCGAGTTTAGTAAACTCAAGTATTGTTTAGAAATCGAGTTTAGTGAGCTCGAGTACATAAAAAGTGGTAGATTCCCATTTAGTTCCGAAACAGTGCTTTTTTACTACAAATTTTACAAAATGGTGGTATTTGGCCATTTTCACCATGTTCATATTGTGATTGCTCTGTTTCTGCAATTCGGTTTTGAAAAAAAAAAATAGTTGGCTTGACTTTCTTTTTTGCACAGTAACATTTGAAAGTTAATATTTATATTTATTTCTTAAACTTGGCTGGTTTTGAGGATTCAATTTGTTCAAATTTTGTTGAACACAAATGTCAAACAAAATTTTTGTGAATCCTGTTGTGGATCAAACCAACATGAACCTTTCTGCGGTGATTTCTGAAGTGAACTTGGTAGGAGGAAATACCAAGGAATGGTGGGTAGACGCTGAAGCTACTCGTCATGTATGCTCAGAAAAGAAAATGTTTTCTACATATAATCCTGTGGGTAATGGAGAAAAAAATTTGATGGGTAATTCTTCAACCTCTAAGATTGAAGGAAATGGAAAGGTTGTTCTAAAAATGATTACGAGCAAGTATCTTACTTTGAAGGATGTACTGCATGTGCCAGACATTCAAAAGAACCTTGTATCTGGCTCATTGTTGAGCAAGAACGATTTCAAGTTGGTTTTTGAGTCTGATAAATTTTCACTCTTTAAGAGTGGAATGTATGTGGGCAAAGGATATTTGAGCAATGGCTTGTTTAAGATGAATGTAATGACTATTTTTCCTACTATTGATAATAATAAGAGTACATCTTCTATTTACATGCTTGAGTTATCTAATGTTTGGCATGGTAGATTGGGTCATGTAATTATTATACTTTAGATAGATTGATAAATTTAAATTTATTGCCTAAATTTAAAATTGATTTTAATCATAAGTGTGTAATTTGTGTGGAAGCCAAGATCGCTAGAGCATCTTTTAAATCAGTTGAAAGAAGCACTGAACCTCCAGAATTAATACATAGTGATGTATGTGTCATGAAAGTTGTACAAAATAGAGGTGGTAAGAAATATTTCACCACTTTCATAGATTATTGCACTAGATACTGCTATGTGTACCTATTAATGAGCAAGGATGAGGCAATTGAGGCATTCATTCAATATAAGAATGAGGTTGAGAATCAACTCAACAAAAAGATTAAGGTTCTAAGAAGTGATAGAGGTCGGGAATATAAGTCACCTTTTGGTGAGTTCTATTTATAGCATGGTATTGTTCATCAAACCACTGCACCTTATTCACCTCAGCAAAATAGAGTTGCTGAAAGGAAAAATAGAACCTTGAAGGATATGATGAATGCGATTTTGTTAAGTTCCGGTTTACCGCAGAACTTGTGAGGGGAAGGTATTCTTTCCACCAATTATATTCTTAATAAATTGTCCAAAAAGAAAACCAAGAAGATGCCATATGAATTATGGAAAGGTAAAATGCCTTTCTATCAATTCTTAAAGGTGTGGGGGTGTCTGGTAAAGGTGGCTATCCCTACTCCTAAAAAGATAAAGATAGGATCAAAATCAGTGGATTTTGTTTTCATTGGTTATGCTCATAAGCAGTGCATATTAGTTTTTAATTCATAAATCTAACATTCCTGACATGAATGCGAATACTATTATTGAATCAAGGAATGCGGTATTTTTTGAAGAAATATTTCCTTACAAATCCACACAAGAATCAAGTTCTCATAAGAGAAACATTGAGTCTACATCTAGCACCTCTCATGTGGTAGAGCCTAGATGCAGTAAGAGGGCTAAAACATCAAAATCGTTTGGTCTGAATTTTCTAAATTATATTTTAGAAGATGAACCTCAAAGCTTCAAGGAAGCTATTCCTACACCTGAGGTGCCTTACTGGAAAGAAGCTATCAATAGTGAGATTAAATCTATCTTACAAAATCATACATAGGAACTAGTGGATCTTCCACCAGGTTGTAAACCTCTAGGATATAAATGGATATTCAAAAGGAACCTAAAAGCTGATGGATCTATTGACAAGTACAAGGCAAGACTTGTTGTAAAGGGTTACAAACAAAAGGAAGGTGTGGATTATTTTGACACATATTCAACTGTTACAAGAATAACATCCATTCGAATGTTGATGGCTATTGCAGCGTTGCATAACCTAGAGATATATCAAATGGATATAAAAACTACATTCCAAAATGGTGAATTAAATAAGGAGATTTATATGGAACAACCTGAGGGGTTCATTGTTCCTGGTCAAGAAAAGAAAGTGTGCAGGCTTGTTAAATCTATTTATGGATTAAAACAAACTCCAAAGCAATGGCATGAGAAATTTGATGATGCAATGATGTCAAATGAGTTTAGAATCAATAAGTGTGACAAATGTGTGTATATTAAAAATACCACAAATGGCTATGTCATTATGTGTCTCTATATTGATGATATGCTCATTGTAAGTAGCAATAATGATATCATTAAAGCTACCAAGAGAATGTTGACTAGTGAGTTTGACATGAAAGATTTAGGTATTGCAGATGTGACACTAGGAATAAAGATTTCTAGAAAATCTAATGGACTTGTCTTATTCAATCACATAATGTTAAGAAAGTTCTTGAGAAATTCAAGAAATATGATGAAGTCCAGTGAGAACACCTGTAGATGTAAATTTACATCTAACTAAGAATAAAGGGAAAGGAATATCTCAATTGGAGTATTCGAGAATAATATGTAGTCTTATGTATATAATGAACTGTACAAGACCGGACATAATATATTCTATCAGCAAGTTGAGTAGATACACTAGTAATCCTAGGGAAGACCACTGGAAGGCATTATTTAGGGTTTTGAGGTATTTGAAATACACCCTAAACTATGGGTTGCACTACACTCGGTATCCAGTTATACTAGAAGGGTATAGTGATACTAATTGGATATCCGACACAAAAGACACCAAATCCACGAGTGGATATGTCTTTACACTTAGTGGTGCAGCGGTATCTTTGAAGTCTTCTAAACAAATATGCATTGCTAGGTCCACAATGGAATCAGAATTTATCGCACTGGACAAAGAAGAAGAAAAAGCAGAGTGGCTTCATCATTTCCTAGAGGATATGCCAATGTGGATGAAACCTATGCCCTCTATCTGTATACATTGTGATAGCAAATCAGCTATTGGTAAGGCACAGAGTCATATGTACAACGGTAATTCTCGACATATACATCGAAGACACAATATCGTGAGGTAGTTGCTCTCTAATGGAATTATTTTCATTCACTTCATAAAGTTGAAAGAGAATATAGCAGATCCATTAACGAAAGGTTTGAGTAGAGAGCAAGTAAACTGCTCATCGAGAGGAATGGGGTTAAAGCCTATCACATAAAAGTCTCTGAGATGGCAACCCAACCTAGCTAACTGGAGATCCCAAGATCTAGGTTCAAAGGGGCAACCAAATTGTGAAGACTAATTTTATCACTATGGAGATAACATCTCCCACCCATTTCTATGATAAAATAGTGATGCATGTAAGCGATGTTTAAGGTAAGTTTTGCTTTTAATGATTATTATATCTTAGAAAACCAAGTGGGGTATAGTAGGATATTCTTAATAAGAGTCACCTATATGAGTGTGAAGTGCGCCGCTTCTATGAGAGTTTTAAGGCTGAATTCTCTAAAGCACTTCATGAATTTACTAGGATATGTTCAGAGCCAAAATGAATACAACTATAAGAACGAAATATGTTCGAAAAGGAGCTATGTGAATTCTATTATCTTAGTATACACAAACGGTTAACAGTTCAAAAACATCATGTTCACTAATTAGCTAGTATATTCGATAGTCTTTCACAAAGGAAGGTTCAAAGCCAAAAGCCACCTCTCCCGATACAGTAACTTTTCTTCTACTCTATCTGTGTCTACATTTACATGTGCATTGTGTTTTGTCAATTTCCATTCATGTGGGGGATTGTTAGATAAATGTTATGGAGTGAATAAGAAATTGGCTCCTAATGTGTCCATTTAAACATGATTTAAAGTGGTGAGAATC
This sequence comes from Lithocarpus polystachyus, assembly GCA_033629205.1. Lineage (NCBI taxonomy): Eukaryota > Viridiplantae > Streptophyta > Magnoliopsida > Fagales > Fagaceae > Lithocarpus > Lithocarpus polystachyus. The sequence continues at coordinate 32,310,115 of CM066168.1, read as the reverse complement.
CTTGAGTCTCACATAAGAAATGATAGAGAATATGAGTTTTGGATTGGATATTGAGTTGGGCTTTAGGCATATGTGGACTGGACCCACTTATCCAATTAATAATAATATTTTATTATTTTATTTTTTAAGTCAGTAAGTCTATATACAACAGTTATTTCTAAAACAGTGTTTCTATTCAGTAGCGTATATTTCATAGTCCCTCATTCATAAAAAACAATTTTTATTTAGAAAAACTCTTTCAGAGAAAAAATATTTTGTGTATCATTTGAGTCAAAGAGAGAGAAAGAGACATAGTGTAGTTCTCAGAGCACGGACCTTGTGTGCTTCTTCTCTATGTTATAGATCATTTTATTTTGGGAGACAAACGTCCGTGAGTCTCAAAGCACCACAGATTGTGTAAGGGGCGAAATCTGCTTTAAGGAGATTGTGTCAAACACAAGACTTGATCTGAATCATTCATCCTTCATGCATTTGGTCTGTGAGTTTTTAATTATTTGTAGATTTCTTCTTATATATACAGTATCTATTTATTGCTTTTGTCTATCACATCAATTTGTGTTATTGCTTATATTTAAATCTGTATGTTGTTCTTTTTGCTTTATCACAAAAGTAAATTGTTGAAATATATCCAACAAAAGTTTTAGTAAAGCCAAGGCCTTCTTGCTGAGTGAATCTTTTAGCAACTAGTCTTGCTTTATATCTTTCAACAGAACCATTGGACTTATACTTCACCCTATATACCCATTTACAACCAACTGCCTTCTTATTTAGTGGTAAAGGAGTGAGGGTCTGAGTGTGATTTGATTCCAAAGTAGCAATTTCTGCATCCATTGCTTCCTGCCACTTAGGATCCTTGACAGCCTCATGATAAGACTTGGGCTCAAAGATATTGGTAATGAGAGAACAAAAATTAGCATATGATGGTGATAGTTTGGATGAATCTAGATAATTGGATAAAGGATATTTGATACCTAACTTGGTTGAGGAAGAACCAAACTTGATGGATGGAATGGAGTGGGCAGATTGATCACAAATAGTAAAGCTGCACTTATATGATTGTAAGTAAGAAAAGAGTTTAAAGGTTCTCTGTGATCTCCTTAAAGATGGATTTGGGACAACAAGAATGATATTTGCACTAGGTACAGAAACATCTATAACAGGTGCTGAAGAATTTGCGAATGAAGATTAATAGGAATAGCAAGAAGTTGAGAGTCTGTAGATGGAATATTAGCAGAAGTAGTAGATATATGAGAATCTGTTGGGGTGATGGTGTCAGGAATGGGAACTGATAGAAGTTCAGGAACATTATCAACTGCAGGAGTATGGTCAGTAGCAGACACATAAGGTCAATGGCCAGATCATGGTTATTGACAAAAACAGGTTCAACCATAAACTGGGGATATGGAAAAGAATCTAAAGGATCAAGAGGTGATGCCACAGGTGGGAAAAGATGAGGTAATGTGATATCTGAGTGAGGGGAAGAAGAATAAGAAGTAGAGATGAAGGGAAAAATTGTTTCATGAAAAATCACATCCACTGAAACAAAAACTCTTTTTGAAATCAGATTAAGAAGCTTATAACCCTTAACTCCAAAAGGGTATCCAAGAGAAACACAAGGAACAACTCTAGGATCAAACTTTGACCTATTATGAACCAAAGTTGAAGCAAAACAAAGGCAATCAAAGACCTTAAGATGTTCACAAGATGGAATTTGTGCATAGAGTTTCTCAAAAGGAGATTTGTGCTATAAAATAGGTGAAGGCAGTCTATTTATGATATGTACAACAATACGAACACAGTCACCCCAAAGGTAAAGAGGTACATTAGACTGAAATTTTAATACTCTAGCCATGCTCAAAATATGTTGGTGTTTCCTCTACACAACTAAATTTTGTTGTGGAGTGGCTACAAAAGAATACTAATGGATAATACCATTAGCAGTAAAAAAATCTTTTAAGAAAAATTCAGGAGCATTGTCAGTCCTAAATACCTTGATTTTGGTGTGAAACTAAGTATATATCATGTTATAAGAGGAAATCGAAAAGGATCTAGTCTCTGATTTAGATTTCATTAGATAGACCCAAGTTGATCTAATGGCATCATCAACAATAGTGAGAAAGTACTTGAATCCTTCTTGAGTAGGTTTAGCAAAAGGACCCCAGACATCACAATTTACAATATCAAAAGCATGATCAAACACATGATTAAAAGAAGGAAAATGGAGCTTTTTCTGTTTAGCAATAGGACAGAGAACACAATCTTTATTGCTATGAAATGGAATTACATTAGGAACAACATTGTGCAAACATTGAGCTTATTATCAGACACATGCCCAAGTCTAAGATGCCAAAGGTATGGCTTAGAAACAATAGGAACATTTGAAACAGAATGAATAAAAGAATTGAAAACTGACTGCAGAATTGAGGAAACTTTTGAAATAGACTTGCAATCTGTTAAAGTTTGCAGCAAGTAAAGGTTGGTGTGCAATTTACCCACTCCAATCATGTTCCAACATGAAAGGTCCTATATGAAACAAAGGTTTGAAAGGAAAAAAAAAAAAAAAAAAAAAAAAAAAAAAAAAAAGGCAACATGGTAGGGATTTAGTTAATTTGCTAATAGATATCAAGTTGAATGAGAAAGTGGGAACACATAGAACATTTTCAAGGACTAAAGTAGATGTCACTTGAATTGTTCCTATATGTGTGACATTAACCCTTTCACAATTAGGAAATTGGCCAAAGGTAGATATAGAACTAGTGATTTTAGTAAACAAGGTGATAGAATGGATGATACGATCTGTAGCCCCAGTATCAAGAACCCAAGTTTCACTATCAAAGGCAGTCTTGTTCACAGGATCAATAGCAAATACAAAATATTGCATGCTTAAACTCATAGAATCTTGAAACAAATCACAAGAAATACATGAGATAGCAATGGGATTGATTGTAGAATTGGCTAAATGCAACCCATCATTGGAACTAGATGAAAAAGCATGTGAATTGAGCATAGAAATCAGCTGTTAACATTGCTCAAAAGTAAAAGGAAAGCTATTGTTGCTCTACGGTGCAACTTCAGACTAACATAGACCACTCACAACAATAATTTGATTAGCCATTGTAGCCTTTCCCTTTTGCTTGTAACCTGGTGGTTAACCAACCAGCTTATAGCATTTCTCCATTATATGGCCAAGTTTGCCACAGTGACTGCACACAGGCCTTCCCTTTCCTAGTGTTTCCCTTGAAGTTCTTGCTATTGTTGCTTGAAAAACTAGAAACTTGATTAAATCCTTGATTTTTAACAGCAAGGGCAGTGGTTTCAACTGATGGAGCTAGATTGAATCCCAAAGACCTCTGGCTTTCTTCTTGAATCACCAAAGAGAAAGCCTTATCTATTGAAAGAATGGGCTCCATCATGAGAATCTGAGTTCTGACTTAAGAATAGAATTATTCAATCCATTGAGAAATGGCATGAGTGAATCTTGATGTTGAAAATTAGTGATCTTGTCATTCACACCCCAAGAGCATTTACTACAGGTGCAACATGATAAAGGCTTAAAATTCAGCAACTGATCCCATGAAGCTTGAAGACTTGTGAAAAAAGGTAGTCATTGTTGAATCTCCTTGCATCATAGTGGAAATTTGCTTTTGAAGCTGTGAAATTCTTGGTCCATTGGCTTGGGAAAAACGATTCTTGAGTGCATTCCAAACCCCAAATGCTGTGTCTCTATAAATAACACTAGCAGTGATGTGAGGTAAAACAGAATTTAAGGTCCAAGAGGAAATCATTGAATTGCACTTAGACCAGGCTTGCTTAGTGGAGTAACTGCCATTGAAGCATTGATTGTTCCATCGACAAATCCAGGCTTGCTTTTAGCATCCAAGGCCATCTTCATAGCTCTAGCCCAAGTAGGGTAATTATCCTCAGTCAAAGGCTGAGAAACCAAAATCACACCAGGTGTTTCACCATGATGAAAAAAAATGGACTTCAAGGGTCCTCCATTAGTGAAAGTTCACGCTGTGAGGTTGATGATGAAGTTGTTTCAGAAGTGGACGCCATTGAAAGAAGCTCGAGCTCTGATACCACGTAAGATTTGGAAAACCTAGAGAGGAAAAGCTTGGAAAGCTAGAGAGAAAAACAAATAGAGAAGTTTCTGAAATAATTCTGTATTTCACTCAATGAATGAAACTGTACAAGAGCTTATAACTATATAGCAACAGAAGAAAAACTAACTCCCGAACTATCAGGAAATTAGTTACTACGTGTGAACTCTTTTCTTCTTCTTCTTCTGATCTCTAGCTTCTTTGCATTTAGTATCTTTACAAAAACAGAACAAAGTTGAGCGACGTAATTGACAAAAAGAAAAAGAAAAAGAGAGACTAAAATGAAACATTTCAAAAACTTATATGATGCAACTTTACAATTTCATGGGAAAGAAAAGGCATGCTAATCTAAAATAAATAAATAAAAGAAAAAAAAATGGGTTTTATTTTTTAGGATGAGGAAAAGAAGGTCCAGAAACATGGGGCATTTGTATTAATCTGATTAGGAAAGAAATGATGAAGCCCACTAATGTGATCCAAACAGTGAACATCTAGCTCATGACAATTGTGCTCACTCTCAACTCACAAGTAACAAACCCAAAGCGACAAGCCCAAGACACCTCGCACTCACGAGTGATCTGTAGCTCTTAAGGCTTGTTCTTCAGCCCATGTACTGCTCAAATCCCAAAAAAGAGAAAAAAGGGTAACTGGATCCAATAGTCTAATGGCCCAAACTAATAGTATTACGGCCCAAACTAGCATTTCTATTTTCTTTTATTTTTCTTTGCTTAAAATTCAACTTTACTCCCTCTCTCCAGGGCCTCCGTTTTTACTCTAAACTAATTATTGGCCTGGGCTTCGCACAAATTTTTTATTATTATTATTATTATTATTATTATTATTATTATGTTTGTTATTATTTTATATTGTCCTCTTTTAATTTGTGACTAAATTTGATTACTTAATTTTTTTTTTTGGCATAAAACACATTTTAGTCCCTACATTTTCACGCAATTCTCACTTTGGACACTAACTTTTTTTTTCACCGCTTATAGTCTTTCTTTTGAAAAACACGTTCCGTTTTAGTCCTTACTGTTACATCAGAGACGGAAATTGCACAGATGGCAAACGGTCCAACAGTAAATGCTAACGTATCCATTAAAATAATATTTAAAAAATTATTTATATTTATAAAAATGCCACATCAGCATTTTAATTTTTTTTAAAAGCCACATCAAATAAAAATAATATAAAAATTTCTAACCTAATTATTTTTTAAAAAAAAAAAAGAAAAGAAATTAGTTAAATTAATTTTTTTTCTTTTTTCTTTTTTTTTTGGAAGAACATGAAGAACTCAAAACTGTGTTCTTCATTTTCTTTCCCAACTAAGCTTGCCCAGAAAATTAAAAATTAAAAATTTACTTTTCTTTTCTTGCATTTTCTTAGCAACCAAACCAATAAAATCACTCAAATTTACAAAATAAAAAGACATGCCCATAAAAATTTACAAAACACAAACATTCAACAAGATTTTCTTATGCTTTGAAACCAAACACAAAAAACACAAAACTCAAACCTAGATTTTCCGCCTCCATGCACACCACAAGCCCAGAAATCAACATCGGAATACAACACTACCACAAACCCATAAACCCAAAAATCAACATACACCACAAACCCACAAACTCAAATCAACAAATCGATGACTGGGGTTTCGTACAATACCGAATCGGCGACTGGGGTCATCTTGGCTTCACAACCACTGATCTGGGCTCCAATAACGAATCGGTGACTAGGGTTTCACATTTGAGTGCGATGGTACTCACTCTGAGCTCCAATCTTTTGCATTCCTACACTCGCGTGCCGATAATTCTGCGTACCGGGACTCGGAAGCGTACCGTCGGATTTCTGAGATGAAATCGCGAGGCCTTTTTCATCAATCTGGGTTAGATCATCGAGACAAAATCGTCAAGGCATTGTTTAGATCCAAAAGCTGGTCTTCTTCTATCTACCTTCTTCGACAGCACTTCAGATCTGAATCTCTGATCCTGGCATTCTATATAGAACAAAGAAACAAACAAAAAGTACAGTTGAACAAGGTTAATGCTATTTTCGAATTCATTATGAAAGTGAGAGCTCTGTGAAGTGTACCTTCGAGAGCAAGAGAGAAAGAGCTTCTTGCAGAATCTAGTGGAGGAGACTCGTCTTCAAATCTCCATCATTATTATTGTCTTCTTTTTGCGTTGCGTATTACAGAAGGAAACAAACAGTGAGTGAGTGAGAGAGAGAGACAGAGACAGAGACATTGAATGAGGATTTGAAATTTCCTTTTGGAAAAAGCATCATCGTTTGTACTTTTTGTTTTGGTTCGTTTAAATTTTCAAAGAGCCAAATCTACGGAAAAAAAAAAACACTTAGATCTATTGCTGGGTTTGGGTTTGGGTTTGTGTTTCTGGGTTTGTGATTTTTGGATTTTAATTTTGTGCTCTTAGATTTGGGTTTCTGTTCTTGTTATTTTTGTTCAAGACACACTTAAATCTCAATTAATGTAATTTTTTATTTTAATTTCTGTTTTTAATTTTTTTTAATTTAGATGCTGACGTGGAAAGCTACATGGACATTATTTTAATATTTTTAACTTATGCCGTTTGCCACATGTGCAATTTTCCTCTCTAATGTAACGGCAAGCACAAAAAGGAGACTCGTTTTCCAAGATAGAGACTAAAAACGGTGGGAAAAAAAAAGGTTAGGGACCAAAGCGAGAATCGCGTAAAAATTTAGGAATGAAAATGGGTTTTATGCCTTTTTTTTTTTTTTACCCCCCTTTGAAGGCATAAATTGTAAATAATAGAATGAGAAAACTAATTGAGCAATTTTCAATTAACCACTTATATATACTTAAAAAAAAAAAAAAAAAGTGTACACACCGATAGTTAATAACATCAATGGTATCAAATTTGCAATTTAACCAAAAAAGAAAGGTACTTGGAAGCTTATCTATTGAGAACATCAACAAACAATAGAACTTCATCAGCATCAAGAGAAGTGAAATCCCACAGTTTCCATGTCTCTCTCTGTTACTTGACTTCAGGATTTGTTCAATTTCTCGTTGACTTTCTATATATGAAGAACATCATCAACAACAACCTTGAGATTAACTACTTTCTATTTATTTTCTTCGTCAAATAATATAGAAAAATAGCTTCAAAAATGAAAAGATGATTGATAGAATACCAAGAAAATATTAAATAACTTGAAGAAAAAAAAAAAGGAAAAAGGAAAAGTTGACAAAAAGATATAAGTTATCGTAGGTTTGTGAGAATACTTTTGTTGCAATTGGAATTTATAATGTAGTTTGTTATATATAGTGTAATTATCAATTACTAATGAAATTATATATATATATATATATATATATATATATATATATATATATAAAAGAGATGAGTAGCCATAAGTTACATAGATGTAAGAAATCGAAGAGTTATGAGTTATGAACCAATTAAACTAACATTTTTTTTTTTTGTAATACAAAAGAACATGTATCCATGTATTATATTAATTCTTGTATGATGTTTAAAATTTAAATGCGTAAATCATTTTTTTTTTCTTTTGAAATCAAAAGGACGTAAATCACAGTATTTTTTATTTTTTATTCATTTTTTCCCATAAAACTTAAACATAAATGGTAATAAATAGGTGTGTGTAACACAAAAGTACAATAGTAGTGTATTTAAATCTAGAATCTTCCGGGGGTTCCAGTTAGCTCAATTGGTAAAGTCTCTAATAGTTTTATAAGAGATCTAGGGTTCAATCCCCGCCTATACCAAAAACTAATGAGTGTCTTGGTCTGATGATAAATAACTATTATAGGAGCAGACGACTCACGACATAGGTTAAAACCCTCTCAAAAAAATCTAGAATCCCCCCTAAATGATGTGTAATAGTAATACCCAAAAATGTTAATAATTACTTTTTTTTCCCCTAAGATTCAAAGCGAATCACACCTTCATAAAATCCACAACGTTCAACTTCAACATCAAAGCTGTAAGATACCATGACCGAATAAAAAACACAAGCCTCCTTCCGTGGTCATAGCCTACTCATATGGGTTAGGATCAAATGGTACAACAATGTTGGAGTTATGTAGGTGTTGTTGAAAGGTTGAAGGTAAATGGCATCATTTTTAGTTTAAGTGTATTTGAAATGAGATGACATGAAGGGATGTGAGCATGTGTATATAAAGGAGTAGAAGTAGAAAAGGGTGAATGCAAATGCAAAGAGTTTTGTGTGTGTAAGAGAAAGGAAAAGTCTTGACACATTGAATCAAATGAAACAAATAATAGTTTTGAAACATTGAATAACATATATCAAAAAATAGTCTTGAAACATTGAACCAAAGGAAATAAAGAGTCATTATTTTTAAATTTGTTCTTATCTCTAATATGACTTAGTTGTGTTTCAATTTTTTTTATAGAATGCGCCACATGACAGAACCTCATGCTCTCCTACATGAAGTCTCTACTTCTTGGGGTTCTGTTTTTGTTAATTCAATCCTTTGTCCAAACTCCAAAGGAGTCAATGCAGGTGGGTGCCTTTGTTTTGTGTGTACGGGTGGCTAGGTGCTTGAAATTGTAACACGTTTTATTTCTAGGGCAAGCCATGGCTTTAAGTAGAATTTGTTAGAACCACGGATCCTATTTCTAGGACATGCCATGACTTTGTGAGTAGAATTTACAGTGTCTCACTGTTACAATCAGGGGTGACTTAAGGCCTAGGGCTAAAGGCCCTAATTTTTAAAAGATTTCAAAATGCACAAAATTGTATAACGAATTAGGGATATTACAAATTTCTGTGTCACCAACCACCAAAAAAAAAAAAATCAAACATTTATTTATTAGGTAGTTGAAGCCCAGCAATCACCTTTAGCATTTTTTAAGATTGTATGATGGTTAAAAAAAAAAAAAAATCGTGTACTATTTTTCTTTCCTCCAAAAAGGTTTTCAAAATATTATACCAACATAAACTCAATTCAATTGAAAACCGTAAACTAAAGGGGAGGGGGGGGGGGGGGGGAATCTTTTGAAGCTTTCAATTTCGTAAGCCAATATTCTACACGATAGATTATCAACATTACTCACCTAGTCTTTCACATGGTTACACACAATCTATATTTCTTTCTTAATACCAAAATCAAAATATATTACAATGAATCGCTCAAAGTAAACCTCGATTTAAACAAAATATTTTTTCTTTTCTTTTTTTTATTGAAATCTTTATTCTTAAACCATAATATTTGATTCTCTATATGAAATTAGCTTTAGTTTAGGTGGTATTAGTTCATGAAATTTTTTTTTTTTAATTCATCTAACTAACCTTTGTTTCATTTGTTTTAAATAAATTATTTAATTAATATTTAAATATGAAGCCGCGCTTAAAATTATTGCTTATGCTCCCACAAATTAATAAGTCTCACCCTCTGGCCATTGAGCTTTATGATCTTTGATTTATGTTATGTATTTGAACTTCCTTCTTTCATTACAATCCAATTTTTAACAGTTGCTCAGGTTGTATAATGTCGCAAACTCCAAACGAAACGGAGGATGACGAACAGTTTGATTTTATTTTATTTTTCAAAATTTTGATTTAATTACATATTTAAATTTTAATCTTGAATACTTGTTCATGTTTCAAAATGGTTGTATGATGTCCCATCTCTCAAATGTTTTATTTTAGTGCTTATGGTTTTAACTTTATGTCAAGAAGGTACTAACCTTCGACTCTTATTTTTCTATCTGTCGCTATCATTTTTTTTAGGATTTTCAAGAAACAATTTTATTGGGTTATAGATTGACCCAGTTATTAAATCAAATTACCCAAATTGATTAATTAACCAAATTACATACAAATTAGATTAAGGCACAATCAAATCAATAAACTAAATAGAGTGTAGCGAAAAATAAGTATGACATGGCAATTTGATCAAAAAAATCCACCAAGTGATTTTAGGTTACCAATTCCAAAGAATCCACTAACCAAGAAAAAGTAGTTACAAGTACAACGAATCTCATTGTATTGTCTTATCCTGAAATATCTAAAGTAGAACCTACTGAGTTATACCAGTCTCAACTCCAATCTTCAATTGGACTTGATCTTGTAGAATACTTCACATTTGCATGAATCTCCTATCCGTGACCAACTCCACAACAACCCTTCTGACTATTGTAGTTGATTTGCTATAACTTCACACAAAATACCAATAAGATCTTCAACTATTGGTGTCATAGACTTTGCTTGGTACAGAACCCAAATGTGAACAAGAGTCACAACAATATTCCCTTCTTCTATTTTTTGAACTCACTGGTTCAATAAGTGGAGGCTAGGGTTTCAATATGAACGTCTTAGGAAGCCTTAAGTTTTATATGTCTACCACCTTATTTAAATAGGAGATTAATTGACATTTAAATTGGCTCTCCTATTAGGTTATACAAAGTCACAAATAAATAGCCATTTAAAATAAAACATTGCTAACTATATTAAAAATTCCGTATTTTGATAGATCGAGAGGTGTCAAGCTATGTATTGAGGTTTAAATCTTGATAGATTAACAGGTATTGATGCCTACAGTTTCAACTTTTCTTGAACAGTCTTGTGTTTCAATAATATCACTTGTTGTCCACCCGTTATACTTATTAAACACTAGAAACTAATACTCAATTACATTTAAAGTGTGTTTTATTTCAAGATATGTCAATTACATAAAAACATAACCCTTACACCCACAATTGGGAAAATCCCATGGATTGTTATCCCAGAGTTATTCCTAATCAAGCCATGCAGTGTTAAGTGTAGAATCGCAATTGTCTCTAACTACACTGCAAATTTGTTGGCGACCCTCACAATCTCACGATTGAAAAAAATTGAACCTAAGCCTTGTTCTCCATTTTTTTTTTCTTCCTCTTCTTTTTATTTATATATATATATATATATATTTTGTCATAGATTTTTAGATTAATACACTATGGTTACAAATATTTTTAACATGTTTCTTAATAATGTAGCTTTGAGATCGTTGGTTTATGAGAAATAACATAAACTAAGAATCATGATGATAATGCATGAGCTTGCCAATGTACTTTATTTGATGATTTCCTACATTTACTTTCTTGTCATATCTTCAATCTACATGTTTATTTTTGTAATATTTGGTGCATTTATTGGTAAGAATGCAAGCCAATTATGTTCTTTCTTTTTCCTCTTTGTTTCCCTTTAATTTTTACTGTGTTGCTAAAATATAGTTTATATCCATTGCAAGGTTTAACATTCTTTATATTAAATGACTTCAACAATTAATTTGTGTTTTATTTCATGAGTCCAAATTTGATAAGAATGAAGTGTAAAATTTATATTTTACACTATTCAATAGGAGATTGTCACATCAGTTTTTTACTTAAAACTCAATATATCCTACCACACATAATAACATCTCATTGATCTCAATAAACTGACAGTTAAATTGGATTTTCAAATGGGTTTTAGAATTAATAGAGTGCGATTATGTCTATTCTTTAATATGTAATATGAAGATGTGGCATGTTGAGATTGGAGGGAGTAAAACTCAATATATCCTACCACACATAATAACATCTCAATAAACTTACAGTTAAATTAGATTTTCAAATGGGTATTAGAATTAATAGAGTGCGATTATGTCTATTCTTTAATATATAATATGATGATTTGGCATGTTGAGATTGGAGGGATAAAACTTGAGTTTCACACCACATTTTTATTGAAATCTCTTATTTCATATATATAAACTTACAACTTTCCCTTGGCGTTCTAGGAGCTGGATTTTTTTTCGAGTACCAACACATAGCAGTGTTGTGCCAAGCACCCCAAAGTGTAGTAAAGAAATTTTGTCCTATGGCTATATATGCCACATAGCTACTACAACAGTTGCCTCCAACCGATTTATCTCTTTCTCAATTTAATTCAAAACTTCATTTTTGATATTCATTTTGATATAAAATTTGATCATAAATTCAAATTATGCAATTGATGCTTACTCACCATACAATGCTATTATGGAAAGATCATGGTTGCAATGAATGAAGGTTGTCCTTTCCCACCAACCCTCTTACGGTCAAGTATTGTGGTACTTATATTTTAAATTTTATTATTGTATTTATATTTAAAGATTAATATATGTTCAACTTCAAATTAATTTTTCTCAACTCCTTTTTATAACTTTTTTTTTTCATTTATATGAGAAGGGGTAGAGTTTAAGAATCAAAATTTAGTATGGAAATACTATTTACCTTAAACAAAATTATTTTCTTATTTATATTTATGTTATTGTTATTTTATTTAAATGTTATCTTCAGAAAAAATAATTTTAACTTCAATATACTTATAACCCTTTTAGAGTTATTTTTTATTTTTTATTTTTATGATAAATGGAGAAAACACTAGTAATAATATAATGTAGGGAAAAATTAATTTAGTCAAATTACGTTTATTACTCAAGCTACAATTATAAGACAAAAATGAAATTAATTAGATTCAATCACAACAATCCTGAATTATAATAATCTAATATAAATTTAAGAGATTTTTAGTAATTATTTAATTTAAAAAATATTGGGGGAATTTGTCCAATTGTTTTATAGGGAGACAAAAGATTGCTTGGAACTTGAAAATTCTCAAACTTAAGCATCTCACACACACACACACACACACACACACATATATATATATATATATATTCAATATATTTGACTTTTAAAAAAACCTAACTAACTCAAATATTGATAGATTTTTTTTTTTTTTAGTTTCTTATTTATGTTTGAAAAAACAACATATGTTTGTGAGTATAGGATTAGAATGCATCTATTTTTACTATTTTTTTTTTTTTAAATTTAGAATTTATGAACACAAACAACCAAGTCACTAGAGCCAATGGTGACATCAACTTTATTTCTATTATAGTGGATAAACTATAAGTTAGGGAGCAAAAACAATATTTTAATGGCAAACATTTGATTCATGGTTTGCTACATCATCATGGTTGCCTCAAGAATGCTTTGGATATGGTAATTCACTAAACTCTATTTTAATATTCAAATCATACTAATTCATGATTTATATTATTACAAGTTAAGTGGAAGACTTAGTTCAATATCCCCTGCATTGCTAGCTATACTATGAAGCTCAACTGTCATTTTCACTTATAAGATGTGTGTTTAACATTATACGTGTACATTATTCAGTTATTCACGTATAGCATACATTGATAAATTATTATTATTATTATTATTATTATTATTATTATTAAATAAATGTGTTCCCATAACAAAAAATGTTTAATCTCAAAAATTTTATTATTTTGTTCTATACTTTGTTACTCAATTTGATACTTTATAATTAATTATTAGTGTTAATAAATATTTTTTATAAAAAATGATAATAAAATTGAATTAAAATGTCAATCCATTCCATTGTAGTGCTTGTAGTTATGTTTTTCATCTTATTGTTATATTTGTGTTTAGATATATGTTTAAACTTATAACCAACTCTAAATTTATTTTTTCGTAACTCTACTATATATGATCTTATCTATCATATGAGAAAGAAGGAAGTTTAAGAATCACACGAGTAGGTATTGAGGTTCATTAACTCCCAATTGATGATAGGTATCAAGAAGGTATTGGGACCTATAGTTTCAGTTTTTTTAAGTAGTTTCTTGAGCAGTTTTGTATTTTCAATAATACCACTTGTTATTCAAACTCAAGGTCTTCTTGAACACACTTACAAACAAACACTCAATTGCATATAAAGAGCATTTTGTTTATAGGATATGCCAATCACATAAAATATGGCCGTTACAAATCTCAACTTAATATCATACAATAGTTAAGAACATGGATGGACCTTTTAACACAAACTTTAAGATAAAGTTTTGCTTCAAATATGTTCAAAGCTTTTGGCTTCAACCCCTAATAAATGTATCATCTTTTATTATCATGTGCATTACATATAATTCATTTGGTTGGTTGGATTAAGTGAGTCATGTGCATTGTACATGATAATGACGCATATTATCTTCTTATTGGGAGTTGAAATCAACGAGTTTAAACATGTTTTCGGTCATTTTCAAGGTTTCTAGGTCATTTCGATCATTCTTTAGGTTTAGGGGATATTTCAATTATTTTTTAGGTTCTAAGGATATTTTGATCATTTTTGGGTTTTGGGGATATTTCTGTCATTTTTATGTTTCGGAGTTATTTCATTCATTTTTTTAGGTTCTATGGGCATTTCGATCAATTTTTAGGTTTCAACGTTATTTCAGTCATTTTCTAAATTTAGGGGTACGTATTTTAGAAGTTTTAGAGGGTGTTTCAGTCTTTTTTAGGTTTCGAGGGTATTTTGATCATTTTTAAGTTTCAGGGTATTTCGGTCATTTCTTAAGTTCTAAGTGCATTTCAGTCAATTTTTAGGTTTTGAGGTCATTTTAGACATTTTTTAGGTTCTAAGTGTACTTCAATCATTTTTTTGGTTTCAGGCCATTTCTATCTTCTTCTTTTTTAAGTTCTAATGGTATTTTAGTCATTTTTAGATTTTATGAGTATTTTGGTCATTTTAAAGGGTCTTAGGTAGTATTTTGGTTATTTTGAAAATTTAGATGCATTTTGGTAATTTTATAGATTTAAGGGTATTTTGGTAATTTAATTGGATGGATTTTACCTGTAATAATTGAGTTGGGTAGAGTTTGACTTATAATTAATTAGTTAAATGTGTTATAATAGGTAAATGAGTTTTATGTATTCCACCCATTTTTGCCCAACCCAAACCCACTTTAGCTTTGCATGTAAGCTATTTACGTACGCATGCAATTTGTCTATGCAACTGCATAACTTTCGATCCAGGTTATCATTACAGTTGAGTTGAATCTATGGACACTGTAGGCTACAATTTTTTTTTTTTTTTTTTTTACTTAAGTTGTAGCAAAGAAGTTGAAAGGTATAACGGGCAGAAACCGATTATCCACGGTTTAGGCGTTTTGTTCTAATGAGCCTCTCCATTATGATCTCACAAACACACCAACTACTAAATATTGACTCATATATAATAGCACCTCCCAAAACTATCAGATACGTTCAAAGCGAAGCAACAAAGGGGAGAGAGAAATGAGCGGAGAAGAGAGTATAGATGTTACAGACACCCTATCCGAACAATCCCTATTAACCTTTGAAGTTTGAACCTTTTAGAGTTCCTTAAACAAGAATGAGACTTTTGCGTCTTTTTATAACTCAGCACAACATTGGGCTCCCACCTATTTCCTTTTTCTCTTTTGTTAATTCAATAATTATTCCTTTTCCTCAATAATTTTTTTTTTTTTTTTTTTTTTTGGCTGAATCCTTTTCCTCAATAATTACAATGAAGAAGAGAGAATTTGACATCTAAATGTTTCCATTAAAAACAGTAAAACACCATGAAGGTTAGTCTAGCTGTCGCCCTTTTTTCTTTTTCTTAATTACAACTATTTTGGGAACCCAAGTCAATTGCTCAACCCCATTTAAATAACCCCAAAAAAAAAAAAAAATACCAACCTTCTTGTAAATTTTTAATCGACAATTGAGAAATGAGACTTCAAGACAGATTCTCTTAATTACGTTAGAACCTATAACAAAATGTCAAAATTGAACCTGTTAAATGGTCTGTGTCATTCGCAAGTGACACATACGATTTGTTTATATAGATCCTTCTGTCTTCACCTTGTTCAACTCTTTGAAACTAACAAAGTTGATTCACTTCCAAGCCGGATGTAATGATAATCAGTTCCGCAATGGCAAATTAGAATTTTCCTGCTTCTAGTGGGGTAAGTTCTAAATTGAAACAAACCCACCTCGGGAAGATCTAGCTGATTCTTACCAAAATGGAAGTGACGATTTTTCGTAAGCCCTTAACCAAAGATAGGATCCAGAATGCAGGCTACATCGCCAAACAGAAACCAAAAATCCACATATACAGGCATATATAAACATATCTTTGATCATTAAATCACAATAAAAAAATAAAAATAAAAAAGAACTGTCAATACAAAATATCTACTCACGTAGTACACAAAAATGTGTAATTCAATGGAGAAGCTGAAACATGCCATCAATGTTTTACCAGAAAAACGAGGAAGTTGAAATTGCAGAGTTTTCATCCACTCGTTAGCAATCTTCAATACACGTGGTGTCCAGACTTCCCATTAACCACATTGTTTCTGTTGTAGGAGCTGACACCCCCATATTCATGCATCCTAACAAACTTCTTAGAATCTCCAGCAAAAGTCGTGGATATTTTTTGAAATCTATAAGAAATAAGGTTAGCTATGAGAAAATTAAAACAGGCATGTATACATAACATGAAGATAGAAAGCCCTGAACTTATCAACTCAATTAAGCACAAGAAATGTCTAATAGATCTCAGCTTTCTCTTTGAAATGTCAAGGATGCTCACTAGGGAAATCCATTGCAATACCATAGTTTGGCCCTTGGTTCTACCATTTTTGTCTTCTTGAGGACCCAGTGGCCATCAGTGAATATTATGTACATTATTTTGGTCTAAAGAACATAGCAAAACAACATGTACCAGAGATCACTAGCAGTACATATTATTGTAAGAAAAAGAAAACTAACTCTTTATATTATGGCAAAAAACAGAACTGTAACATAAAATTTTGTTACAATGTGGAGGATAACTGCTTCAATAATGGTACTAGCTTATATGTGAAATGCTATTTTCTTGGCTTCAAATATGTAATTATATAAGTTTAATCAATCATAAAATATTATTGGAAGGTGTAAGCTAATCACTGGTAATGTTTAGTGGGTCCTATTTTCAATATTATAGACCAAATCATGCCTCCATCAAGGTAGGAAGGATTTAATGATTTATGCACATGGGGGAGGGGCTGCTACCCCATTGTGTAGCTCATAATTTGCCTTCAGACAACTTAAAGAGAACGAACAATATTTAAAATTCTGTGTAAAGGAACACACACTTGTGCAATAGATATTGCTCTCTGCATACATACAAACTGCAGTCTGTTTTCCAGTCCAAAACCCAATAACAGTCAAAAGCCTTGCCTACATCAGAACCATTTTAGGGTTGACCCTGGACAGGATTACATAATTTTGGAATAACCAATCAATTCTGTATGATATCCCAGCCTAATAAAAATGCTTATTCCATACTAGAATAATATTTCCTATTTTTTATTGGCTACCACAATATAGATTAGCCTAAGCTATATTGACAATTACATTGATCCAGGATACCTCTCCCAAAAATATAAAATATGGGGAGGGGGGCATAAGGCTGCTTACCAGTCACCTCTCCAATACCTTGCAAAAGTGGGAGTTTTTTGTACTATGTATGACCTATATATAGGATACTTCCTGCTTACTAGAGTAATGCCGTATCAATAAGGTGGTCTTTTATAGATAAAAATTGACAATTATATTAAAAGTCATATAACTTTTATCTTATGATACTGTCATTGATTTATGTCAGACAAAATCAATACAGAACCTAACAAAGTAGTATTAATGGTAAGAGCTTGAATTCAAATGACTGCCTACACCAAAGTAACAGAAAAAAATAGTAACATGTGCATGATGATGCACTCACCTGTCAGTTGAAATATCCCCCACCCCCCCAACACACACGTTTGTAACATACAGATTATAAAAGAGTTAAATATCTTCCTTTTTTTTCAGACTAGAATTCTCCTCATTATTAAAAGCCTCTATATCCCAATGAAAAATTATGTAATTCACCCCCTATTTATTTCAATCCTCTCTGAACTTCAAGAAGTCAGACCTAATTATAAAAAATAATAATAATAATAATAAAATTAAAAACACACACACACAAACACACGCACAAACAAACTTCAAGAAGTCAGACCTAGGTCCACAAAGTGGAACAAAAGGATTTTCATTTAAATCTAAAAAGAAAGATTGCACAGAGGTTAATACAGGTGGCAAGAATGCAGTTGCTTAAAAAATAGGCTGGATAAAAATACTTGTATTTAAAAACAATGAGGCTTTAAAAGATGCACATAAGCCAAATAATAAGCTAAACCAAACACGCTCTTAGAGTCATATCATGATGCAATTTATGGCAATCAAAAGCTCCATTTGTTTTAAAAATATATATATATATATATATATTTTCCAGGAAAAAATATCTTCGGTAGAAAATATTTTCAAAGAAAATAATTTGTTGCCTACTGTTTGGTTGAGTCTCTGAACTACTTCTCCAGTGTTTGGTGCACCAAAAATATCTATTGTCAAAACCAACAAGAATTCACTGAAGTCAATAGGCAGTGGTGGTTATGGTGGCAGCAGTGACAGTGGGAGGGGTAGAGAGAGAGGTGGTCGTCGTGGGGGCGCAGGGGATAGAAGGGAGGTGCTGGCAACAGCAAGGAGGAATATAGTTTTTTTGGGGATGTGTGTGTGTGGAGGAGGTGGTGGTGGTAGCAGAAACAAAGGAGCAAGGAGAAGGCCAGGAGGGAGGGAAGAGGTGGTGAATGGCACAGAGAAGTTGGGAAGGGAGCAAAAGGAGGTGATTGAGGTAACATGGAGGAGTGGGGAGAGTTAGGGAAATATTCCATTGATCATGAAAACATTCTGTTGACAAACAATTTTCAGTTGCACCAATTATTACAAAACAACTTCTGGAAAATGTTTTATGCCAAAATAAATAGTGTCAAGGATCTAGATGAGTTTGGAGAAATCACACTGAGCTTAACAGCAAACATATAAGAAAACAGTTCAAGGATACAAAGGAGGATACAAGTGTAGATAGAATTGCTGAAGCCTGATGACTTTGTACTGCAAAGTTATGCGAATAAACAATGTCAAAAGCTAACTACACATTCAAACAAAGATAAAATCATGCTTAAAATAGAAATAAGAAAAACTAGAATTACTCACTTCAAAAGATGAAGCTACTCGGATTTATCATGGTAGCCAGGAAAGTTCCTTATTGAAAGAGTAGACGCTAGTTTGGTCAAGCAATTCTGTAACACAATTTATCTGGTCTGATGCTTGCTGCCAGTGGAGAGGTCATCTTCATACATAACATGAGATTCTGAAGGAATGTACCGATCCTCAAAAGCATTTTGTACCAGAAAGTCTGAACTACGATTTTCATATGTTTTTCTTCCCCTTCTATCCTCAACGTTTGATTTCTGTTCGTCTTTTTTTGCAACTGAATCATTCACAGAATTTGACCTAGAAGAAGATGATCTACTATAATGATATTTTAACATGCCAGAAGATGGCTGCTTAATCTCATGGTGCCTGGTATTGGACACCTCCAGATCATCTCGCTCTCTTCGATGACTACTTCGCACATGTGACCGGCGATGACTATCATTTCTGCTGGGGCTTCTTGAATAAATTTCACTATCACATTTGTCCCGATTGGAACATCTCTGATCCACATATTCATGGTGCTCGTTAAGAGAAGCATCTTTCAAACTTTTAGATCTCTTACCACAATCAGAGTGTGACTGTGTCCTATCATTATATTGGCTACCTCTGGCTGCTGCATAATCACTTTTTCTAGGCTCATCAACAGTGATGGTGCTATCATTTCTGCTGGGGCTTCTAGAATAAATTTCCCTATCACGCTTGTTCCGATTGGAAAATCTCTGAATTACATATTCATGGTGCTCATTAAGAGAAGCATCTTTCAAACTATTAGATCTCTTACCATACTCAGAGTTTGAGTGTGCCCTATAATTATACTGACTACCTCTGGGTGCTGCATAATCACTTTTTCTTGGCTCATCACCAGTGATGGTGCTGTCATGAGCAGAAGATGATTCAGATCGAAACACTCCTTGATCTTCAGTTCCCTTCACTAAACACCCAATTCCTCCAGCTTTCTTAATTTCCTCCATGTATTCGTCTATTATATCCCTTGTAACCTTTGAAAAGCGCATAAAAATAAAGGAATTAATGAGGGAAGAAATCAACTAGGTATCAATCTGAGCTGCAATTGTAAACAACATATAACTAATGCAATTGTACAATGATCTTGTCAAAATTGGTGACACCTCAGTTTAGCTTTTTATCCAAGTGTTCACAGATGTCAAACAGAACAATGCAGTAACAGTCAACAAATGGTCCACAGTCCTCAATAACTGAAGGACCTATTTTCAGACTTTCACAATTACACATGTTCTTCATAGAAAGTATGAACCACAAAAGGAAACAAACTTCTTTCTTAGGCACAATCTTCCACATCATATTGTTCTATGCAAACAACAAAGAAATAATAAACATTTTGGGAAAAATATGGCACACTTGGTCAAAGGTCAAGTCAGTAGAGCAAAGCGCATAAACACGAGTAGATACAGGAGCAAGAGTTGATCCCTTCCAAGAGCCTATAATCATAACAAGAATACTATAAAGCAATACTTAGTAGTTTTAGTCACAAGAAATAAACAATGATAGTCAATTAAGGACACAGTTATAAGGAGATATCATTATGGGAAAGACCATCACATTGAGTCTTAACAAGAAGTCACCAAATTAATTACAAGTCATGTTCATCATGGAAACTACAAGACTACATGTCTTTCATTTTATTTATTTTTAAAAGATAGAGTTTACAATAAACATCTAAAAATCAATTGGGGGATGACATCTTCAATGCCCCTTCACCTCATTTTGTTCAAACGAAGCAGAATAAGAAGTTCCTGCTGCTGCTAGCAGATGGAAAATTTAACAGTTTTCAGGTTTGAAGCATTGTCATGACCTAGTCATATTTCCCATCTCAGCTCTTTTTTCACCCTCTTTTCTCTCCACTTAAGGCTACAGCAATTGCCTTCCCCAGCAACTGCAAAGCCACATAACCTCTATAAGTAACATACATGCAACTTCACTCTCTTAGATCCAGTTACCACTTGGTCCACATTTTCTCCTCTATGATTCCCAAATATGCCAAGCGGTGAAGAATTGTGTGAAATTTGGGAATATGAGAAGGGAAAAAAAAAAAAAAAAAGAAGAAGAAGAAGAAGAAGAAGAAGAAGATAAATCCATAGGCTCAAAATTATAGAAAAGATAATAAAGGTTATATTTATTCTCCTGACTTGCAACATAACTTGTAGATTTTTTTCATTTCAAAGTGCTTACACACATGGGCTATGTGATGAATGACCTCTAGAGATTTAAGCTTGCATCTAATGATAGATTCCTAAAATGCTCAATAATTTCAATGGCTAATTGAGCAGATGATTAAATGACTTGTTACTCTCTTATGTATTATGACTTCAATAATTTTTTATCTTATAACACAGTTCTAGAAAAAAAAAAAAAAAAAAAAAAAAAAGAGATCATATACAACGCAAAACAGGAAAATACATAATTGAAACACTATATTCGAACTCCACTACTTCATATACTCAACACCACTGAACCAACCCCTTAGGAAGCGGACACCAGATGCAAGCCCCAGATCACATGACAGAGCGATGGAGGACCACTACCTAAAGGACCCAATCAATATTGATTGATGCTCATGGATGGTCAGACTTTTCTGGATTTCATTTTATTTGAATTTTTGGACTTAATGTTATTTAATTTCATTCCCACATTTAATTTAATTATTACAAGTTATTTCCTTTCCTTACTTGGTTATGAACTTGTATGCTTTCTTTCCTTGGTGTAACTTGGGAACCCTATATAAGGCCAAAATTCAGTATTGGTACATTTTGCTGGATAAATAAAATTAGAGTCGAAATTTTCTTCCAATGGATTGGTGCCAACTCTAGGCAACTCTAAGTGCCAACTCTTAGGTTTTATCTTTCTTTCCACCACTTAGTGCTAACTCCAAGCAATCCTCAAAATTAATTCCTCAGTTTATCTTTTTTGTACTTTTTGTTTAGTCAAAACTTCCATTAAGAATTTTGTGTTGCATTACCTCAATTTCAATTTAATTATGATCAGCTTTATGGATCCTTATCATCTAATTGGGATTAACCACAAGTATTGTTTTCCACAATTCTATCCTATCCAAAATCATTCTCTTTGTCGCCCCCCTTTCAACATATCCTGTTCACTACTTCTAACTCTGTTATTTTAAGCCTCCTGCTACCTCTTTTCACTTCATCAACTATGACATTCTTTTATTTGCAAGTTACACAACCACCCAATAGATTTTGGATCGACCCCCCTCCACCCATTCTTGTGGGAGGAGGAAGTGCCATTTGAGCTAAAGCTCATTGGCCACTTCATGGACTTCATATAGGAATAATTATCAACATTTTGTCACTTTATAATCAAAACTCAATCACACTTAAACATTCAAATGACAGGTTAATATTGTCTTATTGACGTTTTATCAGCCTGTAAACCGTCCATATTACTCCAACACCAAATAGTAGCGATGTTATCAACATCAAGTGTAATAATGTATAATTTTCTGACCATATTAAATAAGACGATACACTTACAACAAAAGAAATTTCTAGTACTAACACCTGCTTTTTACCTGTACAGCTGTTTTCTTCCCTTTTTTTCCACGATATGACATTCTTCTGCGCTTGTAATCCCTTTCTTCAGCCAGTAACTCCTCTCTAGTCTTACTCTTGTTTGTTTCCTGATGTATACACAAGATTTTGAAGCTATGAGATTTAAAAGTTACGTTACCCACCAAATAAATAGAGGTTAAGATTTTAGTTAATCTGCCTGTTATAACCAAAATTGCTGGCAAGAGAGGAAATGCAAATCAAGAAATCCAAGAAAGAAGACTAAACTTAGTAATCATCCAATCAAACAACTGTAAAATGAAGACTTCAGGATGTTGTAGTGATCTCCATCCCATTGAATTTCTGATTATCTCTCTCATGCCAAATGACCATAAAGCAGATGTGACATAGTTACCACTCTGCCTACTTTAAAAACTCTATTTCTTTAGGCCTAACTACTACGATCTTGAGTGACACATCTCAAAAGAAGTGTTTCTGAAGTTTTATCTTTAAGTTGTGTTGCCAAACCTAAGGAAGACTTTTCGTAAATCTGCCAAGTGACCAACACCTTTTATGACTCTTTACAGCCATGTCATTTAAGTGACATGAGCCTCTAATATGAATGTTACAATGGGTCAAGTCAAACTTCTTAGATAGGTAGGTTAAGTCAAAAACTAAAATAAATTTTATCAACATGACAGCAAGGGGACTAGGTTTAGGTGTTTTAAACTGACTAAAAAAAAAGAATGTTGTGGCTGCTTCAACCAAAACAGAGATGTTCATGTTTCTAAAAGCAGTACCTCACCAATACAAGCTACTATCTATATTCATACTTTAGTGGAGTAAACGCCTCAACAACAAAAAGGTTATTCCAAAAAAATGAGTGATTTAATTTTCCGCAAATGACAAATTCCATCAAAGTTCTAAAAAAGGTAAAAACC
Source organism: Lithocarpus polystachyus (assembly GCA_033629205.1). Lineage (NCBI taxonomy): Eukaryota > Viridiplantae > Streptophyta > Magnoliopsida > Fagales > Fagaceae > Lithocarpus > Lithocarpus polystachyus. The sequence goes on along the minus strand of CM066168.1, from coordinate 32,286,596 downwards.
AGTATGAACCAAACATAATTTGGTTGAATTTCCCAAGACACAATTGTCACAGTGCCCATTTAGTAACGCGGTTTCAAGCTGCACTTTTCCAAAAATACAACTATTTTAAACTTCAATTTTTTTCTGGATACAATGAAAAAGAAAATAAATAAATAAAACCCAGTTTCAAAAAGTTGAAAAATAAGCTTCCATACAGGCACAAAGTTACACATACACCCAATGGGTCTTGAACCCATACTTCACCACCCTCCACCAAGCACTTGTATAGGGAGGAGGTGTCCGTTGAGCTAGAGCTCATTGGTAAGATGTAACTTCCTGCTGAGATATACAAAGCAATGAATACCTGTCTAAAGGACTGTTGCCTAAGTCCGTCATGCTCAAGTATAGGCCTATAGTTTGGACGTTTTTTCCGCTCTTCATTTGCTCTCTGTGACAGATAATCATGCTCAGCCGCCCTACAGATAGAAGCATTTATTTTTAAAAATGAAAACAGGTATATCTGTCAAGATAAAACTACATCACATAAAAATAGGAGAAGATCTAAAAGAATGATTCCAATAAGTTGGAACATGAGATGGAAATGAAGACACCCTATTCAACACTACATAGAGGCCGTGCCCGGTGCACAAAGCTCCCACTTGGTCTAGGAGAGGTGGTTGGTGGGTAACCTAAGCAGAAAACCAGTCATATCTGACCAACACTATATAGATGATAAAAAAAATCATAGATAAGACCACAAGGTCCACAACAAACACTGCTAGCCTATTTACAGGTATATCATATGGATGTCACAACATACACATCTACCTACTATCTCTACTTAAATAAATAGATAACTAAATAATTTTTTTTTTTTTGATAAGTACTAAGATTTATTGACATAAAAAAGGGACACCTTAGTACACAGGGAGTGTACAAGGGTCAAAAACAGATCTCACAAGAATCAATAAAATCAAAGATAGAAGAGAGTGATTGGTTTCGCAAAGCAAACAACCAATCCAAAAAAAGTTCTAAAGAAAAATAACTTGGGGTCAAGAATGGATCTCTCAGAATCTTCAAAACACCTACTGTTTTTTTCCCTCGAAAGGCACCACATTAAACAATGGAGAACAATTATCCATATATGACCATTTCGATGACGACCAAACCGGCCTTGCTTGCAAGCAAAGAGCCCCACAACTGACTTAGGCATAACCCAACTTATGCCAAATAAACTCAAAATCATAAACCACAAATCCATAGCAACTGGACAATGAAGGAAAAGATGGTCAATCGATTCACCATTACACTTGCACATACAACACCAATCTAATATCCAAACCTTCCTTTTTCGTAAATTATCAACCATCAAGTATTTTCCCAAAGCAGCAATCCAAACAAAGAAAGCCACTCAAGAAGGGATCTTCTGCTTCCAAATACTTTTTTCCAAGGGAAACAACAATCATTAGAGCCCAATAGAAGACTATAATAATCTTTAACCATGAACCCTTTATTTCTATCTGGTTTCCAGCACATTTTATCCTCTCAAACCCTTTATTTCTATCTGGTTTCCATGAAACTCGACACAGCCGACACAGCCTCCAATTCCCGAACATGAAAACCTCTAAAGAAACTTACACCCAAAAAAAGACCCCATTAGTGAACTGCATAAGCTCAGCCACACTTGCCTCCTTATCTCGGCAAAATCTAAATAATTCAAGAAAAAGGACAGCAAGAGGTGTCTCCCCATGCCAACACTCTTGCCAAAACTTCACCATCGACCCATCACCAATATCATACAGAATATAACGAGAAAAAGAAGGCCACCCTCGACTAATATTTTTCCACAAACCAACACCATATGGACCAGAAACTGAACCGGTACACCAACCACCCCATACACATCCATATTTCACCTCTATTACTTGCCTCCAAAGGGCATCCCTTTCAAACCCAAATCTCCATAACCACTTCCCAAGCAAAGCTTCATTCAAAAGTCTTACTTTCCTTATCCCCAAGCCACCTAAAGAAAGAGTAGTACAAACAGTAGCCCATATAACCAGGTGAAATTTAGGTTCATGGATCATTCTTTGTGTGAACAACCAACACCAAGGAAGATTCTAAAATGTGATTATCTCCTGAAGAAAGGAATTAATCTACTAGAATGGTTTTGCATGTGCAGGCATTGTGGTGAGACTGTGGATCGTTTGTTGTTACCTGTGTTGTGGTCTTTTATCTTCTAAATAATTGGGCCTCATTGCGTATTTCCCAAGAGTGTTGGTGATCTATTACACTGATGGAAGAACTAGTTTGGGAAATATTCATCCCTTGTTTGAAATCTAGCCCCTTTTATGTCTACTATGGAACTTTAGTTTCATCATATTAGACAGGTCAATTTAGAGAATAATGTGTGTATGTGTGAGTAAATAGGCAGATCTTCACAAACCTTTTTGATCTAATCGGTTATAATGAAGAGGATGTGAATCCTAGGATAAGATGAGTTCCACGCTGCCCCCCCCCCCCCCCTCTCTCTTCCCCACTGCAGCTCACAGTCATTACCACTCCCACCTCTGTTTCCCTTTCTACCACCCGCATTCAACCAACCGCCTCCTCAATTTCTTGGTTTATTTTCCAACACAGTTTTCACCCATATCACCTTTTTTGTCCACCCTCTTCACCGACTATCCCTCCCCCACTTCTGTCCAACCCACCTCTACAAATAGTGCCAAAAACAACCACCACTATATCACCCACACCAAATAATACTATCAAACCGACTCTCCATAGCACAACACCTAAACCTTCTCCTGTTGGCCAAGGGGACGGTAAGGTTCTTTTTGTATTGATTCTAAAGTTTTTTCTTTCCCTTTTGATGGTGGGCAGGCTGATTCTTACACAATTCATGAGAATCGCCGGAATATCAAAAGCTCCATTTGGGTGGGGCATAGAGATTTAGAATGGATTCTCTCTTGTTTTGCTAATATGAGGGACTAGGTTCCTGGGAAGGACTTGTTATGCAAGCGATATAGGGAAAACAATAAATTTTCAAATTCTGTGGAAGACTGAATAAGGCTAGTCCTTTTGTGGATATTGCTGTTTATTATGGTGGAGCTCGTCGTGGTTGTGTGATGATACCAGCTAGATTGAATCACTCTGGTGATGTTCGTTTCAAAAAGAATTAGACAGGTTCTTATCGGGTGAGAATTCTGTATCGGTGGCAGAGATGACATCTGTTGGCATTGTTGGTGGAGGTCCGATGGCCGGCGGTGGTCAGAATGGGAAAAAAATGATCAATTATGGTAATCAGCGGAAGACTAGGAATTTTCAAATTTCTGGAGGTAATTTGGGGCATAACGTGATTAAGGGAGATTCTGTTGTTACTGTTTCGAATATTAATGGCAGACCCACACGTGAATTTGTTTTTAAGTTGACTTCTACCAATTTAGCATTAAGAGGATTTAAACCAGGTGAGGGTAAACAGGTTGTCTCTTGGATGGACCCAAACAAGTTACAAAGGCCTGAAAAAGTTGGGCCTGTGGTTAACCAAGCCCAGGCCCAAGCCCAATCGGCTAACCTGAAAGGAAAAGCACATTCAAAGGAAGACTTGAATTCCTATCCGAGTGGGTTAAGCGAGAGATTGCTCTGCGATCAAGGCACGAGTGGATCAAGTGAGACCTCGAGGTTACCTGGGCAGCGGCGAAGTCTCCGATGCTGGTTTCTGCAGCTCCGATGAGGGTCAAATTGACAGTTCTCAACTCCTGTCAAGTAGCGGAGCTTCTCACCCCCATCTCGGTGGCTTCTCATCCAGATAGGGAGGTCGAGAGGCAGTTTGGGGACAATCCGAGGATCACAGTGGATTCGCATAGTCCTGGGCAGCTCAAAGTTATGGGTAAAGGCTCAAATCCAACAGTGTCAACACCGGAGATCACGTCAGGGAGTGGTGATCTCCTCCATCATCATCAGCGGGAGGCTTCGAATCATTTTTCTCCCTTGACCAATTTGGTTAGGGAGGGGAATCCCTAGTCTAAGGAGGAGGAGGAAGTTTTTACGGAAGACCCTCGCATGAGCGACAAAGAGGGGTGTGCCTCCCAAACAGGTATGATGGTGTCGGTTATTGAGTATGCAGATGGACTACAAAATTGTGAGTCTAAGCTTTTGTATCTTCCATGGGGACAAAGTGGGGTTGACACCAGAGAGTCTAGTAGTGGAGAGAACAAGAGTGGTCCTCTAGAGTGTCCTCTAGCGTCTCAGTGGGATCCTAGGGTAGCCGAGGATATGGTGATGAACATGGTGGTTGAAGAGGGTGAGTTTGAAGCGACAAAGGTGGAACATTCAAAATGGGTGTCTACAATGATGAATAGTTTCTACAAATTGGTGGGTTTTCCTATCGTAAGACATGAAGCTCAATGTGTGGCTTTATTTCGTCTACTGGAACAGGAATGTCTTGAGGTTGCTAATGGCGGGTGTAATCGGAGACCTGTTAAATCTAGAGAGAAAGGTCTTAGGGAACTTCGGGGTCTGAATCCACAGTAAATTATGATGGGACTTATTCTCAGAATAGAGGTTCATCAAATGGTTTAGGGGCAATTGGTAGTTATAAATGACTTTAAGACTTCTTCCTTGGAATGTTAGGGGGTTAAATAACCCTCAAAGGAGGGAGGTTTGCAAGAATCTTCTTAAGGAATGGCGGTGTGATGTCGTATGTCTCCAGGAAATTAAACTTTCTTCTTTAAATTCTGCTCTTGTGCAGAGCTTATGGGGTAGTCCCTTCATTGATTGGGCTGTATTGGTTACGGTTCAAACATCCCCGCCCGGGGGGGGTGTTTTGTTTTGCTGATTTGGGATAAACGGGTAGTTGAGAAAATTGATGTTTCTGTTGGTCAATTCTCTGTTAGTGTACTTCTTAAGGGAGTATTGGATGGCTTCGAATGGGTTTGTACTGGTATATATGGCCCCAATGCTGATCATCATAGTCTGTTTTGTGGGAGGAACTGTCCAGGGTGCGTGTCCGGTGGACCACGGCTTGTTTCTTATATGGTGATTTTATTATTATTAGATATCCATGCAAGAGGCTTGGTTGTGAGTCTTTTAGCCCAGCCATGTTTGCTTTCTCAGACTTTATTGATAATAATTATCTAGTGGATTTACCATTAGATAGGGCTTCTTTCACCAGGTTTAGGGATGTTGTGCCGCAATCTATGTCCCGTACTGACAGAACATTGGTATCTGTGGATTGGGTGGATCATTTTGGGAATGTGTCTCAAATGGTGCTTCCTCGTGTTATTTTTGATCATTGTCCGCTTTTGGTGGAAGTTGGTGGTGTTGGCAGGGGTTGCTGTGCTTTTAAGTTTGAGAATATGTGGCTCAAAGTTGAGGGTTTTGTTGAGAGAGTTAAACAATGGTGGGATGAGTATTGCTTTATGGGCTCTCCAAGTTTTGTTCTGGCTCAAAAATTAAAGGCTCTTAAAGAAGACCTAAAGAAGTGGAATAAGGAGGAATTTGGAGATTTGGCTTTTAGGAAGAAGTGTTTGTTGTCTGAATTAATGGGTCTAGATGCTAAGGAAGAATTGATGGGCCTTTCACATGAGGAACAATCCTGCCAAACACAAGTTAAAGGTGAGATTGATATGTTAGTTGCTTTGGAAGAGACTTTTTGGAGACAAAGGTCCAATGCTCTATATGTGAAGGAGGGAGATTTTTTTTTTTTTTTTTTTTTGATAAGTAATATAAAAAATTTTATTAATAGCCCAATACATAGGAAATGTACAAAAAGGCAAAAACATCAAGAAACCAAATTACAACGATCTAGCAACATAGGAAGGGAAATACAAGAAAAAGAAGGTAAAACGAGACACCATTCAAGAAGAGTAAAAAAGGACTTAAGCTCAATAATGGACCATTCACAACCCTCAAAGCTTCTAGAATTCCACTCCCGCCAGATACACCACATCAAACAATGCAGCACAAACCTCCAAAAAACTATATTACGATGACACCTGAAATTGCATGTCCAACAATCCAGCAAATCCACTACCCTTAGAGGCATCACCCAACAAATACCAAACAAGCAAAAGATCATACTCCACATCTCATAAGCTATAGAACAGTGAAGGAGGAGATGATCTACAAATTCCCCACACCTTTTGCACATGAAACACCACTCAAGGACAACGAAATGCCTCTTCCGAAGGTTATCTATAGCTAGAATCTTGCCTATCGCCACAATCCAAGAGAAAAAAACTTCTTTCATAGATTAGCGAATTCTCATAGAAGAGCTAATCACATTAGAAGGATAGAGGTAGATGGTGCTTTATATGAGGACGAATCTGCTGTACAATCTCAGGTGGTTCAGTTCTATCAAAATCTCTATACAGAGACAGATGCGAGGCGTCCAACTGTGGATGGACTAGATTTTGCTTGTATTGGAGAGGATGAAGGATTGTCTCGAGAGGGAGTTCTCAAAAGAAGAGGTTACCCAAGTTCTGACTGAGATGGAGGGGGATAAAGCACCTGGTCCAGATGGCTTCACCATGGCTTTTTTCCACAAATGTTGAAGGGTGGTGGAGGTGGATGTCATGGCTGTTTTGAGCACTTTCACAGGTATTCAATGTTTGAAGTTTGAACAGTCTCTAAATGCCTCATTTCTATCTTTAATTCCCAAGAAAAATAATGCTATTCATGTTAAGGATTTTCAGCCTATCAATTTGGTAGGGAGTGTGTACAAGCTGCTATCTAAGGTGTTGACAAATAGATTGAGGGTTGTGTTAGACAGTCTTATCTTTGAGTCTCAAAATTCCTTTTGTTGGTGGGAGACAAATTTTGGATTCAGTGCTTATTGCAAATGAGTGTCTAGATAGCAGATTGAAGAGTCATGTTCCGGGTGTGGTTTGTAAGTTGAACATTGAAAAAGCCTATGATCATGTAAATTGGGATGCATTATTCTATTTGTTAGGTAGGATGGGTTTTGGGGTGAAATGTTGGGGGTGGATTAAGGCCTGCATCACTACTGTTCGCTTCTCTGTTCTTGTGAATGGATCTCCGGTAGGCTTTTTTGGAAGCTCCCGTGGGTTGAGACAAGGTGGCCCGTTGTCCCCTCTTCTTTTCCTTTTAATTATGGAAGTACTAAGTCGGATTTTGAAGAAAACTAAGGAATGTGTTTGATGTTCTGTTTTCCTTGTTCACCCCCGGTGTACTTGGTCTTCTTTTTTAATACAATTCCGTTATTTATCAAAAAAAAAAAGAAAACTAAGGAATGTGGTCTTCTTCGTGGTTTTCATGTAGGGCCAATTAACTCTATTGGGGTACGCATTTCACACTTGCTGCTTGCAGATGATGCTATCTTGTTTTGTGATGCTTCTAGAGATCAGTTGTTGTCCATTAAGCTGGCTTTGACTTGCTTTCAAGCATTTACTGGTTTGAAAGTAAATGTGGGGAAGAGTGAGATTGTTCCAGTTGGGGAGGTTGGAAATATAGGTGCTTTGGCTACCATACTTGGATGTAGGGTGGGTAGTCTGCCTATGAAATACTTGGGAATGCTGTTGGGTACTCCATATAAAACATCATCTATTTGGAATCCTATTTTGGAGACGATGGAGAAGAAACTCTCAGGTTGGAAGAGTCTATTTATTGAAGGTGGTAAACTTTCTCTATTGAAGAGTACTCTTTCAAGTTTTTCTACGTACTACCTATCCTTATTTACTATCCCTGTAGTTGTGGCTGATAGGTTAGAGAATATTCTGAGAAACTTTTTATGGGGTCTTCAGAGGAGTGTTTCAAATATCCTTTGGTGGCTTGAGAGAAGGTGTGTTCGCCGTTAGAGATGGGTGGTTTGGGGATCAGGAATTTAGTGCATTAAAATCAAGCCCTATTAAGGAAATAGTTATGAAGGTTTGGACAAGAAGGCACCCATCTCTGGCAGAGGGTTGTTGCAACTAAATATGGAGAGGGTAAAGGGGGGTGGAATACTAAAGTATGTAGAAGGGCCCACGAGAGTGGTCTATGGCATGGTATTCACGATGGACGGGAGAGTTTCTCCAAACATGTGGCCCTAATGGTGGGTGATGGTTCTCGTATTGTTTTTTGGCATGATAAGTGGGTTGGGGATAACTCACTTAAAATGCTTTATCCTCAGCTGTATGCGTGTTCAAATGACATGGAAGCTTGCATTTCAAATGTTCTATGCTATCAGAAAAGTGGAAATGATAGATTTTGGAATTTGAGATTTTATAGGGATTTTCATAAAAGGGAATTAGAGGCTGCCTTTTCTTTTTTCTTTTTTTTATAGATAATCAGAAATCTATTATAAATGAGAAAAAAATGAAAAGTATAAGAAGTTCATGATGATGAACAACAAGAAGTAAAAGAAACAATCAGCACGGCAAACAAAGGATAGTCAAGAAACTAAGCTAAGGGAAGACATAAACTCAAAGAGAGAAGAACAATTAGTAAAACCCCAATAACGAGACCACTCCAAAAGACTACGTTGGCATAAAACCTTTAACTCATCCAACGTCTTCTCCTTGTCCTCAAAGGAACAACGATTTCGTTCCAACCACACAATCCACATTAAGCACCCTAGAACCAAATTCCAAATGTCCGAATTATGCTTCCCAAGCCACTGATGCCAACCAGATAACAAGCCCACCACTGATCCTAGCATAACCCAATGAATACCAAAAGCCTAAATCATAAAAGTCCATAAAGAATGAGTAACAGGACAATGAAGAGGTGGTCAACCGACTCCCCATCACAGCAACACATACAGCACCAATTAGCAAAAGGGCAACCCTTAAGCATTAGATTATCCAAAATGAGGATCCGATCATGTGCAGCTGTCCACAAAAAGAACGCCACGCGCTTAGGAATCTTTGGTTTCCGAACACCCTTCGAAGGAAACAAAGAATTCGAAGCACCCCAAATCACATGGTAGTAAGACCGGGTGTCAAACTTACCATCACCTGTTAGCCGCCAGCAAAGAGTATCTCTCCTATCACCCCAAGGAATACAAGTTTGGATATGCTGAAGTAGAGAAAAAGATGCAGCCAACTCCCAATCTTCAAAAGCTCTATAAAACCTTAAATTTCACACTCTAACAGTACCCCCTTCTAGAATCCACAAAACCTCAGAGATACAAGCATCCTTGACCGCTGATCACACATAGAGCTCAGGATAGAGATCTTTTAGAGTATTATCACCAATCCACCTATCATGCCAAAAGCGGATACGAGTGCCCTCACCCACTACAAAGGACAGATGCTTAGAAAATCTCTCTCACCCTTCATTAATGCTTCTCCATAGGCCACACTCATGAGTCCTCCTACAACCATTAGTTCTCCACCCCCTTGGCCCTCACCATATTTTGTGGAGATAACTCACCACCAGAGATGGGTAACTTCATGACCATATCTCCACAACCATTTCCCTAATAAAGCTTGATTAAATGGCACCACACTTCTTATCCCCAAACCACCCATCTCAACGGGTAAGCACACTTTTTCCCAAGCCACCAAATGATATTTGAAACTCCTCTCAGAAGACCCCCAAAGAAAATTCCTCTGAATACTTTCCAATCTAGCAGCCACAGCTTTAGGAATAGTAAAAAGAGACAAAAAATACGTTGGGAGACTTGAGAGAGTACTCTTTAGTTCTCCACTCTTTCCTTGAGTTCATTCAATCTCGGATTCCCAGGGGTGTTGGGTGTGATATGTCCTATTGGTGCCTCAATGGGAATGGCAAGTTTGATATTCGGTCCTATTACAATAAGATTTGGGGTGCATCTATCTCCAATTTTCCTTGGAAGGGTGTTTGGAAAGTTAAGATCCCGTAGAGGGTGGCATTTTTTTTGTGGACAACAATTCATGAGCGGATCCTTACCTTGGATAATCTTATGCTTAGGGGGCACTCTTTGGCGAATCGGTGTTGTAGGTGCTATTGTAATGAGGAATATGTGGATCATCTCCTCCTCCATTGTCATGTAGCTCACTCGCTGTGGGTGCATATGCTTCAGTTTTTCGGGATCCAATGGGTCATGGCAGGCTCTGTGGAAAGCTTGGTGTTTTGTTGGAGCTATTGGCTGGGAAAATTTAATTCAGACATTTGGAATTTGGTTCCTGGCTTTGGCAAATCGGTGTTGTAGGTGCTATTGTAATGAGGAATATGTGGATCATCTCCTCCTCCACTGTCCTGTAACTCACTCGCTATGGGTGCATGTGCTTCAATTTTTCGGGATCCAATGGGTCATGGCAGGCTCTGTGGAAAGCTTGGTGTTTTGTTGGAGCTATTGGCTGGGAAAATTTAGTTCAGACATTTGGAATTTGGTTCCTGGCTGATTGATGCGGATTGTTTGGACGGAAAGAAATCAGCACTCTCTTGAGGATACTGAGAAATCACTGGTTCAATTACAAGCTCTATGCCAGAAGACTCTGTTTGATTGGTCTAGGTGTTGGGGCTCCTCGAATTGTTCTTCTATCATTGAGTTTCTTTATTCTCTTAGTATTGCACCTTAAATTTTTATTTTTTCCCCTTATTGTTGTTTGTCGCTTTTTCTTGTGTTCACCATCATGAACACCTTGTATTTGCTTTCTTCATTTTCTCATCTTGATTAATATTATTCTTATTACCTATCAAAAAAAAAATGTCTGCTATGGACACTAAAGAGAGGAACCATTGTAGAGTTAAAGATGTCAAGCATTGATTGTCTAACTAAAGTCGTCTTTTCATAAGATAATTGTTTGAATGGTCCCATATTCTAGGTTCTAGAAACAATCATTGTATGGTAGATTTCATTAATTGATTTGATTCTCTCCTTTTTAGCATGTAATTTTTATTCTTTGTAACTCTTTAGGACTACATCATGTATATATCTCATTTGCATAAAAATATATGTACTATAACCTTCCAATGTTTTTAATTACAGATTTTCCTTTCTATAGATATATTTATCAACCATCTATTCAAAAAGCAGGAAGCATAATACATATTGGCAAGGGACATTAAATGTATGTCCAAAAGAAATAGTGCATCAGATACAACTACAAAGATCAAAGCTTTCATTTTTCAGGATTCATTTTCAGCAGTATCAGATACATATTAGAAGTCTCCATGAAGTACAAATATGCAACATAGACACGACTCTAATGTCAAGACATCCATTCTATTACATAAGCAACCAGGGATCTGTTATTATATCTGATTTGAAAATAATAATAATAATAATCCTTCTCCACACGCATCTCATGTGCAACACTTAGTACATTAGTTTCTAGCTTTCTATAATTCTTTTCAGTTCTTTCAATGGCCAACTTCGTACTAAAAAAAGACTGAAAGTGAACAAGCTGTACAGCATAGAAATTAAACAGGGCAACATATATATATAACAGAGGCAAGAAAAGGCACAAAGGATCAAGATAGACTTTGAAACTGAAATTAGAATTCCGGAATCCAAACACCAAAAAGAAAGCAAACTACAAACTTCACTGCTAGTGGCCTACAACCTTGGTTCTTGTGTCATGAATGAGACCATTATAACACAAAAAATGAAAATGAGAACAAGTTTAGCCAAATGTAAATAGGTTAGCAAGCACAGTAGAGAAAGAAAACAGGGAATAGTAACATACAGCTGATACTTGGTAAGCGGTTGAGAAACATGAAACCCATTACAGTTTTGTTGAAGCACAGCTCTTTCTTTCAATGCAGTGACCGCTGCTTGGACTTGTGACACAGAAACGACCTCATCTCCGCGGCCAGCATGAGCATGGGACTGGGTCTGGTTCTGGGTGGTGATAAACAATCCCAATTGCGCTGCCTCCAATACACATTGCTTAAGCATGTGAATAGCAAACAGCTTCCCATTCATTTCACCATAGAGAATGGAAAGCTGAGAGGCTAACCACATCAACGCTTGTACCAAAACGGGACACTCGAAAAAACTCATTGCACTCTGCTCACTCGATTGTTGTTGTTGTTGAGAATAATTATGTAGAGCTTCCTTGACAATAGGGTTGAGGCAGAGCCTGAAAAGCAACAATATATGATCCCTCATTGCCACATCGATGACAATGCTGCCGTATCGCGGGGAACTCATGAGCACCCAATTTTCGATCAGCCCGGAAAGGGAGAGGGAAAGGGAACGGAGAATGGCGTGGGAATAGGCGGTGGGGTAATTAGTCCAGGCGTCGGTTTCGGCTCTAATAGAGAGCAAGTCGGAGGGGAGAATTGAGAAATCCAAATCGAAATCGAAAGGAAAAGGGTTGTTGGGAGAGTGAAGGGATAAAAAGGGGGGAAGAGGAGTAGCAGCTGGGGTTGGGGTTGGGGTATGTAGAGTGGACAAGTGAACGACGGCGGGGCAATCGTGATAGAAAAAATTGGAAGAAGAAGAAGAAGAAGAGCAGTGGCAGCGAAGGGAGTGGCGGAAGAGGGCGGAAGAGGGGATGAGATGGTGGGGATTGAATGGGCATTGGATTAGGTTTTGGTTTTCAGAATGGAGAGTGGTGGAAATGGAAAGGGAAAGGGAGTGGCGGAGGGTTTGTTGGGAGAAGTGGATGAGGTTTTCAAGTGTGGTCAGTAACGAATTAGGGTTCATTGGATTGGATTGAGATTTTGGGGAGCTAGGGTTAGGGTTTTGATTTGAACACACACAGACAGACACAGACAGAGAGATCAGAAGATCAGATTCAGGGGTGCCCTCTTTCTTGAAGAAGAAAGCATGAAATCGCTCATGAATGAATGATAACCGACTCACATCGGAATCATCGCTGCAATATTTGGTTGGACTCAAGAGGAACAAACCAACTTCAGGTTTCTATTCAATATTTTGGTTAGCTTGCATTCAATATCTTCAAGTAAATTAATATTAAATTCAAGTTTTTATTAATTTTGTTTTAAAAAAATTCAGTAAAAGAATATTTTTCTCACATGAAAAATATTTATATAATTAATAAAAATATTTATGTGGAGTTTATTTTCAAAAAATCGTTTTTATTAGCTAATTGCATACATAAAGGCAATTTTTTTTTTTTAAGAATTAGACGAAATGTTTAAATTGAATAAATTTAAAACTTAAATTACTCAATTAAACAAAAGAAAAGTTAAAAAACTGAAGTAAATTTTAGTTAAACTTAGATGACCAAATTTGCGCCTATTTTGTTTTGGACAAAACTTGGCAAATTTTTTTTGCAATTTAACACCAAAAAATGCTAACATATTTATTAGTTAGTATGATTTCCAAACTGTTTAGAAAATTAAAATCTCGAGTCTATTGGACTCAAGTTCACTATAGAAACTCGAGTCTAAAAAACTCAAGTTCCATGAAGTAGCAAAGTTGAGGTGAAAAAAAATCCACATGGAACTCAAGTCTTAGAGACTTGAGTTCCACAAAAGAAGAAGAAATTAAAAAAACCCAACTAATCATCTTTTTCTCTCCCACTTCCAGCCCTAAAAACCCAACAACAAAACTAAACATCCACACAGCAAACCGAAACTGAAAATACACCTCTATCACCATAAACAACAACAAACTCGAAAAATTCACAATATCTAAACCCATTGAAAATTCACAAAACGAAAACCTAAACTTACAATACCCAAACCAACCATGGCTCTGATCAGATTTGGCTCATGTCCCACATTCACATCCACATCCACAGCCACACCACGACCACGACCACCACTAGATCGGCTACCTAAAATCGCGAACAGAGAAAGAGGCACGAACAGATGGTGAGAAAGAAAAATCAAAGAGAGAGACTGATCAATCTTACCGTTGATGGTCAAAATCAATTTAAGCAAAAAAAAAAAATTTTGAAGAAGAGAGAAGAGAGGAATAACAAAGGCAAAGAGAAGAGAGAAGGAAAGAGAAAAGAAGAAACTATGTGAACTGAAGAAGAAAGAAATAAGGAGAAAAGAAGAATGGTCGTGGATTTTTCTTTTGAAGAACTCGAGTCTTTAAGACTCGAATTTTACGTGGATTTTTTCTCACCTCAAGTTTGCCATCTCATGGAACTCGAGTCTTTGAAACTCGAGTTTCGAAAATGAACTCAAGTCTAAAAGACTCGAGATGTTAGTTTCCTATATAATTTGGAAATCATGCTAATTGTTAAACGTATAAATTGTGAGAGAAAGACTGAAAGTCTGTATATTGATGTGTATAACAATGTACAATAAAGAGCCTTATATAGGCTAGGTATGTGTGCAGTACAAGCAATAAGAGTAAACTACAAGTACAATATACTGGGCTAAGCCCAATGGGCTAATCTAGCCTAAGCTATACACTAACACCCCCCCTCAAACTCGAGGTGGCAAGGAGGAAGCCAACTGGAGTTTGGATATAAGATCTCGAAGACGACCAGGCGGGTGAGTCTTGGTGAAGATATCAGCAGGCTGGTCAGCAGAGGAGATGGAGAACAACTTGAGATTGCCTTTCTTAAGATGCTGGCGAGTGATGTGGCAGTCGATCTCAATGTGCTTGGTGCGTTCATGAAAGACATCATTGTGAGCAATGTAGATAGCACTACGATTGTCACAATAGAGAGGAGTGGCAGTAGGCTGTGGAGCATCCATGTCAGCCAAGAGCCAGCGAAGCCAGACAAGCTCGCAAGTGGTGTCGGCAAGAGCACGATACTCAGCCTCAGTACTGGAACAGGAAACCACATCCTGCTTCTTGCTACGCCACGAGACAAGAGAAGTACCCAGCAGGAAACAGAAACCTGTGATAGAGCATCGATCAGTCGGATCACCTGCCCAGTCCGCATCTGAATAAGCATGAAGTTCGAGAGAAGACCGAGAGGAGTAGTGGAGACCATGATAAAGTGTGCCTTTAACATATCGGAGAATCCGAAGAACAGCAGCATAGTGGACAGAACGAGGGGCATCCATGAACTTACTAACCATACCCACGGCATGTGAAATATCTGGACGAGTAACAGTGAGATAGATCAGACTACCAACCAACTGTCGATAGCGAGTAGCATCAGATAAAGGTTCACCATCCAAGGGTGTGAGCTTGACATTGTATTCCAAGGGAGTGGAAACAGTCTTGTTGTCGGTGATACCAGCTTTAGAGAGAATATCAGACGCATATTTTGCTTGGGAAAGATAGTATCCATCAGAGGATGAGGTAACCTCAAGCCCAAGAAAGTAGCTGAGAGTGCCCAGATCTTTCATCTCAAAATGCTGACTAAGGAAGTGCTGAAGAGAGCGGATACCTGCAGAATCATCTCCAGTAATAATCATATCATCAACATAAAGAAGAATAAGAGTGATACCAGCAGAGGATCTTCGGACAAAGAGGGCAGTGTCATGAGGACTCGAAGTGAAACCCTGCTGAGCAACAACGGAGCTAAACTTTTCAAACCAAGCTCGAGAAGCCTGCTTGAGGCCATAAAGAGCACGGCGAAGGCGACAAACTTGACTACCTGAGTATGGATAGCCAGGGGGTGGTTGCATGTACACTTCTTCTTGGAGGTCTCCATTGAGGAAAGCATTCTTCACATCCATTTGATAAAGAGGCCAACGACGAACAGCAGCCACAGCAATGAGACATCTGACAGATGTAAGGCGAGCAACAGGAGCAAATGTTTCCTTATAGTCAATGCCATACTCCTGAGTAAAGCCCTTGGCAACAAGGCGAGCCTTGTATCGTTCAACAGATCCATCAGCCTTGGTCTTGATCTTGTAAACCCACCTACAACCTACTACAGACTGACCAGGAGGCAAATCAACCAAATCCCAAGTATGATTTTTATGAAGGGCATCTAGTTCTTCGTTCATAGCTTGCTGCCAAAGAGGGTCAGTATGGGCCTCACGATAGGTGTGAGGTTCATAGAGAGTAGCAAGGGCAAAAGAGCAGTGATAATCAGTGAGATAATGGGGAGGAATGCTTACCCGAGTGGATCGACGCAGTTCAGGACCAACAGAAGACTCAGAAGAGGGTGGTGCCACAGGATCCAAGTCAGGCGGATCAGAAGCCGGGGACAGAACCGGAGATGAGTCGTCTGGAGAGGCAGCCGATGTCGAAGAATCCTCCACAAGTTCAGGATAGAGAGGGAGGAAAAGATCAGTAAAAATGGGTGACTCTGAGGAAGAGGATGCAGGAAACTGCTGAAGACTCGTGAAAGGACGATGTTCCCAAAACTCAACATGACGGGAGACACGAAGGCGACGAGAAATGGGATCATAACAGCGAAACCCCTTTTGAGATACACCATAACCAAGGAAACAGCAGAGACGAGCACGAGGCTGGAGCTTTGTTCGTTCATGAGGAGGAAGAGAAACAAAGCAAGCACAACCAAAAACTCGAAGAGAGGAGTAGTCAGGAGTTTGACCATAGAGAAGCTCGAATGGTGATTTGTTATGTGTGGTTGGTGAAGGAATACGATTAATGGTGTACACAGCAGTGAGAGCTGCCTCACCCCAAAAGCGCTCGGGAAGAGAGGCAGAAATGAGAAGGGTACGGACAACATCAAGAATGTGACGGTGTTTTCGTTCTGCACGACCATTTTGTTGAGAGGTGTAAGGACAAGACCGTTGAGGAAGGGTACCATGACTGTCTAAAAAGGATAGGAAAGATTTATCATTATATTCTTGAGCATTATCTGACCGAAAAACTTTGATAGTGCGATTGAACTGTGTTTCAACCATTTTATGAAATGTTTGGTAAATAGACACAAGTTCAGACCTATGGTGAAGTAGATAAATCCAAGTATAACGAGAGAAATCATCCACAAATATGACAAAATATCTAGACCCCCCCTCAGTGGGAACCGGTGCAGGACCCCAAATATCAAAATGTATAAGATCAAAAGGTGCAGAAGAAAATGAGTCACTATTATTAAAGGGCAATTTTGTTTGTTTGCCAAAATGATAGGAAGTACAATCAAATTTTTGAAACTGAACGGAACCTAAATGACCTTGAGAAGCTAACAACTGGAGACGAGATAAGGATGGATGACCAAGACGAGCATGCCATAGATCAGGTGTGGCAGTGGTAGCAGCTGCAGAAATAACTTGTGAAGGAATCTTCAAGTTATGAACCTCAAACATACGACCAACCTTACGGCCTGTCCCAAGCACTTGACCCGTCCGGGGATCCTGCACATCCACACCATGATTAGTAAATAGAAGATCTATGCCTAATTCACAAAGTTGACCAACAGAAAGCAAATTGAGGGATAACTTTGGGATATGAAAAGTGTCACTAAGGGATAAATAAGGAGAAGAGATTGTTCCTTTATGACTAACAGGCATAGGAGTTCCATCAGCAGTGTAAATGGTGATAGGGTGTTCTAAGGGTGCCTTATCAGAAAATTGGGATTCATCAGGAGTCATATGATTACAACATGCAGTATCAAAAAACCAAGGTTGTTTACCTGAGGTGACAGAAAGGGCAGTGGAAGTTCGGGATAAAACCTGTTGAACTATTGCCTCAATATCAGCCGCAGTAGGTGAGGAAGCCAAAGATGGACCTGTAGGAACTGATGAATCTGAAGGACATACAGCAGCTGCCCGAGGAAGAGAAGCTTTATTCTGCTCTTGCATGAATTTCTGCAGTTTGCGACAAACTGAGATGTCATGGCCTTTGGCACGGCAAAACTCGCAGCGAGTACCTTTGGAAGACTGAGAGGTGGGACGCCCAGAGTTTATTCGTGGAGGAGCAGTGAATGCAACAATAGGAGGCTGTGGAGATGGTGTAGCCAATACATGATCAGATAATGACATGTGATGAGTAGGCCGACGGTTCTCCTCAGAAATAAGCTCCTTGACTGCAGCATCAAGAGAAGGAGTAGGAGACCGGCTAAGCAGAGAAGCCCTAGTAGGCTCAAAATCCTCACGTAAACCCATCATAAAGTGCATAAATTTACGACGATCCCGATATTTGACAAAAAGCTCAATGTCCTTAGAACACACTAGTGGAGGATCTGCAGCAGAGAGTTGTTCCCACATAGTAGAAGTCTGAGAATAAAAATCAGATATAGACTGACCTGGCTCTTGTCTCATTTGATAAAGCTTTGATTCAATGTGGAACTCCAAGCTTGAATCATTAGTGCAATTATAACGATCAGCCAGAAATTTCCAAGCAGCCTCAGCAGTCTCAAGACGAGGAAGAAGATTATGAATGGAAGGGATAGAGGTATTGATAAACCAAGACAAGATCTTACTTTGAATGCTCTCCCACTCCTCTAGGCGTTCTTCATAATCATCTACTGTAACAACAGTCTTGGAGGCATCTTCAGTAGCTGTGGCTTTTGACTGAGGTTTTAGTACTGGCTTAGGAATTGAACCAGTCACATATCTCCATAATTTACGACCCTTGAGAAAGACAGTCATATTCTGAGACCATGCATGATAGCTAGTAGGACCATCCAACATAATGGTGATAGGACGTATGATATCTCGGTCACTTTGTTGAGCCATAATGAAGAAAATGACCAAAAAGTGAAATTTAGATACCTCAAATGAAGAAACGGAGCTCAAAATCGGAATCTACGCGAAAAACTGAGCAAGATAGGCTCTGTTGAAAAATTTTGACTTTGGTCAAAGTCAAAGTCAACGATCAACAGTAGTGGTCAACGGTCAAAGTCAACTGCTGACGTGTGCTGACGTAGCGGATGACGCGGATGCTGACGTGTGCAGGATGACGTCAGCCTAGGGCTGACGTGGCAGACGCTGATGTTGTCTGGCGCGTGAAAGCGCGTGAGGCGCGTGAATGAGAGTTGCCGGCGCGTGGTAGCGCTTGCGCAAGGATGGAGGCGCGTGTAGCGCGTGTTCGGCAGTCAGGATCTTCAGGTAGCGCGTGTGGGCGCGTGTGACGTCTTTTCTGGCTTTTCTTTGCTGGGTTTTGCTCGGGATTGACTGTTCTATCACTCTGCGGCTTTGCTTTGGCGGTTGGCGGAACAGGATGGTGAGATCCGAGAGTTGCAGGGACTGTGGGCGTGACGGCGGTGACTCGCTTCGGACAGTGACTACTGGATGAAGGCGAGGGCAGCGGAAGAACGCCGGAGATGTCCACAGGAACCAGAAAGTCAGAGGAATGGCTCTAATACCATGTTAAACGTATAAATTGTGAGAGAAAGACTGAAAGTCTGTATATTGATGTGTATGACAATGTACAATAAAGAGCCTTATATAGGCTAGGTATGTGTGCAGTACAAGCAATAAGAGTAAACTACAAGTACAATATACTGGGCTAAGCCCAATGGGCTAATCTAGCCTAAGCTATACACTAACACTAATTAACGAAATCATTAGTATTTTGGTATTAAATTGCAAAAAAATCCACACTTGTTTAAGCAATCCAACTAGGGCTGTAAACGAACCAAGCCGATCGTAAACAACAAGGGTTCAGCTAGATAAAAAGTTCGTTCATGTTTGTTTATTTATAAATAAGCCAAGCTTGAGCCTTAGTTTTCAACTTGTTTGATAAACAAGCCGAGTCTGAGCAAAAAAATTTGTTCGTAAACAAGCTCGTGAACAATCGGGCTCAATACAACACAAGCCAAGCTTAAGCTCATATATAGCTTGATATATATGTACTAAATAAACTAAATATTTTTACATTACACATATTTTAATAATAAAATTTCCCACATGAGATAACTTTTCAGTACCATTACTTTAAGTTTTTTTTCTTTCCCTTTTTTTAAAAAATTTTTAGCAAAAAAAAAAAAAAAAAAAGACTGGAGACTTCACTTTGTAATTCATGCTTTTTTTCAATTTCCACTTCTACCTTCTAGAGTTCTCTAGATAGTACAATTTTACTTCATGCATACAGCTGGACTTCACACTTCTACCTTCTAGAGTTCTCTAAAAACTCTAATAGAGTAGTACTTCAATACTTCATATACAGCTGGACTTCACTATATTATCCCTTTGTTGTCTTTTCATATTATTTTCGTGTGTTAGTTTTAGTCATTTAGTTACTCCTTTCCATCTGAATATCTTAATACAGTTTAGTTTCTTCTCAGTCCTCTTTAGTCTTTACCGAAACTTCACAATTTAGTTCTATCATTGAACAAAAAAAAAAAAAACCAATTCAGTTTTATTCAAACTGAAATTTTCAACTGTCACTCAATGAGTCCATGTCAAATCCTATGCAGTCTGCAGCCTAAAACTCTTAGGCTATCTTGGAAAGACCGAAGCTTCTTTGAGAAGCTTCAATCTTTCTCTCTTTTATCATCAATTTCTTTCTTTTCCCCAAATTTTCACAAAGAATTGATCAGCTCTCTCTCTCTCGTAAGGCCAAGAAATTCCACCAAATCTGTCCTATATCTCTTTGCAACAAATGAACAAGTCCTAGATTTTGAAGAGTTAGATGCTAGCAAAGAGGATTTAGAGTCCGATGTTTACCGAATCACCATGTAATTTAAGGGTTCTAGTGGGTGTGCAAAGAGCTCCAACAACAACTCTAGATCCGGTGTAGTATTTAGCATTACTACCATCTTCGCTCTCTCCTCCATCCTCCAAGACATTCATAGCCTTCTCTCACCATAGGTAAATTTCATGTTTAAAAATTTTCTACATATTTTTATAGTTGTTTGCACTGTAGTTTGTTTGATATTGCAAAATCGTTTTGATTTCCAAGTTATGGTTGTTTATGAAATTTCTATATAACTTAGAAAAATCTTGTTGGTTGAATTCGTTTGATAATAACTTAACTTTGTAATTAGTGGATTGTGGTTGTAGAGTCTGGTATGTAGTTTGGAATGGATCTGTGCTTTTTTTTTCCTGAGGTGCAAAGTCCTCTGTGGTTAGCTACTAAAAATGTTATAGTTTCTTTGTACTTAGCTTCGTTTTGTTCTATGTGCTTTGTGTTTTTGGATATCAAATTTGATTTATTGTTTATTTATATATGTTTTGAAATGTTAATTTATTTAGATTTGTGAAGTAGAGAGTCAATAAATGGATGCTCCTGCTACTAAAAATCTTGATGCAGTAATTAATATTGATGAGAATGAAGAATCTATGAAAAATAAGGATGTCAAACTTGAAGAAAATCCATTTGAACAAAAGAAAAGGAAAAAGACTTATGTGATTTAGAATGACTTTAATGAAATTATTCTTCCTGATGGAACAAAAAAGGTTCAATGTATTCACTGCCTTAAAAAAATTGCCTACAGTAATAATGGTGCAACAACACAATACCATAAGCACTTGAAAGGTTGTCTAAGCCGTAAACTAGCTGATAAAAAGCAAAAACGGTTAGCTACAAATGAAGGTGGGGTGGAAAGTGAGGTGGCAATAGCAAACTTTAAGCATGACCATGCCAAGGTCAGGGAAAAGACTTTACATATGATCTTTGTGCATGAATACCCTTTTAATATGGTGAAGCATGAGGTTTTTAATGTTTTTATGAAAACTGCAACTCCATGTTACCAGAAAATTTCACGCAATACTGCAAGGAATGATTGCATTTCTACTTTTGAGTTGGAGAAGAAAAAATTGAAGATTATGCTTGGTAATGTGAATAGAGTTAGCCTCACTATAGATTTTTGGAAATCTGGACAAAAAATTGGGTATATGTGTCTCACCTGTCATTTTGTTAACTCTAGTTGGAAATTACAAAAGCAAATTATAAATTTTTGTGATGTACCACCTCCACATTCTGGAGTTGTAATTTCTGATGCTATTTTTAAGTCTTTGCTTGATTGGGGGCTTGAAAACAAGGTGTGTACAATAACCTTGGACAATGCTAACAACAATGATGCAGCTGTAAGAATTTTGAAAGATGCTATCAAAAGGAAGCTCATGTTGGATGGCAAGATCTTTCATGTACATTGCTATGCACATGTCACTAATTTGTTGGTACAAAATGGGTTGAGTGAGATTAAAACGATGATTGAAAATGTCTATGAAAGTGTGAAGTATATAATTGCATCAGAAGCTTGTCTTATAAAGTTTGGTGAGATTGCAAAGCAATTGCAATTACTATCCAAGAAGTTGATCTTAGTTTGTCCCAAACGTTGGAATGCAACATATGCAATGTTGGCTGCTGCCTTGGAGTTTAGAGAGGTGTTCCCTAGGTACAAAGATAGAGATACGGGGTATAATTGGCTACCTGGTAATGAAGATTGGGATAGGACAGAACATGTGTGCAATTTTTTATTAGTTTTTGAAGAAGTCACAAATGTCATATCAGAAAGTAAATATCCAACTGCAAATATATTCCTTCCTGAGGTTTGGAAGATAAAAGAAGTTTTAAATAAGAAATCACTTGATGAAAATAATTACATTAGTGCTATGGCATGTAAGATGAAGTTAAAGTTTGACAAATATTGGGGTGAATGCAACTTTGTAATGGCCATAGCTGCTGTGAGATCCTCGGTTCAAAATAACTTTGATAAACTTTTCCTTTCCAAAGATCTATCAAGGGTTTGAAGTAGCTAGAAACATTGATCGTGTTCATGATGCCTTATATCAACTTTATAACGAATATGTTGTGGACTATACTTCAAGCAATGCTGGACAAAGTGCATCTAAATCCACTGAAGGTAGTAGTAGTGTTGGTGGCAATAATTCAAAATTTAAAACTAGAGGTAGAATGAAGTTTGATCAGTTTGTCAGAAATGCTGATAACATACAACCAGCAAAATCAGATTTGGATGTGTACTTGGAAGAAGGTGTCTTTTTATGCTCGGATGATTCAGACTCAGACTTTGATGCTTTGGAGTGGTGGAAGGCTAACAACCTAAAATTTCGTATTCTCTCAAAAATGGCATCTGACATACTTTCCATTCCCATCACCACAGTAGCTTCAGAATCTACATTCTCTACAGGAGATAGAGTAATTGATGTGTATCGAACTTCTTTATCAACAAAAATTGTACAAGCTTTACTTTGTGGCGGTGATTGGGTTCGACCTCTTTACAAAATAAGAAACAATTAAAAGTAAGTGTTCATCACATTTATTAATTCTTTTCCGAAAAACAACTTAAATTTATTTTAATTTTTGTTTATTGTAACAAAGACTTGGAATCTAAAACTTCTAATTTTTTTTTTTTTTTTGTAGGTTGAACTGGGGTCTACTAGCATCACGAAGATAGCCATACCTTTTCCAAAATGATGCTATGTTAAGTGTATTGTTTAGTGTGTTTGTGTCTTTTTTTTTTCATTAAATGTTTTTTTATAGTTTTTTTTTTTTTTTTATAATGTTCTTGAAAGCTTATATTTGCTTTTACATGCAGTTGGAAGGATAATGAGTTGAAGGATTTTTTGTTGTGGATGTTAGTTTTTTGTGTTTGCAAGAGGGTGTAAGGTATGTGCTTTGTTATTTGATAAGGGTCTTTTATATCTATGATTTTCTCATATTTGCAAAGGGCATGTTATGTTGATACGGTGCATATTGCTAATACAATTGTAATAATGTAAAGTTGATTTTCTCTTAATTTACTGAATATTGACTATAATTATCATCTTCCCCTATAATTTCTAATGTCCTTTTATTATTTTTGGTTAGTATGCAAGTTGTTGGTTTTCTGATCTAGTGCATATTAAAGACCTTGTGGTGGAATATATTCTAATACGGTTTTCTAATCTGGTGCAGAAAGTGAAAGACCTAGATTTGTGAATGATAGATGGTCTTTTGTTTTAAAAAAACTAAATATTCTTTTTGTTAATGGCATGGTGCATATGATAAGTTAGCATATGGTGATATGGATACTTTTGAAGTGTCATGTTAAGAGGGTCTTTCTTTTTTTGTTTGAAGATTATATATAGCTGCACAAATGACAAGTATATTTGAGAAGGAAGTATGAACATTATATTTGTGAATTGTATTTTGAACAAATATTATAGCTAGAGACAAGGAAGTATGAATGGATAGATTTAATTATGTAAAGCTTTAATTTGAGCAATTGCTAATCACAGGTGGAATTAGAAGCATGAACAAATGAGTATATTATTTTCTTATTTTTGTTTACTTGATTGTTGGATATTTAAGCAGATTTGAGCACTTGATAATGCAATTTTGTTAGATTCCAAGCAAAAAAGCTTGACTTGAGCTTGAGCTTGAGCTTAAGCTTGAGTTTGAGCTTGATGCTAAGCTCGAGCTTGGCTTGATTAATTTATCAGGCCAAGCCAAGCTGAGCTCAAGCTTTTGGGTTTTTCCACAAGCTCGAGTTCAAACATTATATTTAGGCTTGTCTCGAGCTCGAGCCAAGCTTGAGCATTTTATTTTTACTGACGAGCCAAGCTCAAACAGGCACTACTCGCTTGAGCTTGGCTCTTTTATAGCCCTAAATCCAACATACATAATAGGTTTTTTCAAAATTCCAAACTCAATTTGTAATGACTTAACTAGTATGATGTGGAGTTTTTGGTGGGGTTAGAAAGGAAGATGACATGGATCATGATAGGCCAAAAACGAATTGACCCCTTGTGATGAATTAATTGATTAATTAGCCAAGTTTATTAATTAGTTAAATTAACATGCAAAGCGCGTGGTAGCACAAACAAATCACCAAATAACTAAATATGCAGCGAAAAATAAATTGACATGGTAATTTGTTTACAAATGGAGAAAACCAATACGGCAAAAACCTCACCAGGTGATTTTAAGGTCACCACTCCCGAGAATCCACTATTATCACAACAAACGGTTATAAGTAATGGAATCCCAGTACCTTATACCAACCTACAGTTAAATCCAGTACCTTATACCAACCTACAGTTAAACCCTTACCCCAATACCCAATCGGACTTGTTCTGTAGTGACAATCTCTCTTTTTCAATGCACGACTCCCAGTAAGTGACTAACCAATTGCGCGGATTTTAGTACGCGACTTGATTCACCAACTAAAGAAGGATGTTGGCTGCAAAGTTTTTCAGTTCATCACACGATGAAAATCGAGAAGATGCTTGGTCATAAAACCTTACAATATACAAACACAGCAACTTCTTCACAAGAAAGATGAACTAGGGCAAACACTGTCTCTGGTCACAATTTGCATGAACAAACTTTGCCACACGCACGAGCTACCCTTGACGGCCCTAAAAACAATCCTTATATATGTTTAGTGTTGTGAGAAAAGAAAGCTCAAACATACAATCATGAATTGGAGTCAAAACAGAACTGAAATTCTGTTTTTCATAAACCTTGACAAATGCCCTATCTATCGAGCTACTGTCGAGCCACGGGGCTGGGACAGTTCTTCAGGCTCGATAGATGGCTAGCTGTCGAGCTTTAATGACTGACACTTTCTCAGCTTGAATCTTAGATAGACTTGCATGGTTTCAACACTTGATCTTGAAACAAAGTTTCTTGATGTATTAAATACATCCTAGATCTACCCAAATACAAGTAAAGTGCATTTTGTCAAAAAGATTAGCCAACTACATAAAATAATGACATATGTTCCTAACAAGTGAATCACATATGTTCTAACAGATAAGTTAGAGCATTAGCATTGGGGATGTAAAAACTCTCTAGTTGCTATTTTAACAACCCACCTGCTGAAATTGAGCTTTATATGGGTGTGGGTTGCTAAAACTTTTAGCAACCATGAACAGTAAATTTGGATTTTTATACAACTTGAGCATTAGCATCCAAAGATGCAAAAAAAAAAAAAAAAAAAAAAAACCATATTTTACATCCTTAAACGCTACTTTATCTATTTTACCATCTCATTTTACAACTCACTCAACATTTCAGTTTCTATTTTTACATACAACTCATTAAAATAATATAAACTACCTCCATCAATAATACAATATAAACAAGAAGCACAGAAAAGAGAGAGAAAGAGAGGGAGAGTGAATATTTTTTATTAAAGGAGGAGAGAGAAAATTACTACAGAGAATAAAATATTATATTTAGGGTCTGTTTGGATATCGCTTATTTTTCTAAAAACTGAAAACTTATTGCTGAAAACACTGTAACAAAATAATTTTTTAACTATGAATAGTGCCGTGGGACCCACGGTTGACTTGCTTATGCGCATTTTTTGAAGTTTGGCTGGGTCGTGAACAATGCCGTGGGACATAGCAAAAAACGCAAAACGCCCAATAATCCTTAGGAAAACGCACGCTTAGTTTTTAGCAACCAGCTACAGTGAGGTCGTATATAACCTTACTGTAGCCAATTGGTATAATATTTTAAGTATAGTAACTGGGATATTGCATGCTTTTAAGGAATTGGGTTGTAAAATAGCAACTAAAGGGTGTTTATTCCCCTCAATGCTAATGCTCTACTGTTCATGGGGTTGTAAAGAAAAAAAAAATTAATCTCTCACACTCTCTCTCTTTCTTTTGATAATCAGTTTTTTATATTATTTGATGGTGTAATTTATATTATTTTTAATAAGTTGTATGTAAAAATAAAAACTAAGATGTTGGGTAAGTTAAATAAAATGAGATGGTCAAATGGGTAAAGTAGGTTTTGAGGATGCAAAATAAATATTTTTTACATCCCTAATGCTAGTGCTCTAAAAGGAAAAATTGTGCATTCTGAAATCTCAAATTCTCAAGGTGGAATGGGTTTTAAACTTTTGAAGGAATTTAATTAGGCTTTATTAGTGAAGCAAGGATGGAAACTCCAATAGTCCAATCTAATCCTAATTCCCTTGCCTATTTCATGTTCTTAAGCCAAATATTTTATAGATTGTAATTTTGTGGATTCTAACTCTTGGGAGAAGGCCATCCTACACATGGAGGATGATTATGACAACACAGCATATTGTAAGATAAGAGATGAGACGGAGAGTAGAGAATGGTAATAAAATCTGGATATGGTCAGCCAAATGGCCTCCAACCCCAGCAACGTTTAAGGTAACTTCGCCTCAGAACACACTTGGTGATCTCAAGCTTTGATTAGTGATTTAATTGACAGCAGTTCGGGTGTTTGGAAAGTTGATTTAGTTCGGCAGATTTTTTTTACTGAATACTATATTGGGTTTTCCTCTTAGCTATTTGCTTCCTGATGATTCTTTGATATGGAACTCAATTACAAATGATATATTTTTTTCGGTCAGAAGTGTGCCAATAAGTTAGCCATGGATTTTAGAGCTGTGACTGGCAGTAGCTCCTCTAAAAATGAAGACCTCAACTCAAGAAACTTCGGAGTCTATAAATTCCTGACAAAGTGAAAAACTTTGCTTGGACTAATCAGAACGAAAAAAGACACGGTGTTACTGCAAAAGTTGAGGTTACAATTGTGTAGTGGTGTGCACAACATCTGTGATTTTCAAATGCAAAATGAAGGTTCTAGTCCAGCAAAACCCATGGCTAGTCATGGTTGGATTCCACCTCGTACAAAGTAAACATTGATGGTGTTGTTTTCTCCACTTAACAATCGGCTGGAATTGGGGTCAATCGTTTGTGGTTGTCATGGATTGGTAACTGCTATTTGTCACAACCGCTTGGGGCTTTGGAGATTATCATGGAGGGTGCTTATCTGTAGTTTCAAATGTAGTGGTTGGAATATGAATATCTCCTCCTCCATCTTCTATAGCTTCCATTGTTTTTGGTATTTCTTCCCTTTCTCATGATTTTCGTAGTTTTTAAGTCTCACATACAAGGAGGAGCGGTAACCAACCGGGTTACTTATTAGCAAAACATGCTCAAAGACTTGGATCGCGGAGAGCCCATGCTTTATAGAATATGCTCCCTCAAAATGATGCAATTTCCTTTAAGTTATTTCTATGAAAGTTCATATTTCCTATAAAAAAAACTGGTTCGGAAATTTTTTTTTCTAACTCACTAAAATAAGTCACGTTATCATTAAAAAAAAGTTACGTAACAAAAAATACATGTAAAGGTTGGAAAAATATAGCTCCAAATTGAATTTTTTACATCTTGTAGTTGTTTTTATTACATATGCTTATGATATAATTGTTAATTCATAGTTGTATTTATTTGTTTCTCTTGAATTACTTTCTAAGTAAAATTGCAACATAGAGCAAAGTAGGGGTGTCCACCTAGACCCGGACCCGACCCAATCGACCAAATCTGACCAAAACCGACCCACACGTGGCCGACCCGAGAGCTCCGACAAGTCGGCGGCGGGTTATAGAACCCAGAAACCGACTCTGATAGGTCAGTTGGCAGGTCCTCTCCTCTAAAACTTGCCTCAACCGACCCGACCGAAGCCTTACCAAAATCCGGCGAAACAAGAATGGTCCGGCGAGTTTTTGGTCAAAATGCTTTAGATTTTTATGAGATTTGTGTCAAATTTGGGGAGATATTACCAAATCTAGTGAGATCTCTATCAGATTTGGGGAATTTTCGCCTGAAATCAACTATTTTGGCCGGATTTTTCATCGTGGACGGTTTCGACCGAACCGACCGTGTTTCTGGCGCAAAACCGACCGCTCCGATCCGACTCCCTCGCTGGTCGGCGGCGGGTCAGTACTTCCCGAGCAAACATTAGAGACCAAAATAGTAATTAACACTCTTATTCCAAAATATACTTTTTCCCACCTAAAATATTTTTTATGTCTTTAAAGTTTACATGAATTAATTTTCTGTTTCAAAATTTTAAAAAGTTCATTTTCGTTCCTAAATTTTTTAAAGAACATTTTCCCAATTGTTTAAGGATGAAAATAAGGACAAAAAAATGAAGTATTTTTTATAGTTCAAGGATGAAAAAAAATCTTTGTTAAAGTTAAAAGACAAAAGCACAACATGAACTTTTTAAAATTTATGGACCAAAAATGAAATTCATACAAAACTTTTAAGGAGCAAAGCATTATTTTAGCTTTTTAAATATTTTTTTATTATATATATTTATAAAATATGGTAAAAAAAATTTAAGTTGAATTATATGATCTCTAAGCAAGAATGTTAAAAGAAGTTTACACTTCTAGGCTAAAATATTGTTTTCATCCCTAAAGTTCGCATTAATTTCATTTTCGTCCCTAAACTATAAAAAATAAAATATAAAAATAAAAATCGGTTTTCATCCCCAAACTTTATATAGAGTTTTTTTTTTTTTAAATAGTTTAGGGTGAAATTAGGTATTAAAAAAAAACCCTTTAAATTGTTTAAAAAAAGAAGAATATCTTGTTTATTAAGAATATGTTTTATTATATATATATATATATATATATATAAAACTTGTTATGTCAAAGATTAAAAATGGACATTATTTGATTTCAAATTAATAATTTGATATGGTATAACTTTATGTAATGAAGACTTAACCAAACGAACACTAAAACGGAATTAACAACTTTGCAATTTTTTATTATCACACTAGTTTGTTGAATGAACAACTTGATTTTTTACCAGTTTGGCCATTAAGATGTCATGATTCTCTTTAGATTGTACACATATGCTTGATCACAATTTTGGCGAACTGCAGCTTGATTCATTTTGGTCGCGTGAATCTTCAACTTGATCTCAACCTAACACTCCCACAAGTTGATCAAGGTGAGTATTCAATACAGAGATGTACATCTCTCATATCTCCTTGAGCATGCCTTGTTGCCATAAATCGAAATCACCAAGCTTAGCTTCTAGTATTCTACCAGCTCAACATACGAGTTGTCCGAAACGAGTCTTTGATACCAATTGTTACGGGCACAAATTTTTGTTGTTGTTGGTTACTTTTTGATGAAAACACGACCTTCAAGTTCGATCAAATGGGCCTTTTCAAGATAATCCAAACCTCCAAAGCAAAACTTTTTTTAATAATAATATTTTTCAGCCTATTTTATTATTTATTAGCAAGCCATATACATAGATAGCTTTACAAGAAAAACATAACTTAACATTCAAATTCAAAAGGAACCCAATCTTTATCCACTGCTAGTACAAAAATTAACAGTTTATCCCAACTTTAACCATTTACCCAACTCTTAATAACAAAAATACAATTTTAAATGATAAAAGGACATAGATAAGAGGCATGTAACATCTTATTAATCTAAATAATTCAACTCATTGGATAAATTAGATGTAAGGGCCTTCCAACATAAGGTTCGGCAATTCGCTTTGTAAAATAGTTAGGCTAACAAAATTTGGTATACTGAGAATGGACTCACAAGAGGACTCCTTCAGCATTATTAAGGGCTTTCTTTACAACCTTAAATTTTTCAGTGATGGCTTTATTGGATTTCAGAACATACTGCTTGATGAAAAACTCAATGCCATGTCTAAGACTTTCAAGCTCTGGGGTGATGGCCACACGTGTGAAAATGTTCCATATAAGCTTATCAGGATACTCAAAAAGGGCCTCGAATAGCATCCTGAAATGCATAATCCTTTTTGGGGTGAGCTGCTTCATGTTACCTAGTTCTATAGTCTTCAAAACTGCAAGGGAGAGAGTGAAAGAGGCAACCATCTCAGCTACAAATTTTGCAAGGTGCATCGACCTAATAAGCGGCATTGACTCGAGTTCTTTGAAGTGATCCCAAATACAAAACTGAGAAATTATAGCAATTCAAAGATTAAAAATTTAAAGTAATAATAGCATAATAGACAAGACTCAGAAGGCACTTTCAAAATAATAGACAAATGAAATTAACACCCCACCCAAAAAAAAAAAAAAAAAAACCTATGCCACTTTTGAAAGAGTTTATAATGAAACAAAGTTCATGGCATGTAAGTGATGAGAATACAATGTTGTACCTCAGAATAAATTGAAGTTATAATCAGAATAGCATCCATAAAAAAATTAAAAACAAAAAACAAAAAAACAAAACAAAACTTTTTCGGCTTCTTATAGGGGATAATCTGGCATTCAGAAGTAGCCAATTGAATTGCATGGTTAATGATTTTTTACTCATTGGTGAGTGATACAATATATTTGATGGTGTTTAAGTTGTTAGAAGTATATCTCAACAGCTCAAGCTTTTGGAACAATCAGTAATTAAACATGAGTAATACAAGATAAAAAGGAAGAAATAAGGTACCATCAAATATAACAGTACATTGATTTTTCTAATGATTTTGTATTGCCATGTATTTTCTTCTCTTTCAATTCATAGAATCTAATTGAAGGTGTATTAAAATAATTTTTATAACCACCTCAATCTGATTCAAGTGGAGATGTATGCCAAGAGTATCTAGATGCGCTAAACATTCATCCAAAAAGTTTTTGAGCTAAAAGCTGCATTATATTGCAGGAAAAAAAATTCATAATTGTGGATTATCTAACAAATCACATCAACAAAGGAAAAACTAGATTAGAATTATACAAGCTAGGAAAGCAGTCAAAAGGGTCAAAATCACATCAGCTCAGGTTCAATATGAAAAATAACCACATAAGCCCAAGCTAGATAATTTTAAATCAAGCTGATAAATTTTATTATCTATTACCATTAGAAAGTTTTAACAGCTTATCTGACAAATGAGTATAGACTTCATCCCGAGGCCAATGCAATAGAACTATTAGTCAAAAATAATGCAGGCATTCTATGTCTTTAAACAATTCAAATCACTTGCTTCTAAGATTCTAAGAACCCAAAATAACTTGCATATGCTACAACCCCAACCCTGAAAATTCTACACTACCCCAACATCTTCTACACCTACACAGAAGCTAGTTTATTATTTGTGAGTTGTGACACACAAAGGCCATCAATCTCCAGTTCAAACAAAGTGGTGACTCTCAAACTCACACCAGCAAGGTTGATAACATAACCAGGGAAAGGCTCTTATGAAACCACAAATGGGTGCAAGAAATTGGATTTATCATATAAAATGATTGAATTGAAAAACTATGTTAATGTGCAGGAGACACAAGAACTGTAACGCAACAGCCTACAAATTAGGCAAGGGGGTCCAAAAAATGAACTACGCAAATTTCACAAAGCTGATATAACTGTAACATGCTGAATGAATACCTAAGGTATATATCTTATGAATTTAAACAATAAATTATTTGTCAAAATTTAAACCACAAGTTTTTTTCATGCTTTCCCTTAAATTTTATTCTAGAGACATCCTACAATCAAGTGAAAGGTATATACCCTTTTTTTTATAAGTAATAAAATTATATAAATCATAAAAAATGAGTCACCCAAGTATAAAGGAAGTATACTGGGGTAAAGGTATATACCTGTAAAGTGAACTTGTGGTTTTTGTCATGCCTACACAACTTCGAAGCCAGAACAGTGTAATACTTATTAAATGTTTTCTCCTCCTGTAAACAGCAATAAACAAGAACGCGCATGATCTCTCTGTCCTGTAAAAAAATTGAAAATTAATTATCAGAAAATGAGAGAAGACATCAGCAAAAATAAAAGTACACAAAAAAAAAAAAAAAAAAAAAAACCCAAAGAAATAAAAAAGGCACCCGCCTGCTACCAATGAACTCTAGCTCAAACGGCACCTCCTCCCCTTATAAGAGCAAGGTGGAGGGTGGGGTTGTGGATTCAAGACCCACTAGGTGCAATTTAACTTACCAATCAAGATGGATTAAAAAAAAAAAAGAGGGGGGGGGGGGGGGGGGGGGGAGAAGAACACCCACCAGCTTTCCCTGTAGATCCAAACTCAGAAGCTTCTCAAAGGCATCAATGTAGTCCTCCCCACTCATTATTATACAAAAGATTTGCCTTCGGACCTCTGTATTCATCCGCTGTGCAGCAGCAAGCTGCAGCATTTTCTGGGCTTCAAGGACCTCCTTGTCAATTGTGCTAGCAATCTCTGCAACATTGTCCATTGTGGAAGCCATGTCCCCAGACAACCACCATTGGCCCTTCTTCTCAAGATCAAGAAGCTTGCTCCATTTGAGCCCTCTAATTATAATGCCTTCTACTCTTAACTGAAAAAAATCAAGAAACATACAATATTACACACACATGCACAAAAAAGGATACTAAAAGTCATGTGAATAATTAAAAGTGAACTTCAATTCCGGTCTAAAAACACCATATCACAATAAAAAGGTTACCATAACTTCCCCAGACTTGAGTTTTCATGAGCTATTTCACTATTTCAGGTCATCCTGGTATGCATAATAGTCTAAATGGCTAATGAAAGATAGAAGGTTCTCTAAAGTCATACACTAGTCAAACTTACCCTTTATGTCCTTTTGCTCCATTAAGCCAAAAAGTTTGTCAACTTTGACCAAAGAATGTGAGGAAGTACGGGAGAGTCTTTAGTCATACACAATAATGTATTGCATTGAGTTGGTTTTGTCAGAATAATGGTTAAACATTTTTTTATAAGTAATAAAATTTATTAATAAAAACAGGTCATGCTCACAATGATGAGAACTCCACAACATAAAAGAAGTACAAAAATTATGCAAAAAAGAAGAATTGATTCTGTAAACTCTAAGGTTTTTGCTATTTGTAAGACCCCATACAATGGTTAAGCCATTCAGTGACTAAATTCACTATTTCTTAACAGTTTAAGCTTTTGGAACGAGTGGTAATTTATCATGCTATCAAAGTAGGCTGTCTTGAGTTGAAACCCAATCTCCACTCTACCTCCCAATTTAAAAGATAAAAAAATAAATTTTTAGAGTGGTAAGGAGTCTAGACACTGCTAGTACAAGAGTATTAATGTATATTTATGCTCAATGTATTCAAAGTAGATGGAGTCGATGAATCAAAATATTAGAGTGTTTTGAGCATTGAGACATGTTGGCCTATGTGTGTTTCTTTCCTTCCTTTCTCTTCTCTCTCTTCTTCTTCTCTTTCTTGTGGTCTTTTCATGGGTATTGTTCATACAACCCCTAAACACCATGAAATTCTTCTTATTTTTTTCCTTCATCCTTACAACCCCAAATCAAGCCCTTTCTTTTTCCTATCAAAACCCTATAACCTCACATACTTTCTTATAACAAATAGCTATCAAATAACTCATCAAACCATCTTTTAATTCCTAACACAACCCCATAACCCTTCAGCAATTCTAAACCCTGGATCATAAATTCTCCTAAATCTTAACAAATCACAACCACATGTAGACAAATCCCCAAGTATCTCACCAAGAAGAGTCAAAGGAGTCATGGACCCCATCATGAGAACCCAAAATACTATCCATTCCATTACTTCACATGTTACTGGTAGACTATAGAAGCAAAATACCAAAAAAGCAGGGATTTTATAAAATCAGAAAATCCTAGCTAAAGCTCTCTTATTATTCAGTGAGAACTGAAATACACACAAACAAAATCTAAAAAAGAGAAAAAAAATGGTTGATTACACACATACCAACCCACAACCTTACCCTCCATCTCTCTCTCTCTCTCTCTCTCTCTCTAATTTAACAAGTAAAAATTTATTACACTTCTAGAAAGAGCACAAGTACACATGTTGTGTACTCAAGGGATGCTATAAAACAAAAATTGCAACAGTTAAGAAACTCAAGCATATTAGAGAGAATGAATGAACACACTTAAAGCAACAATCCAATCATACAAGGGATGTGTAAGAAAGATCATCTTCAGATCCATCATAGCTTATTCAATTTTTTCAAATCACCAGCTATTCTGTTCTCTCCATACAATCCACTTTATGCCCAAAGGGATCACAGTCGGAGCTTAGCTAACTGCCCCTTCCAACAGGCCAACAAATCAATTACCCAATTAGGCATAACCCACTGCACCCGAAATAAGCATAACACTAGAGACCATAATTCTCTGCACTATCACAATATAGAAGTAAATGATCAATTGTCCCTCCATCCTTCATTGCACATGCATCACCATTCCACAATTATGTTTGTTCTTTGTAAAGTCTTGTAACTTACAATGAGATGAAGTGCTATTTGACCTAGAGATCATTGATCACCTCCACCCAAAAACAAAGGAAAAAAAGGAAAAGAGGAGTCATTTACTAGGAAGCACTTGCTCAGATTTGGGTGCGGGTGCAGTGCAGCAACACGGCAATTTTTTAAAAAATAGGATACGGGTGCGGCAGAATACGTTTATTAATTAATTATTAAATATAATTTTATATATATATATATATATATATATATTCTACATATTGCTAAGAATATTTTTTTTTCATATAATGATGAACATATATCAATTTAAGTGCAATAGTAGATAATAAAATGAATATATAACCATTACATGATGTTCAAAAATTAGAATACAAGATCAAAAGTTTGAAACTAAAAATAAATAAAAGATAAGCGTTCAAGACAATCAAACAAAAGCAACATCAGTGAGGCAAAGAAAAGGAGAGATCGAGACAGAGGTTTGAGGTTTTAGGAAGAGCTGGGAGAGTGAGCCGTGGGTCAGAGAGAGAGGAGATTGAGAGAGAGAGCTGTGACATAGTAGGGTTTTTTTTTTTTTTTTTTAATTCTGCCTTCAAAACCCAGTGTTCCATGTATAATTAAAGTTTTTTTATTTATTTATTTTAATAAGCTTCCCTGATTTCGGCCTATATCGGGCCGTGTCGAAAATAAAAAAATCGTTAGGGGATGCGTGCAGCCACGTCCAGGCTGCACGACACGTCCTCAAAGAGTCCAACGCGGGTGCGCCGACCAAAATGGCTCACCCGTGCTTCCCAAGTCATTTACCAAGTACTATGACTTTGACAACAAAACAAGGTTTTAAAAACCTAATTGCCAAAAGAACTAGAAAGAACATGGCTTCAAGGTTTTAAGGCCATATTGGGGTTCAACTGAAGTTCAAACCGTGATAACGTAACGTATATTTTAGAAATAAATTAATATGAAAATAAATAAGTTAAATGTTCAAAATTTAGCAATCTTAACTAAAATAAGATTTAATAAAGAGGTTTAAATTATATCTTAATTAAAGACAAATGATATTTTCATAATTTATTACAAAGATTAAATATATATTCTCTTATTATTAAAATATTAGCACAACATGATAATACAAAAAATTCAAAATACTAATATAATTATACAAAATAAGACTGAAATGAAAAGTAAAAGTCATGACTCATGTCCCCCCCCCCCCCCACCTCTCAGTTCACTTTCCCAAAGAAACATATCATAACAAATACCCTAGTCTCTCTTTCACTGAGTCGCTCTGTGTCTCTCT
The DNA here is from genome assembly GCA_033629205.1 of Lithocarpus polystachyus. Classification (NCBI taxonomy): domain Eukaryota; kingdom Viridiplantae; phylum Streptophyta; class Magnoliopsida; order Fagales; family Fagaceae; genus Lithocarpus; species Lithocarpus polystachyus. Next base: position 32,250,715 of record CM066168.1, on the reverse strand, counting down.
CCCTTCTCAAAAATCTCTCTTCCCCAAACAAACAGATCACTAAGATCTTGGAAAGCACAAACACGGCATTTGGGTTGCCGAGCTCGTGTCCAACACGGCTGCACGCATGTCCCAGCCTTTTTTTTTTTTTTTTTTTAAATGAGGGACATGGCTGGATGCGACACGGTCTCGGCCAAAAAATAAAAAACAAATGAAAACCTGAAACACACCTCTCACGCCGATTGATCTCCTCCCTCTTCTCTCATGCTGATCTCCTCCCTTGTCTTCTTCTTCTTCCTCTCGGGTGATCTCCTCTCTCTTCTTCCTCCTCTCATTCAATCTCATCTTCATCTTCTTCTCACTCAGTTCAGATTTGTTTTCCTCAACGATTTCCCCTTTAGCCCTTTTCACTTGGTTTGTCCGTGTGTGTTTATCTTTATTTTGCATTTAACTTCTCCACCAACCCACACGTGAATAGCTTCTTTTTAAATTTGTCTTTTATGAGTTAAAGTCCCATCAAGCCAAGTAATTATATCCTTTTACAATGCACGCGCGCGCACACACACATATATGGGTTTAAAATAATTTTTAACAATTATTTTAAAACAAATAAATTTTTTTTTTGATAAGTAAAACAAATAATATTTTTGTTATAAAACAAATTTTGTAAGCTTTGAAATTATATATATATATATAATTAATTAATCAATTAATAAATGTATCCCCGCCATACCTATGTCCTAGTTTTTCAAAAATTGCCATGTCACCATACCATATCCGTGCAAGTGCTTCCTAGCTGAGATCAACCCTTCTAACCAAAATTAAAAGATGAAATCTAGTAATGGGGGAGCTTCCAGTGACAAGCAAAAAATGGCTTAGGCTTCCGGCAACTACCAATGGAGATTGACTGCCATCCATTTTTAGTGAAATTACAGGGAAGAAAACTGGCAAACCTGTGCCCAGTTTAGCAAACCAAGCAGTTTGACTGCAGTTCAGACAGTTCACAGAAGGAAATAAAAAAAAGAGGAGATTTCTGGTTTTTTGGGTTTTAAAAACCAGACTGGAGGCCAGTTCTCAGTTAACTTGATCCAACCAGCCAGTACAGTCAGATTTTTAAAACTAAAAAACAAACGTACACATAAGTCTTAAGTTTTCATGACTCCAAAATTAGTTCTGAAAGAAACCCAAATAAAATAACATTACTAGTGCAAAGAAACTTGATAGAAAGAGGCAACATTAACTACACAACCAAAAAAAATTACACTTTACTCACCTAAACTATTCCCTTTTTAAACTTACCCCCTAAACTATAAGAATGTACACTTACCCTCCTAAACTATACCCCCCTTTACACCTACCCTCCTAAACTATGAGAAAGCACATTTTACCCCTTAAACTATACCCCTTTTACACTTACCCTAAACAATGAGAATGCACACTTACTTCCCTAAACTATAATCCATTGGATGGGGTGCAAAGTGTTACATTGTTAAAAGTTTAGGGGGTTAAGTGGGCACTCTTATAGGTTAGGGGGGCAAGTGTTATGCGGGTGATAGTTTAGGGGGTTCAAGTGTGCATTGTCGTAGTTTAGGGGGGTTAAGTGTAAAAGGGGTATGGTTTAAGAGAGTAAAGTGTAATTTTCCCAATTTAAAAAAAAAAAAAAAAAAAAAAAAAAAAAAAAACCATTCAGACAGATATGGACACATTAACAGTGCAAAGAATCTTGAAGATAAGAGGCAAGATTAACTATACAAAAAAGCCTCCCCAACCTTGCTCTTGTTAGTTGTAGACACTCCACAGTGATGCTAACCTAGTTACTGGTAATATCTCTTCCTATTGATATAATGAAATTCCAGCCAAATCAAACATACCAACCCCTTAAAAATCAACCCCCCCAAAAATAAAATTATATATTCAATAGTTATAATGGGGAAGGGGGGATTTGAACCCGGACGTCTTTGTTTGAAACACATGAGGTGCTAATTGAACTAAAAGGCTCTTGGCAAAATAAAATAAAACAAAGGTGCTAATTGAACTAAAAGGCTCTTGGCAAAATAAAATAAAACAAAGTGATAGAAAATGATAAAAAGAAAAAGACCATGTCACCATGATGAACAAAATGTTATAAGAATGAACAAATAAACTAGCAAGACCTTTTGCAGCCACTTCTTTATCCGTGTGTGATGAGCAGGATCCTCTTTAACTCTTTTCTTGTTGTTCTTGATGTCACATATGGTTTCAAGCATAAATTCCATCTGCAAAAATTCATGAATTATATGCAAAAAGAAAAAGAAATAACAAAAAGAACCCTTTTCATAATAAAACTTAAAGTTACATAAGGTTACCCTTTTGCTAATTATATTTTCCTGGCCATCTCCAGAGGAGACCTTCAACTCATTGACCCTATTCTGAACATTGAGAATAAAATTTTTCATGGCAGCAGGATCATCAGCCCTTATTTTCATGCCACAGCCTATATAGTTAACCACGGTTCACATTAGATATGACTTGCCAGCACTATCATGATACTATAAAAAAGCTAGAACAGTAACTTCAAGCTACTAATAAACTTAGAAAAACGAACTGATTATGGAATATATTTAATATCAATACTAATACAGAAATGAAATATATTGGTTTGATGTGCAAGCTTTGGCGAAAAAGTGGATCTCCATTGATATTAAAAGCTTAAAGTTGGAAGAATTCTGACAAGAATCTATAAAAGCCATAAAAACCACATATGCTAAAAACAAATACCAAAATTTAAAGAGGCTTACATTGTAAAGTTGTCAAGATGACAGAGACATCAATCTCTGTTAACCGTTTGCTCAACGTTAGCAGAAAATCATATATCAAATCACTGGGAAGCATCATCAGAAGTATAGCTATTAGATAGAGCCATTATGTACAATGAGAGAATTGAAAGACACTAATTGAAACAGATGTCAGTGAACTGTGCAAAGACATATACACTCATCAAGCAGCTACTGCTTTGTACAAAGATTGCTTGTATTATGGATTCACTGCATGGATACATCATGCCACATCATCAAAAAAAAGGGTTAATTAATGCAACCTAGGTGCATTTTCGAGTTTGAGGATTAACCCCTCCAAAAAATTTTGGAGTAAGGCTGTTTACCAACCACTTTCCCAGGCCCCACAGAAGAGGGAGCATTGTGCACTGAGCATGACTTTTTTTTTTTTAATTACACACGCGCTTAGTGATTTTGGAATTCACGGCCTCACCTTCCACCTATTCTTATGCAATAAGAAAGTTTCATATGAGGCAGAACTCATTGGTTACATCATGCCACATCATCCTAAAGTGTAGTGCTACATTATAACAGAAAAGCATAATAATTTCCAATTCCTTCTGTTCTGTTTCAGTAAAATGAAGCAATTTCAGAATCACTGTCATGGAATACACAACCACGTCTTACCATAACCTAGTAATTTTAATGAATGTAAAGCAACTGATGTTCACATTATCATAAGAACATTGCACTTGCAAATGTTCATGGTTCATCCCTCCATTCTTGACAAAGCATGTATCTTGATATGTACTAGAAAGTTTTAATGAGCAGAAATTAGGCTGCCCAGAAATTATTGTCTCATCCAGTAACCCACTTTAACTAGTGTATGATATATGCTTTTAGATCTTGAAAAATTATTTTACTTCTCACTATAATATATTTCTACAAAGCGTCAAGGAAAACACAAGTTACCTACCTTGAGCAAACTCCAAAAATGTATAAATAGGAGAGCAAAAGAGTAATATTTCGCAAAGAAAGATTGTCTTCTTTGTGGTACTCATCCTGGGTACAAAAACAGAAATTTCAGTACAGTTACTAAAATCTTAGCAAAGGCTTTTGCCACCTAAAGCCAAAAATTTCTCAAGTAATTAATCTTGAGAATCCAAACATAAAACCTGCTATAATAAAGATCTAATAAATTTCTGAGTATAAGGTGTACCTCAAAACATTTAGCAAGGGAAGCCATAAGCTTTGCACTAAATTCATTTCCAAATAAACATGCTATCCCAGCAACAAAAGCACCAAAAACAGCAGCATACCTACACAAAGAGCATGCAAGCAACTATTAAGACATATAAGAAGGAGAAACAATGATGAGGACCCAATTTTATATTTACCTATGGTCTAATAGAATTTGATTAATAACCATAGTGAAAATATTTTCCATCCACATAAGTCAATTGCAGCAAAATGGAATATGAAATTCCATCTTGTGCCATTAATTATACAAGTTTTGGATCAAAATATTCCACTGGGCCTTAAGAGAGAGACTTTTGATATGCAAAGAGACCTTCAACCTGCAAAATTAATTGATGCATATGCAATCCAAGTCTTTCAACTAATGAAGTTTACAAGCTTCTCAAAAAAGAAAATTATAAACTACAGTTTTGAAATAAAATTTAGAGGCAACGGCATATAGACAATTATGAATAGAAACAGATTATCATTTTATCAAGCAAAAAAAAGAACAGAAACATTTTTTTTATTATAAAAAGCTATTGCCAAATCAACAAAATTAAGAAAGAAATTTAAGAAAACCAAAAATAGCTGACACAGCTTAGCTGGATAAGATATAATTGCAGGCCAAGAGCAGTTTAAACTTTTACATTCTGTTCGTTTCAATTGAAAATATTCTCCTAACAATGTTTTCCACATTTTCTGGCCAATGGTGTGGTAGAAAATTTTGGTCCACAGAAAACACTTTCAAAAGCCTAAGAAAATAACTCCAAAGAGGCCGAAAATGATTTCCCTTTAAGCGAAGCGGAAAATATCTCGTCATTCCCTTGTGCCCTCACCACCCTCCATTCCTTTGTGCTTGTGCCACCACCACTACTGCCATGCCACTGCTACCATCACCTCTGGTAGCTTTTCCCAACTCTCATCATGATAAATTGAAACTCTAAGCCCTCTGATGCAAAGCCATGGGGGCTCAATGTTGACTAGGTTTTTGTCATATGAGCCAATCTTGTAAGGGTAACATCAAACAGGTCAATGTAGTGAATAATGTGTTACCAATAGGTGATATCATACCAGTACCAAAGTTATCTAACAGCTAACAGGTAACATCATTATTTGAACCATTGTTGTTATGAACTTATGATAGCTTCAGAAGTCAAAGGGTTGCTTGCTTCGGAACATGGTTTTGGTCAAGTTGATCTTGTCTTGAAAATAAAATTGAATTTATGTAGAGAGATAATTTGTGTCTAATGAGTTGTGTTAGCATTGAAAGTTGTGTGTTTGATTATTTTGGAAGTTGAATTTGTGTTGAAAAGTGCCTACACAATAAATGGTTTTTTTTTAATCAGTAAATAAGTAGTTCATTAGAAAGAAAATGGGACCAGGCCCAAGTACACAAGGAGTATACTCTGGAACACTAACAGAAAAAGAAAAAGAAAAGATGACAGAACATGCAAACCAAGATACAAACTATCCAGAAATGACAAAACATCTGATGCAAAGGTAGAGGAGTGCTAAGCAGCATGATCCCATTCAAATAAATTGCCCACCATCTGTGACTTAAACTGACGTACTGAGCGTTCTTCAAAATGCACAAATCCTCTCTCCAAACAGTTCACATCACACAATACAGAATCGCACTCTGTATTTTCAGCTGGTTGTTTTTAACAAGACCAGCCCAACTTAGAAATAAGTTGGACACCCACCTAGGCATCACCTAATTCATGCCAAGAAGACAAAATGGTGAATCCCATAACTCTCTAGCTACACTACAATGTAGAAATAGATCATGATCAATTGTCTCCTCATCAGACTTACACATGCTACACCAGATGGGAATAACAATAACTCATTTCTGTAAGTTGTCAGTTGTTAATAGCCTGCCCTTCACTGTTTCCCACATAAAATATATATATATATATATATATATATATCAGGGAAGATTTTACTCACCATACAATTCGCCAAGGGAAAGACTGATCCCCTCCTATCCTCAAAGTTCTATAATAAGTTCTAATTGTGAAATCCTGAGCCTTACATAAAATCCAAGTCATCCTATCCTCTTGAAACCAATGTATCTTAACCAAGAACAAGTTCTTCAAAAAGGAATCCAAGGATTACAACTCCTAATCATACACTGCTCGAATGAAAGATGGATGCCAATGAAGCAATCAGGAGGGTTGTTGGTGTCGTGCCTAGATAGTTATAGAAGTGAGGATCTAGACTATGCCATTTGAATTGTTTATTAGAATCATTATCATTGCAGTTGAGCATAGCTCCCCTTTATCTAGCTTATGGTTGCATGTGAATTCCATATTATCAATTTCTTTTTCTTGGTGTGCCTATAAATTTTCTAATTCAGTCTTCCTCCATCTTCCAACTTTTTTTTTTTTGAAAAGTAATCAAAGATTTATTGCATAAAAAGGACATCATGTTCACGATGGTGAACACTCTGTAACTGATACAGCAACTCAATAAGAGATTCGAATAGAAAGGAGAAAATCAGAAATGGAAATACATTATGTAAAACCCCAAATTCTAACCCATTGAAATAAAGTCCCAACTAGTATAGGCTTCAAAAGTTCTACAGATCTCACAACATCTTCAAAAGTACAATTATTACGTTCTCGCCAAATTAAACACATAAGACAAGTTGGAACCATATTCCAAATATTAGAAGAATGCTTCCCCAGCCAATTCCACCAACCAAAAAGAAGGGAGGCTATTCTCTTTGGCATCACCCACTAGATCCCAAATATCAAAAGAACTTCACTCCACAAAACATAAGCAAACTTACAATGGAGTAGAAGATGATTTGCAGTTTCCTCATCACAGAGGCACATGCAACACCAATTAACTAGAGGTAGACGTCTTTGAACAAGATTATCAATGGTAAGAATACCACTCCTAGCTGCTTTCCATAAAAAGAAAGAAACCCTTTTAGGTACCATTATACTCCAATGCTCTTCCAAGGGAAAGAGATAGAAGGAGAACCATCCGGAACAGTCAAAAAATTATAATAAAAATGAACATCAAAAACACCAGAACGATTCAACTTCCAAGTCAATGTATCATTTCCCTCGCCCCTTGGCATATTGGAGTAAAGATGCTCAAACAAAGAACATACTCCCTCTATCTCCCTGTCATGAAAAGCTCGACGGAATTGGAAATTCCAACTCCTATTACCCCCTTCTAAAGTAGAAACAACCAAATAAAAAATTCAAGCTTCTTTAGACACAAAGAAAGCAAAAAGATTCGGATAGAGATCCTTTAGAGGGACAAGCCCACTCCAAGGGTCGTACCAAAAACGAATACGATGGCCTTCCCCCACAACGTACTCCACCTGTCTAAAGAAACTCTCATCTCCTGCTCTAATATTCTTCCAAATTCCACAACCATGAGTCCCTCAAACATCCCTAGTACACCAGCACTACCCACTCCGTATTTGGTTGCTATAACCTGATGCCATAACCTGTGAACTTCCTTCCCAAAGTGCCATAACCACTTACCAAGCCCCATCTTCCACCTACACAACCTTCTTTCTCTCTCTAATGATTTGTTTATTACAATTTTGAGGGCTTGAAGACCTACTAAACCAGAGTAGTAAAATTTCAATTAAAGGTCAGGAGGAAAAAAAATTAACGAGGAGCACATTTGCATCCAAAGCAAAGCACTGTTGAATAGATTCATTCCCAACACAGATGAACAATTTTTACCTTTGTTTTGATATGTAACAAAACAAAACAAAATTAATTAATAAAATTTTGATTTGGAGTAAGTAAATAATAAGAATCAAAAGAGAATAAATAAACCCTTAACTGTTCATTGCCACGAGGACCTCCAGAACAAGATGCTAAAACCTCTTCACTGAAAATTTGAGAAGCAACACCACGAGTAATAGACTGCAGATGGTTGAAAAAAGGTGAACGCTATGATAAATATTGACAAGATAATAGTTCAATAGTAAGTTTCAAGGTGCTGAAATACTAAACAAGTGACGGTAAAGCAACTGCAGACTGTAACTTCCAATGACAGTTTTCAAGGGTCAATTTTTTTTTACAAGTCAAGGGTCAAAAATTTGGACAAAATGATGTCAGAAATGTTTAAATGTAAACCCTTTTGACCTAGATATCAGTCTTCCAATTTTTGTTGGTGAAATTAGAACCTAGAGCTAACCCCACCTCGACTGTTTACCACCTATTCATAACAAATTAGTATATTGTCATAAGAGTTGCAGATCGTATGATTTTTCTTTTGTTATTCCCATTTGCCATGGTCTGGGAATATACAGAACACATCATGGGGGAAATTTAAGACAATATATAAAATCAATAAGGTAACGAAGAATGGCATACATGAAGAATATTGGATATTTCCCTCGTTATTGATTCCACATTCGATTCAGATAACCTGTTCAGAAGACCTGGAACAAAGGTAAAAATCAGAAATTTAGAGAGAAAATAGAAACTGAGCCTAATAAACTTAAGAAGCATAGATTTCATACCACGTACACGCCTACGTATTTGGATATGCTCTTCTGACTCATTTCCTGCACGGGCTCTCAAATGAGGAGCAATATATTTTCCATTGCCCTTCCCTGCAGGTGCATTAGCAGGAACTTCTTTTGCAGCACAAGACTGGACCGGCTTGGATGTAACAACAGCTGTATCAACCACCATGTCACCTTCTTGTTCTTGCTCCAACAACTTTCTTTTCTTATGCTTCTTCCTTGAAGAAGCCTCATCCTCATCGGGAACTTCTTTCAAAATGTGTACGTCACATGTTTCCACTGGTTCAGAAGAAGTTTCAACGCTAGAGTGATCTGCTTGATCCAATGAAATGCTCTTACTCTTCTTCTTCTTCTTCTGTTTCTTAGTTTCAGATCTCTTTCCAAAATACTGTTGGAGTTGTTCTTCTTCATCTTCTTCCCCAGAAGAATCAAACAAAAAATTGATACCATCATCCTCTCCCCTTAATTTTCCACCATCCTTGACCTTGAGTTTCTTGGCAAGTTTCCTTTCCATTTCCAAGTCCTCTTCTGCTAATAAATGAGCAGAATTGTGCATGCCCATTTCAAGATACTCCTCAAACTTAGTCTTTTTTTTCAATATTCCTTTAGAACCCTTTTTTCTTTTCAGCAGCGGCTTATCCTCCTCAACTTCAACTTCCTTTGGCAGGATGTTAGAATTAGATTTCTCCTTCTCCAAACTCTGACTCCCACTCTCAGACTCAGAGTTTCCATTTGGTGCCAAAAATTCTTTCTTTTTTACATTCTTCTTAATCTTACCAGAAGATTTATTCACATTTTTGGACATTTTCTTAAGCTTTAGAGCTTTCTATAAGAACAAAAAATAAAAATAAATAAATTTTATCTGAGTCCATAACTATAAAAACAAAACTATATTACTATATATAGATAAAGTTTGACCTGATGTTGGAGGCGAGCTTCATGTATCTGAGCTTTCTTTTCCAACCGAGCTTCTTTTCGGATTTGTCGCCGTGATCTCTCTTCTGATTTGGTCACTGCAACACAATTATTATTTATTTAATTTCCAAGTTCGAACGCATAAAGATGATATTGGTCACTCACTCACCCATTATTCTCTCCCTCCCTCCCTCCCTCCTAACGCATAGAGAAAAAGCTTTCCAAAATTCAACAAACACAAGAAGAATCAAATATCACAGTAAACATGTTGTTACACACAAAAATACATTGATTTGAGAGAGTGTGTGATTGATTGAAACGATAAAAGATTGTCTCTAAAAAAGAAGAAGAAGATTACTAATGAAAAGAAAACAAACAAAGGGCAAATCAATCATATCATAGTTACATACTGGATTGCAATGGGAGAGTCCAGTCGAGTCGAGTCGAGTCGCGGCGGACAGCACAACTGCTACGGAGTTGGAGTTGGAGGCTTTAAAATTTAAGATTGTCTCTACTCTATACTATTACTACAAACTCTTCTGTCAAAAAGGAGAGGGGTGATGGTGAAATTCCAAGAAACGCGACAGAGACAGAGAGAGAGAGAGAGAGAGAGAGAGGGGGGTAACGTATTCATAAACCTAAGAGCAGGAGGGTTTAAAATTATTTTTTGGGTAAATTGTAAATTATACTCTTGGGTTCGTTTGAATTATAACTCTTGAAATTTGAGAATTTAAAATTTATTTTCTAAAATTTATGTTTAAATTTTATATTACGATGTTGTAGAATTTGAATTTTGTTCTTTATATTTTAAAAATATTTGTATTTTATTCTTTAAAATTTTAAATTTTTTAAATTTTATTATTTAAAGTTTCAAAAATTAAAAATGTAAAATTCAAACAACTTTAAACTTTAACTACCAGTTTAGGTATTACGTTTTGCGTTCACGTCTGGACGCAAACACGTTTCAGCCCTTTTTTTTTATTTTTTTGTCATGATTGTGAACAGTACACACCTCAGCAACTTTTTCAGCACATTTTAATCAACTTTTTAATAACTTTTTACTCACAAATATTACTTTTCAACAATTTTTTTATTAAAAATAGGTCCATCTTACTATTTATACATTTAAAAATTATTTTACAATAGTATTTTTCAATTTTCAGCGGTATCCAAACAGACTCTAAGAGTAAAATCTAAGTTCTAAAACGTCAGGGTGTAAAATCTAAATTTTAAAATTTCAGAGTGTAAAATCTAATCATTCATAAACTTTAGGATATAATTTGCAATTTACCCATTAATTTTTTTTTTTTAAATCTTGTAGTAAAACGACGTCGCTTTATAACTGATATTAAAATTAATACTATCAAGTACTAAAACAACGTCGTTTTACGGTGCCATTTTCTTCTTCTTCTTCTATTGCTTTCATGCCTTGTGGCCCTTGTCAATGTCTAAAACACAGTTTTCTCTCTCCGCTGAAACATAAAACTATGTATATACACACTGGTATATGATACAGTATATGTTAAATTATATTGTGTACATATATTATATACAGTGCAAAATAGCCATCGCTCGCCGCACCGGCAGTCTTCGGTTTGCCCAGATCGCCGCCGACCACCGCGCCGGATAACTACGGTGGGTCTTTGCTCTACCTCTATATATTCTCGTTGCAAGGCTCCAGTTTTCTAAGGTCCGTATATGTCTACTTCCAAGCCCTTTACATTTATTTTTGAATCGGGCCTTGCTTCTGCTTCTGCTTCTGCACTTCATTTTCCTCGTTTTCTTTCTTTATATTCTTCTTATTTTTATTCTGGTTTCGGTTTTTGGGTTGGAGAAGCTGTGATTCTCGTTTTTTTTTTTTTTGGGGGGGGTTTGGGGCTTGGAATGGTTAATTTGGATATATCCAGACTCAAAGAAACTGGTTCCTATCTATCATATGAGCTTCATTGTTCCAGACCCACTTCATCATTGCGTTTGATAGCTTCTTCCACTTCGGATATAGTGTTATTTTTAGTTAATTCAGATGTATTGTGCTGTTGTGTACCTTCAATTTTGACTATTTAAGCCAATCATTTTTTTTTTCTTTGCTGTGTGGATATTTCAATAGTTACAACATGTGGGAGAGGGGATATTTGAATCCGGGGTCTCCATATAAAGGAGACAAGGCAATGTCACTAAGTTACAAGGCTCTCTTGGCTATTCAAGCTAATGATTTTGAGGAGATGAAGTTAGTGATCCCTACGTCTTTGTATAATGAAAAAAGATGAAATATAAAGTAGTTGCCAAGGAATATTTGTAGTTTTGGACATTTAAATTTTTTGCAAGATATTGCCATTATGCGAATAATCTTGGTGGTACTAATGAACTACTCTAAACTGATTACTTGGGGACAATGATCCTTTTTTTTTTTTTTACTTTGAAAAAAAGGACATTTTGGTCTAAAGGGGAATCGTTCACAGAATTCTACACAACTACAGAAACACAAACACAGCTCTTTCCAACCTCTCTCCATCGTCTCCTCTCCCCTCCTCTCACAACAATTGATCAATAGCCTTTTCTTCACTTCTTTCCCTCACAAAGCAATGCTCATCTCTGTCACTTTACTCACCCAACTTCCGTCGATTCATCCATCGCTCTCTGCTAAATCACAAACTCATGTCTCTACTCTCTCTCTCTCCAATGGGCAGTATTATTTTGTGCTGTCAAGTGTTTCTATATGTTTCTTTATTCTATGTGTCACTTTTTCTCTCTCATAATTTCTAAATTTACACCCTCCTTTTCTGACTTCATTACATCTCTCTTCCACACCAAACTCCATACAAGTGGAGCTCTTCTTAATAGCCAAGTTTGTGCTAAACGTCACTGGTAATTACTACACTACAATGTCTCGTGTTTGAATTCTTCACAGTTTTTAGGTCTTATTTGGATACTATAATAGTGTAATTTTGTCCATACGATTTTTTTTTTTTCTTTTGAACAAATTACCCATCTACTAATGAGAGAAATAAATCGTTGATGTATGAGCCTCATATTCCATTTGCACATGGCAGGAATATTTAGTAATACGCCGGAAATGTGGGGATCATTGCTTAGTGGGGAAATGGTGAATCACTTATATTGGCTTATTGCTTCATTGTGATGTTGCTTTGCGTTGTGGTGTGATGTTTTTTTTTCTAAGCTTGGAGTTCAGCCTATTATTTGGGTGGAGGGAATTGGTTTGGGAAGCATTCTTCAGTAGTTTGGAATTTAGTGCCATCATGTTAGATGTGGTTCGAGTGGAAGGAATGCAGTTCTTGCACATAAGGATATATTGAGAGATCCCTTGATCGGTTCAAATCCTTATTGCTGTGTACCTTGTTTGAGTTTGGGGTTTTACTAATTCTATGTTTGTTTTTGAGTTTCACACTTCTGTTAGCTTGCTTTGTAATCATTTAAATTCTGTGTTCACCATCGTGAACGTGAATGCATTTTCTTTTCAATAAAACTATAATATATATATATATATATATATATATAGGAAGGTGCAAAGGATATGTCAGGTGTGTTTTTTTTTTCTTTGGTCAGAGTCTGTCATGTTTGGTAGAGCATGCAGTTGTGCATTAGCAAACTTGCTCCTTTTTTCCTTCTCTCTCTTTTTGTCCCTTTTTCTCTCTCTATCAACTTGGCACATTAATTTTTCTAATCCATCATATTTGAGTGCCAGGAATATTACATGAATATGTACTTCTGTGAACTATTGCAATGTATTACAACAGCTTTCTCAATCCATTAAACCTTATGTAAGGTTTTTCCCCCCCAAAAGGAAAAGGGTTTGTTTGGTAGGTATTCAAATGATTATCTTGTTAGAATTGATGACACCTGGATAAAAACGGGTTAGAAGTTTAGTGTTGTAGTATTGCTCAAGATTTGTTTTGGCAATTGATTCAGCCGGAAACTTTAGTTTGAGCTTGGATTGTAAACTCACTTTGATGAGCTTGAAAACTAAAAGAACATCAATGAAATTGTAGCCTGATCTTTAGAGTATGAATTGCAGCTGGGGTAGGCTCAATTTCACATTTTTAACCAACATATTAAAGGTTTGATCATGAAGTATTTGTACAATTTTTTTTATAAGTAATAAAAATTATTGATATAAAAAAAGGGACACCCTAGTACACAGGAAGTATACAGGGGTCAACAAATCAAGTACCAAAATTATTATGACAGTTCACTTAAAAAAAAATTATTATTATTATTAAAGTTGATATAAGATATATAACAGCATGAATGAGTTTGCACAGTCTCTCCCTTATATCCTTCACACCACTATGTACGTTCAGTTTACACAAGGTTATCAGTTACTGATATCTAATTGACTAAGATCTTGTGACTCTTTTGTTTAATTTTTCAAGTTAAGAGCTTCAGGAGTTTGATCTGCTGACAGATCAATCCCCATTAATTGTCTTTATTTTATTCTATGCCTATGACACTAATGAACCTCACAAAGCTTGTTGAAGTAAAAACTTGTGGGTTACATGTTGCTATAATGTCAGCTTTAAAAATGGATACTTGTTGCAGGTTCATTAGACTTCTTAATGCAATGTAAGAAAAAATGTATATGATTTTAATGCAGTAAGGAATAAGCTTGGTTTTAGTGGATCTTAATTGTCATATTTTGTCACTAATAGTTGTTTAAATTCAGATGTTTTCGCACAAAAAAGAAGGATGTTTTCAGTATTAGTTCTATGTCTAATTCTTGTTTGCTTTTTATATTTCCAGTATTGTCTATATCTAACTCTTGACTTGCTTTGAATGTCAAGGGTATTGAGATCAATGAAGCATTGCCACCGAGTATAGAAGTGTCTGCAGAGTTGCACTCATTGTGTTTACTCGCTAGAAAGAGAGAATGACCCTTTGGATAAGACAAAAGAGATCCAACCATACCCAGTTGCCTCAGAAGCTTGCCTCTTTGCTCACTGTTGCTTTTAAATCATCCAACCAATCAAATCTATCTTCAGAAACCAATAGTGAAATCAACAAGATTATCAGAATAATTAATGATCATCCATTTCCTGATCAACCACTTCAACCTACCCTTCTTCAGTACACACCTCCACCTATACTTTCCAACAGCTTTGTGGAGAATGTTCTTGGACGCCTCTTTGCAGCCCACTCCAATGGTCTCAAAGCACTTGAATTCTTCAAATTTTACCTTCATCATTCACAGTTCTGTCCAAGTCCAGATGCTTTTGAAAAGACAATCCACATCCTTACGCGGATGCGGTATTTTGATAAAGCCTGGGAACTGATGGAAGAAATCCATCAAAGACATCCTTCCTTGCTCACCCTTAAGTCTATGAGTATAATGTTGTCAAAAATTGCAAAGTTCCAAACTTTTGAAGATACCCTGGAGGCATTTCAAAAAATGGAGAATGATATATTTGCTGGGAGGAAGTTTGGTACCGATGAGTTCAATGTATTACTTCAAGCATACTGCACACAGAGGCAGATGAAGGAGGCACGCTCAGTGTTCCTAAAGATGCATTCTCGATTTCCACCTAACACCAAGACCATGAATATCTTGCTCTTGGGGTTCAAGGAGTCAGGCAATGTTACTGCTGTAGAACTGTTTTATCATGAAATGGTTCGAAGAGGTTTTAAGCCAAATAGAATAACTTATAATATCAGAATTGATGCTTATTGTAAGAAAGGCTGCTTTGGTGATGGTCTAAGACTTCTTGAAGAAATGGAACAGGTGAATTGCTTGCCAACGTTGGAAACAATTACTACTCTGATTCATGGAGCGGGAATTGTCCGAAATACAACCAAGGCACAGCAATTGTTTGATGAAATTCCTTTGAGGAACCTACACCCTGATACTGGGGTTTATAATGCTTTGTTGAGCACACTTGTTAGATCAAAAGATCTGAATTCTGCAGTTGCTCTGATGGATGAAATGGAGGAGAAACGTATAAAGTATGACAGTATGACCTATCATATCATGTTCTTAGGATCAATGAGGTCAAATGGCATTGAGGGTGTATGTGAACTATACCACAAGATGGTTGAGAGAAATTTTGTGCCCCAAACACGAACAGTAGTGATGTTAATGAAAATTTTCTGTGAAAATAGTCGGGTTGATTTGGGTTTGAATTTATGGAATTACCTTGTGGAAAAAGGATATTGTCCTCATGGGCATGCATTGGATCTGCTGGTGACAGGATTGTGCTCTCGGGGGAGGGTGCAAGAAGCATTTGACTGCTCCAAACAAGTATTGGAGAGGGGGAGGCATATAAGTGAAGCAGTATTTCGGATGTTGGAAAGATTTTTGTTGCAGACGGGTGAGGTAAACAAGTTGAGTAAACTTCAGAGGATGATAGAAAAACTACATGATATTTTGCCCCCATCAATAGGGCAGGCTGTAGGTATCACTGCTTCCACAGATATACATTAATAAATATGGTTATGCTCTATTATACTTATCATGATTCATCAAAATTTGTTTTAATTCATGGATGAATTACTTTTTTCTTGCCTTCTTCTCAATAATGTGTTTTTAGATACTGTAAAGTATATACATATATGCCTAATATATTTTTAGTGAGAATTATCTTGCCACCTCCTCTAAGAAATCATTAGATCAAATTATGTTGTTCCCTGCCTTAGGAGTGCTCAGGCAGTTGATAGATCAAATTTATGGAGTCTGTACATCTTGTGCAAGAGATTAAAGCTCTTGAAAGTCATATCAGAGAAATTTAATCAGTCAAACTTTGGAGGGAATTCATAGAAATTTAGGTGCTGGAGAGGCTTTTTTGAATTGTAAAGCTGGGATCGATTGGCTAAGGTTAGGACACCATAATAGTGCTTCTTTTCATAGGATGGTGAAAGTCACTAGGAATTCAATCAAATGCCTCTTTAATGACCAAGGGAATCAAATTGAGGATATGCAAGAAATATGCAATCTAGATATCTATAACTTTTAGAAAGTGCTTGGTACTGCCTTATGAGTTTTGTTAACTCTATTGCCGTTGCTCAGATTATGCAGTATGAGATTCCAATATGGAACAAAGAATCACTGATGCAGAGATTAAGCATGCCGTGTTCTCACTAAATGGAGACAAATCTCTTGTACCCAATTGATATGCAGCTCATTTTTTCAAATAGGCTTGGCATATTGTACAGAGAGATGTGCTTGCTGCCATTCATTAGTTTTTTCTCTTCATCTAAGCTTCTTGGGGAGGTAAAAGCTACTTTAATTACTTTTGAGTTCTTAAGATCCCTAGGCCCTCTAATATGACAGAATGTAGACCAATTTCTTGTTGGAATACAATATACATATGCATTACACATATATTAGTCAATAAATTGAAGAGTTGTCTTGATAAATTGATATGTTCCACACAAACTGCCTTGATACCTGGGAGGAGAATTGCTGAGAATGTCCTAGCTCAGGAATTAGTGAGGAATTATCATAGGAACCTTGGTCGATGTGCTATTAAAGTAGGGAAGGCCTATGACGTAGTAAATTGGAAGTTTCTTCCCAAAACTCTGACTAAAGTTGGCATCCCACAAAATTTATTGAATGGATTGAGGCTTGCATTACCTCTCCCCATTTTCCAATTGTCATTAATTTCTCTCTGGTGGGCTATATAAAAGGGAGAAGAGGCTTGGGGCAAGGTGATTCACTGTCACCATATCCTTTTTTTATCATAGCTATGCAAGTATTTTAGAACTGATGAGCAAGGTGGCTGAAATGAAGGTTCCATCCTAGATGTGAGAAAGTAGCCCTATCTCGCATGTGTTCTGCAAAAGATTTGATGCTTTTTGCAGTTGCTAAAGAAGGAACTGTTCAAGCTATTTAGCAAAGTAGAATTCGATTTTCATGTCATTGAAGACCAAATCAAGACATTGATTGTCAAAGAAAATCATAGGAATACATCAAGGTATAGATTGCTAGAAAAAAAATTGTATGTTTGACTTTGAAGCAATTAATATGGAATTCAAATTCAAATTCTGACTTCTTGTGTAATCTGCATTATAAATATAGTTTCCATTGTAATGTATTATCAAGAAAAGTGAACAAGAAAATGTAGCCATTTTTGGCTCTTGTTCCACGGATGTAGGCCACAAGGCCGAACCACGTAAACTACCTTGTTTTCTCTTTCTTTTTTCTCTATCACTTTATCAGAAATTTCTACATATTATCAGAGTGGGTCGATCTTACTTGAATCTCGTCAATTACATTGTCAATCTTTCTTTATTTTTCTACCTCCCCTTTCTTCCTAATTTTAATAGGAAATAGTTATGCTTCCTTGTGCATATTGGTAATTTTATCTTTACATTTCTTTTTTCTTTTTTTCTTTTCTTTTTTTTTTTGTTTTTTGGTAAACCGGAATTTCATTAAAAGCTAAGAATTACAAAGTCTAGGGTGTACAACACCCCAAGCATCAACTAAAAGTTGGTACAAAATACAAGGAGGACTAGGATGCAAAACAAGGGAATTTGGATTATGAATTCCTTCCTTGGCCAAAATGTCCGCACAATGATTCCCCTCACTGTGAATGTGGTCAATACAATGGCAAGACACTGATTTCTAGAGAAAATCATTAGATTAGTTAATAAGTCAAGCAATTGGTTGCAAAAGAAAATTATGGGATTGAAGCAATCAATATGTAATATAAATTCAAAGTATCGTTAACTTTTGTATGTAATTTCTATTATAAATATAAATTCCACATTAATGTATATTTAAGAAAATTAAATGAGAAAATGTAACCATTTGAGCTTGTCTCAATGGATGCAGCCATGCAGGCCACAAGGCTGAAACATGTAAAATGCTAAGGGTGAAGTGTTGTTCTCTAATGTGCCTAAGGTGCTGAAGACTAATTTTGGGAATTTTAAAGATGGCTCTATTCTTGTGAAATAATTAGGATTGCCCCTGATCTCTAGTAAATTGACTAATAAAGATTGCAAGTTGTTGATTACGAGATAACTGCCAAAAATCAATTCTCGGCTTGCTAATAAATTATCATTTGCTGGCAAATTACAGCTTACTCTGTTTACCATCAATTTTATCATATGCTGCATAGTTGCGCTCACTGTTTTATCATTTGCTGGCATTAATCGTGAATGATTCATACGGCCTTTCAAAACTGGTTTCTCAAAATGTTACAAAGTGGTTGTACCTTGCAACTGTATTTATTACAAGAATGAAACAAATGTATAGATGATAATACAGATGAAGTGAGGACAAGAAAATTGTGAGCATAAAGGTCTTATATTGCAAAGAGCATCTTTCATGTTTCTTTTTATTGATTATTCCATGCTCAAATTACAAGAGAATTAAGTACTAATAATGCCATTCGTGGCTTTGCAGTGCAAATGCATCAACCAGATTGGTTTGGTGCTGAAAACACTATAAAGCTTTTTATCAAACGAATTATTCAATTGTCACAAATAAACACCTAAAAACTACATTGAACCTCAACAAACATGCATTCTCCCTGAAATTCCATTTAATAACATCTTTATTTTCCTCTGGATTGAGAAGTTGTGGAAGGACATCTAACTACAGATGTATAAACTAATAGAAGCCAGGGGAAGATCTTGCAACTTGGCAGGTAAAAATATGCCCTTTTTTTCTAAGAGTTAGAGTTCAAATTTAATTTGAATTAAAATAGTTCATAAAGCTCCAAAACACAAGAAATCAGTGACAAAATTTTGAAAAAACTCCTAATGAGTTACTGTCAGGTTATATATAGTACAAAAATACAGTATGCAATTGCTTTGTAAATTCAAGCAGCAGCCAACATTAGTTAAATACTACACTCAAAATGAATAAACAATAGCATTTCTATTTAAAGCATAATACTTGGAAGTGCAATACAAAATCCATAAAAAAATAAAAGAAAGCACAATACCCACCACCAAAGAAAAAAAACAATATTTCCATAAATTGTGCTTACTCCAATACTAAATCCATTAAAAATAAAGTCAAATGGAACATCCCAACATTAGTAGAAAATATTTGAGTTCTCAAAACATGCTACCAGTTTTTGCAGACATCCTCCTCAAGAAGTTTTGGAGAACTGAAGGAAAGTTGACATGAAGTCTTGGATGCATTAGCACGAGTACCTGTAAGAACAATCATGTAGTGGAATGGAGTCATATATGTCACTCTGCAAACAATCAAAGAGAAACACACAAAGATAGCTGTAGCTCTAGGATCTCACCAACTCAACAGAGACTGCAACCTCTACTCTTGAGTTGCCAAAGTCACCCAGCACCGTTTGCATCCTCACAGCAATGATCCTCAATCGATCAAATCTCCATTTTAAGAACTTCACCTGTCTTCCTAGATGGTAATGGATCAAACTCTTCATCCAGTTCATCTTCATTTGCTGTATTAGCATGAGACAAGTTGGGATCCACATGAGGAGGAAGTCTTGGTCTCTTTCTATAGCGCCAACGCCCAGTTAAGAAAAGGCAGATAAATATTCCAGGTAATATTACTTGTGAAAAGCAAACCACCAATAGGAATATTATGTAAATCAAAATAGTAGTAGCAGGATTTGTCCAATTGCGTATCTTCTTAAACCAATTGATCATTGCAAGAAAACCAGTCAAGAGTATTGTGACTCTATCATAATTTGCTTTGCTTCTCCTTATGCTCCATGTTTGTGATCCAACATCTTGCATGTATTCAATGACCTCCTTCTTTAATGGTGGCTCAGAATTGCTTAACGTCAAAGAGACCAAGTAAACAACTTGTTGCCTTAAAGCATCAAGTTGATATACTGATAGTGGGCTTAAGTAGTGCATCTTAGGGAGCAGTGGTTGCAAATAAGTATTAATTGTATTAATCAAAGATGAAAAAGAAAATCTTACAGCCAATTGAACTTCTCCCATCTTTTTTTAACCCAGAAGCTTGTAGGACTACAAGTGGATAAGAAAGTGTATAAACACGATTCATCTCAAGTGTGGATAGGCGAATCCTTACCCTCCCAATCCTTTGATGCCATGGCCCTCGAACTAAATCCACTCCTTTTACATGACCATTATCAAAAACTCCAATTGAAATGACAGTACATGGATCATAAACATCCCAGTGTCCGCACCCACCGTGAGCCATATTTAGCCACACAATATGCATTTATGCGATTCTCCATTGGCTTCATTACTGACAACCCAAATAGCTTTCAAGATGCCCAAATGCAAAACACCAATGACAGGTCTCCATAATGGTTTTGTCGTTGGCCCAAGGTCATTGCTATATTAGGTGCACTCATCAAGAACACGGTACCTGATGAAGCATAACAATCCTCAGTGAGCTGATCGTCCACATGCACTCCAATTAGGGTACCTGAAGAATAAGATATCAAAGAACCAATAGAGAGTACCGGTGGGGTTGACAATAGGACCCTAAGAGGTCATCAGGCCTTTACCCATGCCATGACGAGGAGGCTCGGGCATTGTTGGGACCATCTCCTTCTGATCCGAACGGTCATAAGGACCTAGGACCTTCTTGCTATATTGGCCTTTGTCCGTCGGTTGTTTCCTCTTCTGGCCAACCTTCGTAGGAGAAACCGATAACCCACCTAATTGTTGAGCGCGAAGAGCAACAGCTTTCCTAATCTCAGCTTGCTTCTTCTTCCTAGCCTCCATCTCTGAAACCCAAACATCAATGGAAGAAATGAAATTAAGTTTCCATACCAAACTATTAAATAGAAAACCGACGAAAGATGAAACTTACGAGTTCAAGAGAAGGAATTGAGTCGTCAGGCTTCTGGTGAAGGTTCGAGCCCACCACAAAAAGCGTGGAGAGTGTCTAGTGTAATAAGGGCCTTCCGCGACCTCTGTTCAAAAGGGGTCACTAGTATCCGGTTAAGGAAGTCTTCTGTTCAGGGGTAATCGTTAGGCAAGCTTGGGCTGTAAAAAAAAAAATACCAAGTTAACTTAGCAATGATGTAGCAAACCGACGGTTAAAGTAACATGGCAAACAATTGGGAAACCGATGACTCACCAGACTTATCCATAATCCCCCAAGCATGGCCATAAGCCTCACCTATACTCTCCCACACTTTAGGTTTACATACCCAATTAACCCCCTAGACAAAGAAAAACCTACTCTTCCACAGTTGGTTGGAATCGGACATGTTTGATACTAGCCTCAGTGATGCCCAACAGCACACGAAGTTATAAAAACCCTTCAATGCCAAGATCTCTTAAGGCTTGTAGCAATTAAAAACTCCTCAAAAGGGAGGGCCCGACGGCCTCCACCCATCTATCCCTACAACACTTAAGCCCCTATGAATATCCTCCAAGCGTTAGGGGTTATCTGACAAACGGATATACCCAAGTGATCCGTTAACTGACGATGGAGATAACCAAGAGGCAACCTCAGCCCCACAATGAAAGCTGCCTCATAAAAACCGATGTCACTCAATTCCCCTATGTAACATTTCCCCCCCTCCTCCCCCCCCTAAAAGCCTTCTAAATGGAGATGTTGTCGAAAATCTAGAAACAAGGGCGGAGTCTATCAAAAACCTCCTTCGTCATTTTTGGAGGAAAATTGTTTACTAACCAAATTCGGGGAAGGACAATTTTTCTATGGCCCCGCCCCGATGGATTGGCAATACCTTCTTCCTTCGGGGGTGAATTTGCCGACGACTCTCTTTCAGAGCTAGATTGGTCATCTGACACATATTCGTATCCCGACGGGTAGACCTTATTGTCGCCTGATTCCAAATGCACTAACGATGAACGCTCAGTCATCGCTTCACTACTTCTTGACATTCCTTTACCTACAAGCGACAAATGGAAACTAAGATTCCACTCACATGTCTCCCAAACATAGAACCGAGGACTACTTGTCAAAATAAGGTAAGTAAAGTAAATCAAAAAAGAAAACTTATGTGATAGTAACAATGGCGGGGGTGAGCGAACCAACGGTTCTTTAAGGCAACCGATGAACTCAAAAAGTCAACGGAAGAAAAAAGCTCTGCTCAAGCACTAGAAAGTGAGAAACAACAAACAAGAGATTACAAGAGGCATTGAACTATTTATAGGGCGAAGAGACAAAAAAATTAAGCGACGCAACTATTCAGGTCACCCAATCAGAGATCGCCACATGTCACCTAGCATCCGTAAAAGACCCTTTCACCTCTATAGGTGGCATAAACCCCTTGGCAAGGTAATTAATGGCCATGAGACGTTTTGGTATACTCCATGACCTATTGGTTATCCTGATGAGCAACGGAGTATGGGGCAGTTAATAGGGGTATTTTTGACCATAAGAAATTTTTCTAACTCTTTTAACTTTCGAGCTTTAAGTCTTCCATCAATGTAAGAATATTTGTCAAGCCTAAATCCTATTTTTACCATAAGAGCACCTTTTGTACCGTTGCCCCAGTAGCCAGTTGGGCCCAAAGATAAACTAGCAAGACAATGTACATACCAAAGGGTGAAGGTACTAATGTGATGACAAGCACATCAACAGGTAAAGACGAACACTGACGAGGGTGACAAGCATGCCGATGGGATGACGAGCATACAGACGGGTGAAGGTACCGATGGGATGACAAGCACACCGACGGGTAAGGACAAACATTGACGAGGGTGACGAGCATGTTCATAGAATGATAAGCACATCGACGAGTAAGGACGAAAACCGACTAGGAATGGCAACGGGCAGGGTTCGGGGCAAGTTTCTTTATGCCCGAACCCACCCTGTGGGCCCATACCCGTTACCCAAATTCGGCCTGTTTAGTAAACGGGTGCTTTTATGTTTGCCCAAACCCACCCCGGTATGGCTGGTTAGGGCCCAATCTGTGGCCCAAATTGTGGCCTAATAAAAAATATATATATATATATATATATATTATATATCTTGAATTGAAACCTATAACATGGCCCAAACCAGAAAAAATAAATAAATAAAAATTTGCCCAAATTCAAGCCTATATGACATGGCCCAAATGCGTAACCAGCCCAAATACCATTACAAACCTATTAATTATAAATCAATAAATTACCTGTTAATTATAAATCAATAAATCATAGCTAAGATCATAAATCAATAAATTACCTGTTAATTATAAATCTATAAATCATAGCTAAGATCACTTGCTAAACATAAAAATTAGGGATAATTACAGTAAACCCATCTGTGCTATGACCCGTTTTCACGTTGCCTACCCATGGTTTAAAACTTTACACTTTACCCACCTGAGGTGCCTTCCGTTAGGAATCTGTTACCCACCTCTCCCTTTGCCGTTAGAAAAACACATTTTTACGAAAAAACAAACATAACAAAGATCAAAAAGTTCAAATTTTTTATTGCTTAAGAACTTCTTTGAGAACAAAAAACAAATCAACAGTGCAGCAAAACAAATCCAAAAAATGATGTCACCAGATTTTTGTAGTTGCTTTACGTCGTCCAAAGCTAACCACTAATCCAAAACCCAACTTCAGCAACATCGTATTCATGGATTTAACATTTTAACTTTTCAAATTTTCAATTCAAAGCTTAAAAATTAAAAACCCACACAAGTTCTTTCCTCTCCTCTCATTTCATTTTCTTTCCCTTCTCCACTGTTCCCTCCTTCTCTTCCTTCTCTCAGACGCTCTCAGGTCTCTCTCTCTAAACCTTTTCATCACTTTTAATAATTTTTCTGGTTATGTTTCAGTTATTGTTGTAACAAAGTTAACTTTTTGTTTGAGAAAATTACCCAGATCTGTTTTACATCATAAGTTACAAACCAAATCTGATCTGGGTTGGTGAAAAAGTTTGGTAAAGGAAGCTTTTCTGGGAACAAAGGGCTATGTGGGTCGGTCGAGTCCTTTACCTGCCGGCGACTGCATCGGCTCAGACGATGCCATCGAACCCGAGCTCCTCCTCAGCAGCGAGCTCCTCCATCGGACCTCCATGGCCGACCCTTCAAGCTCCCACAATAAATCTCACCGAGCTCTCTCTCTCACTCTAAACCCAAGCTCAGTCTCTCTAAGCTCTCGGCCTGAGCTCTCTCTAAACCCCTGTTCTCTCATCTCTAAAACTCTCTCAAACGACTGTGACTTCGATCCGCCTATCTCTCTCTCTGCTATCTTATTTTCTTTGTTGCGGGTGTAGTGGGTCTGTGTTTGTGTTGCTAGGTGTGGTGGGTCTGGGTTTTGAAGAGGGGTTTGCTTTGGTTTTGGTTTGAGATTGGAGAGCCTGAAAGGATTTTTGTGAAATTAGAGTAGAGCACTTTCAAGCGTAGGATTTTTGTAAATGTTTTTAGGATTTGTTCGAATATGAAATTTTCATTCGGGTTGATTGGCTCAAGACTGTTCATACCAAGAGCAAGTGTGTTCTTGAACCCAAGCTACAAAACCCCCCGATCTTGTTTGTTTGAGTTTTCTCTGTTATTTTTTGTTTTTAGAGGAGAGAGACATAAAAGTGAAAGACATAAAAGGAGATTGCTTTTTAGGTAAAGAAACAGCTCAGAGTAAAGATTTAAACCAATACATGTTTGAATAACCCATTGAACAAGATTGATTTGTGTTTTGTTCTCAAAGAAGTTCTTAAGCAATAAAAAATTTGAACTTTTTGATCTTTGTTATGTTTGTTTTTCTGTAAAAATGTGTTTTTCTAACGGCAAAGGGAGAGGTGGGTAACAGATCCCTAACGGAAGGCACCTCAAGTGGGCAAAGTGTAAAGTTTTAAACCACGGGTAGGCAACGTGAAAACGGGCTATAGCACAAGTGGGTTTACTGTAATTATCCCTAAAAATAAAATAAATCCAACAATTCCAATAAATAAGTCCAACAAGTCCAAGAAGCTAATCAAACAAGTCCAACAAGTCCAAGAAATTAAAAAGTTACAAAATAAATCCCACAAGTTTAGGATAATTACAAACCAACAAGTTAATCCAACAAGTCCATGAAATTAAAAAGCTACTAAATTGATACAAGTCTAATCCTCCACAGCTGTGACACGACTCTCATCTTCTTCATTAGGCTCCCCATCATCAAGAATTGATTGAAGTGTATAATCTCCCAGCATAGTTGACCTACAATAACAATGAATTAAAAAATAGAATAAACTTCATTGAATAATAACTAACAAATATGAAAATACAATTTTAATTTTATTTTATAAATACAAATTATACAATTGCTAACCTTTGATTTCACTCCATAACCAATTTTGAGCACACATCATTGCTTCTATAGTTTTGGGATGAAGTCGATTATGGTGTGGACTTAACAGTCTCCCATTAGTGCTAAAGAAAGATTCCGAAACAACAGTTATGACAAGAATGACTAAAATATCTCTTGCAATCCTTTGTAAAATAGGATTCTTCAGACCATTACTTTTCCACCATGCCAAAATATCAAAGCCCTCAGTTCTCTTCAACACTCCCTCATCAATAAAATGATCAAATTCCATTCTAGCACTCACATGTTTCTTTGAAGTACTTGAACTATTGTTAACAAACAAATCACAAGATGACATTGCCCCATTCAACCTAAATTTAATTTGTGCCACATCATTTGAAATACTTGCAGGCATATAAGAGCTTCCTTCATTATCTACAGGGTACTCATTTACATCTCAATACTCATCAAGCAATTTATAATAAAGATTCTTAATTTTTTTAATCTCCAAATCAAAATTATTACCATAAATGTTAGAATAATAAAACTCCAACAACTTCATCTTATATCTTGGATCCAAGATGGCAGCAACAGCCATAACGACATTAACATTAGCCCAATAAGAATTAAATTTAGCAAGCATTCTTTCTATCATTCTACTTATCATCTCATTTGTAGACAGACTACATTCATTCAATGTTATTTTCAACTCACACACCAAAGTAAAATATATATTAGTTGTGGAGTACTTACAACTAGAAAATAACTAAGTCACACTATAAAACAACTCCAATCTCCCACAAATATCTTTGGCTACCTCCCAATTATAATCATATAGCAAACAAGTATAAGATGCTTCACGTTTAGCCAAACGAGAGAAAACATCTTTATAAATCAATGCATTAGAAAGCATTAAGTAAGTTGAATTCCAACGTGTCTTACAATCTAAAACCAACTCTTTGGTGCATTGAACACGTAATTGACATGTATTTTCATCAAATTTCTACATCCTTTTTGGTGAACCAGTCCAATAAATCACATTATTACGAATCCTTTCAATACCATCACCAATAAGAGACATCCCATCTTGAACAATCAAATTCAAAATATGTGCAGCACACCTTATATGCAACATAGACTCACTCAACATAAGAGAACTAGTATCAAGCTTGTTTAATAGAAGTCTTATCATGGCATCATTAGTACTACAATTATTAACAATTATTGTGGACAAGTTCTTATCAATGTTCCACTCTAAAAAACAATCAACAAGGACATCAGCAAGAACATCTTTGGTGTGCGGAGAAGGAACATAAACAAACCCAGAAAAATAATAGGAATAATTATAACATAACTCAACAAACACTATGATCAATGACATATGGTACAATTCATATGGTTTAATAAATTTAACATTCATAGATCAAAGAATTACCTTAAAACCAGGCTTTGCAACATCCAAGTGTGATCGATAAAGTGAGCAGAAATGACCATGAATCCTCTGTTTTTGTTACTCAAAGTCCACATATCAGTTGTAATTGTTATCCTACTTCCATTCATGTCCGTCATCTTCAAAACTTTCTCCATCTCATTATCATAGATTTTAAGAATGTCACTCTTTAAAGTGTTTCTTGAGATAAGTTCAAACAAAGGTTGAAGGGAACCCACAAATTCTCTAAACCTAATATGGTCAACCATTGAAAGTGGGTATTCATGTAGGATGACCATACAATCAAGATTACTCCTCGCTTTGACTTAATCATACTGGTAAGGATTTAAACTCATCATTTCATCCACCTTATTTTGTTGTTTAATTAATACTTGTTGTCGCATATCCCTTATATCTTTAAACTTCAACCATGAACATCCTTCAAAATGATTACGCAAATGACTTATGCCTTGGCTAGAATCACCCAAGTAAAGCTTGCCACAATGATGGCATTGGGCTTTAGATTTCTCATCAAATTTCTTCCTTATAAAATGCTCCCAGACATCTGAGGTACACTTTCTCTTTCTACTTGTATCCACATCCTCATTTGTAGCCTCTTACTCTCCCTCTTCTTCTGTCTCTTCTTGTTCCTCTACCTCTAGGTCCTCTATCACTAAGTCGACCATCGGGAATTTCAGAC
This sequence comes from Lithocarpus polystachyus, assembly GCA_033629205.1. Taxonomy (NCBI): domain Eukaryota; kingdom Viridiplantae; phylum Streptophyta; class Magnoliopsida; order Fagales; family Fagaceae; genus Lithocarpus; species Lithocarpus polystachyus. The sequence goes on along the minus strand of CM066168.1, from coordinate 32,223,077 downwards.
TTCTAATTGGTTCAGAAGTTTAGGAGTTAGGAATTCTATCAATCAAAACAAATATTCACAAATTCATTATTACACATACTTATTGTTTAATGGGCACAAATTCATAATTACACATGTTCACAAATTCTATGAATCTAATCATAATTAAACATGATTAACTTCAAATTCAAACACTTAGTCATTGTTTAATAGGCATAAAGGTGATGGTGATCCTGAAAGTGAGTTGGTAGAAGGCGACAATGGTGAAGGTGGCCGTGAAAATGGTGAAGGAGACCGCATAGTTGGCAAGGGATAATGTGTGGTTCTCAAGGGAGATCCGTTTAGTGAAGGAGAACCAGATTTTTTTGTGTCTCCCATTTCCCTTGTAGACACTGCATTCACAACAAACACAAAAAACAATAAACACAATTTCTTCCACTGCATTAACAATAAGCACAAAAAAAAAATCATTCAAACCTCAAAAACCCTGTTGCATAGTGGTCACTTCCTTTGCAAATTTGTAAGACAAACCCAAAAAATCAACTACAAGCCAGCTAGCCCTAAACATTACTTAAACATTGACTTGAGAGTGACAGAGACACCAATAGCCCTAAACATTACAATGAAATACAAACCAACTACAAACACAAATTAAAAACACAAACAACAAGATTAAAAAAAAAAGATTCAAAATCAGAATTTGCGTTCCAAACTTCCGATTTATGAAATTAAGAGCAACAAAAAAAAAAAAATCCAAAGGCCTAATAATTTAAACCTAACCCATCAACAATCCAAATGCAATTTAAGACAATAAACATGATCATCAAAAAACAATACCCAATGATGTCATTAACAAACCCAAAGTTATTAAAAAAAAATTGGACTAAACAATATGATCGGTGACCTAATCCCTTAATTTTTAACATTGAATCGCGTTTAATCGCAAGTTATTTTACTAAAAATAACATTTTATAAATTATTAAAAAACAAATAAATAACTAAGAAGCCCCTTTCATGAAATAAAATATAAATTGTAAACATAGAGCTTAAGGGATTAGATGGAGGGCTGTGAGCAACGAACCTATGACAAACTTAAGTGTTGGCGGTGACAGAGCTTGAGGGTCGGTAGTGAGATTGAGTAATGGCTTACGATGACAAAGCTTGAGGGTGAGACTTGAGAGTGAGTGAGAGGGGTGGCCGAGTTGGCTAAGTGAAATGAGGGGGAATTAGGGTTTATAAGTTTTTATATATATATATATATATGTGTGTGTGTGTGTGTGTGTGTGTGTGTGGTTTTTTTGGTAATTTTACATTTAAGCGGGTCAAGTCTGGGTCCGAGTTTGGGTAGGGTATTACCAAAACCTAAACCCGACTCAGACCCACTTCGGGTTTTATATTAAAAACCCATACTCGACCCCTACTGTTTATCGGGTTAGGTAAAACCTGACCCATTAGGGTCGGGCCATGGATCGGGTAACAATTGCCATCCCTAACATCGACGAGGACAACGAGCATATCGACGGGTAAGAACACTTGTCCTCCACAGTATATGTGTGTTCCCCACTCATGTATCCCAGTATGGAAAGAATTTGTACTTCACATCCGAAGACCCTACTACATGTTCGTATTATCTTCCTTGTATGGGAAGAAAAGCCCTAAAATCTCAGGTCCTTAACTCCAAATCTTCTCTATAAGGAAAGATCCTACATTTAAGGAATCTTGGTATGCCCTACGCCACTATATAAGTACTAAGCCTCCTTTCCCTTAAGGCATGTGAAATATCCTAGCTCTTGCATTATTGAGTTTTTGGAGATCCTTCTATCACTAACTTAACCTTCGAATGGTCTTTTGCCGGCACCTCACAGGTGCTATCCATTGCTTCTTTGTTCTTTTATTCTTTAATATCTGTAATTGGAGCGTGTGTGGACGATTAGTTCATTGGAGATTTTTGTGCTTCATTAGTACCCACCATCCATAGATATCCTCATATTAATTTTACTAGCAAACTTGACTTGCTTTTGTTCGGCCTTTAATTCTTCAAGCATTTCAAGATTTTACCACTTATAATCTACTCCTTATAATCTTTTATCCATCATATGAGAAGGAAGGAAGTTTAAATATCACATGAACATGTATTGAGGTTCATTAACTCTCAATAGATAGACATGTATTAAGAAGGTATTAGGACTTGCAATTTCAGTTTTTCTTGAGTAGTCTTGTATCTTCAACAATACCACTTGTTATTCAAATCAAGGTCTTATTGAACACACATAAAAACTAACACTCAATTACATAAAAAGTGCATTTTGCCTATAGGATATGTCAATCACATAAAATATGAACCTTACAAATCTCAACTTAATATCAAACAATGGTTAACGACATGGATGGACCTTTTAACACAAACTGTATTATAAAGTTTTGTTCCAAACATGTTCAGAGCTTTTGGCTTCAATCCCCAATAAATAACATGTGCTCCTATCATGTACATTGCATATAATTCATTTGGTTAGTTGGGTTAAGTAAGTCATGTGTATTATATATGATAATGACTCATATTATCTTCCTATCGGGAGTTGAAATCAATGGCATTAAACATGTTTAAAGCCAAACTTTTTCCAACTTATGATGAGTATGGTTACAACTTTGTGCTTTTTGCCTTTTGTCTTAACTTGATTTTAATAATATAATTTTAATTTTTTTAGAAACAAGTTAACTTTTAACTTCTTCTTTTTTTTTTTTTGTCTCACATTATGCAAATAAGTTATCGAAAATAAATTGTTCTCAAATGGATACTTATTAATATAAAATTAAAGTTTTGTTTTTGGCTAAAAAATCATTTTTATATCTAAAGTTTGCATGAAGTTCATTTTTCATCTCTAAATTTTAAAATATTTATTTGTCATCGTTAAACTATTCAAACATTTCACCATTCATTCTTTAACTATTGTGTCATTCATATTTTAATCCCTAAACTATTAAAAATAGCTCTTTAAAAAGTTTAGGAACTAAAAAACAAAATTTATAAAATTTTAGAGATGAAATGAAATACGAATTTTTTTTGTTTTTTTTTAAGAGAAAAAAAATTTAGGGACAAAAATAATCCTTTAGCAAAAAAAAAAATATATATATATATAAAATCTAAAATTAAACATATAAACCTTTTATCTATACTATTATTTAAGGGGCTTTTCCTGTTTGGACCAGATTTGTTTTTAATTCCAAAATACCCTTACACCTCTAGGTTTAAATAGAGACAATATTAAAGGATAGTCTGGTAAAAATACATGTCTAACTTGCACTAAAATATTACCTACAAAATAGGAATACTTTTCTACTAACCCACTTCTTCAAAGTAACTATATGTTCATTTATTTATTTTTTAAATAGAAAAATGAATATGAATTATCAAATGTTTTACTCTAACGGACCCATGTTTTACTCTTAAAAACAGATTTTATTATGTCAAGTGTCAACAACGTTTTGCACTTTTCAATTACCAACCAAATTTTTTCCCCCTTTTTACAACCGATTAAATTTATCATGTTTTATTGTTTTACTCCTAAAAAAATGATTTTAATTTGCCAACCACGTTTTCCACTTATCGAATTAGTAAATTCAAAAATTTTTTCCCTCTTTCAACAAATTGTAAACTAAATTCAAACTTTTTAAGAGATAAACTTATACAATTATTTTTTTATTAGCAAAAAACTTATATAATTATCACAACAATTGCTAACCATGTTTTCCACTTTCTCAATTACCAACAAAAAAAAAAAAAAAAAACTGTCACTTTCTAATCCTCATTTGTCTCTTGACTTCTCACCAATAAACACATACATGGTAGTTACCTCTCTTTTAAAAAAATTCTTTGAAATTTCAAAATTCAAGCAATCAATAACTCCCAATATTTTTCACCAATCAAAACTAAAATTGGGTAACACATGTGAGATTCAAGTATTAGTTTTTCTATTTTCTTTGCTCCTTTGTTCTTTAAAAAGAACAAAGTTGTGAGGTTCTCAGGTTTGTCTATTTAACTCTGTTGGATTTGATTATTCATTTCATTTATCATCAATCGAATTCAACTTAAATTCGTAGTTTTTTTGTTCGATCTCCATAAATTATTAGGTTTTCATTTTCATTTTCTTTTCTTTTGTGAGTTCGTAGGTATAAAGGAACCTTTTGAAGCAACCCAAGTTTGAGAACAAACTTTAAGATGAGCAGACAAGGTATAGTTTGAATTTGTGTTTTCAAATTTTGTAGCTTTAATGGATTGGTAATTTTCCTATCTATGATTCTATATAGGGTGAAAATGGTTCAAATTTGTTCTTGAAGGGTTTTAATACTTAGTTTGTTTTTTTATCCATAAACATGTACTTTCAAAAAATATTTGTTGGTTAAACATAAATAAGAATGGATTTTTTAAAAGTGAAAATCTTATGTCAATTTAAACAGTTTATTTAATTTAATAAAAATTTCAGCTGTTGTAGAAAAAGAAATTCAAACAAAAAGTCAGCATTAGGATTCAACAGAATGGTACATTTACAACTAATTTATAGGACTGAAATGAAAAACTCCCTTCACATATTTTTCAACTATTTTCTTTTCCTTTTTTTTTCATTCAAAACTTCACTGAATTTGTTTCCAATATTTAATATCTTCTTTACTTTTTTTTTATTGCATTAAAATACTCTCTTTTTTATTTTTTTGGAAATTTGGATTTATGTTGTTTTTAGGTGACTGAGAACCTTGGAAAATGAATGGAAATTTGAAACGTTTATTATTCATTAATTGTTGAGGATTCTTTCTTCTAGCAACCAAAACCGTATTATTAGTAACTCACTTTTTAATTTATTTACAGGTGTGCGTACCAAAAAGAGCTTGTTGGGCCAGACGCTCTCTCTTGGGCTCAATTTATTTGTAGCGTGGGCTCTGTTTTTCCTACAATGGGAAGCTCAGTCCGTTGAGGCCCATTTAGCTCACTTACTTCTCGATCAGTCCGTTCTCCTTTCATCGATCTCCACTCCCTCTGTACCTCTTTCTCCTCTCCTTCCACCAGCCCCCCTCTTCTTCACAGCTCTTTCTTATTTATAGCTTTCACTGGGTGGAGGTGTTATGATTATTCCAATCAATAGTGGAAGAGAGGGTCCAATGTTATCGTTGTTAAGTGGGAATTTGGTAGTTGAGCAGCAAAGTGGCTTGGGAATTTGCTCTTCGTTGCTGTGTTATGCACGGCTACGAGTTCATAGGTGTTTTACCGACCAATCTGAACATCACGCTTCCCCGTGAACAAACACTTATGGTAATACTAATTGCTACCCTATGGTCGGGTAACTTACCGACCAAGTGAAAATGAAAGGATACTGTGTGCAACGGAGTTCCCGTCAGCGATACAAACCCGTTTGGGAGCCCAATACTGTCCGGCCCGGCCCAGTTTATTAGGGACTGTTCGGGCCCCATGTGCCACGTGGCGATAAGTTATGCTCGGCCCACATGAAGGCTTGGGCCCGGACCGTACACTAGCCCCCCCTTGATTTGTACCCGCTTGCCGGGGACGAATCAAGGTAACCCGGGTGCTGCTTTTGCATTTGAAGGCGAAGGAGTTTTGATACTGAAAGGTTAGTAGGCAAAACTTTAAGGCGCCCTGAAAAGGCGCGTCACTCCAGCCAGCTGCTCTATCCATCATTATTGCCTGACGGTTCGCGAACCGAGGCGCTACAAGTGAAAAGCTGCAACTTTTCTCGCTCCTTCCCTCTTCATTAAATGACGCTCATCATTGCTTTCCTCACACCTATAAATAATCCATTCTAAGTCGTTCCAACACTTTTATTCCCCTCAATTCCTGAATTTCCTCTCTACCGAGCATTCATTTGAGTGGTCATTCCCCAGCCCAGAACACCCCTTTCCTATAGTCCCAAGTAAGTTCTCTGCCTCTCCTTTCTACTTTTATCTCTTCCTTTAGCTTCCATTCTTAGTTTCAATACTTTTTAGAATGGGTTATGCTCATTTGTTGAACACCGAAGCGTCTCTAGCCTCCTTTAGGCGGACATTCAACATCCCAGAGGATGTGAATGTTGCGTATTGTCACAAGAGCGAAATTGCTCTACACAGAGGACCCAACATTGCTTTTTTTCCTTTAATGGCCATCCTAGAGGGCGGGGTTAGGTTTCCCGTGAACCTCCTGTTACTTAGCACCCTTAGGTTTTACGGACTATCTCCCGAGCAACTTCCTCCCAACTTTTACCGGGTAGTTAGTTGTGTTGACCGATTGAACCGGATTTATGGTTTACAACTGGATCATAATGATATAAATCACATGTATAGCTTGTGCGGAAGTAAGAGGACCAACTATTATTTGAAGGTCAGAGACATGAGGGTACGGCTGATCTCTTGCCTACCCGATTCTAATAAAAATTCCGCCGGGGAATTTGTCCGGGTGAGCGGCAACTGGTTTGCCGATGATGCTCCCTGCCCCCTTTCTCGGCGCGAAGTTGGTTCGTACCGCACCTCAACCTCCCCCTAATTTTTCCCTTTATTATCATTATTGTCCTTTTATCTTCTCCTTATTTTTCATTCTTGTCTTGCTTGCAATGGGGCCTGATTGATTGTCTCCTTCTTTTACAGACGGAAGAGTGTTCACACCGGACATCAGATCAGTGCATGTGAAGGATCTTAATTTCGTGCTAAGGTCCGAGATTTTCGTACACACAGACGGGCAACTCCGGGCATCCCATCTAATTTTGGGCTGTACACCCGCCTACCGAACTTGGCAACCATTCTCTCAGGCTCTCTTGGTAGATAGTCCCCTGCTCTCTTATATTGACGTTCGGCACGCCAACTTCCTACCCCCTTCACTAACCGTAGGAGAAGCCCGAGATATCAGCCCTCGTTACACAACAGCCGACGACCTCCCCCCCGTCCGTGACGAATCTGCCGAGAGAGTTTCTCGGTTGCTAAGGGAACGAGCACACGTTCCAGTTGATCAAGGCAACACCGAGTCCGAGCTACCCCAAACCCACATCGCTGAAGGTATCCGAACCACTACCCCTGCTGACGAGATGGTTACCAGAAGGACGCTGACTGTTGACCGTTTTCTTCCCGGCCCGAGGCAACAAGGCCAACAGCAACAAACCCGGGCCCGAGACCGTTCCCCTCCTCCTCCGCCTGCCAGACAAAAGAAGAAGCAACGTGTTGAGGACCCCCCTCCCGGGAGGCAAGGTGATGCCTCCTCCAAGACCCCTCCCCGCCCCTCAGGCGGTATTGTGATACGCGAGCCTGCCGGTAGCTCCCAGCCCGCCATCCGGGGAGTTGCTGGGCGGGCTTCCTCTTCCAGGCAGGCGCCCGGTTGGCAGCTGACCTTCTTGCTGGGAAACGAACCTCTGCCGGCCACAGCAAGCCTACGGCTATGGGCACAAGGAGAGGGTGGCCGAGTAGCTCACAGCTTAGCTAGTGGTTTGATGCTGCCCGCGGACGTCCAGTTTTTCCGGGACGGCACTGAAGAGTCCATAGCCAAGCGGCTCCAATGGCACACCATAGCGGTGAATTCTCTTGCCATGTTCTCTCTCAATTCAATTAGCATGTACTTACCTCTTTGTTTCCTTTTAAACTCGCCGATACTGTGTCTCAGGCCGCGCAAATTACTCATGTGCTCGGGGAGAGAATGAGCGAGCTGGCCGAGGACGCCGAGCGGGAGAAGGCGCTCAGGGAAGTGGCTGCTGAGACGGCACGGGAGAGGTCTACGGCTGCCGAGAATGCCGAGAGGAGGGCGTAATCGGAGGAGAAGGCTAAGCAGTAGGCTGAGAGGAAGGTGGCTGAGCTGGAAGAGAAGTTAAGTGAGTCTGAGCTGAAACTTGCACAAGCCGAGAGCCTGGCAATGGCCCATGCTGACGAGGTGGCCGACCTCAAGGTGACCTTGGAGGCGTGCGAAGAAAAATGGTACAACGAGGGCTTCGCGGACGCTGAGAACTCCGTGGAGCCCGTCGTTTCACAGGCCAGGGCTCACGGCTTTGAAGAGGGTTGGTTGGCCGACCTACGAGCAGTCGGTGTGCCCGGGGACTCCCCGTTCTGGATTTCTGAAAACATTCCTCGACCTACTTCTCTCAACCCGGTTCAGAGCCAAGCAATTCCTGCCGATGAGGAGGACACTCCGAGCATGAGGGAGCTGGTCCGGGCCATTGATACTCATGTTGAAGACCTCGACCTAGAGGTATCCAGCGCCCTCAATGCTCCTGGTGAGGAAGAGTTACGGCAACTCCCCTCTGAGGAGAACCAAGGACGAGAAGTGATAGGCTCATCTCCACCCTCTCCGCTCAATCCTGCGACTTAAGTTTGTTTGTGTTTTTATGTTAACGTTTATTTGCTTTATTTGCCTAGGCACCGGGTTGTGGTGCCGGAACAATCTTAGACTCATCGTACAATACTTGCTTTACTTGCCTAGACGCCGGGTTGTGGCGTCTGTACAATATTTTATTTCTTGGTTTTATCTATACTTATTCCGGTCTGTTTAGCTATTAAGGTGCTTAATTTGATTGTTGCATGCTCGTACTTGTTGCACATTCTGTATTTAACTTGATTGTTCCGTGAAGACGGTTAGAATTTGTTCAACCAACCCCTCGCATGATGGTTTAGTTGTTGAATTTAATCGTTCGGTGACAAGGATCAGTTCGGGGCGATTATTGCTCGGCAAATAGATTGTACCGAAAATATTTTTCTGCATTTAGGAATTTTACTTCTAGAACTCCACCTTTACGGTGACCATGTTTGAGCCAAGGACAAGTTTATGTCTTTAGGAACTTTGCTTTTAGGTTTCCACCTGTCCAGTAACCGTGATCGCACCGGGGACAGGTTTCTGTCCTTAAGAGTTTTTTCTTCTATTAGGTTTCCACCTGCCCGGTGAATGTGATCGAACCGGGGACAGGTTTCTGTCCTTAAGAGTTTTTTCTTCTATTAGGTTTCCACCTGCCCGGTGAATGTGATCGAACCGGGGACAGATTTCTGTCCTTAGAATTTTTACGTTTAGGTTTCCACCTGTCCGACGAATGTGATCGAACCGGGGACAGGTTTCTGTCCTTAAGAGTTTTTTCTTCTATTAGGTTTCCACCTGCCCGGTGAATGTGATCGAACCGGGGACAGGTTTCTGTCCTCAAGAGTTTTTTCTTCTATTAGGTTTCCACCTGCCCGGTGAATGTGATCGAACCGGGGACAGGTTTCTGTCCTTAGAAATTTTACGTTTAGGTTTCCACCTGTCCGGTGAATGTGATCGAACCGGGGACAGGTTTCTGTCCTTAGAAATTTTACGTTTAGGTTTCCACCTGTCCGGCGAATGTGATCGAACCGGGGACAGGTTTCCGTCCTTAAGAGTTTTTTCTTCTATTAGGTTTCCACTTGCCCGGTGAATGTGATCGAACCGGGGACAGGTTTCTGTCCTTAGAAATTTTACGTTTATTTTTCCACCTGTCCGGTAAACGCGATCGAACCGAGGACAGGTTTCTGTCCTTATATAAGGAGTTTGCCGGCGGGCAATACTGCGCCAACTGTGCATTTTTGTGTCCACAATAAGTAAAAATGAACGCAGGATAATAAATAGATCCATAGTTTCTTTCAGAATTCCTTAACAATCAAATTTCTTCAGGTTATGAACGTTCCATGGCCGAGGAAGGGGTTTCTCGTCTAAGCTCTCCAGATAATAAGCCCCCTCCCCAGCTATTGCGGTGACCCTGTACGGTCCTTCCCAAGCTGCAGCCAGCTTCCCGGCGTTGGTATCACGCATGTTACCCACGGCTCGTCGCAGAACTAGGTCCCCTGCATCGAACTCTCTCGACCTTATCTTTTGGTTGTAGCGGCGAGCCATCTTCTGCTGATACCCGGCAAGCTGTATTAGGGCGGTGTCTCTGAACTCCTCTAGCAGATCTAAACGCTGTGCCAGCATCTTATCGTTCTGACCGGTGTCAAAACCCTTCACCCGCGCACTGCACAAATGCACCTCGGCCGGGATTACGGCCTCTGCCCCGTAGGCCAGGGAAAAAGGGGTTTCCCCAGTAGATCTCCGGGGTGTCGTTCGATATGCCCATAACACGTTAGGGAGCTCCTCCGCCCACCGGCCTTTCGCTCCGTCTAATCTCTTCTTCAATCTGCTCATAATCGTCTTGTTAACGGCTTCGGCTTGACCGTTGCTCTGAGGGTAGGCCGGTGTCAAGTACCTGTTCTTGATACCCAGGTTGCTGCAAAATTCGGGAAATGCCCGGCTATCGAACTGTAACCCATTGTCGGATACGAGACAGTACGGTACCCCGAACCTCGTCACTATATTTTTCCACACGAACTTCTTGACGTCTGTGTCTCGAATGTTTGCTAATGCCTCAGCCTCAGTCCATTTGGTAAAATAATCCACGGCTACGAGGACGAACCTCCGGTTTCCCGTAGCCGGGGAAACGGACCGATAATATCCAGCCCCCATTGGGCGAAAGGCCAGGGACTGCTGACAGGGTTGAGAGGTCCTGCCGGCTGATGGACCGAGGGGGCGTGCCTTTGGTATTTCTCACATTTCCGTACATACTCGACTGCATCTTTTTGCATCTGCGGCCACCAGAATCCTTGGGTGATTGCCCGGTGAGCCAATGAACGTCCTCCCACATGACTACCGCATACCCCATCATGTAACTCAGTCAATAGTTCGTGCACCCGATCGGGGTGTAAGCACAACAGGTATGGTCCTCCATAAGATCTCCGGTACAATTTCCGATCTGTTGATAACCAATACCTGGCTACTACACGACGAATCTTCTCGGTTTCCTTTTCATTGCCCGGGATCTGATTATTAGTCAGGAATTCGATGATAGGGTCCATCCAACATGGTCCGGCACGGGTGATGCTGTCGATGCCTACTGTGGGGCCTGTAGCTTCCCCTACTTCTAGGATGCTGGGCTCCTGTACAAGTTCTACCTTGATCATCCGTGGTACATTTTCGGTTAGTGCCGAGGCCAGTGTGGCCAGCGAGTCTGCATGTCTGTTTTGTCCCCGGGGAATCTGGGCTATTTTCACTGTCTGGAACTCAGCCATGACCCTTCTTGCCAGCTGCAAATACCTCCTCATTCTGGAATCTTTGGCCTCAAAGCTTCCCTGCAGCTGGTTGACAACCAGCCGCGAATCCGAGTATACTTCGACGCTCTTTGCTCCTAACCTCGCCGCAGTTCTCAGGCCGGCAAGCAGTGCTTCATATTCTGCTTCGTTATTGGAAGCCTTAAATCCGAGTTTAAAGGAATGTTCCAACCAAATCCCTTCTGGTGTGATCAAGACGATCCCGGCTCCGGCCCCTGTTGAGCTTGAGGCGCCGTCCACATAGACCTTCCACGGTGGGGAGACCACCTAGCAAACCATTCCCCCTCCATTCTTGGGGGAGAACTCGGCCACAAAGTCTGCCAACACTTGACCCTTGATCGAATTCCTCGGCCTGTACCTTATGTCGAAGGCACCAAGCCGGGTCCCCCACTTAGCTATCCGACCTGTGAAGTCTGATCTTCTCAATAAGGACTGCAAAGGGTACTCGGTTAACACATACACGGTATGGGCTTGGAAGTAGTGCGGCAACTTTCTAGTACCGTGCACTAGGGCCAACACCAGCTTTTCCAAGGGCAAATACCTGGTTTCCGCATCGACCAAAGTCTTGCTAATGTAATACACGGGACTTTGAGTATCCCGGTTCGTTAAGAGTACGGCACTGGCCGCGTGTTTTGAAACCGAGAGGTACATATATAAATCTTCTCCGGGCAATGGTGCGGTCAGTACAGGGGCCCGCGTCAGATACATTTTCAAATCTTGGAATGCTTCGTCACACTTCTTGTCCCATTCAAACCCTCTCCATTTCTTCAGTAGTTGGTAAAAGGGACGGCACCGGTCGGCAAACTTTGAGATGAACCGGTTAAGGGCGGCCAACATCCCAGTTAGAATCTGCACCTCCTTTGGGCGTTAAGTTCATCACGGCCCCGATTTGGTCGGGGTTGACCTCTATTCCCCGGGTATTGACTAGATATCCCAAAAATTTTCCTGCTCCCACCCCGAATACACACTTTTCAGCATTAAGGCGCAACCGATGTCTCCGGAGGATTTCAAACACCCCAAGGAGATCCTCATTGTGCCCGGACTCGCGTTTGCTTTTGACGACCATGTCATCTATGTATACTTCCACCGTGTGTCCTATCTTATCACGGAACATCCTCGTCATCATTCGCTGATAGGTGGCCCCGGCATTCTTTAGACCGAAGGGCATCATTGTGTAGTGATAGTTGGCTTCCGGCGAGATAAATGCCGTCTTCTCCTGATCTTCAACTGCTAGGGCTATTTGGTGATAACCCTGGAAAGCGTCCAAGAAGCTCATCCTAGGGTGTCCGCATGTGGCGTCCACCAATTGGTCGATCTTCAGCATTGGGAATGGATCTCTCGGGCATGCCCGGTTCAAGTCCGTGAAATCTACACAAACCCTCCACTTACCGTTCTTCTTCTTCACCACCACCGTGTTCGCTAACCAGTCCGGGTAGAAGACCTCCTTTATTGCCCCTGCTTCCTTCAATTTTTTTACTTCCACTTTCACTGCCTCGACGTGCTCCTTCGTTGATCTTCTCGGCCGTTGCCTTTTAGGGGTTATGGTCGGGTCGGTATTGAGACAATGAACGATGAAATCGGGGTCTACCCCGAGCACCTCATACGGGCTCCAAGCGAATATATTCACATTTTGGACAAGAAGCAGTGATGTTTCTACCCTTTCCTCGTCCGTCAAGCTGGCCCCTATCTGGAAGTACCTGCACTCGTCTGGCAACAGCCTCACTCTGATCAGTTTCTCTGTGGGATTAGCCCCCGCTTCCCCCGAGGGCCGCAGTAATTGCTATGAAGGGGCCTCTTCAGATTGTCCCCCTTTTTCGGTGGTCTGACTCTCCCGGCTCACCGCTGCAATAAGGCACTGTCTGGCCGTTCGTTGGCTGCCCTTTACCATTGCGACGCCTTGCTCGGTCCGGAACTTAATCTTTACGTGCAGGGTGGACGGTACGGCCCCCATCGCATGGATCCACGGTCTTCCAAGAATTGCGGTGTAAGGAGAGAATGAAGCAACCACTATGAACGTCACTGTGACTTCCTTGCCTTCCAAGACCACGGGAAGGGAGATTTGCCCCTCTGGAACCACTACCTGGCCGTCAAAGCCGATCAAGGGCGTGTCGTACTTCGTGAGATCCTCAACTTTCAGCCCGAGCCCCCTGTACAGGTCGGGATACATGACCTCGGCGCCGCTTCCCTGGTCCACTAACAACCTCTTCACCAAGAAGCCGCCTATCTGAGCCGTCACCACCAATGCGTCGTCGTGTGGCTGGATTGTTCCCACGAGGTCCTCGTCGCCGAAAGCGATAATTTCCCGGGCAAGTTTTACCCTTTTCGCAGGTAATATTTCCCCCGTTCCTACGTCAGCCGGGGTCGCCGTCAAGACCTCACTCCTGCCGATCCTCATGACATCTCTTGGAGCAGCGTGAATCACCTCAATTACTCCAATGGGAGGCGGGCGGGGGCCCTTGTCCGGCTTCGCACCCAGTTCACCTTCAGTGTTTGCTGTGTTGATGACGAACTCTTTTAAGTGCCCTGCTCTTAACAACTGTGCCAAGTGATCCTTTAGTACCCGGCAGTGCTCGGTGGTGTGTCCCTTATCCTTGTGGTATGTACAGTACAAGTTTTGGTTTCTCTGGGATGGGTCGCCCGCCATTTTACTTGGCCATCTAAAGTACGGCTCGTTCTTTATCCGGTCAACGATCCTGTGCACTGGCTCCTTGAACAACACGTTTACTTCCTCGTGCTGCAATCCTTGTTCTTGAACGGCTAGACCCTTCCTAGGTTTTGGCTGAAATTCATAATGCCGAGGACGGGTGGTCAGCAGGGCTTTACCTTTATTTTGTATCCGATCATCTTCTAGGCGTTTATACTCCTCTATACGCCTCATTAGCTGCCTCATGCCCTCTGGCGGTTTCCTAGTCAACGATTCTCGTAGCTCGGAGTCCTCGGGGAGTCCCATTCTAAAGGTACTTGCTGCTATCTTTTCGTTACCCCCTCCGATCTCGTTGTAGAGTTCCCAATAGCGGTTCGCGTAACTGCGCAGGGTCTCCCCAACCCTCATCTTTATGGATAGCAATGCGTCCACGGGCTAAGGAACCCGGCTACAAGTCACAAACCGGGCACCGAACTCCTAAATTAGTTCCGCAAAGTTGCAAATAGAACCCTTTGGAAGCCCATTAACCATCTCAACGCAGTAGAGCTGAGACTGGAGGGGAAGACTTTGCACATCAGCGCGTCATCACGCTTATGCAAAGACATCATGTGAATGTAATGACTGACATGCTCCACCGGGTCCGTTTTTCCGTCATAAGAGTTGAACGGTGGCCGATTAAACCTGTTCGGCATTGGGGCCTGTTCAATTTCATCCGAGAACGGGGATCGTGCAACTTTACGTAGTGCCCTGCTCATAGCGTCCATGGCTGCATTTCGCGGGCGCTGCTCCTCCGGGGAATCTGAGCCACGGTCAGCATAACCGCGTGATCGGGAGCGGTCCCGGTGTCCCAGCCTCTCCCGTGAATGTTGACGATCATGCTACCGGTAATGGATGGAATGTTCGGAATGTTCTCTCTGGCGTTTCCTCGTTCCTTTCTGTCTCCCCCCCCCGTTGATCTAAGTTTGCTCCCCGGCGTCTTTCCGCCTCCAGCTCCAGATCCCTTACCAGCCTACGTAGCCGCTCCAGTTCTTCGTCTCTCGGATCGGGTCGTCTGTTTTTTGTGGCGCCAGACACTGTTTGGTGAGTTCGGCGCGATCCTTCGCTCCGGCCGGACTGCTCTCCATCCTCTTCACGGTGCCTGTCCTCGTGCCTTTTCTGCCTTCGTTCCCGCCAAGTGGATCCTTGCGAGGACCCTACTGAACCGGTCTCAGCATGACTTCCCGAACGTCTCTCAGACATCACCCCTGGTGTGGACCAAGGCTGAGCTACCGCTTAGTAGGAGTTTCCCACAGACGGCGCCAATTGTGCGTACCAAAAAGAGCTTGTTGGGCCAGACGCTCTCTCTTGGGCTCAATTTATTTGTAGCGTGGGCTCTGTTTTTCCTACAAAGGGGAGCTCAGTCCGTTGAGGCCCATTTAGCTCACTTACTTCCCGATCAGTCCGTTCTCCTTTCATCGATCTCCACTCCCTCTGTACCTCTTTCTCCTCTCCTTCCACCAGCCCCCCTCTTCTTCACAGCTCTTTCTTATTTATAGCTTTCACTGGGTGGAGGTGTTATGATTATTCCAATCAATAGTGGAAGAGAGGGTCCAATGTTATCGTTGTTAAGTGGGAATTTGGTAGTTGAGCAGCAAAGTGGCTTGGGAACTTGCTCTTCGTTGCTGTGTTATGCACGGCTACGAGTTCATGGGTGTTTTACCGACCAATCCGAACATCACGCTTCCCCGTGAACAAACACTTATGGTAATACTAATTGCTACCCTATGGTCGGGTAACTTACCGACCAAGTGAAAATGAAAGGATACTGTGTGCAACGGAGTTCCCGTCAGCGATTCAAATCCGTTTGGGAGCCCAATACTGTCCGGCCCGGCCCAGTTTATTAGGGACTGTTCGGGCCCCATGTGCCACATGGCGATAAGTTATGCTCGGCCCACATGAAGGCTTGGGCCCGGACCGTACAACAGGTTTATTTGGTAAATTAAGAAGGGTGACTTGGGATTTGCTCTGCCAAATTCTCAAAGACAATTAAAGATACATCTTCCTCTTCTTTCTTCTATATTTTGGTTGATGGGGTGGTTGAAAATGGATATAGGTGCTTCAGCAATAATGCACATAACAACTCATTCATCTATGTAATGAACTAATGCAGTTGAATATCAAGGTTTCATATAAATTTTTGTATGTTTTATTTTGTGATTTAATAGTCTTTACATCAAAATAAATACCCCTAACCTTAGTGAATACAGATTATAATTTTATGTGATATATGTATATGAATAGTGCTAATATATATCTTTGTTATATATTACTAGCCTCTAAACATGTGCTCATGAGTGTACTCAGAGGATCTTCTATTTTTTTAGAAAAAAGTTAATAATTTGCATTTATTATAATTTGAAATTACTACATTTTTCAATAACAAAATACCTAAGGATGTGATGAGTATTATGCATTTACAAGTGAAATAATTTTTTATCATACCTCTAAATTTTTTGTGAATAAAAAATATAATAATTTTAAATTATAATAAATGTAAATTATTAATTTGATTACTAGGCTAGTACTTATTTATTTATTTTTCCTCCGGGAACAGTTAAGCTAGAAAGGCTATACGACGCTTGGGTTTGTACTTGGCCACGTCTGCTAAATCAGAAGGTGGATAACAAATCTGGGACCCCCTGGCTCCTCCTGCACAATTCCATAACGGATACCTGTAATCCGACCCACTAAGAAGAACCATTTAGATCATCTCACCCTACTCTCTTCCCAAACGCGTGCACACCACCCCTTCTCCCTGTATCACCAATCAAAATGCAAAATCTATATTTTATTTTATTTTTTAATGGAAAAGTAAAAAATTACACCCCCTTTAAAACTTTGTGCGTTTAAATTTTATATTTTGAAGAATTAGAATTAAAAATTTACCTTTTAAATTTTAATCTGTTTGCAACCATTCTGTCCATATTTTTCATTAAGTATTACATAAATTTATCTTGTGTGTTTAGATTTTTTTAATAGAATGATGATATATCATTTTTGTAGCCTAAAAAAATTTAAAAGTTATTAAGTGGTAAAAAAGAAGTGCTACGACTACAACATTTTTACAACAAACTATAGGTTGTAAATTGTTATTAGTTTTAATTTGAATTCGCAACTTAAATTATTTTTTTGTCTACTCATAATAACTAATAACAACCTGTCACTTAAGATTTATTGTTTGTTGTGAAAGTGCTGTAAAAATATTGCGGACATAACATTTCTCTAATTAAAAATAACATAGTATAATGACATTATTTTATTGAATGAACTAAACACATGACAAACTTATGTAACACTAGGGGTGGCAATTTGTGTTCGCGTGTCGGGTTCGTGTCGTGTCAACTCATACGTATCCGACTATATAGATCAACACTAACCCGACCTGTTTATTAAACGGGTCAAGATTCCTCAACCCTAACACGACCCATTTATTAAACGGGTCAGTCGTGTCGACCTGTTTATCTAATTTTATCAAAATAAATAAAAATATTTATGAAAAAACAAACAAATAAATATTTTAAATATAAAATTCAAAATTAATGAGTAACTGCATCACAAATAATCATTCAAAACTAAAGCATATCTCAATATCATAAATAATCAATCACAATATGTCAAAGAAGATAAACTATAACAACTAATAAGTTTATATAGCTAGGGTTTGAATGGTATATTGGTAAAATTTTATTTAATTAAACGGGTCAGACGGGTTAAACGGGTTCCATAGGTTGAACCCTAACCCAACCCATTTATCAAACGGGTCCGTCGTGTCAACCCGAATATGACACGAACCCATTAAGTCTCAACCCATAACCTGCTAATTTCGTGTCGTGTCGTGTCGAGTTCGCGGGTCGTGTCCAATTTTGCCACCTCTATGTAACACTTAACCAAAAATATAGATGAAAGGTTTGTTGATGCAAATAAAATCAAATTTTAAAGATAAAATTTAAATTCTAATACTTCACGATGTAGTTTGTAATTTAACATTTTATTAAATATAGATAAGATAGAATTTTATCTTATTTATTACTAAACTAACACACTAATTAGTTTTAGAGCAAACAATTCTATACAAATCTTAAAATTTTTTATTTAAAGAAAAAATATTTTATTAGATAAACTAACTAGAATTTCCGCGAGGAAAATTCCGACGCCAAAGTAAGTCAAATTTCTAACATACACACCAAAAAAGTAAAAAAAAGAAAACAGGGAGCATTTTTGTGGGTGTGTGAGTGTGTGACTGGTGTGGTGTGGTGTGGTGTGGGGGCAAAAAGCAATAACGCATCGTCACATAATGAGGCTATGACTCGTCGTCTCTACGAAAAGCTCCGACTCTTGTCATCGCATTCGCAGCGAATCTTCTTTTCCTCCAGACCCACTCGCTTCCCCTCTTTAAAACTCCCTCACTTCTTCTCTCTCTCCTCCACGCTCCAACTCTGCAAGTCCCTGGCACGCGCCTTCGCTTCCAAAACCCTAGCTTTCTTCTCCTCCATGGACGACCCCTTCTTCCCTTCCCTCGACGATGATCCCTGGTCCGATAACTACCGCTTCCGCCCCCTCCGTACTCTTCCCGACGGCGACGATGACGACTACGACTTTGACGCCTCCGCCTCCGATTCCGATTCCGCCATTGACAAGCTATACCTGGTTCCCTACAGGTATATTCTCTACTCGCTCGCCGAAAATGGAAGTCTCTAGGTTAGGTTTTGGATTCAGGATTTTGCTGAATTAGGGGGAATGATTGCTTCGTTTTCTTCTGCTTTAAGCAATGCAATTTGAGTATCACTGTTATTGCTTTTGCGTTTGTACTCTCTCTATGTTGCTTTTTTTTTTGGGGTCAATTTTGTGAAGGAAATTTAACTACTTTATATTATGGTGTAAATGTATAAACTCTCTGGAATAGGCTTTATGAAATGTATAAGCTCTACTTGGTTTCCCATAGGTTAGGTTTTGGATTTTGGAATTTGGTGAATTAGAGAAAGGAAAATGCTAGAGCTACAAACTTTTTTACAAACAGCTTATGTGGTGAGTGGTTATTGGTAAGTAAATTTGTCTTTGGTGTGCTTTCTTGTGGTTTTTGGTTTCTTGTGCTTTAAGCAATGAAATTTGAGTTGCTATTGATTGCTTTTGCATTTATAATTGTTTTTGTTTTATAGGTTTACTCTCTAGAAGTAGCTTTTTATGTTAATTTGGTGAAGGAAATTCAACTGATTGGTAATTGTGGTGTAAATGTATAAACTCTTTGAAAAGGTAATCAATAAATAGAGATTAATCTAAAAATTGTTTTTTTATTAAATATATATTGTCTTTATGCAATGTTCTTCTATTTTATTTCATTGTAATATTAAGAGAGCGTCTCCATCGAAATAATGCATTTTGGAAAAGTTTTTGTTGTAACAATGCATTCAAGTAGGGAGCATGTCTTATTTATGTGGCCTCCTCAATTCAATTGTGTATTGAATTTTCAGGTGGTGGAAGGAGGCTCAGCGTGATGATGATAATGAAATAGGAGGTGTTTTATACTCTGCGTCATTGAATGATGACATTGAGTCAGAAATTGTACTGGATTTGAGGAAGAAAGAGGATTCTAGGAATGCTGAAAAGGAAGAAGAAGGGTTTTCAGGCCGTGAGTATGCCTTGCTCCCTCAACCAATGTGGTTATGGGCCCTCAAACGGTGAGCGTGCAAACATTTGCTTCTACGTCCCTTTGATTTGTTCTTTTTCCTAAATGCATGTGGTCAAGAACTTGGTCTGATGATAAATAGTAACAATAGGTTGAAACTATCTCTTAAAAAAAAAAATCATAGGATCTTTGGAAATTGTCTAAAAATCAAATTGAATTAACCAATTTTTTAAACCTATCCAAAAAAAAAAAAAAAAAAAAAAAACTCACAAGAGATAATGCATTATGAGAATTTGATTTCTTCCGTTTCTAAAGTTTTTTATAAGCAGCTATCACGTGATTAAAATGGTTCTTACAGTATGGAATAATAATTTACAAGAAGATTGGGGTGGAAAGTATTTGTTTAGATTTTAGATAGCTTTAATATATGTTGTAACTAAGTTGCAGACTTGAAGTATTTTTTTTAATGTCCCTCTATTCTTCCCCTGAAGAGTTCTGTTTAGTTTTTCTCCCTGTTTTTTTTTTTTTTTTTTTTCCTCTGAGAGGTTGGTATATTTTAAGTCTTGGTAGTTAATTAAGTGCCTAGAGTCCAGGTTTATTTTTGTAATTCAATAATGGAAAATTTTTGGCTCTAAACATGCTTGTAGCTTTCTTGTTTCAACCTACTAAATGATAATTGAAGATACCATTAATATGTAGTTTTAGTCACATGACTTTTTTAATGTCATGACTTGTTTAAATAATACACATGGATATTCTTATAATTTTCCACGTAGTGGGATGGAAAAGATAGCCCCAAACATGGTTGGAGCTAAACTTTGTCCTTTAATAATTGGGATTTCCCAAGTCATTTAGAATTAGGGTCTAGTAGTCTATATTAGCATAGCATTGTTCTCCCTATCGAGATATATTCCTAATGGCCTGGTGCTAACTTTAGGCAACCCTAGGTGCTGACTCTTAAGGATTTTTTTTTTTCTTGCTTGTTGCTGACTCCTAGATTGCCTATCTTTTATTTTATGTCCTTCAATTTTATTGTTGGATTGTTTTTGTTTTATCTTGTGTCAACCAATAAAGAAAAGGCTGAATCTGTTATAACAAGTTGGGAAGTTAGTGTTGTTTCTCAAAAACTTGGGGTGCTTTTTCACTAGTTCTTCTCACCTGTAAACTAGTGTACTTTGTGCTGCCTCTGCTTGATGTGTGTGCGTGTTGGGGGGTGGGGGGTGTGGGGAGGGGGAGGTTGTGATGAATAATAATATTTTTATTGACAAATCCCAGTATACTAGAAATATACTAAGAAAGAAAAAGAAATGTCAAGACATAGAACAACTATCAATGAAAGTAAGCAAAGAGAGAGAAGAGAAAGTGGACAACAAAGAGGGAGGCAACTTTAATTCCCTTGAAAGTGTTAATCTCTTAAAGTTGCTTGAGCACCATTTAAGGGACTAGACTACGTTAAGCAGCATGTGGTGAGCGATGGGTCACTTGTTTGCTTTTGGTATGACGTATAGTGTGGAGTTTTTTCTTTGCAAGAACAAATTTTGAGTTTTTTTGCTTAGCTATAGATGTGGATTTTTTGTTGCTTCATATATGAGTAGATTCAAGATTGGAGGGAGGAGTGCAGTGCTGGAATCTTATTTTGTAAGTGATTCTTAGGATTGAGAATTGGAGTTAGTAGCTAAGTTCTTTTGACCTTGTATACACTCATTTTCCATTTGGTGACAGGAGGATAAGGTAGGGTACTAGGGTGGGGCCTATCATGTACTGAAAAATATGATGTTTGTAACTACTATGCAGCTTTGAGACAAAATTGGGAGCTTTGGTTTTCATGGAGAAATATATGGAGGACAAGGGTTTTGTGTATTGTTGCATTTTTTGGTGGTTTGGATTGCGGCATTGTGAAAAATCAACGTTAGAAAATCTTTGGCAGACTTGCTTTGTTGAGGAGTGCTCTTTCGAGCCTTCCAACATATTACATTTATTTACCATCCCCATGCATGTGGAGGATAGGCTGGAAAGGATTCAAGAAATTTTTTTTTTATTTTTTTTTATAAGTAACTTAAAAAATTTTATTGAAAGAAAACAGCCCCGTACATAGGAAATGTACGAAAGAGGCAAAAAACATTAAGAAACCAAAGTACAACGATCAAGTAACCCAGAAAGGGAAAAACAAGAAAAAAAAGATAAAACCAAACACCATTCGAGAAGAGTAAAAAAGAAAAAAGACTTAAACTCAAGAATGGACCGCTCGCGATCCTCAAAGCTTCTCGAATTCCGTTCCCGCCAGATACACCACATCAAACAGTGCGGCACCATCCTCCAAATAGCTATATTACGATGACGCCTAAAGTTGTATGACCAATAATCTAACAAATCCACTACCCTTAGCGGCATCACCCAGCATATACCAAACAAGCAGAAGATCATACTGCACATCTCAAATGCAAAAGGACAGTGAAGGAGAAGATGATCCACAGATTCTCCGCACCCTTTGCACATAAAACACCACTCAAGAACAACAAAGTGCCTCTTCCAAAGATTATCTATAGTTAAAATCTTGCCTAAAGCCGCAGTCCAAGTGAAAAAAGCTACCTGAGGAGCTATGAAGCACGGGTGCGTTTCGGGACTCGGGTGCGGGACTCGGCAATTTTTGAAAAAGGTGGGTGTGGGTGCGGTGGGACTCGGCGATTAAAAAATTATTTAAAATATTTTTATTTATATTTTCTATATATTTTTACTATTAAAATATTCTAAAAAAATTGAGGAAGGACAAATTTAGGATGTTTGGGCCTCATTAAAAGTCGATTTTGGCTGTTCCGGCGAGATTAAGCGAAAATTTCGGCCGTTTCGGTCGCCGGCCGATACGACCCTTTTCTGGCCGAAATTGGCCCTGTTCGGCGTGAATCTAAGCCGATTCGGAGCGAATCGAGCCGAGTCGGCGTGAGTCCGTGAAAAAAAAAAAAAAAAAAAAAACTCAGACGCGGCACCGATGCGCTGGCAGCCGCGTTGGGCCACGTCGGACTTCGGTGCGGCACCCTCCCAGCCGCGTCCGTGCTTTCTAGCCGAGGAGGAACCTTCGATTGCCACACCATTTTCCAAGGGAAGGGAATGACAGTAGAAAGGGATAGAGAATGATAATACACATTCACCTTGAAACCTCGACCACAGGTAGGCTTCCAACAAAGACTTTCAGCATCAACACCCCGCACCTTTGTGGAGTAGATTAAGGCCGTAAACGAATCCAAAGAAAGTGACTCTTGATCGTTCACTAACCGACGAAACTGAAAGTCCCAAGAAACTCTCCCATTTGTGAAACACATAACCTCAGAGACCGAAGCCTCCCTTGTCCTACTAATATTATATAATTCTGGAAACTCCTCCTTAAGAGGACGTTCCCCGCACCACACATCACCCCAGAACTTCACACGAGTTCCATCACCCACATCATACCGAAGGAACTTGGAAAAATTCAACCAACCACTTCTAATGAACTTCCACAAACAAACACCATATGCCCCCGACACATATTTTGTGCACCAACCACCCCACTCATTCCCATACTTCGCCCTAATAACCCTTCTCCAAAGGGCATCATTCTCCAAACCATAACGCCACAACCATTTGGCTAATAGGGCAGAATTAAACCTTCTCAAACACCGAATGCCTAACCCTCCATTCTTCACTGGCCTACAAACCTTAGACCAATTCACTAAATGAATTTTACGGTCGTCCGCAATACCAGTCCAGAGAAAATCTCTTTGTAATTTCTCCATCCTCTTAGCCACCTTAGCTGGAATAGGGAGAAGAGAAAGGAAGTACGTAGGTATGCTAGAGAGCGTACTCTTAATAAGGGTAACTTTACCCCCCTTGGATATATACAACCTTTTCCAACCAGCTAGCCTACGCTCCATCTTGTCCAAAATAGGATTCCAAATAGACTTATCTTTAAAAGTAGCACCCAATGGAAGACCTAAATATTTCAGCGGAAGAGCAGACTCTCTACAGCCCAAAATCTCAACTAACTCATGAAGATTAGGCACATCCCCAACTGGAACCAATTCAGACTTTTCTAAATTAATCCTTAGCCCTGACATCTCCTCAAATCTAGAGAGAATCCCACGCAGAGCAGTAATATGAGTGCTGTCGGCGTCACAGAACACAAGAGTATCATCCGCGAACAATAAATGAGACACCACCAACAAGGAACCATTTGCATTCCCAACTGTGAAACCCGAAAACTGACCAGCTGCAATAGCTGCATCTAACATACGACTCAAGGCCTCCATGACAATAACAAAGAGAAATGGGGATAAAGGATCACCTTGTCGAAGTCCTCTAGAACTCCCAAAAAAGTCAGAAGGGCAGCCATTGATCAAAATGGAGAATTTAACAGTTGAGATACAACACCTAATCCACCTTCTCCACTTTTCAGAAAATCCACACTGCTGTAGCAAAAACATAAGAAACTCCCAATTCACATGGTTGTTCGCTTTCTCGATGTCCAGCTTGCACAACACCCCCGGAATCCCAGCCTTCAATTGACTGTCTAAACACTCAGAAGCAATAAGGACAGAATCTAAAATCTGACGACCTTTCACAAAGGCATTCTGAGATTCTGAAATAAGACCGTGAGCCACCCTTCGCATGCGATTGGCTAACACCTTAGCGATAATCTTGTACAACCCACCTACCAAACTAATAGGCCGGAAGTCTTGAACATCCACAACATCAACTTTCTTAGGAATGAGAGCAAGAAAAGTAGCATTCAGGCTCTTTTCAAACACAGAGTGGGCATGAAAAACATGAAACACCTTCATAATATTAGTTTTCACCGTGCTCCAACATGACTGAAAAAATGCCAATGTAAAACCATCTGGACCTGGCGCTTTATCACCTTTGTAGTCATGGACCACTCCAAAAACTTCATCCTCATCAAAAGGTCTGTCCAACCAAGTGGCATCTTCCTCAGAAATTCTAGAAAAAACAACCTCATCCAAAAGAGGTCGGTGAACCTCATTCTCCGAGTATAACTGCCTATAGAACTGAGAAATACACCCCTCAATGATCCCCCGATCCGTGGATAACTCTCCATCCACCATAAGCCTATCGATAGTATTGCATCTTCTATGAGAATTAGCCATACGATGAAAGAATTTTGTGTTCCTATCTCCCTCTTTAAGAAATAGAGCCCTAGATTTCTGCCTCCAACAGATCTCTTCCAACAGAGTTGATTTTTCTAACTCTTCACGAATTCGATTCTTTTCCCTCCTTTCCGCTGTAAGAACACGATTCTCCTCGATAACTTCCAATGCATTAAAGTCCTTCCACAAGTTTTGCACCCTTAGACCTATATTACCGAACTCCTCCGCATGCCATCTCTTCAAATCCAATTTCAACATCTTCAGCTTGTTAGCCAAAGAAAAACTAGGAGTTCCTTGTAAATGATAGGACTCCCACCACGAACTCACCCTTCCCAAAAAGCCTCATCCTTTAACCACATGTTCTCAAATCTAAAGGGTTTATTGCCTCTGTGTAAATTCCCTCCCTCAAGATGGATTGGAAAATGATCCGAACACAACCTAGGAAGTCGTCGTTGACAAACAGATGAATATTTCTCCTCCCAATCTGCGGACAAAAGAAACCTGTCTAATCTAGATCTTGCAGCAACTTCTCTAGAGTTAGACCAAGTGAAATTCCCCCCAACCAGAGGCAGATCAATAAGGCTTTGCTCGGAAATAAAAGCTGAAAACCCAAACATGGTTGAAGTGAAATTTGCCGAATCAGAACACTCAGAGGGAAATCGCACCACATTAAAATCACCACCCACACACCAATGTACATCCCACCAACTACCTAAGCCAGATAACTCCTCCCATAAGAGACTTCTGTCTTTATCACTATTGGGTCCATAAACACCAGTGAAAGCCCAAACAAAATGATCCACCACATTTTTGAATTGACAAGATACGGAGAAACGACCCACCGCTTCCTCCACCTTTTCTACGACCCTGTTGTCCCACATCAATAAAACCCCACCTGAAGCACCCATAGAACCTAAGTAGAGCCAATCCACATGCTGAAACCACCCCCCCCCCCCCCCTAAACTCCAAATGACACCTCTATTAATTAGTTCCATCTTTGTTTCTTGCAGACAAACAATATCTGTTTTCCACTTTCGGATCAAATTTCTAACCCGAAGCCGCTTATCCTGCTCATTCAACCCTCTAACATTCCAAGAAACAATTCTCAAATTCATTGATGCACAACTACAGCCCGATCCCTACTAGCACTCCTACTCCTTTCTGACTCCTCCTCACCCCATGAGCTCAATAAACTCTTCAATTCACGATGCCCTTTAGGCCCCGCCTTACCCAACTTCCTCTTAGCGTCTACATCAATCATCTGTTGTTTTCTTCGCTCCTCTAAAGCTAAAAGCAAACCTGTAACTTGTTCTTCGAAACCCTCAAGCGAGGTCCCAACAGATTTTTGGAAAGCTGTAATTCTGTTAGTAACCCAAAGAGACAACTTGGTGTTATCGGCATCCACCTTACCCCCTAACTTCTCAACTGTAGGATTCTCCTTACCCACTGAGTTATCCATCGCCAGAGGTGCCACTTCAAGTGGTTCACCTAACTGTTCCCAATCCAATAACCCCTCATCAGAGTCCCACGCCTCACCCTCTGACCCAAAAATAGAGACAGCAGAGCCCCCAACACCCTCAAACTCAGGAGCCCCACTAACAATATGTCCCTCATTTAAAAGAGAAGCCAAACCTGTATTAACTACACCCTCCGATGCAGGCTGATCCAACCCCGGTTCAGGGGCACGGAATGTGGAAAGCGGAATAACTATTTTCCTCCCATCCCGAAGTTCGAGCATCCAATCTTTAGAATTACCCCATGTTTTGCTCAAATCCCCAACAAAATCACTGATTCTAGGACCAAAATTGTGAGGCACTTTGGTGATAATCGAATCCGTCTCCAAGTACCCCATATTTGACCCCATTCCTACCGTGTCACACATCGGGTTGCTAGGATCCACCTTAAGAGTGAGGGGTGGCGGCTGAACTGGCGGCTCCCTTGAGAGCAACGGAGAAAGCCCATAATCTAAGCCAAAATCAAAGGAAGGAAGGGACTCCAAAGACCCAGACCCAGAACCCACCTGATACGGCACTGAGAGAGAAGAGTCATCACCAGCAAGAGGCGAAGACCCAGCCCTTGAATCATGACAACCCGAGCTACTAGGCTGAGAAGAAGCCACACACGACTGAACCGCGGAGTTGCATGTGAAGGAAGAGATCGATTTCAAAGACGCAGCCCCAGGCACCTGATTCGCTGTATCGGAGAAGACCGAAGCACTAGGCTGAGTTTCTCCCAGTGTTACGTGGGTGGGATTAGACTTAATACTCTGTGACCCAGCCTTGTGATCCAAAGCTAAATGAGTCCCAGCATGGGCTTTGGGCTTCCAAGCAGCCAGGGGCCTAGGCCCACTTCCATTTAGCAACACAGTTTTAAAACTGTGTGACTTTTCCTCTCTTTTGGACTTAACAGCCACCGGGCCCACTTCCTTAATCTCAGAAGATATAACAACCCACTTCCCTTCATTCCCTCGTTCCACACGCAAGGCAATATCCAGAGTCAAGGTTGAACTAACGCTAATATTCTCATCTCCATTAATGCCCGACATGACCGACGTGACATCTGCCCCAACTTGATCTTTGTCAGTCCTGGAAAAAGCTCCCCAAGAAAACTGTGATTTCAAATTTTGAAAACCCAAAGCAGTCTCCTTACCTTTGTTTCCAACACCTCCATGAAACTGCCGGATCTTCTCCGTCATCCTCACCGGTCCAATGGTGGCACTCCTGTGCTTACCGCTGATGTTCTGAATATTTGGATGGATTGTCTTTCTCAACTGTGCTCCAAAACCTCTCCAGCCACTCCCCAATTTCCCTTCCGGAATGACAATGGAACCCCTTCGGCGGCCTTTATCTAACTCAGAGACCAACAGAAAAGAGCCATGGCCATTAGACCCCAGCTGAAGAATAAGAACACTATTACCCTCCCTGACGGTTCTCACAAACTGACCTCGATTTGGCTTAGTTAACAACTCCTCAACATGAAACAGAACTCTCTTAGCACGCTCTTTACCCATACAGACAGAGCGTAAGGCATTCCTACCTCTTTCAAGAATACGTAATAAGAAAAACGACCTCCCTTCCTCAATAGCAAACTCAAAGGTTTTTGCTTCAATGAAAACAAAAGTAGAACCTCCCATTCTCAATGGAACAAGAAGTTATAAGAAATTTCTAATCCACCTTGGAGGGCAAGTTTAAGTTTTTGTTGGTGGCTTGGGATAGGGTTTGTACACTTGTTGAGGTGGGTGGATTGGATTTTAATTTTTAGGAAAATAAGGAACTTTAACAAAGCTTTATTGGTGATATGGTTGCGGCATTTTGGCCAAGAAGTCTCACACTTGTGGTGTTGGGTGATAGAATCTAAGTGTCAGGAGGAAAAGAGGGGGTGGGGGGGGTGGGGTTAGGATACAAGAGTTGGTAAAGGAACTCACAAGTGTAGCCTGTGGCAAAGAATATAAGCAAGTTGGGATGGCTTCTTCCAACATGTGGTATTTCAGGTAGGTGATGGCAATTGTGTAAGGTTTTGGTTTGATCCTTGGAGTGGTCACCCACCTCTGAGGGACCTATACCTGACTTTGTTTGAGTGCTTGGTGAATAAGGATGCGGTAGTCTCTGATGTCTTGAAATATCAGTCGGATGGGGTGGAAGGGATGTGGAATCTGCGTTTTCATAGACTTTGATGATTAGGAGTTGGAGTTAGTGTATTCCTTCCTTGATCTCATTTATTCTCAGGTACCTAGGGGGAAAGGAGGTGATAGGATGAGTTGGTGCTTGAATGGGAGTGGTACTTTTGATGTTCAGTCTTATTACCAGGTTATCTGTGGTGCTAATGCTCATTCAATTTCTGAATTCTTACTTTCCCTTCCTTTTAGTTCTTGATTTGGTTGTAATTGTTCCTTGTTTAGAAAGCTCACCATTGTGAACATGATGTTCAGTTTTTTTCAATAACAGCATTATTACCTATATTAAAAAAAAGGTCCCTAAGTGAATGTCATTCTTTTTGTGGGAAGCTAGCCACATGGGATTAGATTTTTACTACTGATAACCTTAAGAAGAGGGGGGGGGGGGGGGTCATATTAGTGGTTTGGTGCTGTATGTGTCGGCATTTTGGGGAGTGGTGAATTATTGTTTGATCCATTGTGATGTTGCTCATTCTTTTTGGAGTACAGTTTGTCAGTTATTTGGTTTATCTGGAATCCTGTGTTTGCGTGTTTGATGTGGTTAGTGTGGAACATGATAGTCATGTTTGAAGATGCCAAGAGATCCCTTGAGCAACTGCAATCTTTGTTGTTTCATACCTTGTTTGATTGGGCTAGGACATGAGGTTGTACATTTTGTAATTCCATTTTTGAGTTCCAAAACTCTTTAGGACCTTCTATGTAATTGTTTGAAATTTTTGAATACTTTGTGTTCATCATGTGAACACAAAGTAGTTCTCATTTTTAATAAAACTTCATATTTATAACAAGAAGGCTGTTTGCAGCGTTTATTGTACATGTATCATGCTATTGCTAACGTTCTATTTAAATTATGTTGGTTTCTTAGGTATTCGTGATTGCCAATGAGATTGGAGAGGAGAAATTTATTTTATAAATTTATACCTTTTTTTTCTTTCTTTCATCTTCAGTAGAATTTTTCTTCTTCTTCTTCTTCTTTCTTTATTTTTATTTTTATTTTATTGCAAAATTTGCATAATATAGCAATGATATGACGCAGGACAAATTGCAGAACTTGTTTATGTGTGTTTGTGGTGGGCTTAGGGTTATGAGAACTTGCAGATCTAGGTTTAGAATCATTTAAGAAGGATTATGGGATTGTACGAAAGAAGATAATAGAGGTTTTTATGGTGTTTTAGGGGCTGTATGAACGGCACTCATGAACGGTTATTTAGAGAAAGAAAAGAAAAAAGTAGAGAAGAGTGTAAGAAGAGAAAAGGAGGAAGAAAGAACCCACAAAGGTCAATGTGCCTCCATGCTCAAAATATTCAACAATTTTATTAATCAACTCTCCATCTCCTTTGAATATATCGAGCACAATATGTTTTTGATAAGCAATAATATTTATTCAAAAACAATCGACAAGTACACAGGAAGTATACTAGCTGAGGTTATACAGTAGACTAGTATACCAAACTTAATAAACACTTGACTTGGACCCAAAGAAAATAAATCTAAGGTACTTGGATCTCCTAGAAGATTCTAGACTCAACCAAATTACCAAATACCCTTAATTCACAGGAATTGCAGAAACTACAGATTTGTCCCTGATTATAAAATTGACCATAGCTAATAAAATGAAAATCCAAATGAAAAACTGTTTTAACCCTAAAAGACTCATACTTACACCATTAAAATTTTTTACTTCAATTGCACTTCACATGTGGACCCGATAAAATAATTCTTGAATAGGGGAATTTGCAAAATAAAAGCAAATCCATCTTCCGTGGCTGCATCATTATTTCTTCAGGAAAATTTCTCAACATCATTATCTAAATTTATCATTGAAATTTGTATGATATTTTGACATTGATTCTTTCAACTTTTTCTGTAGGCATAATGATCTTAGCGCAGCAGTATATCATGGCAGTCTCTGTGGTGATGGAGATTCTTTTCAGGATATCTTTCCTATACAAATTAGGCTTTTTGTTTTGTGGGAAACAAATTCATTGGTGGTGAAAATCAGCCAAAAGGTCAGTTTTGCGAAATATTCTTCTATTCTTGTTTCCACTGCCTTCCACCTGTTATAGTAGTCTTGTACCTGCCTTTTGGATTTTGGTTGGTGAATGGTTGGATCCTTTCCCAAAGTTGGATAATCCTAGCTTTTCAGAGCTCGTTATACCAGCTGTTGTTAATAAATAAAATTTTTGTTGGCATACAAACTAGGTATGTGTTTAAAAGCAGTGTTGTTTAATTTCTTCATGATTCCACGGTTTCTTCCACCCCCATGATATGGCATCTAGCTTTGTAGTCTAACATAGGCAGCTCTAGTAGAAGAGTATTTTGGAATTGAAATTATTGAATCATGGGATCTTTTTAAACTCTTAAGTGAAATGGGTAGAGGTTTAGCCTGTTGCAGGCAGCAGATTAGATACTTCTTAAATGAAATGTAAGAGAGGAAGAAGAAAATAGAACTGTAGCCAATCCTAAGCAATAGGAAAGAAGCCAATCACACATTATAGCAAAGTATCAAAGTTGCAGGAAGATCTGCTGTGTTATTCTCTCTGCATTGATACATAGTCTTTGTAGGCTGATGTTACCTCTTTATTCTAATTATACTAGTAGTTGAATTTAGAAATTGTGTACTTGAAGATTCCACTGTGTAATCATATTTGAAGTAAGACAGATTGACCACATCTTTGCTCTGTTAGCTACATACTCTAGAAAATTAACAAAACTAGATAGAGAGACCAATAATGCTTGTTTCTTATGGGACTAACATCACTTTCTTGAAACATCAGGGACTAAAAGCACTCAATGTAAACTTTAAGGACCAAAAAAGTATTTTGGCCTTGTATTTATTTTATTTTTGTTCTTTCTTTAATATTTACATACAGGTTGGTTAGCTCTAGTTCAAGTAGAATCTCTCTCTCTTTAACACTCACTAGGTCATGTGTATCTTATTAATGAAAAATATTTTTCATGTTCATGGGTTGTGCTCCTGCTTCTAATGAATTCTTATTCATTAAAAATTGTTCCTATAATTTTGGGCCTCATCTTGAATCTACAAAGATTGAATAATTTCTAAAGCGAGGATGAATTAGTCTATACAATACAACGTATATCCTGGCTGGATTAGTAGTAGCTTATGTCAAAACTCTTGAATAGAGGTAATTAGGTGAAAGGTAGTCAAATTTGTGTGGATGGCCAGTTAACATATTAATAATTACGCTCCCGCCAAATTAACCACATCAAACAAGGTGAAACCAAATTAATCCAAATATATATATATATATATATATATATTTGGATTAATTTGGTTTCACCTTGTTTGATGTGGTTAATTTGGCGGGAGCGTAATAATCGTACTTTTGAAGATATTGTGAGATCAATAGATCTTTTGAAGCCTATACTAATTGGGACCTTATTTAAGTGGGGTAAAATTTGGGGTTTTACACAATGTATTTCCATTTTTGAATTTTTTCTTTCTATTCGTATCTCTTCCTAAGGTACTTGTATTCGTTTTAAGTTCTGAGTGTTCACCATCGTGAACATGATGTCCTTTTTATGAAAAAAATTTTTGATTACCTATCCAAAATATATATATATATTATATATATATTTGGATTAACAGTAAAACAATGGGAATGATGCGGTTTGATGCATGTTTGTTAATATAATTGTTATGGATGATTTAGAAGGTTGAACTTCTTGCTTGAAAATTTTCAAATTTTATTTAATAATCCGTTCTCCTGTTTAGGTTTGCATTGGCCTCTTTTCCTCTTTCAATATTCTTTATCAATAAAAAAATCCTGTCTTTTTTTTTTTTCCATAAAAAAAAATCCTTTATCAATTAAAAAAATTCGACACTTCTACTTATTTATTTTGTGAATACTTTGTTTTTTATTTTATATTCATCTCCATTAAGTCACTAAACCTTGCAATTTTTGATCTAGTGCATAGATTTTAGTTGCACCGGAACTATACATTGATTTTTTGCCTAAATGCAGGTGTAAGTTTACCCAAATTTCATTGATTTACCTTTCATTGTATGTCTTTACTTTTTAATACCACCGGAGTATTATAAATAAAGTTCCTCTTGTTTTTGACATTAGACTGCATTTTTCAGGACAATGTACTTGAATTTTACAAGAGAGCTTGCAAAGTTTTCAGTTCCAAGTCTGCTCCTGTGAGTTCTCTCTCTTTTTTATTTTGTGAATGTGTTGGTGGGAGGGGGGTGGGGCGTGATGGTGATTTAGCTTAATGATATTTACTGGCTGTGTCATTTGATTGCACAGTTAAATATTTGGGACTTCTCAGGGCAGACAACACAATTTTTCTTGGAAAACAAAATAAATTTGCTTAACGAATCTTCTGGACAAGCACAGAGAGAGGTAAGGTTAAATTATTTATTTAGTGCCATCTTGTTAAAATTTCATGTTCTGGTTCAGCTGTGGAAGATTAACTTGCTATTACTTGGCAAATTCGCGTATTCAAGAATTATTGTATGGGGTCCCATGTGAAGTCCAATTGAAGTGAAAGTTGGGTGGTTTTAAAGGTCTAGGTATGAGTCTTTTAGGGTTAAAACAGTTTTTATTTATTTATTTATTTTATTTGGGCTTCAATGTTATTAGTTATAGTCAATATTATATTCAGTGGCAAATTTATACTATCTGCAATTTCTGCGAAGTTAAGGGCATTTGGTAATTTAATTGAGTCCATAATATTCTAGGAGATCCTAAGTATCTTAGGTTTATTTTCTTTGGATCCAAGTTACTAGGAATTCTAATCCTAGGACAAGTAAGAGTTTTTATATATAACCCTTGAATACCGCTAGGGGTTGTGTTAGGCATTTGTGCTTAAGTTATGTGATTCAATGTAAGCATCACATGTTGTATGATATGCTTTTGCCATGTGGCTCACTATTAATACGCTAAAATCAGTAAAGATAATTTAGTATGTGTGAAACTCGTACTAAAGTTTCAAGCCAAGAGCCTTGTAGCTTGTTTGCATTCTCTCTATTGAGAGAACCTAGGTTCAAATCCCCCACACCCACTTATTGTAAGCAAAAAGTATATTGCCTGTCAAAAGATGAAATTCAAAATAAGTTTCACTCATTATTTTAAATAGTTTTAATCATGTATTAAATTTTTTTTTTAAATTTTGATAAACACCTGGTTTTACATGATGCTATTACACCAGGTAACTTAAGGTTTTTTTTTTTTTTAAGTTTACATATGATCTTTTGCTAACATGTCACTTTCACGGGCATAGTACTAGTCTCTATAAATGTCAAACATGGATAATTGTGTTCTTTTGTTATATAGAGGTTTAAAATTAGTTCTATTATTGTAACTGTTTATGCCTTTTACAGTTTGTTAATAATATTTTCGATTAAAAATTAGTATGCGCATGTGTGCCTACCATATTGTGTCCTGGATTTTCAAGAATTGATGTAATGTTGAATTGAGTCTTGGATGTTTTGTTTTTGGGAGGGGGTGGTTTCCTTCCAATATGGATTTTAATGTGCCTTAGGGGGTTTTGGATTTTTCCTAGTGAACGGAGGGGTGGGTCTAGGCTTACTCCGGCTATGGAAAAGTTTTCTGAATTCATTGAAGATTTAAACTTGTTAGATTTGCCTTTGGAGGGAGGGAGTTTTACTTGGTCTAGTGGTTCTGATCAGCCATCCATGTCTAGGATCGATAAGGCTCTAGTGTCATAGGACTGGGAGCAACACTTTCCGGATGTGATCCAACGGATTCTACCACGACCTATTTCAGATCATTTCCCAATTCTTTTGGAGGCAGGGGGTATGGCGAGGGCGAAAAGCCCTTTCTGGTTTGAGAATATGTGGCTGAAATCGGACGGGTTTGTTGACAGAGTAGATTCATGGTGGAATCGCCATTCTTTTTCGGGGACTCCTAGTTATGTGTTTGCTAAAAAACTAAAAGCTTTGAAAGAAGACATTATTCAGTGGAATCGCCAAGAGTTTGGCAATGTTGGGCGCAGGAAGAAAGAGTTACTAGGGGCTCTAGAGTTACTAGATGCTAAGGAAGAGGTTCATGGACTCACTGAGACGGAGAGAAATGAGAAGTTTGTAGTGAGATCACAAGTAGAGCATCTTCTTTCCCTAGAGGAGATTTCATGGAGACAAAAATCAAGGATGCTATGCATTAAGAAGGGAGATAATAATACGAAGTTCTTCCACAAGATGACCAATTCTCATAGAAGGTATAACCATCTAAGTTTCTTAGAAGTGGATGGGGTGATTTATGAGGATGAAGCGGAAGTGGCTACTCAAGTTGTTCAATTTTATAAAAACCTATATTAGGAGTCTGAGGATTGGAGACCCTTTGTGGAAGGTCTGGAGTTTGACCAAATAGGGGAGGTGGAGAGGGGCTGGTTGGAGAGGAGTTTTGAGAAGGATGAGATTCTATTAGTGGTCAGAGGTATGGAAGGGGATAAAGCTCCAGGTCTAGATGGCTTTTCTATGGCCTTTTTCCATCATTGCTGGAGAGTAATAGAAAGAGATGTTTTAGCAGTTTTTGAAGAATTCTATCAATACTGTAAGTTTGAGAAATCTCTTAATGCTACTTTTATAGCTTTGATTCCTAAGAAGAATAATGCCTCCAACATTCGTGATTTCAGACCTATCAGTTTGGTGGGAAGTTCATATAAAATCTTGGCCAAGGTTTTGGCAAATAGATTGAAAGTGGTGTTAGATCAACTGATATCTGAATCTCAGAATAGTTTCGTGGGAGGTAGGCAGATCCTCGATTCAGTTCTCATTGCTAATGAGTGTGTGGATAGCAGAACGAAGAGTAAGATTCCAGGGGTGATTTGTAAGTTAGATATTGAGAAAGCTTATGACAATGTGAACTGGGAGGCACTGCTGAAGTTGTTGAAGAAAATGGGCTTTGGGGAGAAATGGTGTAGCTGGATTCGAACCCGTATCTCTACAGTGTAGTTTTCTGTGTTGGTCAATGGGTCCCCAGCTGACTTCTTTGGTAGTTCCAGAGGTTTGAGACAAGGGGATCCTTTGTCTCCCTTACTATTTTTAGTTATGATGGAGGTATTTAGTAGAATGGTGAAGAGAATGGAGGGGGTAGGTTTACTCTGTGGCTTTAGGGCGGATGGCAGGAGGGGTAGAGGGGAATGTGTTTCTCATCTGCTTTTTGCGGATGATACTATCTTGTTTTGTGATGTAGAGGTGGAGCAAGTCCTTCATGTGCGTTTACTGCTGCTTAGTTTTTAGGCTGTGACTGGCCTGAAGGTTAACGTGGCTAAAAGCGAAATGGTGCCAATAGGGGAGGTAAATAATGTGCATGCTTTGGCAGAGATTTGGGTTGTAGGGTTGGGGCCTTGCCAATGACCTATCTTGGTATGCCGTTGGGGCCGTCCCATAAGTCCCCCTCTATTTGGAACCCTATTTTGGAAAAAATTGAATGGAAGCTAGCAAGGTGGAAGAAATTGTATTTATCGAAAGGTGGTAGGCTGACATTGCTTAAAAGCACGCTATCTAGCCTCCCCACTTATTTTTTATCTCTATTCACCATTCCTACACATGTGGCAAACAAAATTGAGAAGCTACAAAGGGACTTCCTTTGGGGAGACACTAAGACACATTTATTGGGTTGGGATAAGGTTTGCATGCCTATGGTAAAGGAGGTTTGGGTGTTAGGAAATTGACCACTTTCAATAAAGCTTTACTAGGAAAGTGGCTTTGGCGTTTTGGGGTTGAGGAGAATAGGCTTTGGAGGAGGGTGGTAGCTTTGAAATTTGGGGAGGATTGGGGAGGGTGGACCTCTTAGTTGGGTAAGGGTGGCCATGGTAGTGGTTTGTGGAGAAGTATTCGGATGGGTTGGGAAGTATTTAACAAAAATGTCCAGTATAAGGTTGGAGTGGGGGATAGAGTGAAATTTTGGAAAGACAGGTGGTGTGGAGATCTTCCTCTCAATTTGGCTTTTCCAGTCTTGTACAATTTTGCTGCAAACAAAGAGGCTTCCGTAGAGTCTTTTTTGATTTGTCAAGGGGTAAGGGATAGGAGATTCTGGGATGTTCACTTTAATCGTGGTCCTAATGATTGGGAGGCTGATGTGATGGACAGGTTCCTAAGTCTCTTGGCATCCAATTTACCTTCAGGGACTGATGGTGATTGTTTGAAATGGAAGTTGACAAAAAACGGGGACTTTACTATCCGTTCATATTATAATAAGTTATATGGTTCTTCTCCTGTTGTTTTTCCTTGGAAAGGCATTTGGAAGGTTAAGGCACCCCATCGTGTCTCTTTCTTTGTTTGGACAGCTGCATGGGATAGGATCCTCATGGGAGATAACATGCAGCTTAGGGGTTTTCACTTCGTCGACAGGTGCATTATGTGTCGTGGATGTGGCGAGACAGTGAATCATTTGTTGTTACATTGTGGAAAGGCTTATCGGTTGTGGTGCTTTGTCTTTAAGATTTTTGGGATTTCATGGGTTCCTTAATGTACGGTGTCAGATTTTCTTTTTAGTTGGTGGAATTGGTTAGGGAAGCATTCTTCTTACATTTGGAATTTAGCTCCGTTGTGTCTGGTGTGGTGTATTTGGAAGGAACGCAATCGGCGGACGTTTGAGGATTTGGATAGATTCGAGGACCAATTACTTGCTCTCTTTTCTGGTTCCCTTTTTGATTG
The DNA here is from genome assembly GCA_033629205.1 of Lithocarpus polystachyus. Taxonomy (NCBI): domain Eukaryota; kingdom Viridiplantae; phylum Streptophyta; class Magnoliopsida; order Fagales; family Fagaceae; genus Lithocarpus; species Lithocarpus polystachyus. The sequence continues at coordinate 32,186,234 of CM066168.1, read as the reverse complement.
GGCTAGGGCTTGGGGACTCACATCTAGTGACTCTCTTCCTCTTTTCCTTAGCTCTCTTTCCTTGTCATTTTTGTTTTTGTTTTTTTGTTTTTTGTTTTTTTTTTTGTTTTTTGTTTTTTTGTTTTTTGTTTTTTTGTTTTTTTGTTTTTGTTTTTTTTTTTATGTTTTTGCTTTCCTATCTTTTTGTACTTCTGATTTGCTAATGCTATTTTGCATCTAGCAGTTTTCTTGAATATAAGTTTTCTTACCTATCCAAAAAAAAAAAAAAAAAAAAAGGTTTTATTTCAAACCAAAAATATATATATATATATATATATATACACACGTGGTTTTTGTGTAGAAAATCTACTTGCTTTGTGTTTATTAACGTGTGGAATACTGATATCAGGGCAAGAATATCACTATAGACCAGTCCTTTAGAAGATGAATATCTGATCTTAAAGAGGCTTTCAAGTGGTCTGGACATGATGTGGACCTTCTCGATTCTTTAGTTTTAGTAGTTGGCCTCCTCAGGACTCAGGAGGAGATCCTTCTTTAAGAGTCATTTTGTGTAATTATCATTTAGCATCTTTTGCTTGTTTCTGCATAAAAAATATCAACAAAGATATATGTGAATACAACACTTAATAGCTTATGGACTTGTTTAGTTGCACTTTGTTTGCTCCTTGATGTCATGATGGTTATGGATGAGTATCTTGTGAGGAAAGGATCTAGACGCATTTTTATTTTCTGGGAGATGCTTTCTCATCACAACTGCTTATATTACAATCATATGGGGGAAAGCATTCTAATCTTGCTCAACTAATAAAAAGAAAAAAATGATCTACTTATCTTGTCTTTTGAGGTTTTTATTCCATTATGGGTGATCATGTTCGAATTTTTTGAATGGAACTGTTGGTAATTTTGTTATAATCTCAAATAGTATGGGCCCAAGGTTCAGAGTGTTCCATGTGTGCATCAACAGTTAGTTTAAATGCGATAAAGTGCCCTCCATCAGTCATTTTGACTTTGTATTAATAGGTCTTACAGATTATAAAAAATTACATGACCAAAGAGTTAAATATACCTATTCTGTTAATAAAACATAGAGGCTGTTTAAATGCAGTTGAAATAAGTTGATAATGTTTGATTATTTACAAATTACATTCCAAATTAGTATTCTTACTGGCAGTTTGCCGCATTAATTTCATAGTTGCTTGTTATTTACCAGTTTAAAACATGGGCTTGAAAAGGGTGTTAGATTGATTGCCTTAGAGCTTGGTCTATACTTAACGATTCTCTTATGTAACTGTTGCAGTAAAAATATTCTGTAAATATGAGTTTTAACACCATGTTTTAAATTTATTTAAGTTCTTCATGAAAATCCAATTGTTTAGTCGATATATTTGCTCATTTGTTGCATTTTGGCCATGCAGATTCTTCTTGAATTGCAAGTCTATGGGTTTTCAGATACTCTAAGGGGTATAGATGAGAGGAATAATGAGATGGCTCTAGCTCAGTCCAAAATGGAAGTTCCCTTTTGCAGTGGGTCTCTTAAGATGAATGGGAGCACTGACAAAGTAGGCTCTTTATTAACTTTAACTAGCTCTTCACAAAGTGGTGGTAGCTATAGGGGAGCTGCTTCCTTGGGCTTGACAGGATTACAAAATCTTGGGAATACTTGTTTCATGAACAGTGCCATCCAGTGCTTGGTGCATACCCCAGAGCTTGTTGATTATTTCCTTGGAGACTACCCAAAAGAGATAAATTACGATAATCCATTGGGAATGAAAGTACGCGCATTTATATTTATGTTATATGCAGTCTTTTCATTTAGTTGCGTTGTCTTAAATTAGCATCTTTGCTTTTTTCTGTACCTCTTGTCTCCTGTTAAATATGTTCATCTTGTTCAGGGGGAGCTTGCTTTAGCATTTGGAGATTTATTAAGGAAGCTATGGGCTCCAGGAGCAAGGCCTGTGGCTCCAAGGATGTTCAAGTCAAAACTTACTAATTTTGCTCCTCAATTCAGTGGCTATAATCAGCATGATTCCCAAGTTAGTGTAATTATTTTTCTTTAAATTATTTTTATTATTGTGTTGTGTAAGGAATATTTCCCTAATATTAGAAAATGTCTATGATCTAGGAATTTCTTGCTTTTTTGTTGGATGGACTCCATGAAGATTTAAATCGTGTTAAATGCAAGCCATATATTGAAGCTAAGGGCTTAGAGGACCGTCCAGATGAAGAAGCAGCGGAGGAATATTGGAAGAATCACCTTGCTCGTAATGACTCCATCATTGTTGATTCTTGCCAAGTGAGTTGTTATAGGAGGTTGCCATTTTGTATGGATTGGAAAATTCTGATTTCTAGTTATGTATGGTTTTTCATTTTTACATATGACAGTACTCGCTCTGTTCCAAATTGTTGGTCCTCTCATTTTGGGTTGTCCCAAAATGTAGGCTGCTTTGAATTTTTTTTTTTTTTGATAGGTAATAGATGTTTTCATTAAAAAAAAAAAGGACATCTTGTTCACGATGATGAACAGGCTGTACTTTAAACAAATACAAACAAATCAAATAGAAACAGAAACAGATTGCACGAAATAAATTTTGCAAATTTACCTTGTACTTATTTAAAAGTCAACTATTCTTTCACTATTGTTTAAATCAATGAGGGTAGTTTTGCAAATATGTACTTTTTAAACTAAAAGAAAAAGCATTAAATGATGCTCCCTTTAAAAGTTGGATTTTCTAAACATGACCAACAATATGGGACAGAGGTAGTACTTAATAGTACGGCATTCTTTTTACTTGGAAGTCTTTGATGCTAATATGATCAATGCCTTCTTATGGCTAAATGTGGAAAGTGGTTAGAGCTTTTGATTAGTTTGTAGGATGAGATAGAGTTGCATCTGTATTTAATTATTTGTTGTTGATTTTTTTTTTTTTTTAATAACTAGAAAGCTTATTTTAAAATAATTGGCTTTGTTTTTCTTACATTATAGGGTCAGTTTCGGTCAACGCTGATTTGCCCTCTTTGCAAGAAGGTTTCTGTCACATTTGATCCATTTATGTACCTATCGCTGCCATTACCTTCAACAGTTATGCGGACTATGACATTGACAGTCATGAGCGCTGATGGGACTACACTACCATCTACATATACCATAACTGTACCAGATTGTGGGAACCTCACGGATCTTATTGTGGCCTTAAGTGCTGCATGTTCTTTAAGAGATGATGAAACCCTGTTAGTGGCTGAGGTTTGTTACTGCATATATGTTTTTGAGTATTAGTGTGTGAGTTACCAACAAAAAAATAGTCACCATTATGTCTATCCTGTGCGCTCAGTATTGGTGTGGGATCTGCCACTAATTATTTAGATGACTTGAGTGAAATTCCTACTGGCTTTAGTAGTGTAACTTAAGTTTTTCAAAGTAACATTGCAAACTGAGATGATATGGGTACCTATCGCAGTGCCTGACCTCATATGACCTTTGTGTTGTGTTGGTGGAAATTTCTTTGAACACTGACCTTGTGGAGTGAATTGTAGGTATATATGAATCGTGTGTTGAATTGGCTGGAGCCATCTGGTTTGATAGCCTTGATCAGAGATGATGACAAACTTGTTGCTTATCGGTTACCAAAAGATTGTGAGAAATCCCCCTTGATTGTCTTCAAGCATAAAAAAATTGAGCAGTAAGTTAAGTTAAATTCTTATTGTGGTTGTTGAGGCTTTTTATGGTTGCATTTGTATAACAAATTATGACTTCAATTTGATTTTTCTGAATTATTTTATATTCTGTGCCTTCTTTTCTCCCTTTCCTTTCACGTTTAAGAAATTGTGGCAAGTGTTATAACTCAATGAGTGACATCAGATAATGTGTGTGACAACTGAAACATCTGGATTGCATTAGATAGATTTCATTATGATAAGTCTCTCAAGTGCATTTCCAGACTATCTAATATCCATATTTGAGATTAATTTACAATGTCCACTATTCATAATTTTGTCCAAAAATTATCAAATTAGTTGATAAATTAGGATGTTGATTGTAGAATTTTTGTAATTTATGTTGTATACTGTAAATGCTTTCATAGTTTAAAGAAAAGAGTGCACCCTTATAGGTTGTAAGTATATAAGGATATGGCAAACAAATGATACATTTTTACTCTCTCTCTCTCTCTCTCTCTCTCTCTCTCTCTATTTTTGTAATTTATGTTGTATACTGTAATGCTTTCATAGTTTAAAGAAAAGAGTGCGCCCTTATAGGTTGTAAGTATATAAGGATATGGCAAACAAATGATACATCTTTACTCTCTCTCTCTCTCTCTCTGAGAAACATTTTCTCTAAACATTCTATATTTCAAATTAGATGTTATGATACATCCGTTGTTCTTGTATCTTACTGCTCAATATCTGCGCACTGTCATCTTGGCAGCTTTCTATAATAATTATTCTTTTTAACAAATATAATAGATTTTCATTTGCAAGTGTTGTTAATCAATGAGCTACACAATAGATTTTTTGGGTAATTGCTGAAATATTTGGAGGCTTTTAACTAACTGCTCCATGAGACATGCATCACAATCATGGTCATCAATGTCTTGCCATATGCATATAAATGTTTAGGTTCAACATGTTATATTTGTAAGACAATATGTAAGGTTGCTGCTATGTAAATTTGTGGGTTGTATATTATGATAAATGAAATTACTTATGAAAGAAAACATTTTGATACATGAAATTATCCGTATGGTCTGTTTGCAGTTGGCCTTATAACTTTTCACTAAAATGGACGATGTTTGGTATTCCACTTGTGGCAAGGTTGACTGATCTTTCTTGTGGATCTGATATTCGCAAAAAGTTTTTGAAATTACTCAATCCATTTTTAATGCCCATTGAAGATGTATTAAATGACTGTGATGATGAGGAAGGAAGTTCTGGCAATGAAGATTCTGATATGTTGGATGCCACTAGCCCTACAATTTTGGATACAGATGCCGGCTCAGACAGCGAAACATTGGACGAGACACATTTGGGTACTGACTTCCAATTCCAGATAGGACCATTGTTTTCTGAGATAAAGATGGATGAGCCATTACAAGTTTCACGTTTGGCAAAGGAGTTGGAGGTGCATGTTTTATGGTCAGAAAAGATGATTGATAAGTACGATACGTGCATTCTCAGCTCATTTCCAGAGGTCTTTAAGCCTCAGACGTTCATGAAGAGGCCTCAAGAGTCTGTTTCTCTGTACAAATGCCTTGAAGCCTTCTTGAAGGAAGAACCGTTAGGACCAGAAGATATGTGGTTGGTGCTTATTCTCATTTATTGTCTCTAAATTTTTTTTGCTTGTTGCCCGTCATTCTTGACTTAATTTGACGAGTGGGAAAGAAAGTGTTTTTTAGAGCTTTAAGATGCTTGAATTGGTTTTGGTCCTTATGCCATCACCATAGTTCTTTGACTAATGTTTTTCATATAAAAATCAAGCTGTCACATTCATCTTGCATAATTACTTTGCAACTGTGTATATTTGTAGGTACTGCCCTAGCTGCAAGGAGCCTCGACAAGCAATAAAAAAGCTAGATCTTTGGAGATTGCCTGAGATTCTTGTTATTCATTTGAAGAGGTTCTCATACAACCGATATTTTAAGAACAAGCTAGAAACATTTGTTGACTTCCCAGTTGATGATCTGGATTTCTCAACCTACATTGCCCACAAGAATAGCCAGATTTCTAATCGCTACATACTGTATGCAATTAGTAATCACTATGGAGGTCTGGGTGGTGGTCACTATACAGCATCTATTAATGTAAGTGGTGTTTCTTTTAGTGTAGGAATTTTCTCTTGATTGCCTGCTGATACGTACCTTTTACATTCTCTTGCACATAGAATCAGTATAATTTGGCATTCCCTCCTTGTTGACACCTTTACCGTAATAGGGCTTTCTCATTAAGAGGGTTACTTCCAGCTTACATAAAGTCTTAAGCTTTTCAAATATTTAGGAATTTGTTGTTTGGAATCAGTGTAATGTTCTAAATATGGGATTATTGGAGAAAATTTGGATGCTAGTCCAGAGTTACTTGACTTAAATAAATTCAATTTGATGTGGTATTCATCATAGTGGAGTACAGTACCCCGTCCAATCTGTTATCCTGAAATGAAAACTATTTTTTACTTGCTATCTATGCCATTACTTGAAATAAGTTGCAAGTTCCAATGTTAAGGTGGAGTCGGCAACATTGTAAGTTCAGGGAGTACTGGTTTAATGGAGAGTCACAGATCTTTTTTTAGCTTGGTATCAAGCAATGTATTATCAACTGTAATTTTGTGATGAAAATTTGTGCTATGGGGGGTTGTCATAGATGGTAAGTGGTAACACCAAAAAGTTAGTTCCGTTATATAATTAAGGCTAAAATGCAAAACTCACTCTCTATGTTTCACTAAAATTCATTTCAGTCTTTTAACTTTGTTTTCGTTCATTTCAGTTCATTAACTTTCAAGCTTATTCAATTAAGACCTTTTTATCAACTTTTGTTATATGTTGTGGTTAATTTTCCAATTTTTAAAATTTTTCTTATAGTTTTTTAAATTAAAAAAAATTTTCAGTTAATGATTGTAGAATATTTTCCAGATTTTTTTTTTCCAAAAATTTTTAACCAAAGTTTACAGAAGTCCTTAACTGAATAAATTTGAAACTTAGAGGACTGAAATGAATGAAAGCAAAGTTAGAGGATTGAAATGAATTCTGAAGAAACTTAGAGCGTAAGTTTTGCATTTTAGCCTATAATTAAACTGAAAATGCATTGATAACATATCATATGATGTATTATTAGTGTGCTAAATGTATGGTTTCCTGGTAGTGTTGTGGTTAATCTTCCTACATAATTGCTGAATTTATTTGTTGGTATCTGAATGAAAGTTATATATATATATGTATAATTAGTGTGCTAAACGTATGGTTACCTGGTAGTGTTGTGGTTAATCTTCCTACATAATTGCTGAATTTATTTGTTGGTATCTGAATGAAAGTTATATATGTGTGTGTGTGTGTGTGGTCTTTTCTTTAATGTTTCATTTTTGTAGGAATGGTTGCCATCTTGTACCCCTTCCATCACATGTATATCCCATTACAATTTTGACTTTGTTGATTTTTGTGAACTTACTTGATATGGCCGGGAGTGGCTTAAATGTCATAAAATAAAGACACAAGCTAAAAATTAGTGAGAATCTGGGGATTTTTAACTCAACAATTCTGTAAAGCACTTAGACTTTACATTGTTTGCAGGAACATCTTTATATCTTTTCTATTATACTCATGATTTCTATATACTATAGGTGCTCTAATTCTCTTTGTTCCTATGCAGCTTGGATATGGAATGTGGTATGAGTTTGATGATGAGAAGGTTAATCCTGTCAGTGAAGACAGGATAAAGACCTCTGCTGCTTATGTTCTTTTCTACAGGAGAGTCCCAGATGTATAATTCAACATAGGTGTACAGTTGCAACAATTTGCAAAACAGGATCGGGCAAGCGTTACCTTCTTCTTTTTCTCCCAAACCTTTTTGTAGTTATTTTTGGGAGCATCCTCATTTTGCTTACGGCTTGGAATTGGAGAGGATACACATAGAGAAAATGAACAAAGGACAAAGGATTTTACTGTACAGCTTCAAATGGGCGCCATTGGACTAGGGTAGAATATTTCAACTGCTTTGTCGTTAAATGTACATATGCTTCATAGTTCATACAGAGGGAATTCTTGATAGACCCATCAATTTTAAGATGGAAGAGCTTCCCCATAAGTATATCACTTAATAAAATTTATTGGGTACATATTTTGTTTCCTGCATTTGTTTAAATTATAATAGTTAAAAAATATTTAGTATCATGGGTTGACAATTGAAGTCTTGGCACTGTACATCAAGCTATAGAAGTTACAGAAAACCATCCTTGTGAAGCTGTTAGGGGCTTTCTACTTCGAAGCTACATTTCACATTAACCTTGCTATGGTGAACCAAATACATGTGCCAGGAATAAGCGCAACAATGCAAAGCCGTGTGATGACTTGATGGGGTAACTTTCCAAGGAACTCTCCTGCAGTTCATTGTTTGTTTACTAGAGGGGAAGGCTGATAAGACTCTATATAAACAAACGCCTTTTGGCATTATTGATGGGAAAGGCTGACCAGAAAATGTATAGAATTGATTTTAGAGATGGCTTTTAGACTTGGGAAAGGGATTGATTCTGTAATGTTGTAGCTTGTCAACCTACCTTAACACTGTGTTACGCCAAAACAAGCACAGCCTTAAAAGGATGTGAATTGAATTTTGTCTAAAAATTCATTATACTTGAATCTCTTCCATTCCAAATTTGCCAAATTGGTGGAATTATATAAACATTGAGGTTTCTAAACCCCTTCACAAGTTCATTTAATTCCTCCTCTAAAAAGCATCCAGTTGAATTTGATTAATATTAACATAATTAACTATGCTCTAGTTTCATAGGAATGGAACTTGAAAATCTAGTCAATCAGCAAGATGTGCAACTGATTTTATCAAATCACAAGCAACAAAATTGACAATAAGGAGTCTAGTTTGTGCGAAGGGGCAACCTCCTATTCAAGCTCAATCTTGATGGAGTGTTGGAGGTGCGGGTGGTTTCTCAGAAGGCGAATGAATGCTCCGTTTGGAGATTCTCTTCTTCAAGTCATGGCTTTAGTGTATTGATTAGAGCTCTCCAGTTTGATCATAAACATGGTTTGCAGCAGGTTAGAGAAGAATATGCATGCGGTGTCTTATTTAATATTTATTGTAAACATGATGGAAAGATGGACGGGCCAACCTTTCCTTGGGCTCACAATCTACTTGTTTAATATGGGCTTTGGATTTCCTACTGCTAGTGATCCAACTCACTGAGAACTCCCAGCCCTCTACACATGAACCTCATATAATGTCAATCTCCCCTTCCTCTCTATTCTCTCCTCTCTCTCTCTCTCTCGCGTCCACCTTTTTCTTCCCAAATGCTCCTATTTATACTCTTAAAGTTAGTGGGATGCGAGGGTTTAGTGGATGGGGAGGTCCAATGTGATCGTGGTTAAGTGGGATTTTAGGTGGTAATGGCTTAGGAACCTGCTCCAAGCTCAGCGAGTTGCTCGGCAAAGTATAGTCTAGCAAATCGCCGGGCATCTAATCGTGCCGCGCCAATTCTTCGGGGACGCTGACTTAGAGGGGCTGATAGTGTATGGGCCGTGATATATGCAAGGTGCCGGCCACCTGTCGAGCTTGAGTCTTTGCAATGTTTAGGGCCTTTCAGATAGTATGGGCCGGGCTGCTGGAATAGGCTATTGGGGTTCTAATGGGCCTGGGTGTACGGCACCGTACAATAGCCCCCGCTTGATTCGTGTCTGCGGGTTTGGAAACGAATCAAGTGTCCCAATAGGCCACCTATTTCTCTGGGGGTCTAAAGTAGACAGCTAAGGGTCGGCAGAAGAACCCATTAATGCTCTCCTCAAAAGTCGTGTTAAATTTGTCCGCTGGTTTGTCCATAATTACTACCTGACGGTTCATGGACCGAGGTGGGGCCCGTGTGGCGATTTGGGCAGGGATTCGTAGAGTTTCTCGCTTCACCACTTTATTCACATTTATTATCTCCTTCTCCCTCTTTTGCCTCTATATATATAGTCCCTTTTGCGGTCAAATTCCACTTTTTCGCTTTCTATCCTCTAGACTCCCTCTCTGCCGAGCATAAACTTCTGCGAGATCATCCTTTAGCCCAGAACACTTCCTATTCTTTAGAACCAAAAGTAAGTCTCCTCTGTCCTTTCTTAAATTGTTTCTATTTCAATTACCTTTCTTTGAATCGCACATTAGGATTTTTACGCTAAAAATGGGTTTCTCTCATCTTCTTTCATCTAGAGCCTCTTTGGCCAACTTTAGGGTCACTTACAACGTTCCGGAGGGTGTTGATATCGCTTATTGCCATGAAGGCGATATCGACATTCAAAGGCGTCGGGGTGAAAACACAGTCTTTTTCCCTCTGATGGCTATTCTAGAGGGTGGGGTTAGATTTCCCGTCGACCCTCTCATCCTACCCTTAGGTTTTACGGGCTTTGCCCCGACCAACTCCCCCTCAATTTTTACCGAGTGGTGAGTTGTGTAAGTAGACTGAACCGGCTGTTTGGGCTGCAATTGAACTCCCATGACATCAACTTTATGTATAGCCTGTGCGGCAACATAAAATCGGGTTATTACTTAAAAACTAGGGATATGAGGGTGCGCCTTATTTCGTGTCTCCCGGACTCCAATAGGAACTTTGCCGGGGAGTTCGTAAGAGTAAGCGGCAATTGGTTCGCCGAGGAACTCCCCTGTGCGTTCTCCCCGCGAGACATTGGTCGGTATATATATGCATACTGTTAGTGAACTTTTAGTTTTGATTTTACCGTGCTTTTACTGACAGGTGCTAATGTCTGTTTTATGTAGAAACTAAAAGATTTAAGCCGGATCTCAGAGTGGTGAATGTCCGAGATTTGAACTTCGTGCTTCGGTCAGAAATTTTCGTTCATTGGGACGGCCAGCTCTGGGCATCTCACTTGATCCTCGGTGTAGAGCCAGTGTATTCGACTTGGCAAGCGTTCAGCCAAGCACTTTTAGTTGACAGCCCGTTACTCTCCTATATCGACGTATGACACCCAAGTTTTCTTCCGTCCAACCTTACCGTAGGTGAAGCGCGTGAATTAGGCCCGCGGTACACTTGTTCTGACGAGCTCCCGCCTTTGCGAGACGAATCGGCAGAACAGGTATCTCGGAGACTCCGAGAACTTATTCATGTGCCAGTTCAAACAAAAGCCCCTGTCCACCAAGAGGACCCAGCCGACCAGGAAGTCTTTGCTGAAAACACCGAACACGGCCAAGAGATGGTGGCGAGAAGGACTTTGACCGTGAGTCGCTTTATGCCGGGTGCCCAGCAGAGCGTGGTTCATCCCGGCACTCAGGCTCAGCATACTCTCGCCCCTCCAGCCCCTCCGATACGTGCCCGAAAGAGGCAAAGGGTCGCCGAGCAAGAGCCCATCGACGCTGGTGATGTGCTCGCAAGGACGCCTCCTCGGTCACCGGCTGGTATAGAAGTTAGAGAGCCAGTGGCTCAGACCGGCCTGCAGATGGCCTCCTCATCCCGTGCAGCCCCAGCCTGGTGCCCCTCCTTTATGTTGGACGGCAAGCCTCTTCCCTCGACCGCAAGTGTTCGGGTCTGGGACAAAGGCGAAGGTGGCCGGGTTGCCCAAAGCTTAGCACGCGGTCTGCTGCTGCCGGAGGACGTCCGCGTTTTCGATGATGGCACAGACGAATCGTTGGCCCGAAGGCTACAATGGCATACTCTCACGGTAAACCCTCACTCTCTTTTCTCCTTTTATTATCTTATATTTTGTTTTACATTGCCATGATTGCTACTGTTAATCTTTTTAGGCGGCCCAAATGACTCACATCTTGGATGGACGGCTGAAAGAGCTTGTCGAAGATGCCGGTCGAGAGAAGGCGCTGAAGGACGTGGCCGAGAGTGTTGCAAAGGAGAAGGTCAAGGCTGCCGCAGCAGCAGAGAAGAAAGCGGCGACAAGTGAGAAGGCTAAGGCCGCGGCGGAGAGGAGGTCCTTGGAGCTTGAGGTTAAGCTTGGGGAGGCCGAGCTCAAACTGGGAGAGGCCGATAGCCTCAATGCAGCGCAAGCTGAAGAACTAGCCGACATGAGGGCAGCCTTGGAGGCTAGCGAAAGTAAATGGTATAATGAAGGGTTTGCTGATGCCGAGAACTCCGTGGAACTTGTAATCCAAGAGGTTCGAAGGCTCGCATTCGAAGAGGCTCGGTTCGCGGCCCTGAGAGCTGCGGGGGTCCCCGAGGACTCCCCTTTGAGAGATTCAAGTCCCTGGGCCCTCTTCCTCCGCTCAGGTCCCTCCCGTTGCGAACTCTGAAGAAGATACCCTGAGCATGAGAGACTTGGTTGATGCGATTGATTCCCACGTGGAGTTAGTTGATCTGGAGATCACTAGCAACGTCCATGCCGAGGATTAGCCCACGGAGGGGTCTCTGCCTCAGTCTGCTCCGGCCACCGAACATCTGCCTGAATCTTCTGCCCAAAGCCATACTACCGATCAAATATAACAAGTGCCGAACTTCCCCTCTGATGACATTGTTATTTTTATTTTTAATATTATTGCTTAGATTATTATTTGGTTTTAGATTATGCTTGTGTTGCCTATATCGCTGGGTTGTGGCGAGTGAACAATTTAACCCCTAATACTTTCTTTCTAATGGGAACTTTTGCCTATGTCGCCGGGATGTGGTGACGAAACAATCATTGTTTTTAACGTTTTTCTTTTTGAATAAAATGTTTGCCGAGCGGATTATTCACTGGTCACTGAATGCTTGTTCAAGTTAGCCCAACACATGTTTAAACAACGTCACGCACACACTTGCGTTCGTTTACTCATCGTGCTCACAGATATTCGTGAGTACACGTATATGCGCCCGAGTAAATTGAGGTAGTATGTTCGGCTGCCCACGTGATGGAGTCGTGAGTACAGATAAAGGATTTACTTGTTTGATGGTGAAGGTCGAACCGAGAGTGATACTTACGTCCTCGGGGCAAATCATTAGGTTTTCACCTGCTCGGTTGTAGAGGTCGAGCCGAGTGTCACGTCTCTGCTCTTAGTGAAAATGCTAGGTCTCCACCTGCTTGGTGATAGGGATCGAACCGAGTGTCGGGCTTCTGCCTTTAGTGAGAATGTTAGGTTTCCACATGCTCGGTGATAGGGATCGAACCGAGTGTCAGGCTTCTGTCCTTAGTGAAAATGTTAGGTTTCCACCCGCTCGGTGGTGGGGATCGTACCGAGTGTCAGGTTTCTGTCCTTAGTGAAAATGTTAGGTTTCCACCTGCTCGGTGATGGGGATCGAACCGAGTGTCAGGCTTCTGTCCTTAGTGAAAATGTCAGGTTTTCACCTGCTCGGTGATGGGGATCGAACCGAGTGTCAGGCTTCTGTCCTTAGTGAAAATGTTAGGTTTCCACCTGCTCGGTGATGGGGATCGAATCGAGTGTCAGGTTTCTGTCCTTAGTGAAAATGTTAGGTTTCCACCTGCTCGGTGATGGGGATCGAACCGAGTGTTAGGTTTCTGTCCTTTGGTTGACGATCAAGTGTAACCCATTCCATACCAAGCAACATACTCTTCCCAAGGTCATATTCATTGTTTGTGACTCATCACGAATAATCAGTGATAGAATTTTTTTAAGTTGTGCACGTTCCACGGCCGAGGTAGCGGTCTTGCATCTAAGTCCTCCAAGTAGTAGGCTCCCGTCCCCGCAACGGCAGTGACCCTGTACGGTCCTTCCCATGTTGGTGCCAGCTTCCCGGCATTGTTGTCCCGCATACTTCCCACTGCTTTTCGTAGCACCAAATCCCCGGAAGCAAACTCTCTTAGTTGTACACCTCGGTTGTATCGCCGGGCAATCTTCTGTTGATATTCGACCAGCCGTACCGTCATCGCTTCCCGGTATTCTTCCACTGAGTCCAAGCGCTGCGTCATTAAGCCGTTGTTCCGACAAGGTTCATAGTCTACCACCCGTGCACTACACATACTAACCTCCGTGGGTATCACAGCCTCAGCCCCGTACGTGAGTGAAAAAGGGGTTTCCCCCGTAGACCTTCTAGGAGTTGTCCGGTACGCCCACAAAACATTGTGTAGTTCCTCGGCCCAGCGACCTTTAGCACCATCCAACCTCCTTTTTAACCCGTTCAAGATTGACTTGTTAACGGCTTCTGCCAGCCCATTACTCTGGGGGTAGGCCGGGGTGGAATATCTATTCTTGACGCCGAGATTACCGCAGAATTCTCGGAATGCCCTGCTATCAAATTGCATTCCATTGTCGGATATGAGGGTGTCCGGCACACCAAATCTTGTGAATATGTTTTTCCAGACAAACTTCTTAACGTCGACATCCCGTATGTTGGCTAGCGCTTCCGCTTTAACCCACTTAGTAAAATAGTCAATGGCTACTAGTACAAATCTTCGATTACCGGTTGCATAGGGAAAGGGTCTGAGTATGTCTAGCCCCCACTGTGCGAAGGGCCAGGGGTTGCTAACCGGGTTCAGGTTGCTTGCCGGTTGGTGGATTAAGGGGGCGTGTTTCTGACATTGCTCACACTTGCGCACATACTCGGCAGATTCCTTTTGCATCTGTGGCCACCAGAACCCTTGCGTCATTGCCCTATGTGCTAGAGATCTCCCCCCTACATGACTGCCGCACACCCCCTCATGAAGCTCGGTTAGTATTGTCCCTACATTCCCAGGGTGTACACACAAAAGATACGGTCCACCGAAAAACCTTTGGTAAAGCTTGAGATCCGCGGATAACCAGTACCGAGGTGCCATTCGGCGAATCCTACTTGCCTCCTTCTCATCATCGGGGACCCAGTCGTTGGCCAAAAAGTCAATGATTGGGTCCATCCAGCATGGCCCATTTGCCGTAATCGCTGCAACGCTGGTCCCGGCTGGGCGATTAATGCTTGGTTCGGTGATGACCTCTACCTTTATCAACCGAGGCACGTCCTCAGCTACTGATGATGCCAGCGACGCCAGAGAGTCAGCGTGTCTGTTCTGTCCCCGGGGAATTTGCGTCAGTTTTGCCGTGTTAAACTTGCCTATGGTCTGTTTAACCACTTTTAAGTACCCTTTCATTCGAGAATCGCGTGCCTCAAAGCTTCCGTGTACTTGGCCGACCACCAATCGAGAATCTAAAAAAACTTCTACGTCTCGAGCACCAATCTCCAAAGCCACCCTTAGTCCGGCAAGCAAGGCTTCATACTCCGCCTCGTTGTTAGACGCCCTGAATCCCAGCCGGAAGGAATGTTCCAGCCGTATTCCTTCTGGGGTGGTGATAACAATCCCGGATCCCGCCCCCATGGCATTTGCAGCACCGTCTACAAACACCTTCCACGGTAGCAACTCCACATGGCACACTACCTGCCCTTCGTTTTTAGGAGAGAATTCCGCGACGAAATCAGCCAAGACTTGTCCTTTTACAGAGCTTCTCGGCTTGTACCTTATATCAAAGGATCCCAGCTGAGTCCCCCATTTGGCAATCCGGCCCGTAAAATCTGACCTCTTCAACAAGGACTGAAGCGGATACTCGGTGAGGACATAGACGGCGTGAGCTTGGAAATAGTGTGGCAATTTCCTTGTGGCGTGTACCAGTGCGAGCACCAACTTCTCCAAGGGTAAATACCTTGTTTCTGCGTCACCCAAGGTTTTACTGATGTAATACACGGGAAGCTGGACCCCGCGATCCGTCAATAGCACTGCACTTACGGCATGGTTGGACACTGAGAGGTACATGAACAAATCTTCCCCGGGCATAGGAGCCGTCAACATAGGTGCCTTTACTAAGTACTCTTTCAGATCCTGAAAAGCCCTTTCACAATCTTCGTCCCAATGGAAGCCTTTCCACTTCTTCAAGAGTTGGTAAAATGGTCGACACCGATCGGCGAACTTGGAGATGAACCTGTTGAGGGCTGCCAACATCCCGGTAAAGACTAGGAGTTCTTTAGGGCTTCTCGGCGATTTCAGGTGTTGGACGGCTTCTATTTGGTCGGGGTTAACTTCTATTCCTCGGTTTGTGATCAGGTAACCGAGGAACTTGCCGGCCCCTACTCCAAAGGCGCATTTATCCGAGTTCAGGCGTAGTCTGTGTTGCCGTAGTATCTCGAACACCCCCCGGAGGTCCTCAGTGTGCCGCGCTTTTTGCTTACTTTTCACTACCATGTCATCAATGTACACTTCTACGGTGCGTCCGATTTCTTCTCGAAACATTCTGGTCATCATTTGCTGATACGTTGCCTCGGCATTCTTTAACCCAAAAGGCATCACGGTATAATGGTAGTTCGCATCCGGGGAGATGAACGCTGTTTTTTCCTGATCCTCGGCGGCTAGGGAAATTTGATGATAGCCCTGAAATGCGTCAAGGAAACTCATCCTCGGGTGGCCATAGGTGGCATCCACTAGTTGATCTATTTTCGGCATGAGGAAGGGGTCCTTTGGGCATGCCTGATTCAAATTTGTGAAATCCACGCAGACTCTCCACTTGTCGCTCTTCTTTCTAACAACAACAGTATTCGCTAACCATTCTGGGAAGAAGATTTCCCGTATTGCCCCAGCTTCCTTCAACCTTGCAACCTCCTGCCGTACTGCTTCAGTGTGTTCCTTGGCCGACCTTCTCGGTCTCTGCTTTTTCGGAGGGAACGATGGGTCTACGTTAAGCTTGTGGACGATGAGCTAGGGATCCACCCCGGGAACCTCGTACGTACTCCAGGCGAACACGTCTACATTCTGCACGAGGAACAACAACGTTTCTACCCTGTCCTCGGTACTCATACTTGCTCCCACCTGGAAATACCTTTCAATGTCCGGCAATATCTTTACCCTGACAAGGTCCTCGGCGCAGCCAGCCCCCGTTCCTTCCCGGGGTCCCTGTAGTTGCTATAAAGGATCCTTCCCTTCGTTTTTCCCTGGTTCACCTTGCCCGTCCTTCCGGTCGACTACTGCCACCAAGCATTGTCTGGCGGCATGCTGACTTCCCCGAACTACGGCAACGCCATATTCAATGTGGAACTTGACCTTCACATGTAGGGTGAAAGGGACCGCCCCCATGGCGTGGATCCAAGGCCTCCCCAAAATGGCCGTATAAGGAGAGAATGACGTCACGACCACAAAAGTCACCATTACCTCCTTTCCCTCCATATTCACGGGAAGCGATATCTGTCCCTCAAGGATCGCCACCTGCCCATTGAACCCGATTAGCGGCGCGTCATACCTCGAGAGGTGCTCCTTTTTCAGGCCGAGCCCCTTGAAAAGGTCCGGATACATCACGTCGACCCCGCTTCCTTGGTCTATCATTATTCTTTTCACTATGAAACTGTTTACTGGGGCAATCACCACCAGCGCGTCATCGTGCGGTTGGATAGTTCCCTCCAAATCGTCGTCGCCAAAGGCGATGGGGTCTTGTGCTGTTTTAGCCTTCTTCACCGGGGGCCGTTCTTTCGAGCATTCCCCCACATTTGCAATGGTTAGTACTCCCTCCCTCCCGGACATCGCCGTGCCCTTTGGGACAGCATGGATTACTTCAATCACTCCTAGTGGGGGGGGGGGGGGAAGGGGATTCCCTCTCTGACGTGGGCCTTGCCCGACACCTTTGTCTCCTGAGTCAATCACAAACTCCTTTAGATGCCCGGCCCTTACTAACTGTGCTAAGTGATCTTTCATCACTCTACATTGCTCGGTTGTGTGCCCCTTGTCCTTATGGTAGATACAGAACAGATTCTGGTTTCTCCGTGATGGGTCGCCCACCATTTTGTTCGGCCACCTGAAGTACGGTTCATTCTTGATTCGGTCTATAATCCTATGCATCGGCTCTTTGAACATCACATTCACTTCCCCCGTCTGCAGCTCCGTTCCCTGCATCCTTAAGTCCTTTCGGAGTCTTGGCTAAAAACTACTCTGCCGAGGTCTATTTGCCAACGTGGCTTTGCCCTTACTCTGTAGCCGATCATCTTCAAGGCGCTTGTACTCCTCGATGCGCCTCATGAGCTGCCTCATATCCTCAAAAGGCTTCTTCGTCAACGACTCTCACAGCTCGGAGTCCTCGGGTAGTCCCATCCGGAAAGTGCTTACTGCGATTTTCTCATTCCCACCACCGATCTCATTGTAAAGCTCCCAATACCGACTGGCGTAGCTGCGGAGGGTTTCCCCCTCCCTCATCTTCATGGACAGCAACGCGTCTACGGGTTGGGGTACCCGACTACACGTCACGAATCGAACACCAAACTCTTGGATCAGTTCGGCAAAGCTGTTGATGGAACCCTTCCTTAGCCCGTTAAACCATCTCAGAGCGGTGGGCCCGAGACTCGAGGGGAATACCTTGCACATCAGTGCGTCATTGTGAGTGTGAAGAGACATCATTTGGATGTAATGGCTGACGTGCTCTCCTGGATCTGTCTTCCCGTCGTAGAAATCGAACGGGGGGCGCGTAAACCTGCTCAGCAATGGGGCCTGCTCGATATCTCTTGAGAACGGTGACCGTGCGGCGCTCCGTAAGGCTCGACTCATTGCGTCCATAGCAGCATTACGAGGACGATGCTCTGGGGAGTCTGAGCCCCGATCTGCATATCCTTGTGATCGTGAACGTTCTCGGCGAAACCGGGACTCTTGGGAATGTGAGCGGCCCCGGTGATGTCGAGAACCAGATTGGTGGGAGTCCTCGCGGCGGTTTCTCCCATCGTCAGATTCCCTTTCTCGGTGGTCTCGGCCCCTTCTCCTTCAACCGTCCATGGCCTCCAACTCTAAATCTCTAACTAGCCGCCTCAACCGCTGAAGTTCCTCATCTCTTTCGTCGAACTGCCCGTGCCCTGACGCCCTCGACACTGTCCGGTGGGTTTGGTATGACCCCTCTCCCAAGTCAGATTGCTCTTCTCCTTCTTCACGACCCCTATCCTCCCGTCTCTTTTGCCTCCGCTCTCACCAAGTAGACCCTACTAACCGCTTTCGGCGTGACTCGAACGTCTTTCAGACATTTTACCCGGGCGTGAGCCTCGGTCAGACCACCAATTCGTAGGAGATTCCCACAGACGGCGCCAATTGTAAACACGATGGAAAGATGGACGGGCCAACCTTCCCTTGGGCTCACAATCTACTTGTTTAATATGAGCTTTGGATTTCCTACTGCTAGTGATCCAACTCACTGAGAACTCCCAGCCCTTTACACATGAACCTCATATAATGTCAATCTCCCCTTCCTCTCTATTCTCTCTTCTCTCTCTCTCGCGTCCACCTTTTTCTTCCCAAATGCTCCTATTTATACTCTTAAAGTTAGTGGGATGCGAGGGTTTAGTGGATGGGGAGGTCCAATATGATCGTGGTTAAGTGGGATTTTAGGTGGTAATGGCTTAGGAACCTGCTCCAAGCTCAACGAGTTGCTCGGCAAAGTATAGTCTAGCAAATCGCCGGGCATCTAATCGTGCAGCGCCAATTCTTCGGGGACGCTGACTTAGATGGGCTGATAGTGTATGGGCCGTGATATATGCAAGGTGCCGGCCACCTGTCGAGCTTGAGTTTTTGCAATGTTTAGGGCCTTTCAGATAGTATGGGCCGGGCTGCTGGGATAGGCTGTTGGGGTTCTAATAGGCCTGGGTGTACGGCACCGTACATTTATGATGTTGAATTCTGATGCCCCTCGTTAAACTGTATCAACAAGTCTTGTTGTAATAGAGCTTCCCAAAAGTGTAAAATCATAAAGTTAGATATACAGAGTTAATAAAATCACTATCATCTTCTCTCCTAATATATATATATATATATGTGTGTGTGTGTGTGTGTGTGTGTGTGTGCGGGCGTGCGTGTGGGGTAGGTGATCTGAGCACATTTTTTTTGAGCTGCGGGCCCTATTCGAGGATGATCAAATACCCGAGAATGGCTAAAAGATACATACGTACACGGTTCGAAAGGCCGAAGAGGAAAGAGGAGTTCGACGTGGTAATTGAGGTTCCCGAGGACCAAAGACACCTTGGGAGCACTTTAGGAAGTCAACCACTCTAGAAGGATGAGCTCCAAGGAAGTAGCAGAGTCGTATCGGTAACGGAAGAAAGAAATATCTGGGAAGGTGACTGCCATTACTACATTAAATGCACTGTGCCAACTGAACTGGTTGCATTTATGGAGAAATAACACCTGAACAGTGTTTTCCCAGCTCATAGCCCTTCCTATTATCTCCAGAGAGGCCTTGATGGGACAAGTATCCAAAAGATTTCCTAGAAGTTGAATAGGTGGAAGGCTGGCATGTATTGGGGGGAACTATATAAGGAAGTGGCCTTCATGAAAAACGGGCATGCAAGATTGAGAAAAAAGAAAAGAGAGAGAAAAACACTTTGTAAACGGAAACAACTTGATTAATATAAGAACACATTGTACTCGGATTGGCTTGAGGAAGACGTTTTATTGAATTTGTGCATCTATTTCTATCAACTTGAACTTAAATGATTTTGTAGCTTGCTTATAAAATCCACTCTCTTACAAATATATTATTTTGGGCTTATTGAGCTAACCTTCATTGTTCTTAGTGAACTTGGGTCATCCAAATCCAGTCCTTACAATCTATATATATATATATAACCTTCATTATTTTGGACTTTTAGGAGAGACCAGATTGAAATAAGGTTAGAATCACTGTCGATGTGGACCTCATGCTCTTCAAAAAGCTCCAAATTAATGTTAGTAGGTAAGATTTTGTCATCTAAAAACTTTTCTTGCTGGCTTGTCAATTACATTCTTACTAAAGCTTGGAACCTAATAAATGAAGTAGAAGTAGATGTAATAGTAGTAGATAATACCACGTTTATGTTTGTCTTTAAGCATGAAGCTGATGTTTGTAGCGCCTGGGAGCAAAGGCCTTGGTCAATATTAAAATATGAATATTAATCCTCCAGACCTAGCCAGAATGAATTGACTTCTCTTACTCATAATTCTGTATCCAAGTCAATGTGAAACAAACAATGGGCTCTGGCACTTTGAAGAGTACTAGTAGATCATGTAGCCAGCAAGAGGTGGCTTTAAGATCAACTTCTCATGGAGACTACTGACAGGTGTGCATGCATGCATGGCTCAGTTGCTCACGAAGCAAGAAGACACAAATGGGCTCTCTTCAACAAATATAAATCATTTCCAACCATGCTCATGCTAATGTATAGTGATCTATATAAACATCAATGACTATTTTACGTTTAAGGAAGTGGTATACTTCCCAACTAAATCGAAAGTTGAGCTTAGGTGTTGAATGGTAGCACTGACCCAATAAATTATCTGCATCAACCACTTGACCACCTTCCAAGTCCCCAATGACAAACAAAGTCTGCTAAGTAATAAGTACATTTTAGTTTAATTTCACTAATTTTGAAGAAATTTCAAACATAATTTCCATATAATAAGAATAAGGTGTATATACAAAACTTTTTCTACTTTTGAGTTTTAATAAGGTAATTTTGTATCATGTGTTAAATCAATTTCTTAATTTTGATGCAAGCATTTATTACTCATGGCAACAATGAGGGTTTTGTTAGTTTCTATATTAAATGTGATACCACTTTCAATAAGAATTATTTCTTTTCCATTAAAAAAAAGAATTATTTCTTTTTTAAATATTTGAATTCTATATCATATTGAATTTTTAGTTTTAAATTTTTTTTATTTATTTTAAGACAACTAGACAACTCTCTCTCTCTCTCTCTCTCTCTCTCTCTCTAAAGAACCTTATTATTTAAAAGATGGAGTACTATATATTTTGAATGAGTAAGATAATTTAAGAATAAAATATTTCAAAAACTATAATTAACAAACTTAATTTGTAATTTATTGCATCACAACAACAAAAATTAAGTCTAGAAGTAAAATAATACTTTTTTCCTAGAATAAAATACATAAACATGAAAAATTTGCATTTTCTACTAAAGAATTTTTTAAAAGTTAACAAAATATAATAATGACCATATTTAGCTTATGTAAGAATTATAAAATGTATCTACAGAATTAAATGTGATACCACTTTCAATAAAAATTATTATTTTTTCCATTAAAAAAAGAATTATATCTTTTTTAAATATAAGAATTCTATAGCATATTGAATTTTTAGTTTAAAATTTATTTATTTATTTTAAGACAACTAGACAACTCTTTTTTTTTTTTTTCCCTTTTCTTTTAAAGAACCTATCATTTAAAAGATGGAGTACTATTTCAGTATTTTGAATGAGTAAGATAATTCAAGAATAAAATATTTGAAAAACTATAATTAAAAAACTTAATTTATAATTTATTGCATCACAATCACAAAAATTAAGTCTAGAAGTAAAATAATACTTTTTTCCTAGAATAAAATACATAAACATGAAAAATTTGCATTTTCTACTAAAGAATTTTTTAAAGGTTAACAAAATATAATAATGACCATATTTAGCTTATGTAAGAATTATAAAATGTATCTAATTGCATACTTTAATTTAAATGTATATGTGTGTGAAGTTCACTCTTGAAAACTTGAAACTTAGTCCTTACCCCTTACACCCTACAAACACCTATACTTATGGAGTGATTATTATTATAATGTGACGTTTGGTATGAGGTAATGTTTTAAAATTCTCAAGAATGTTTAAATATTTCCATGTTTGGTTACAAATCACGCTAGGGAATCAAATGCCAGAGGAATCTGGATTTCCCCCTTAAACCCCACTCAGTAGGAATGTGGATTCCCTTTAAAACAGATGAGAATCCAGATTCCCAAGCTTAAAGGAAATTGTATTTTTTATAAATTGACAATTTTAACCATTTTTCCTTGTTATTTAAGCAATTAAAATAAAATATAAAACAAATCATCAATATCTTTTTTCTTGTCTTTATCTTTTCCCGCCAGAATAATATAAACAGGATAGACAACTCTGTTGATATATTCTTTAACAAAGTTCTATTTAGGTTTCACATGTGGAAAAAAAAAAGGTTTGAAGGAGACTCTTCATTATTACTAGGTATTCACTTTTGCTGTTGTGTGTATGTTGCTTAACAAATTATTAATGGATTTATTTTTATGGAAATTTGTTAACGTATCTATTCGTATTTCAGATCTTGGTTTTGTTTAGTTGCTAGAAATATAGATCTGGATTGGTGGCTTCATCTTTTTTTAGATTAATGGCTTTGTTTCTAGATTGATACGTTACACAGGGTGAGTAACTAACCAATCCTAAACACGGTATATGCTATTTTTTTCCTAGCCTTGAGTCATTGGTTTGATATTATTGTGAGAATATATAATGAAGGAAACTCATTTAACTCTTTTTGCACTGGTCATTTACGGGCAATAGCTAATCTAAGATTAAAAACATTTACGGGCAATAGCTAATCTAAGATTAAAAACAATAGATTTTTTTAACTAATAAGAATTTATTAGTATGTATCCCAAGTAATTTTCTTTCATTATATTAGTTATATGTCACATTGAAAGCTAGTCTAGTAGCAGTTGTTTTAATAATTTGTAATTTTTTTAAATGTCAAGTTTTTATTTCTTATATATGATTGCAGTGATGGCTCGACCACCAAGGAATCATAAAAAGAAAATTTTAGTTGTATTGCTACATCAATTAGATTTACTACGTCAAATGTGGATGGAGTTAGTGCACATGTTAGACTATAATTTTAATGAATTTGTCATAATTAATAGTTTATATTGATTTTTCATTATTTATTTAGAGGAAGTTTATTTTTAAAGGACTTGGTAGTTCACGTTCAAATTTAAGGATAAAATGAGAAAAATAAATAATTCATTTAAAATTCCTAGGAATAAACCAAATATTATCATCTCACATTTCTAGGAATCTTAAGAGATTCCTAATGAAACCAAACATATGAATAACTACATTTCTAAGAATGTGGATGCCAAGAGTAATGTGGATTCTCCCGTACCAAACGCCACATTAGGTGTGCGGTGGTCCGATTATGCATACTTCAAGTTCAAAACTATACAAAATGTGTGTGATCAAAAATAGGAAATTAGAAGAAATTGTTTGATTTAAATGGAAAAAAAAAATTAATGTATAGCTAAAATTTAATCATAATTATGACAAAAATGTTTATTATAATTAGGAAATTAGGGCATGTTTGGTAGACTGTAATAGGCGTTGTAATGTAATAGTTATTCCTATGGTTTAGTTATTCTTTAGTTTGGTTATGTTTTTATTACAGAGAATAGTCATTCTTTATGAATAACTATTTTTCAAAATGAGGAATAACTATTCCTTTTTAAAAGGTTGTATTAGCTATTCCTTAGTAAGTGCATTAATTTCAAAACTTAATATATTTCCAAATAAATATACTTTCCATATACATCTAATAATTATAAGAATAAAAAATCATAAAAAATAACACATATCTCTCTTAAATTTAAAAATAATAATTTTTAAGGAAGTATAATTGTATGAGTAAAATATTTCCTAAAATAAATGTTAAGTTTCATTCTAATGTTATAACTCACAACCAAACTAATGAATAGGTTTAGTTATTACATTACAACACATTTTATTACTAGTAATAAAGATTACAATTCCTATTGTAATCCTCATTCAGTGTACCAAACGTACCCTTAATGTATTGCTAAAATTTTATTGTAATTAGGAAATATAATTATGACAAAAATATTTATAATAAAATATATTTAATGTTTTGATAGTAAACATGACAAAAATGGTTATTAACATTAAATAATATATTAAGTCACTCTTAAATGAATTACTTTTGAATACTTCACTCATAAATGAATGATTATTTTCTTCTAAAAAAAATGAATTTTTATTTATTGTTGACACATAGAAAATAAATGAATATTATACCAAGTAGATGAAAGAAGTTATTGTTATCAAAAACAGAGATGAAAGAAGTTACAGAATGTGATATGTGTCATTATGCATTAATCAAAGTTAACATTTGTGTATCCACCAGTTTTAAGAATTCATGAATGTGTCTAATATCAATTGTACATATTTGGTACAAATGTAATCCTCTAGTTACCTTTTTTATAACATAAATTGGTCTATAACTGTTTCTCTCACTTTCTCAGTCCTGCAAAATTTTCCAGCGCCTGCTTAGCAGTTATCACGAGAATTTTAGTCATGCAAATACCCAGTAGCGGTAAAATTTCTTTCACAGTTTCTTGGATTTTTTTTTTTAAATTTTAAATTTTATTGAATTGCTTTCTTCACATTTGATGGGAATCTACAAAGTTGTGATTTTTTGCTTGTTCTAGTTGTTAGAGTGAGTGTAGTCTTGTGAATTCTTGATGGTTTTTTTTTTTTTTTTTTTTTTTTTTTTTCCGGAAAATATTTATTGCTTTGGGAACATTTAGCTTTAGTGTGTCATTAGGGGATAAAAAAAGAGAAAGAATTTAAAGAAAAGAGTGTTTAGAATTCTTAACTTTATATGGGTGTCAGAAAAGTTTGGTTTGATTATTGAAAGTTCGGTTCTTTCATGCAAAGAGCGTCTCAGAGGTGTTTTGATGTTGAAGTTCATAGTTCATGTTTAGTTTGATGTGCTTTCATTTGGCAAAATGAAATTTTTTTTGTGAATTTTTTTTTAATTCGTAATTTCGTTTTTTCTAACACTGTAGGGTCTTTTATTCTCCCTGTGAATCAAGTTCCCTTGATAAAATATATTTCATAGATTTTTATTTTTTAAGTTTGGAATGTTTAATGTGAGGTATACCATGATGCAGGATTAACTTCTTTTAGATATTGATGTTGTGGTGCTGTCGATTTTGGTGAGTCATAGTTATATACAATTATAGGTTGAATTTTACCTCTTCTATGATACACATGAACAGATTGATGAAACCAGTACATATGTATGAACTGTGATGTTAAGACTATAGATGTCGAATTGCATCAAAAGAATGTGTAATTGAATGCTTTTTTTACTGATGTTATAACGTTTGATAATAAGAAATCAGTGTTGTTATTGGAAATCACATTTTTTTTAAGCATCTATGTAGTTCCCCTGAATTATACATGTTTAGTTTGGTGCTTCAAGTCATCATTCCATTCCACCCTTTCAAGTGTATGCCTAATGAATAATGACTCTCATAGGAGCAAGGATGGATGTTGTTGCAATAGCAAAGGGAGACAAACTCATATTGAGGGGGTTGAAGTTTCATGGGTATCATGGGGTGAAGCCAGAGGAAAGGACGCTGGGTCAGAAGTTCTTGGTGGATGTTGATGCCTGGTTGGACCTTCGGCAGGCTGGTAAATCTGATTGCTTGTCAGATACCATTAGTTATACTGATATTTACCGGTAAGCCATAATTGTACACCTTCATTTATAATACCTTGAACCGTGACTTGTCATACTCTCTCATTTTTCTTTTTCTTTTTTAATTTGCTTTGATTGGAAGAATTTCATCATAATTTTCGTAATTTAAAGAAACCAACTTCCTAATGATTCCCACTAAATGTAAATTTTTATGGCAACTGCAATAATAAGGCTGAGATCGTATATGATTAGTAAATATCTAACAAAACTAACCTGCATAATATAGGTAGTTTAATAGATAATAGTAATTGTAACTTATGATGAATCTTTTCATTCTATGAGCTATCTGTATGTAATGTGTCATGCCTCAAACCCAAAAGGGTCCAAATACGAGAAAACAAACCACCAAGAGAAACTGTAGGTGATTTTTTTTCATCGAAGCAAAAACCCTCAAATATATTGGAATGTTAATTTAGAGGTGCTTTGGGGTTGTAGTTTTCCATGCACTAAACCTTTAATTGGTTTGGAGCGTGACATTATGCGTGCTTTATTTGATACGAGATCACATTTCATAGTTTGAATTGGTGAAATGCAGAATAGTTGAAGAAATTGTGGAAGGGCCTGCTCAGAATCTTCTAGAGTCAGTGGCTCAACGCATTGCGTCTACCACTTTTACGAAGCACCCCCAGATCTCTGCTGTTCGTGTGAAAGTTGGAAAGCCTCATGTTGCTGTTCCTGGTTCTGTTGACTACTTGGGTGTTGAGATTCTTAGATATAGAAGTGTAGATGCATCAAACTGAACTCGTTGTTAATACACATTTTCCCTTTGTCTCCACCTCCACACCCCCCCCCCCCCCCCTTTTTTTTTGACACCTGAAAAAAATAGAGGGGGATGTTGCATGTGTTGCTTGTAATTTCTTGCCGAGTTTGAATTGGTGCTAGCAATTGATTTATGAGGTTGCAGTTCTTTCTTAGTGCTTACCTAAATTTTATGTGTTTTCTTTCATTCTTTGTTTGCTTGGCCTCCACCTTGGAATTTATCTAGTCCCTAGTCTAGCAGTTCCTGGCACCAACATTTGGATCAGTTTTCTATAAGAGATCATATATACGTGGGATTGGGAAATGAATCTAGTTTTTAACGGGATTGCGCTTTACATGAATGAAAGTTGGTATTGTATTGGTATGCAGTTAATTATAACTTATTGTCATTTGCATACAGCATAGAAAAGACACATATCCAGTAATAAAAATTAAAAAAAGGAAAAGAAAAGAAAAGATGCTCAATTAAGATTGCCAAAATATGGTAAAAAAAAAAAACTTTGTAGCTCAATGACATCGTTTACTCTTCTTCAAGGAGAGAATCAAGTCTAAATCTCCTTCCTCAATGGGGTAAAAAAAATGATTGCCGAAATATTTTTACTGTCTAGACTTAATTGTGCCGTAAAAAGATAACCAATGATGCATTATGAGAAATTTGTAGGCAGGAGAAGGAGCATGCAGTGGTTCATAACCTGTGGAGGTGTCCATGGGCTCACGATGTTTGGCCGGGCTGTTCTAGGAAGCAAGCTTCAGAGGATGAGCCCCAATATTGATAGCTTTTCAGTTTAGCACAACCTTGCTTTTAAAGAATGTGTAATTGCTAATATGATAGGTTTTTTTTTAATTTTTTTTTAATTTTTAATTTTTGATTATTTAATTGTATACATGTGTTAACATTATAAAGTCGTGTGAAAAAAGATCTATACGAAAAATAGTCTACTACATTAACAATTATAATTCGAATAATAGCCATATAAGATATAATAAGAGTCATGTCGAAGCATTTTTAAACTTCCAAGCACTAAACTGGAACAAAGAATTAAATTGAAGTCTTCTAATATTTATAGTTTTAAGGACCACAATCGTATTTCATGTGATACCCAATTGCAATTTCAGCCAAGCTTGATGGACCCTGTCAACTGGTATCCAATTATTGGTTTACACGACCAAGAACTGTATTAGCCTATGCAATAGAAAATGAGAGATAAAAACTCAGAAGTAGTATCAAAGGGCTTGGTGGATTTAAACTTTCATTCTTGAAACAGGATACAATTAAGATAAAATTGTTTCAATGTAAATATTATCTGACTGCAAAAAGTTTGCTTCAACACTTCTACAAGACAATTTCCACTGAAATGCAGACATAGGAAGATTCTTCTCTCAACACTTTATAGAACTTTCTTTTATATTGTGGCACATGTTAGTAAAGCTGGTTCATGTAGCCATACCACTCGGTTCATGACTGTTGGCTTTGCCTTTGCCTTTGCGATTCCAGATAGAAGTCGTCTCAATAAGCTTATGAGGTACAAGCCGCCTTTCTCGCTTAGTAAGCTTGCGAAAGTTGTGGACTCTGAGTCTAGCTATCTCGGCCTCCTCTTCAGCAGTCATCTCCCTCACTACCACTGTTAGTCGGCACTCGGGTCTCTCTTTGACTCCACATTTTCCTTTAGCATGATAGGAAACTCTTTTTCTATAGAACCCCTTCCCAACAAATGCCTCAGCTGTATGAAAGAGAGTGCAAAATAAGCAAGCTAAAATAAAATGAAGAGAGAAATTTCACTTGCATCATTTACCAACAAGGAGACGGTCTAGATCCAATCCATGGTTATGAGTTGCATTTGCTCGGGCTGAGTGGATAACCTGCAGATAACAAATTCTTATCACGTAATGTAAATTGAATTGGCAATTCATTTAAAGACAAAAAAAAGGTTCCTCCTTCTACGGTACCTAACACACCTTCAAGACTCAGGTACCAAGTTTCAGGATATTATCTTGTGAATGTCATAAGCATTATGACATAAATCAAATAGATTTATGTAATTTCAAAACCCCAGTACTAAATCAAGCAAAAAAACCCAAGTACTAAATCTTTTTTTCTTTTTTTAATTAGTGAGTTACACATGCATCTGATCGGTCTTGAACTCACAACCTCACTCTCCAAGTAGCACTTAGTGGGTTAGGAGGTGCCAGTCAGGGTAGAGCTCATTGGCATGTGCTAAATCATTTATATGATGATAAACAACTATTTGCATGGCATCTTTAAGAAAGAATTACAAGGAAAACTAAGTGACACCTTAAAGAAAGAATTACAAGGAAAACTAAGTCCAGATCCTGGTACCAGAAAATGCACAATAAAAAATAAAAAACAGAGAGAGAGAGAGAGAGAGAGAGAGAGAGAGAGATTTATGAATGAAGATACTATAACCCTTTCTAATTGGTAATGTTGACAGTGTAGGGTGCTTGTATAACCTGATACACAGTTTTTGCTGCTCGCTTTACTGTTACTTGTAACTGCAACAGTGCATCCTCAACTCGCATCCCACGAACTAATGCAGCAACCAAATTGACCTTTTTTGGACTCTGAAAACGCATAAAGGTAAGGGGCATATCAAACTTAAACAGATGCCATTCAGGTGCAACAGAGTAAACACATATTCAATGGTCCATTCCAAGAAATCCTTTATGTTTAATGTCTAAACTGCACTAACAAAACTCTGATTCAACACACACATAAACTTTTATATCATCCTTTTCAAGCAACTAAAGTTTGGTTAAAAATGAAATAATAAAATTTCAACTGCTAGGATAATTAGCAGCTGACTATGGTGCAGTAATAGGGATTACTTACATTTTCATAGGTTTTAACCCAATTATTTCTTTGACTTTTTGTTCCCCTTATTTAAATGCATCTCCCTTTTGTTCTCTGAATTCTTACAGTAATATCAGTTAAAAAAGAAGAAGCAAGAAAGATGTTATGTATAAGAGTGTTCATAGTCATAGGTCTGTTACTTCATATGCTAAACCAGGGCTTTAGTATTGACCAAAACAACAAATAAATGCTACCATATCTCACTATGGGAATAACATATCTTGCAAAGTGTCCCAGGGCTTTGGCTTGGTGACATCAACGTGGAGTGTAATTGGACCAGATCTTACGATGAAATCTTAGTAAGTTGTTACAAACCCCCTCTCTCATTACAATGGGAGATGTTTAGGCATTCATGGTAACTGAATCATAAAATTGTGCAGCATTTGAATACTCAAAGCCATAATGTTACATTTAGATTACTTTATCCACCAATTATAAAGTACAAACCTAGTCATTTGTTTCTATCCTGATAAGTATTTATCGGAAAGACTGAATCAAAAGCAATATAATAATTTCAATGGCTCTAATAATCACATAAGACTGAAACCAAAATGAATTAGATATTCAATTGTCCCATAAATATTCCCAGAAGAGACTGACTGATGCAAAAAAAAATGTGGTATCTCATACCTGTTTAATGCCCTTCAATATAGCTTGAACTTTTGAAGGCTTAGAGACAACTTTCTGGTTCTGGTCTTCGCTTTTCCACTATTTATTGCCAATACAGGAGTCAATGGAGATGGAATGGCTTTTTCCTCAGATGATTCTGCTAGTAACTTCCTCGAACTGGAAATTCCCTGGATCAGTAAGAGATTTAAATTAATAATGATAGTTAAAAGTATATGCAAACACAAACATTCAATCAATTAAGTTGAAGGAGAATGTTTGGCATCAACTCTTCTTGAGCCTAATAATTTCCACTGATAAAAAGAATTGCCAATACACTGAACAACAAATTCAGAGGTATTGTTCAAGACTGGTCCCATCAAGTAGGAAGTGCCTCAGGTACACACACATTGTGACAAAATTTACTTTAGAATTCTAGACAACGCAAATGGTTTACAATATATGCCCAGGTGTGTTGGAGGTGTGCCATGGTACACAGCTTCTCTTATAAAATATTCATGCTACATACAATAAAAACAAGAACTTTACTAAGCTAGAGGACAAGTGAGGAACTCAAAAAGGAAAATGTTCAAGATTCAGGGGGAAACAATAAGGCAAGGATAAGTTAGCAATACCAATTGTTGAAAATACTGATAAAAGGGCCTTGAGATGTTTGCAGAAGGGGGTCTCCATAGTCTCTGAAGATAAGTTAATTCACCTGCAAAAGCTGCCTGTGCTATTCAGTCCTCAAATTTGAGTTGTAATATGCCAAAAAACACTGATAACCATTGAAATAAATATGATTCGGAAGACAACGACAATAGGAAAAGAGATTTCAAGCACACAACTTGGTTGTAAATGACAGTTGCAACATTTAAAAAAGAAAAATTCTACTTAACATTTTTCGTTACTAAAGGTTCAAATTTCAATTTAAACTTCATATATGACAAAAAAAAATTTCCACCCAGGAAAATCTGAGACTAACCTGGTGAAAAAGAAGTTTCCAAGCGAGAAGAAGAGAAGTTGGCAGATAAATTGTAACTATGTTCCACTCTTTTCCCAACACGACTAAGTACAAAGTGTATGTGTCTCTGCCAGCCCACCATGACCACAAAAGCTAATTCAACTAACAAAATCTTCTGCTAGAAGAATATCAAATTATCTACAAGGAAAAAGTAGAACAATTAGACAGTCAAAATCAAGAGCACAACAATGCACAAAACACTAGTCATTCAATTTTTTTACAAAAAATATCCAAATTTTCAATAACCCAATTGAAATGTTGGTCCATAATAGACTACATTTCAGTTCAAATCAAATAGTTCATTTTAGGACCAACCCATTTGGAGAAACATAGTTTACATTAAAAAAAACAGTACAAAAGTTGTGCATTTCTGAACATAAACCCTCCTAACCCTTAAACCCACAAGGGTTTATAAACTGAGTTTGTTCTTACATTCACAAAAATATGCACTTTCTCACACAGATTTCAAGCTTCTCAAGAATTTAAAAGTACTATCAACAACTTCTCTGAACAATCAAAAGCCAAAAGCAATTGAACTCTTTCCTAAATCTAAACCTGGAAAAGGAATGAGTAATCAGCTCAAACTCACTCAAAGTCAGTACCATATAAGAAAGTGATATTTACCCAGTAATTTTCTTTTCCTTATTTTCCTGGGGTTTCCCGAGAACCAAACAGAGAGTGAGATTTACCTGAATGGACAGCAGTGAACTCTGAACAATTCTTTTGAGCTTTCGCAAAGAATGAAAAACTGCCTAAGCCTAAGGTCCTAGCCAGAGTGGGTGCGTTTGAACCGATCCGGAAACCCAACCCAAAAATGGGCATATTGACGGGTCCAGCTGGGCCGGCCATATAATAATGAAACCCAAATACAACAGATATTGGAGAGGACTAGTAATTGTAAGTTGAGCCCAAAATTTTAAATCTTTATCTTATAAAATTTAATAGTATTCTTTTTATTTCTCTTTAAAAAATTCACAACATTTTCATAACAAATTATAAGTAGCAAGTTGTTACGGATTGTTATCAGTGGGCAAAAAAGTAATTTCAATGGTTTATTAAAATTAAAACTAATAACAATTTACTACCTACAATTTTTAATGAAAATATTGTGAACATAACACTTCTCTTAAACAATTGATATTTGGGAAATTACTAAAAATTAAAAATACATTCTTGAGTCTTCCATCTCAATTTTCATTTTCTTAATTTAGTATTAAGACTAAATGATTTTCTTGTATATTTTCATTAATTATTGATTCCATTTTATTTATATAGATAATTGGATTTAAACTTATGGTAGTCATTTCATGATAATTTTTCTTTACCATCGTACCAAGACAGTGATTGATTTCATTTTTGTGTAAGTGAGATTATAATTCATGTCTTTTATTCAATGAAAAGTAAACCAACCGAGCTATTTTTATTTATTTATTATTTTTTTTTTTGGAGCTAAGATTGCTACATCTTAAGCTAACTACTAAGATAGCATGGTGCTTCCTATTACCAACTGAAAAATCAACCACATTCTTTGCTTCCTTTGTGCAATGAGCTATTTGGTTAGCCTCTCAAGAGTAGTTGTGTAAAATAATCCTTCTTAACCAAGTTGAGACTTTATCAATTGAGCTATCAAAAACCATTATTGATGTGGGAGCCCAAGGACTGAGCATGAAGTTGAAGGGTTGCAGAATTGGTGTGGGAATGCTGCAAGCCACGGACCCGAGGAAGAAAGCCGCCTAAGGAAGGGAAGAAATGAATCAAGATACTCTGTAGTATTCTAAGTGGAAGCTGGAGTTTGAAGAGAGTGTCTATGGACAGTAGGAAAGTTTCTGGTCTGGTGTAGCCTGTTGCATCCACATTAAATGGTAGACAACAGCTTTATTAACCGCATTGATGAGGAAGTGACTTGAACAGTGTAAGCAACAGCTAAACAGATTCCTTCCACCATCTTCTTCAAATGTTAAAAGTAACAAGTGTCAAAAGGAGGGAGGTTAGATGAGAATGGATGGTGGAGATATGTTGGAGGGAGAAGTATATAAGGAAAGGAGAGAGAGCTGAAAAGAGGGATCGAAGAAAAAAGGGAAAAAAACAGAAGGAAGAACATTGAAAAAAGGGAGTGACCAATATTACTTTTTATGCAAACTTAGTCTCCTCGAGAGAACTTGTGGAGAGCTTGATGCTCGTTTATTTCTCAATACAAACCCTTTTTTTTTCCTTGCACTTGTTCTCGGGCAAAGCCTTTTATTGCTGTTCGTTCCCTCCTTTTACAAATTTTATTGATTTGGGTCAGGGTTGATTATACAACCCACTATTCTAAGTGAGCTTGGACCAGTAGATTTTCTGGTAATTATAATTGATATCAATTTTATTAGTATTGTTCATTATAATCACTAAAATATAATCTATACAATGCACGGATTAGCTTCATATAAATAAATAAATAAATAAATATATATATATATATATATGTGGTGACACAGTGGTAGCCACGTTAGAATTTATCCTCTTTGGGGAGCCAGGCCCGCAAGGATTATCCCTCTGACCGCGAGGCTTGGGAAGGGGCAAGCATGGCTTGGCACCGCAGTCCCACATCGGGTAGATGGCGCTCCCACTCAAGGTTTATAAGGTTCTGGATCAACAAAGAGTGTACGTTTACTCGCGTATGCGATCGCATACGCGAGTAAACGTACACTCTTGGTTGGTCCAGAACTTTATAAACCTTGAGTGGGAGCGCCCTCTACCCGATGTGGGACTGCGGTGCCAAGCCATGCTTGCCCCTTCCCAAGTCTCGCGGTCAGAGGGATAATCCTTGCGGGCCTGGCTCCCCAAAGAAGATAAATTCTAACGTGGCTACCACTGTGTCACCACATTAAAACGCTTTTTGGTTGCGAGGGCGAACCTGGGCTTCCAAGAAGTTTATCCGCTTTGGGGAGCTAGGCCCTCACGGTTTATCCCTCAGCCAATGGGCTGGAAAGTGGCAAGGGCGGACCTTGGACCAGCGATCCCACATCGGGCAGAGAGCGTTCCCGCTCATGGTTCATAAGGCTCTGGACCTCCCATGAGTGTACGTTTACTCGCGTATGCGATCGCATACGAGAGTAAACGTACACTCATGGGAGGTCCAGAGCCTTATGAACCATGAGTGGGAACGCCCTCTACCCGATGTGGGATTGTTGGTCCAAGGTCCGCCCTTGCCACTTTCCAGCCCATTGGCTGAGGGATAAACCGTGAGGGCCTGGCTCCTCAAAGCGGATAAACTTTTTGGAAGCCCAGGTTCGCCCTCGCAACCAAAAAGCGTTTTAATGTGGTGACACAGTGGTAGCCACATTAGAATTTATCCTCTTTGGGGAGCCAGGTCTGCAAGGATTATCCCTCTGACCGCGAGGCTTGGGAAGGGGCAAGCATGGCTTGGCACCGCAGTCCCACATCGGGTAGAGGGCGCTCCCACTCATGGTTCATAAGGCTCTGGACCTCCCATGAGTGTACGTTTACTCATGTATGCGATCGCATACGAGGGTAAACGTACACTCATGGGAGGTCCAGAGCCTTATGAACCATGAGTGGGAGCGCCCTCTACCCGATGTGGGACTGCGGTGCCAAGTCATGCTTGCCCCTTCCCAAGCCTCGCGGTCAGAGGGATAATCCTTGCGGGCCTAGCTCCCCAAAGAGGATAAATTCTAACGTGGCTACCACTGTGTCACCACAATATATATATATATATATATATATATATATATAAAACATGGTTGTTACTGTAAATCTAACCATTGAAAAGAAAAAAAAATTAATTAGATTAACTCTAGAATATGTATATATAATGACGTGAAAAAATGTAGATCCTCTATGTTCCTTTGAATGATTATCCAAAAGAGGGGAGACATGAAAAATTAATAAAGTCTCAAAGATGGAGGTATTCATAGATATACATATCTTGAGCACCAATGTCCAAGTTCAACCAATCAAAGTACACAGAACCTTTTTGCTTTGAAATCCACAGAGCTATACACAACATTTTTTTTTTTGGTTTAAAGAAAGAAGCATAAGACAGCAGAAAGATATATAATATAACTTATATAAAATTATAAATACAAATTTATAAACTACATATTTATATCAAGAAATTTGATTCAATCATCAAACACATACTTTCAAATTTACCATATAGAAGACCAGATCAAAATCTATAATATAATTGAATAACGCTCATGCGAAGGATCTAATAATACGGTTTTGTTAGTGTGTTTTTGGGTAATGGGAAATGTAATGATTCCAGAATTATGCTTATTATTAGTTCTGAGTTTAGAATTTTATGAGTTTTAATTAAAATTCAGTTCTTATATGGCCTGCATTTTTTGCCTATTGTATCAAAATGCTTAGATCCTTGAAATTTTGCATTCAATGGATTATTATTAGGTTCTTAATGATGAAAGCTCAAATCTTGTGGAGTTGTTTGAGCGTTTGACCAAAAAATGAATATGCAACAAACTGAGAAATTTCTCAGTTTGTTGCACATTCATTTTTTGACAGCATATAACATCCAACTTCTTGTAGACATGCTTTAAAGACTTTTGCGGAAAAAATTTGACAGCATATATTTCATCACATGTTGTTAAAAAAGCATGCTTTCAATAGTTAGCAGCTGCATCTAACATCCAACTTCTTGTAGACATGATACTAAAAGAAGAAACTAAATAGAGTTTTTAACTTGCATTGGGGGTAATTATGCAAATTTGACTTTAAAGACTTCTTGTAGACGGGTTGTTAAAAAATACATGCTTTTATTATCTTGAATGATCCATATTGAGTGTCACTTGGGTTGTACAGATTTCCCAATTCAAAATTATACAAAATTGACTTTTTCAGATTTTCAATTGCCTGACATGCCCTTAAACTGCTACATATGTAGATTATTGGCCATGAAGTTTGTTATTTATAATGAAATTGGTTTTTCAATCTTAGTCTTTATGGATTTAATTTTTAGTAACTTTGCTTTGAAACTAATTTTCTTATGCGCATGATGGTTCTACATAGGCAAGTTTTAGAATGTACCCTTGCTACGGAGTCGAAGTTTTCAACAAGTTGATTTTTAAGCATGCAAAGACTTTTTTTTTTCCTCTTTTCTAATGGAAATATGTACTCTGATGGTTGAAAAAGTTATTTATTGTCAACTATAATATTATTATGGCCTTGTAATTAAAGTGTTTATTTCAATAAAATTCTTGTTATTATGGCTGAGCAAAGTGTGCTATAATTTTGTTTTAGTTTTCTATTGACCCATGGGATGGTAGGGATGACTTTAAAATTTGACCATTCTCTTCACCCGTTAAGTATTAATTTTTCTTTTGGTTTACAAAAGTGTAGTTGCCAAAAACAAATTAAATATGAGAACACAATTGATTAAAAGTGCTAGCACCATCTAATTTAAGTGAATTTTTGTCCGTTGTATACTTTATTAGAACTTACCCAAGGGCATGCACTAACAAATATATAAAAATATTAATGGATTTGTTTAAGCTAATTTAAGCACACTTACCCAGATCAATACACAAAACTTACCCAAATTTGCACTCTCAACTACTCTATGTGTTTACACTAATTTAAGCACACTCGAGAACACAAATTTCACTCACACTCAAAAACTTATAAAACACATACTCATTATCAAAACCCATTTTGACATCAACCCAAGTCTTCAAACTCCATTCCCAAACCAAAGCTATAACACTACAACAACAAATACTTACACACAAGCTCTGGTCACCTTCAAACAGAACTTCAATCACGGCACATTCAGCCATACCCATTTTTCAAATCCAAGCAAGCAAAATCATACAGCTCTAGTCATCAAAATAATTAGTAAAACTGAAACAAAAAGAGAAATAAAGAGAGAAAAGATATTTGAGAAAGAGAGAGAGCGGAGACCCAGTTGCCAACAGTGGGCGGTGGTGTGGGTGCAGTGAGAAGAGAGAGAGCTCCAGTGGTGGTGGTGGTGGTTTGGGACTAGCTGAAGCCATGGATATTAGATCGGCCATGCAGAGAGAGTTTTTCTGGGAAGCTGAAGAAGAGATCGAAATGGCAGAAATTGGTTTGAAAGCATGCAAATCGCCAGCGTGGACATATGACACGTGCCAATTTCCTGAGCATCGGATTTAATCCATGGCTGATATTAAAACTATTGATCTCAATCCTCAAAACTGCATATAAAATATAAATAAATAAAATTAAAGGGTGGGGGGTGAAAAGAAGAAAACAAAGAAAGCAAAACTTGTGGCTAGGGTTTGCTCTATACGGTCATTATCGTAGTCTTAGACTTGGTAAAGACAGCAAGCAAAAGGAAAATGAGAGAGAGAGAGAGAGAGAGAGAACTAGCAGTCTAGTAGAGACAGTGAAAGAGAAAGAGAGATATGGAATGATACTGTGATGTGTTTAAAGAGATTTGGGGGAAGAAAATAAGGGCAATGAGGATGATTACCCGTGAGAATTGGGAGTGTACCACTGCGGCTTTGCAATCCCCTTATGAGGTAAGCATCTCAGGATTTTGGATAAGAGAGAGAGAGACGCTACAAATTCAAAGTCTAAAAGTTGATCAATGACTATTAGACCATCCCCATCTATTTATTTTGGTTTTGTTTTTACTTTTAGTTTCTTTTTTTTTTTTAATAAATAGTTAAAAGTTTAAAGTTAAACGATTAAACTATTATTTATAAAAACAAAAACATAAAACCTGTATTGCAAACGATACTTAATTTGTCAGCAATTACTAATTAAAAAAAGTAAAGCATTATGCCAAAAAAAATCTTTCTATTTTTTTTAAATTTCTTAATATAATTTATGAAATTTCAAAACTCATATAAAATTATTTAATTAGTTTAAATTATACTAATTATGACATTAGCAGTTCAACCATTGGTCTGAACCTGGTCAGACTAGAAAACCGATAAGCAATCCTCTTTTAGGTACTTTGTCCATTTTAGTTTTTAAAACCATGATATTTACACATTTGTTATATTAACCATATAAATATTACATAGTTACTATAGCAGCAAGTGTTGAATAAATAGTTAAATATACTGAAACTATGTATATTTGTTATTAATTTCACAGTTTCACTCTTTTTTCTTTTCTTTTTTCTTTTTTTCTTTCTCATCTCTATCTGCGAAATGAGCTTAGACTTCTCCTCTCCTTTTCCTTTGCTACACACAAACACAAGCACACATACAAACCAACACAGAGACACACAAACACACCCACAGAGAGAGAGAGAGAGAGAGAGAGAGAGAGAGAGAGAGAGAGAGAGAGAGAGAGAGAGAGAGAGAGAGAGAGAGAGAGAGAGAGAGAGAGAGAGAGAGAGAGAGAGAGAGAGAGAGAGGTTAGGAATTTTTATTTGGGGGGCCAAGTTGTGGTACTACTATATTTATCAAGACAACCTCCCACACACATATATATACACACACACATGCACGCGCACACACACATACACTTTTTTATTTGATAAGTTATATATATATACACACACCCAAAAAAAAAAGAGCTTAGTATTTTCAATTAAAATTATGTTTGATATCGATCTTTCATAAAATAAAATTCATTTTTACATTTTCATAGTGAAAATTTTAAAAAGTTTTATTTTCAATACAAATTATCAAATTTTATACTAAAGTAAGTAAAAAAATCTTTCAATTGAACTAATGAAATTTTCAAAAATATGAATGATCCAAAACTTGGAGGAATAGGTTAGGCTCTAAACATATTTGAAACTATCTTGCTCTAACTCATTATGCAGCAATTAAAGAGACATTACATGTGTAGTTTTAGTGACAAGATTTTTTTAATGAGTCAATGACTTGTTAATCACCACATAATGGGTTAAAAAGATAAATCCAAACATGTTTGGTACCAAATTTTATCAAATATTTAACATATATAAGAGTACATTTTACAATAAAAAATAAAGTTATGTCTCTAACTATTAAACCAATTATTTTTTAAGAGAATCATTGGACTAATTCATATAATTGGAGGGGGGGGGGGGAGGAACTCTTATTTTTGTAGGCTAAATATTAAAATAATTATATATATATATATATATATTAAGAAAAATTTCAAAATTTTAGGGGCACACCCATGACATAACTCCGCCCCTCAGAGAGAGAGAGAGAGAGAGAGAGAGAGAGAGAGAGAGAGAGAGAGAGAGAGAGAGAGAGAGAGAGAGAGAGAGAGAGAGAGAGAGAGAGAGAGAGAGAGTAGTAGCAACTGATTATTATAGCTAGTTGCTAAATTTTTCTAGCTTTAACACCTTTAATGTAGTACATATTTTGGTGTTTGAGGTGCTAAAACAACATTTTATCTTTTTTTTTTTTTTTTTTGATGAATAACATTTTATCTATTTTAACACTTCTAATGTGAATGCCCTTATACTTTAATAAGGGAAGTGTGGTTTCATAATGAATTAGGATATTTAAATTATTCTTATCTTTAATGTTGAAGTTGAAACACAATTTTTTTAAATTAAATGGCATCTCAATATGTTTTTAAAAGAGTTTGTCTAAAATAAAATCTCCTTCTTTATACCTTAAGCCAACCATTTATTTTTTGAGATAGTTATAAACTTATAATACACTACTAATCTCGTAACTCAAACTCTTTTCTCCTTAAATTCGTAGACACTCTGTGTACGGAAATTCCAATTAAGTTATAAATCATTGGAGTAACTCTTAAGATGATTTAAACATTTATAAAATTAACGTTCAACTCACTCCATCTCAAAATTTTTTTTTTTAAGATAGTTACAATAAACTGCTAATCTCGCAACTCGAATATTTCTCCTCTTAGACTTTAAACACTTTGTGCAAAAAGAGGTGTCAATTAAACTACAAAATTCTTGTACAAATTATTTTATTTTAAATTGAAAACATTTCTGCCATTACTCTATCTTTTATTTAAAAAAAAAGTTTTTGATCAACAGCTTTAGAATTTATCTCTAGTACCTTGGCTCATTATCTTGTAGTATAGCACTAGCAACTAGGGATAGAATAACTGCTATAAATCTTTCATTTGATTAAATTGGTGTCCAATCTTGCTTGGGAAGTGGGAACCCTCTTCACACACACACATAAATACCCCTGGCAGGTTAAAGCCTTTGATTTCAAAGCTGCTGATTTGTTGTCTCACTGAATTATAGAGGGGGAAAGGAAAAATAAAGAGAGAAGAGAAGGAATTATGGGTCATTGGAGCAAGCTGTGTTTGTTTGGGAATTGGAAAGGGTACAATGCAAAGCGGCAGTGGGGAAGGGCAAAGAATGATGAAGCTTTTGATGATTGATCTCAAACCTAGATAGAAGTAGAACCTCCAGAAACCATGACAACCCCCCTATTAAAGGCTTTCGCATTTATTTTTGGGACGCGTGCTCTTAGCATAAAGGACTAGAGGCAATCATGACTCTAATTTTTTTCTTATTGCACTTTTGTCCTCAATTTTTGGTGGATTTCTGTTACACTTCCTATACTTCGAGGAAATTCTTTATTATACTAGTGGAAACTCCGCATGATAATGAAATCACGAATCATGAAATCTGGAGGAGAGAGATTAAAGGTGATAATTCATAATTAGGAATGAATTCTGATATGATAATCAAATTAGAGTTCCTAGTATTAATGTTAGATCATGATCCAAGTTTGATTGTCATTTTACTAAATTAGAAGTTAGAACTAATCCAAACAAGCTTAGATCTTTCAAGAAGACAATTGTTGTTTCATGACTAAAGTAAAATTTGGTCTCGAATCAATTGCATGCATGTAACAAACGTCACCTTCTTACTAAGATCAATCTTGAATTCTTATACTAGTTAAATGTAATTTGGTATTAGCGAAACTTAATTTTGATGAACAATAAAATAAAACAACTACACGGCACGGGATAACAATATTTATTGTGATTCAGTCAATTCTAAGTCTACGTCTATGGGTAGTGCCAATCAAAATTCACTCTCTGGGTTACAACCACCTTTAACCAAACCTCACAAACCCACATATTCATGCTATTACTTTTTCAAGAAGGAACTTTGGTTTCATACGTAGAAAAAATATTTCTTCCACGTCAAGGAAAAATCATTTCCTTCTACGCCAAAAAAAAAATTATTAAAGTCAAAATTAGAAAATTTGAACAATTGTAACAATTATCTATTTTGTATTTATCTTTGAACCATCCAAACATCCAAAATTTCAAAAATATAATGGGATGATGTTCATGTGTAAGCTACTATTGAAAAAAATATATATATTACTAGTGAAACTTGGTAATTATTCGTGAATATTAGATAATTTGATTAATAAAATCTTTATTGCATCGTAATAGATTTGGATTTTACAATTTTATATCATGAAAAATGGTAAATGGATTTCAATTAATTTAACTGGTAATGGTTTTTATCCTTAAATAAGGAGTCTTGTCTATAACAACGTTGGCTTAAGATTTAAAAACAAAAAACAATCAAACATCATAGAACAAACCTAAAGTATAACGTGTGTGTATTACACATACATTAATGTACACACCTTTACACACACGAAAAAGCAACTGAAACCGTGACTTTGATTTCCCAAAAAATCTTTGCCATAACCTATAACCCCAATGAACTTCCAATGAGGAGAAAAAAAGTTTATCATTTATCCCTAAAATTCTATGATTAAGTATTACAGTATCATTTTCCTACTAAAAACCAATAAAACTATCCATTAATTGGCTGTCATGTTAACATGTTGAGAAAGAATGCCATATATGCGTCATTAATAAGTAAAAACCCAAACTGGCATACTCCAGTAACTCCACACTCGCCGTGGCAACTTTTTTTTTTTTTTTTTTTTTTGAGTACTCTAATCGTGGCACCTTGAGAACTAGTTAAATCGATCCCAAAAGAAAATCTGCTTACTTTAGAGCATATTGTCATAAAGAATAAAATTTAGTTAAAAAATTGGTTGTAACGTAATGCTACAATTTTATTGATTAATAAAATAAATATTACTATATATTTTAAAAATTTAACCGTTAAATTGTTTGTTTTTTACAGCCATAATACATATGTCAAATTTTTTGTCAATCGAATATTATTTACTATATGATTTATAAGTTTATATTTTATGTATAATTTTTAATTACAAAAACTTGCAATTTTAACAATTTATTGATGACATAACTATTGATCTTTAATTTTCTAGAAGTTTTGCAAGCATAAATGATATA
Source organism: Lithocarpus polystachyus (assembly GCA_033629205.1). Classification (NCBI taxonomy): domain Eukaryota; kingdom Viridiplantae; phylum Streptophyta; class Magnoliopsida; order Fagales; family Fagaceae; genus Lithocarpus; species Lithocarpus polystachyus. Next base: position 32,143,837 of record CM066168.1, on the reverse strand, counting down.
AAAAGAAGATATAATCCAATGATGGATTTATCAAAATTCACTTCCAATAAAAAGGTGAGTAAGATTGTAACCTTAGGTTATAATCAATTTTGTAGCTAAACTTTGTCCTAAATTAAATTCCATTGAAGACTTGTAATTTAGCTACAATTAGTGGACACATATTGAATTTGACCAGGTGGATATATATAACATGCATGTCATGGCCCTCATGGACTTGAACTTGAGTTTTCTTTCGAACTTAGATTTTTTAATTGATAGAATTCAAGTTATTTTTTTATAGACATTGAGCATAGTATTCCAGAACTGCTTGTTCAGGAATAAATGGCCCTAGCGACAGTGAAAGTTACATCATTTTTCTGCAAATGAAAGCTCACTATACCATTTTTTTTATGGGCACTGTACAATTATTTAATTTCAAGGCTGTACTTTCCATACAGATAGCCTTCCACTGCAGCTACCGCTAAGTAATCTTCCAATTGCCTCAATAGTAAAACCAGGAAAAAAGCTCGAATTCCTGAAATTCCTAGAGAGGATACGAGCTTAAGATAGGGTAACAGAACAAAAAAACAGAAACCCTAATAGAAAAGCCTCATGCATAGTATGGGACCATGTAATGTAATGTAAAGGGAGTTCATCATCAAAGTCATTTACAGTTCTATGTCACTCATAAGTAAGTACAAGAATAACTCAGCAAAAAAGAAAAAAAAAAGGGAGAGAGAGAAGGTAAGTACAAGAATATCTTGCTTTTGGGCCTAGTAAAAAAACTAGGATATCTCTGTATTAAAAGAAGAAAATCACATACATTGCCCATTCATTCATTCATTCAAAAGTCTATCTTCTTTCTTTCCTTCCATCCAATATATCATTTCATTCCTTATATTCTTACATTTCACTTCTCTCTATCTATCTCTCTCATACGCACACATCAATATTAAAGTGCATCATAATTAAGTTTCATACCTGGACAAGCCTTTTCATTCAAGTAATTCCACTGATACCCTCCCTTTCTAAGCCATCTTTTGTCCCTACCCTTTTTATGAACCCTTGTCTGTCAACTTCAGTCCTTCTCTCCCAGATATTATTCTGATTTCCTCTCCATGTGCCCACCTTTGCTTTCTTCACTATTAAAACCCCATCAGCCCATCTCACCATTTCATGCACTCTTACTTATACTCTCACTCTCACTCTCACCTACCCTTCTCTCTCTCTCTCCTCTTTCTTTTGTTTGCTTCTCTTTGTTTTGTTCTTTGTTTGAAATCTAATGGAACCTCAAAATCAACAGCAACAACAGCAAGCACTAAACGAGGAAGGCAGCAGTGGAAAAGGGGGATATCTATGCAGGACAAGCAGTACACGCTGGACTCCCACAACTGACCAGATAAGAATTCTCAAAGACCTTTACTACAACAATGGAGTTAGGTCCCCAAGTGCTGAGCAGATTCAGAGGATCTCAGCTAGACTCAGACAGTACGGCAAGATTGAAGGCAAGAATGTCTTTTATTGGTTTCAGAACCACAAAGCTCGTGAAAGGCAGAAGAAAAGGTTAAATTCTGATGTGCCCATGCAAAGAGGGGTTGGGGTTGGTAACACTAATTGGAATAATACACCTGAAGAATCCATTCACACCAAGTACCCCTTGCCCAACATAACCTCTGGTGAACGAACCACTTCTTTATATTCTCCATATATATATATATAATTTTTTTTTCTTATCCTATTTTAGTTTGAAAGGTCTCTTTTTGTGGGTGTCCCTTTTTGACTAGTTATTTGTGGTTAATTTTCTGTGATGTGGGTGTGGTTTGCAGGGGTCTCTGCTTCATCTTCATCATCTGGGGTGATTTCTGTTGGGCATATGGGGAATTATGGATATGGATCGGTGATTATGGAGAAAAGCTTTAGGGTAAGTATCTATAGGTTTGGCACTTTGTTATGATGAAATTGGTTTACTGAGTTATTAAGGGTTTTTTTTTTTTGGAGTTATACAAGTTCTTGTAGTTTAAATCATCTCTTTTGCAAGTTGCAACATATAGAAATGGCAAGAAACCGACATAATTAAAACTTGAGACCATGTGATCATCTATATGTTTGATCTACCCAAGTACTATACAAGACAGCATCTTTTGGTATCTGGTTTCAATAAAAGGGAGAGACAAGCTAGACAATCCTTCTTCAGACCCTTAAAATATCTATAAAAAGAAGAATATCTATTCAGTTTCCTTCTTATAAAACAGTAAAAAATTAAAGCTTTCTAGAAGAGAAATCAATTTCATTTTGGGCTAAACTAATTAGAGGAAAAAAACAATGCAGTGCACCAAGACTATAGTTAAAATGGTAATATATTGTGAAAAAAGTAGCAACTTCTCTATTTATTAGAGTCCTTTTATAATCTTATATATATATAAATATATATATATATATATATATATATCTTGCTAGCCTTTTTAAGACTCTTCTCTTTAATGCTTATTTGTCTCAAACAGGACTGCTCAATATCAAATGGAGGTAACAATGGTGGTGTTGGTGGATCTATTGGGCAAAACTTTGGATATGTAGGGGTTGATCCCTATTCTTCATCCTATAGTACCCTCTTTGATAAGAGAAGATTAATGGAAGAAAACTTAGGAGTACAAGAAGATGAAGAAGAAGAAGAAGAAGAAGAAGAAGAAGCCGGTGAGAAAGAAACTCTCCCACTGTTCCCCATGCATGCTGAAGACATCAATGGCTTCTGCAACATGAACCCTTACATCACCAATAATGGGTACAACTACACCAACTGTTATCGCTCTGCAGATGATGGAATCAATGGGTCTCGTACTTCCCTCGAGCTTAGCCTCAACTCCTACTCTCACAGATCTTCACCCTACCATTAGATCATACCCACCATAGTTATTAATGTTTGTTTTCTTAATTTGCTACTATGTACGTACTTGGCTTTGCCAATGTCTATGCTGAATTGCTAATTAAGGGTAGTTTGCCAACTGGGCCTAATTTTACTTCATTTTATAATTAGTTCAATGTACTAGTTGTGAAGTTGACGTGTAATGCAAAGAAATTAATGGGTGATTAATTTAGCTTTTCCTTTGTCTCTTTTGAAACAATATTCCATGATAATTAGCTATAATGAATGGATTAAGGACACAAACAATCATAGTAATGATTAGGTTATTTTTTAAGACCTACTTTGTAGTTTATACATATTGTGAGCTCCTAGAAGACCACGTCTTTTGTTAAGTTTTAGCTTGCACAGTATCAGATAGTGCAAGATTTGTGGAGGTTAAAACTTGAAAAAATGGCTTTCTGTCACCTTCTCTGAATTGATTAATGCTTCAGTAGCTTTCACGCGCATGCACATTGCGTGGAAAAGTAAATTCTCGACAGAGATTTTAGGTTTGGCTAGTGCTGGTGCGCCTAATCTAACACTGCATAGGTTTTCTGGGTATCATATGGTGCTGTGTACACAGTGAAAAGAATTGGCAATGATATCCAATCCAATGGTATAAACTATAAAGAAATACTCTATTATGAGAATGGAAAGGGACTGTTAGAGGAAGTATGATGAAAATACGAGAAGTGAAAGCACATATGCGTCTGCAGTTGTAAGGCACAGGAAGTTGTATATATTTTGAAGTTTGAACCCATTTCGTAGAAACAGCAATGTTATTTGTTTTCCTCTCAAAACTATCAAAATGAAATGTGGGTTTTATAGTGCCCAAGCCAAGTTGCACATTGGCACAATCCTTGACTTATCTCACTAGTACCACTACCATTTCAAAGTTATAAATATCATACATACTCAGTTTAATTTGGCACAAAATAATTTTTAGTATTGATGTACTGTTTTGAAGTATATATATATATATATATATATAACTCATCATGATATTAAAAAGAAAAAAAAAATAGTGTTTATTACACACTCTTATTCACACAATTTTCCTATTTTGAGACGTGTGTACAAAACTGTGTGGATTAACTTATATGCAACATCATTTACCCAATATATTAAGAATATATCCAACTCATTATTATATAAGTGTGTGATTTTATACTAGTCAAGAGTAAGTGTATTGGACTACTTACTAATGTGAAGACTTAAAATAAAACCTTGGAAATAGTGATATACGCCATGCCACGGACCGTTTATAATCTCCTCTAAAAACTATATAGTAGTTTTTAGATATATCTATTCTTCACCAAATATTTTGGAAACTATCCTAATTATTCACTTCTATCTATAGAATCACAAAATGAACCCCTCTTCATCTTCTAAGATGGAATGAAATTCCTTGAGGGAAAAAAATGAGAATAATATTGACTCTTTTCGAGTATTATTCAGTATTTCCAGTCCTCATCTTGAGGTCAACTGACACTACCAACTTCTGGAAAAGGATTCATTCACCAACTTTTGCAAGAGTAGAAAAGGATTTCACTCTTGCATTCATTCCACGAGAACAAAATGGGCTTGAGAGTCCCAAGTTTCCTAACTTATTTGTTCTTTCAACAAAGCACTCCAATTAGTACCCTTTTTTTGCCGACTAGAATATTAATCTGACCACCAGCATCTTCTTACTGCCTAGAGGCTATATACAAGGTACATATTCTAGACAGCTCTCTTAGTTCGATTGACTCTTTGTTTAAAGCATGAATACATGCACTACACAAATGAATGTAACAAGAAATCATGAAGTCATTGGTTATCTTTTTTATCTGAAGGTTCACAAAATATACTTTGTTCATAATAATAATAACCACACACACAGCAACTACATTCGGCAATGACTCACTTTACCCTCATACAGCCACTAACCAACATAATGTAATCTTATGCGTATAAATTACGGATAAAATTTAGATATACAAATTAAGCTCGTGAAAGGTAAGATTGAAGGCAAGAATGTCTTTTGCTGGTTTTAGAACCACAAAGCTTGAGAAAGTCAGAAGAAAAGTTTAAATTCTGATGTGCCCATGCAAAGAGGGGTTGGGGTTGGTAACACTAATTGGAATAAACCTGAAGCATCCATTCACACCAAGTACCCCTTGCCCAACATAACCTCTGGTGAACCAACCACTCCTTTTATATTTCTCTTTCTATTTTACTTTGAAAGGTCTCTTTTGTGGGTGTACCTTTTTGAGTAGTCATATGTGTTTGTCTTTTTTGTGATGTTTAGGTTTTTTTGTGATGTGGGTGTGGTTTGAGGGGTTTTTTTTTTGTGAGAATAATAATTGATAAATAAATTAAATTTTATAATTTTCAAAATTATCATTTAAATAATAACATCTCATTAAAATTAGATTGCATCATAAACCAAAAATAAAATTTGGAGATATTATAATTTCATTGGTGCTTAAATTACAACTTATAACATGATAAAAAGATTACCATTAATTCATGAATGTTTTTAGGTGATGGAATTAAGGCGTGGACCAAGTCATTACCTTGACACAATACACTCCGTCTACAAATTAATTCGATTTAGTAGACAAATAATGTTTGCATGTTATTTCCAAGATACAACAGCTCAGTCATTTTACTTATTATTCTTACAGGTCTACATTGCTTGTAGAATATGAAACTCTTAATATAGTACTTTCCAAACCCAAAATATAGTGTAATGATGTATTTAAATATATTTTAACAACATATGTCTGAGGAGGGAGTAATATTGTGTTGGAGTGTAAAATCTATTAATCAAAGAATTGTCCTCTTTCACAAGCTTACACCGCATGTTTATAAACATCTAAGGTGCCTTGTCATTTAATCCCATGTTTAAAACAAAATGCTTTAAAAAAAAAAATTAAACTTCTGACTTTTTTTTTTTTGGAATTAAAAACATTGGGCAATAATGATAATAACCCATTATTGAATAATGGCTATTATGATGGTTTGAATAGCCATTTAGATACAAACCGTATGTGCATCTTAATTCTCATTTTGAATTGAGCAACTAAAGGGAGAAACTTTCAAAAGACAAATTTTGACTTTAATAATAAGGTAACAGACTAATAGGTATAAATATTAGTAAAGGACTATTTGATCAAAAATAAATTTTATAAATGAAATGTTAATGAATAAAGGGCACGGTTTAGGAATTATTTTTAGAAACATTTTATGAGAAAATAATAAAACAATTAATTTGTTTAATAGCTTTTTATATTACCATGAAAGTAGCGTTAAAAAATTTTCTGATATGGTTTATTAACGATTGTTCTAAGAACACCCGTTAATATAACTCATTTTATAAAGTGTCGAGTTTTTTTTTTTTTTTTTGGAGAATGAAGTGTGTGTTAATAGTGTTTTTAGAGTAATTGTTAATAAACCATAATAGGAAAATTTTGACATTATTTTCATGAAAAACATAAAAAAAACTGTCAATAAAATTAATTATTATTTTATCATTTTCTAATAAAGTGTTTATTAAAATATTCATAAACCAATATTCCAATCTCTTCGTCGTCTGGGATGATTTATGTTGGGCATATGGGGAATTATCTATGGAGAAAAGGGATATTTTCGTCAACACGGAATTACCACGGCTATCTCAGGAATATAGCCGTTGCAACTTTCAAAAAAAGATAAATCACCTAAATCAGGCAAAAGAGCATCGCGAAGAACAAACCTCAATCATCATCATCATCATCTCATAATCCTCAATCAAAACTCTCTCTCTCCCTCGCAGGGACGTACGTACAATTCATAAGCGCTCAAATATTCACAACAACAGGCTCTTCTTCTTCAACTCTTTCTTCATATTTTGTTTCCTTAATCTAACTTTTTGTCTTGCAGGCTTTGATTCATTGTTTTAGTTTCAACAATTTTTTTTTGTAGGGTGTTCTACTTTCTCTCTCACTGTTTCTTTATTGTCTATTTCTCTCTCTCTCTCTCTCTCTCTCTCTCTCTCTATATATATATATATATATTTTTCGTTGTTGGTTGTGTTAGAGTTATGGATGCAGGGCCTGTGAATTCTTCTCCTTCTTCTTCTTCTTCTTCTTCTTCTACAAGTAGATACTTGAAGTCGCAGTCTCGGTTCCCTCTTCAGGAACAATTTCTTCAGAGGAAGAAGCCCAGAGAAAACGTAATTTCATATATTTTTTCTTTTAGTTTTGTTTACATCTCTGTTACTGCTTTACTGTTTTACCCATTTGTTTCCATTGCCCTCTTTTTGGTGCCTTCTTGCTTTAAATTTCATTTCTTCACACGGGTTTTCTACAATTTGATATTTGAAATAAGGTTTCTTCGAATAGAGAATTCCGATTTTTGCCCTAAGTTTCAATTTTTAATGAAATTCTTTATTGAGTTTTTTTTTTTTTTACAAAAAGCAGGCATTCAATTTCAAACTGTTCTTTTCTTTCTTTCTTAATTTTTCAAATGAGGCATCTCTGATTGATTGGCTTAAAAACCCTTTTTTTGGGGGGGTGTTTGAAATCTTAAACCGATGTCAGTTCTTCTACATTGATCTTTTGAAAAGTGGAATGTCTTCTACTATGGTATTCTTATGTAATCTTTGTTCCTCACAAGCAGTTGGATAGGTTTATTCCAAACCGATCAGCAATGGATTTTGATTACGCACACTATATGCTGACAGAAGGGAGGAAAGGCAAAGAGATTCCACCTGCAAGCTCGCCCTCCAGAGAGGCCTACAGGAAGCATTTGGCAGAGACCTTCAACATGAACAGGACTAGAATTCTTGCTTTCAAGGACAAACCCCCCGCTTCAGTCGAGTTGTTCCCGCCCCATTTCTTCTCTTCTGCGCCCCAGGATAAGTCTGCCAAGCCCCGGCGACACATTCCTCAGGTGGGGGTCTATGATTATTCTAGTATTGTATTGATTCTTTTGTGGCATAAAAGTTTATGGACTTGGTTATATTTAGAGGATGACTACATCTTCTTGGTTGGAAAATGTTAGGATATAAGTCATTTAATTTAACAATTTTACATGATAAATGAACATCCAAAAGGCTTTGATTCTAGTCTTGCATTGATTCTTTTGTGGTATAAAAGTTTATGGACTTTTTTTATATTTAGAGAGGATGAGACATCTTCTTGATTGGAAAATGTTAGTATACAAGTCATCTTAATTTAATTTAATAATTTTTACTTGATAAATGAACATACAAAAGGCTATCTCATCACACACCTTTTGTATGCTTAAATAGTTTATAGTTGGGGTTTATGACTCTAGTCTTGTATTTAATTCTTTTGTGGTTCAAAAATTTTCTGGACTGGTTATATTAAGAGGACGGGATTGAGACATTTACATGATAACATGAACATCCAAAAAGGCTATTTCATCATACACCTCTTATTTGCTCATTTAATATGAATATTCATATTCTGAGATGTATGGTAGCAACATAGACAAATGAGTTCATTTTTTTTGGGTTCATTATGTTGCCATATTAATTCTGTGATGTGAGTGAACATAAAGAATTTGCGGAAAGGCGGTTCCATTTATAATTTTATTCTCAAATATTTGCCTTATGAGAGTATAGATAACTATGTTGTCTTCTAATTTGTTTGGTTTCCTTTTGTTTGATTATGCAGACTTCTGAGAGAACATTAGATGCCCCTGACATAGTGGATGATTACTATCTCAATTTACTGGATTGGGGGAGCAGCAATGTTCTTGCAATTGCTCTTGGAAATACAGTTTATCTCTGGGATGGTTCAAATGGCTCTACTTCAGAACTTGTCACTATTGATGATGAAGATGGCCCTGTCACAAGTGTTAACTGGGCTCCTGATGGCCAGCACATTGCCATTGGCTTGAACAATTCTGAAGTACAGTTGTGGGATTCAACAGCTAATCGACAGGTTCCTTGATTCTTCATTTATCCTCTTTATTTTTTTTTATTCTATTTTATAAATTTTTGCTAATGCTTTTTGGCTACTGTAAATGTTCTTTCTGCAGCTAAGAACTTTAAGAGGTGGCCACAGATTGAGAGTTGGATCACAGGCATGGAACAATCACATCCTTACCACCGGTGGAATGGATGGTCTGATCATCAACAATGATGTAAGAGTTAGATCACATATTGTTGAAACCTATAGAGGTCACGAGCAAGAGGTTTGCGGGCTTAAATGGTCACCCTCAGGCCGGCAATTGGCAAGTGGAGGCAATGATAATCGCCTATTCATATGGGACAGATCAATGGCATCTTCAAATGCAGCGACGCAGTGGCTTCACAGACTTGAAGAGCACACATCTGCAGTGAAAGCTCTTGCTTGGTGTCCTTTCCAGAGCAATTTGCTAGCCTCTGGTGGAGGTGGAGATGATAGGAGCATAAAGTTTTGGAATACTCATACTGGTGCATGCTTGAATTCTGTGGACACTGGCTCTCAGGTGTGTGCTTTATTGTGGAACAAGAATGAGAGAGAGCTGCTTAGCTCTCACGGGTTTTCTCAGAACCAGCTCACTCTTTGGAAATACCCATCAATGGTGAAGATGGCAGAGCTCACTGGTCATACTTCCAGAGTTCTTTTCATGGCTCAGGTATTATATGAACTCAACATGAAAATATTTTTAATCTCCCTGAAAATTTTTATCTTTCTTCATGGATTGACAATGTTTTCACCTTAATATAAACCTTTTGCAGAGCCCAGATGGTTGCACAGTGGCAACGGCAGCAGCAGATGAAACACTTAAATTCTGGAATGTCTTTGGGGCCCCACAAGTGGCAAAACCTGCTCCAAAAGAAAATCCTGAGCCCTTTTCCCATGTAACTCGTATCAGATAGATGTAAATAAAAGCTCCAGATATCAAAATTGTCTCTGCAAACGCTAATTGGATATTCCCTGTGGGCAAAGCTGCAGCCGAGAGAGTTGCAAGGCAAGGGAGATGCAACATCAGATGATTCAGAGGACTCTGGAATTGACAGCTAATGTAATGTTTCTCTGCAAACTCTGATTGGATATATGCCATATGCATACATCAGTTATTTTGGCTGATAAGGGAGCAGCTGCAGCCAAGAGAATTGCAAGACCGGGCCAACTGAGTGGTTCTAAGGTGCAAAGCAGTGCACTCAAAGTTCACTCTAGTAGACTTTTTGAGTATTAAATATGCTTATAACTAGTAAGCACACAGCAGTGTGCTTTGAGTCTGTATAAACTGCCTTTATAATAACTAGGGGCCAGTTTGGTAGTGGTGTTTAGGTATTGGTGCTTAGAATAATGCGAAAACTGTGGTATAGAATTAACTTTAATTGGACCAGAAAATACGGTAGCAGGAGTATTTATATTTTGAATTAACAACAAAAAGAGAGGAACATACAAGCATGAGTCTCATATGGAACCTGTAACAGGAGTATCCCCAGAGTTGCTGAGCCAAATTTTGCTGGGAGGCTCACCTTTGTCTGCAAATAGCTATATTAGAACCTTTGTCTGCAAATGCTATATTAGAAATTCAATGAATAGCAAATACATTGACACAAGTTCTCTCAACATGAAAATTTTCTTTATGAATTGACTTACTTTATGGAGTCTTAACACATTGTAAAAGACTACTGAAAACAGGATAACAATAATGGTAAAGACATGTTATCACTTGAAAAGTAATGAAAAATGTCTAGAAAAAAGAGTTCAAACGCTATGAATGCAATATTAGATAACACAAGTTACACAACTTTCAAGAGAAAAAAATGGTGAAACAAGATAAGGTCATCAACCCAGCATTTATAGAATTGTTAGTCTTGTCTTCCCACAACTTCAGAAACCACCATGAGAAGCAAATGCAAGCAACACATGCCCTTATTTGGGATGCATTAATTACTAAATAAACTTCTAAAAATATATTTATTTAGTATTTGTCAAAACTAAATTCTTGCAAACAAATTTTATACTTAATTCTTGCAGTAGTTGGTCCTAAGCAGCCAACCAGAATTGTTAATATCCTATGTTGGTGTTGATTTTGAGCATTTTAGGTTTGGACATGGCAAACCACAATGATTATTTTGTTTTTACTAATAAGTTACACCCCACCCGATGGGTCTTCAACACATGTCCTTAGGCTCCATCTTGCTCTTATAAGGGGAAGAGGTGTCATTAAAGACTTCAAGTTAGAGCTTATTGATAAATAAAAAAATAAAAAAAACCCACTATAAGCTAATTCTTAAAGCAAGTAATTTCCAAGCTATAAAAAGCTAAGTTTCAAGTTCCAAACCTTGAACAAAAGGAATTGTTATCTCTCCAAATAGATCCCACATAAACTCCTATTGGGACAGAATTTGGCATATGTGAGATCTATAAACAAGCCAAACAAATTGATTGGGTATAAACAATCCCACAAAGCCAAAGAAGAAAGCAAGTACTTGAAAATGATTGGTAGTTGGCACTAAAATTAAAAATTGTGTAACACAAAATAGAGCTAGAAAACTAGCATGTCAATCTCAAGAATAAAAGCTTAGAGCATTAGTATTGGTGGAGGCAAATAGATAAAATGCTAAATTTAGCAACTAAATATAACAAAAGTGGAACAAAAGGCTAAGGCATCAGTGGAACAAGAGCCATATTTTTTAGCTGTTGAGCTGCAATGCGCAACCAAAGATGGATGTGCACTGTAGCTAAGATGGTAAAAAAACAATATTTTATTAAAAGATATATTATTTTATTGTGTTGATGGTGGTAGTTGTTGTTTATTGTAGTAGATATATTATTTTATTATGTTGTTTGTATTATTTTATTGTATTGAATGCTAAAATAAAACTACTGATGTTAGGTGTTGTTGACACCCCATTTTGCAACCCGCATTTAACCTCACATGGAGGGTAAAAGGGTTATTTTGCCTTGAAAATATGCATCTTGAAAAAGATGCACGATCACAAATTGAGTCCGACTATATGTGATTATGAACAATTAATTCCAATTTGTTATAATTATAATCTGTAAGGACACAGTTTACAATTTGGGCCTACAAGAGAGATGGACTCTGACCCAACAAGTGAACAATATCCTTGCAATGAATTTGTAAGTGAGTGGGCTAAGTAAACTCGGTTGAAACGAGCTGGTTGATGGCGCAAGTCTAACTATGATCAACCTGATAAAGACAAAGTGTTGGAATTGTATTGGGTTCTTCTCGGCTTGGTCCAAGGAGCCTTTCTTGGCAATTCCCTAAGTGTTTTTCTTTCTCTTTCCTTGATACTTTTTTGTTTGCCTTTCCTCTTTTTCTCTGGATTGTTCAATGTCCCCTTTTTCCTTGCCTTAAGCTCTATTTATATACAAGTTCTTCTCATGTGCCAGTTAGGTGGTTCCTTCTTGATACTTGTCCCATCAACCTTCCCTTAAAGCCTTTACATGGTAGCTGTAAAGGACCAGGGCCACTGTTCAGACGTCTTTTCCCCATTAATGCGGCCATGATGTTAGCTGCAGGATTATAAATGCGGTGGCGGCAGCTTTTTACTTAATATCTGATCGTTGCCACCTGTTCTTTTTGTCTACATAAGTTAGGGGATTCTCTGGAAATGCTAGGATTGATATTGGAGCATTCATCTAGATCATCCCTTTGATAATCCGAACAGGCAAGTCTCCTTAGACCAGTCTTTTTTTTCTCCACGTAACATACACTTCAGAAAGGAGTTAGGCCAGACACATTCCTTACGACTTGTTGTCCTTGGACGTATGGGTCTCTTCGGACAGGCCCACGGCCCATTATCTGGCATTGGGCCTCTTACCCCCACATAATCAATTTGAGATTAATGATAAGTCATAATTTGATTGGTTTGGACTACATTTTATGGCAAAGTTGCACACACCTAATTAATTAGATAGTTAAATATTAATTATTCAATGAGTAATTTATGCAATTATCTTTTAATTAGGGTAAATTTGGAATTAATTAAGTCTAAAATGGGAGTGATTGGAGCCTATAACGGTTAATTGAGAACTAATTTGGGACCTATTAATGTTAATTGTGCTAAAATTATTTTCAGCCAATTGACTTCTACTCACCATTTCCTTTATATCTTTCAGAATATTTTGAATCTGTAAATGAGGTTAATTTTCCCAAAAACTAGACATCCGGGGCTTCAATTTGAGCATAAGAACAAGACAATTCTGATCAGAATTGAGTACGATATAATTTTTTGAAATTGGCTTTATTGACTGTTACAGTAGTTGCGGTAAACCGAATTTTGCTTGCTTCTCACTCCCACCAATCTCTACATTTAATGCACTCGATTTCCCCAAATGCTAAAATAAGGTCTAGGCTCATGATTCTTTGTCAACCCTCATTAAATGACCTTCTATTCATATTTTCTCCATCACTACTATGTAAACCTCCATCTCCTCCATTCCAAAGTACACAAAAAAACCCCCTCTCTTCTCCTCTCTTGAATTCTAGTGAAGTAGAGTAATCTTGTTATATCTTGGTCTTCTAATTAAGTCTAAAATGAGAGTGATTGGAGCCTGTTAAGGTTAATTGAGAACTAATTTGGGGCCTATTAATGTTAATTGTGCTGAAATTATTTTCTACCAAATGACTTCTGCTCACCATTTCCTTGATATCTCTCAGAATATTTTGAATTTGTGAATGAGGTTAAATTTCCTAGAAATTAGACATCCAGGGCTTCAATTTGAGCATTGAGTAAGGTATGATTTTTTGAAGTTGGCTTTACAGGCTGTTACAGTAGCTACATGAAAACCGAATTTTGCTTACTCCTCACTTCCACCAATCTCTACATTTAATGCACTTGATTTTCCCAAAGGCTAAAATAAAGTCTAGGCTCATGATTCTTTGTCAACCCTCATTAAATGACCTTTCATTCATATTTTCTTCACTATTACTATATAAACCTCCATCTCCTCCATTCCAAAGTACACAAAAAACCTCCTCTTTTCATCTCTTGAATTCTAGTGAAGTAGAGTAATTTTGTCATATCTTGGTCTTCTAATTAAGTCTGAAATGAGAGTGATTGGATCCTATTAAGGTTAATTGGGAACTAATTTGGGGCCTATTAATGTTAGTTGTGCTGAAATTATTTTCTGCCAAATGACTTCTGCTCACCATTTCGTTGATATCTCTCAGAATATTTTGAATCTGTGAATGTGGTTAATTTTCCTAGAAATTAGACATCCGGGGCTTCAATTTGAACACTAAGTAAGATATAATTTTTTGAAGTTGGCTTTACAGGCTGTTACAGTAGTTGCATGAAAACCGAATTTTGCTTACTCCTCACTTCTACCAATCTCTACATTTAATGCACCTGATTTCTCCAAAGGCTAAAATAAAGTCTAGGTTTATGATTCTTTGTCAACTCTCATTAAATGACCTTCTATTCATATTTTCTCCACCACTACTATATAAACCCCCTCTCCTCCAATCCAAAGCACATAAAAAAGCCCTATCTCTTTTCCTCTCTTGAGTTCTAGTGAAGTAGAGTAGTCTTGTCATATCTTGGTCTTCTTGAGACTCAAGGTATTGAGTGAAACTCTCTATCCCTCTCTTAACTCTTCTTTTCCTCCACCATTAGGACCTCCACCAAGAGTCTCCTCCTCCACCGTATGGATCTTACATGAAGATATAATCTCTTTCCCTAACTTTTTTTTTTTTTTTTTTATGTTTCCATGATGAGAATTTAAGATTAAAGCATGATAATAATTATTTAAATTCCCTTGAATATGTTTGAATGTTCTTATGTGTTCTTCACATGTTCTTGGTTGTTCATTACATGTTCATACATAACACTAGTTTTGATCTTAAATCCACATCAAAAACATGAAAAAGATGTTTGTTTGATAATTCTTTCAAATCCTTGAATCTAGAATATTACTATCTACATACATTCACTAGAATTTATTTTTCAATCCAAATGAAATGCTTAATAAATTGAATTAGGGTTTATCACATGCATACACATTAAATTCAACATGCAAATTGATTGATAACATATTGGATGATGTGATATGAATGTTGGCCATCATAGTCTAGAAGACTAGTTTCACTAGGCAAGGTGGGTGCCTAACACCTTCCCCACCTTGTAACATAGCCTCCGAGCTTAGATCAAGGGTTGATAGATCAACGTTTATCCTTGTAATTTTAAATTTCTAGATTGTAACTAGGAAATAAAGTCATGTAGTTTATCTTAGATTGTATCTAGGACCAAAGCCATGCAATTTTCCTATGATCAATGTAAATTCAATTTCAAATTAATAAAAAGAAGAATTTTTCAATTTTGGTTTTCTTATTTATTTCAATAATTAATTAAGTGGCGACTCCATTGCAAAATCCTTAATCTAAAGGGGAAAATATAATTAGTCGAACCTCCATTTTGAGAGACAATAACACGACTCTACCCATTCATGTAGGTTTGGCCTAACATCATAAAAAAGGGGCCGGGGGCGTGGTCTCTCATAGGTGTTTTGTAAAGTGAGATAGAAAAATAGATAAAATAATTTTTTGTGGTGCCAAATTGCTCAATTTTTGGCACCACTAATGCTGATTCTCTAATATTTAAGCTCCGAAATAACCTAGATTCAACACCAAAAAAAAAAAAAAAAAAAAAAAAAAAATCCCACAAAAATTAAACATGAAATATCTCAAATATGAATTCAGAGCCACTTGAATTCATAACTTGAAGAGCTGAAATCCTCCATCAAAATACAAAACACAACTTGTAATATTATTATTAAAAAAAAAAACCAAAAAGGAAATGTTGGAACTTGGGAGTCTCATAGTCATACACAGACATAATGGTGCTCTTTTCAAAATTACCAAATGGGCATACTCTATTCTAATTTCTAAGACTATGAACCTAAACATACAAACAAACAAACAATTAGAATGTGGATTCTAGATTCGAAATCTCTCGCCAATATTATGGGGTCACCCCTATAAGATTCTTTCGAGTAATAACTTGGGAACGAGAGGATTGCATACGCCCAAGTGAATAATCAAATACTCAAAGAGATCTAAACATCCTTGTTTTTTTTTTAATGATAATACGTGAACTTTATTAAATATCAGAAAACAACATAGCATCTTGAATCACCAACGATTCAATGAATGGTGGACAATCTTCCATCCAAGTTACAAGAAATCAATGTCTTTTGCATATGTCGCAAGGGCATGTGCAGACTTATTGGCTTGTCTTCTCATATGTGAGGATTCAAAGGCTCTAAACTCATGCAACCTATAACGTGTCCCTGACAATATAGTAGAGATGGATATTGGGGTAGTAGTGGGGTCCTCAAGTGTGTGGCATATAGTACTTGAATCTGATTCAAAAATGACATCACATACTCCAACGTCTCTAGCATACAGAGTAGCTTCATCCATAGCCTTAGCTTCGGCTTCTGAAGGACCTAAAGGGAGCAGAATGCGTTTACTCATGGCAGCAACCACGGAGCCTTCATGATCACGGATGATAACTCCGACACCAATCATGCCGAGTTGGGTAAAGACAGTAGCATCCATGTTTATCTTATACCATGAGAAAGCCGGTGGAATCCAACGATTGTCAGTGGCTTCTTTAAACTTAGTGGGCCGAAGATGAGCAAGCTGATACTCCCCAAGTATAACACAAGCTCATACTAGAATTTCATGAGGGGACTAATGGGCAGCTCCAAGCCGAGCTTTATTTCGACCAAACTAGATGCACCATACCGTCGTGACAGTAAGCTCGATAATCTCGGTGTCGACGTGCTAGGTGAAGAGAAGGTGCCACAGAAAGTCCATGAAATCCCTGTAACTGATCCCAATTTTATCAAATGGCATATCAGCGAGGGTCCAAACTTCTTTAGTGAGGTAGCAGTCCTAGAACAGGTGCCCAACAGTCTCCAGAACGAGGTTGCTTGCTTCACACGTGGAGTTATCCAAGACATGCCGGTGAAAGAGGTTCGCTTTTGTAGGGAGGATAATTTTGCACGCTCACCAGGTGAAAAGATTTATTTTGTTTGGGATGTGGAGGTTCCAAACTTGTCTCTAGAAACTAATCTGAGTTGTGCTGTGAGAGGCTTCTGCGGTCGAGTTTCCTTGGGGACATTGCCACTTTGTATGCACTGCTTACTGTGAACTTACCCTTTGGAGTATATGCCCATATTAATTGGTCTTCCGACTTGTGGTGGCTTAGTGGAATGCCAAGAATGGATGCGACATCGTCTGGAGAAAAAATTTGGTAGATAAGATTCACGTTCCACTCACCACTGTTTGAGACAATTAGACAGCTCACCTTGGTGTTCGCTGGAAGGATAGCTGGCGGTGACAACACCCTAAAAGTTGAAGGTCACAGTAGCCAACGTTATGTCAAAATGCCTATGTCGTTACCATCTCCCACCTACCAACGGTAACCCGGCTTCAAGACTGGCTGAGCTAAGAGGATACTCCTACATGCGTGCGACAACTTCATGCCTAACTCAGCATGCAGAAAATTCATATTAGGAAAGTATCGAGCTTTTAGAACCCTATGAACCAAAGAATGGGAATTAATTTGTAAGCGCCATCCTTGCTTAGCTAGGAGAGCTAAGTAGAAAGTTATTAGATCACGAAATCGAGCCCACCAAAGCCGAGCCCACCCTTTTCCTTAGGGGCACACATTTTTTCCTAGCTAGGCCATGCCATTTTCTTTTTACCATGTTTTTGGCCCCACCAAAACCTACGTATCATCCCAGTCAAGTCGTCACAAAGAGAGTCAAGAAGCTCAAAGACACTTATAGTGTATGTTGGTATGGCTTGAGCAATTGCTTTGATAAGTATTTTTATGCCTGCTTGAGATAGCAATTTTTCCTTCCTCCCGGATAATTTGTTATCAAGCTTCTCCTTCAAAGCACTGAATGTGTTTTGCTTTGATCTACCCACCAGTGAAGGTAGTCCCAATTAAGTCTCATGTTAGCGAATAATCTCAGCTCTAAAGCAGTTTTTGATTTTTTCTTGTGTGTCGTGTGGGGTGTTTTCGCTAAAGAAGAGAGCAGTCTTTTCTTTATTTAGTAGTTGGCCTGAAGCATGTTCATAGATTGCCAAGATATGATCAAGATGGCTGGATTGTTCTGGAATGGCTTGGAAAAAAATGATACTGTCATCTGCAAAGAATAAATAGGAGATCTGTGGACCATAGGGACAAGCCGATACACCCCTAAGAAGTCCAGTTGACGTGGCCTGGTTTAGAAGTGCTAATAGACCCTCTGCACAGAAAAGAAACAAGAACGGGGAGATTGGATCCCCTTGTCTCAAGCCCCTAGAAAGGGTTATGTGACCTTGAGGTTTTCCATTAATTCTGACAGAGTAGGTAATAGTGGTAATACATTGCATCATAAGATTTACCCATTTTTCATTAAAGCCCGTTTTTTCCACAATTTTTTCTAGGCATTTCATTCAACAAGATCAAAAGCTTTACTTATATCTAGTTTCAAGGCCATCTCTCCAATCCTACCACTAGTTTTTTGGTTGAGGTCGTGCATAATTTTAAAAGCAACTATAACATTATTAGTGATGAGGTGGTCAAATATGAAGGCACTCTTGTGACCATTCTTCTTTGTTGTTTTTGTTTTTCTTTACTTTTCTAGGATTTGCATTGCATAACATTCATGCATTTCATTCTAGGTTATTTTTTGTTGTTTCTTTTCAAAAAAAAAAAAAAAAGGAAAGAAAAATGTGTTTTGCATTAATTTTTCTTGAATTTGAAATCAAGGTTGGTCATATTATCTTTACATAACATGTTTATGTACCTTGTTGAGCTTGGATGAGCTTATTGTATTGCACTTTACTAGTTTGAGCTTTTTAGTGCATATTGTGTGGGAGTTGTTTATAGTTTTTGATCACACGATCTTGATCTTGATCTTGAAGTCACATGCCTTTGATTGTTGGACTTGAACTTAATGAGAAAGACATAAATAACTATCTCACCACTGTTTACTAGCCAATCATGAACACCTTAGTGTATATCATAAGATTTTGTGCTTAAGAAAGTGTAGCACATGTATAAAAAGAACATAAGGTGTAGCCTCGGATTAAATGCTACAATTGGTGTGTACATTATTTGGCTATAATAACATCACAATCAAATAAAATTAGTATGTACATTATCCTGGCTATTTTAATAAGTTTTTAATCAAATAAAATCGGTGTGTACATTATGAGGCAATTCAAGAAACTTACATGATTGTAAGTTTGTTTTCTAGAAGATGTAGGAGTTATATGATGTAACTCTTTAGGTGATAGACTCTTTCAATTGTGTGTGATAAATTTTGTAGAAAATGTGATTGCTTACTATTTATATATCACCTCACATGTATCTCAAGCTTTTGCTGATTGCACATACTACACAAGTTACTTTTTGTTAAACTTTGTATATGTTATTGTGTGTGATTTTGTTGTGGCCATCCAAGATTAAGAATTTCTTGGTTTTAATGCAAAATGTGGTTGAAGTTTGAGAATTAAAGAAAATTGATTGAAAATCTTATTTTTGGGAGATCTGGGTTCAATATAAGTGTTTTTGAAAAGCATCTCCTCTCATACTCATGCATTCTATTTATAAAATACTATGCTTTGAGGAGTTTCTGCATTACACTACTCTGTTTTTCAAAAATTTGATATTTCCAGATTTTCGATCGATCAAATCTGTTTCTCGACCGATTGAAATTGCGATTAAATAATTTGGTTTGAATTTGCCTGGCTTGATTGTGCTGGATCAATCGAATGTAATTTTCAATCGATCGAACCTGTTTTTCTATCAATCGAAATCGTTCAGAGAGTTTTTTTTTTTTTTGAAACTTAAGTTTTCACGTGTTCTTCACTATTCAAAACTTTTCAAAAAAACACTTTCTCTCTCTCTTCGACTGGTCCAGATTCAATCCCATTTTTTTGTTGTTTTCCCTCGAAATTTTTTCAAGGTTTTTGTCTTCTAAGGCTGGTAAGACTTTTTTGCCCTTCCTTTTTCAATTATTTTCATGTTTCATGCATTTTAGGGAGAAAGTCGAACCTATAGAATTGTGGGGTTTTAGGTGTTTTTCTTGGTTTCTTTCAAAATTGATCAATAGGTTTTTGTTGTGGGATGATGTTAACATGATCTTTGTAGTTTAATTTGATCAATCTGATGAATTTGGGAAAATTGAAAATTCTAGGGCTTGAAACTACCCAAATTGGGGATTTTGTTCGATTAAGCATAAATTGATAAAATTGGCTTGTTTGATTGATTGATTTGGCCATTATATTGTGTTATATAATTTGTGTAATGATCAATTGGTCAATTTGTTGGGATTTTTGAAAGTGGGTTTTCAAAATTTTGGAGTTTTTGATATAAATTCTATGCTCAAGTCAATTTTGTGTTTTGAAAGTATAATTGAACTATTTTCACTGCATTAGAGCATGCATCATGTGTTGATACTGTTCATGCATCATATAGTTTGTTATTTTCTATATTAACTCTGTTTTAACTTGCAGTCTGCCCTTTGTTTTTCTTTGTTTCTCTTTTTTGTCTTTCCTGTCTGTCTTATTCCAACCTTAGCATCATGGTTAGGAAAACTAGAGCTCATAGGTTATCCGCCTCCATTTCTACTCCTTCTTTTGATAGTGAGAGGTTTTCGAGTGAGAAAAACCAAGAAACATGTGAGAAACTAAACCTTCTTCAACCTGTGTGGACTGAGAAGAAAGTCATTCTAGATGAGCTTGATAAGGGGATTTGGAAAAATTTTGAACGTAGGGGCTGGTTACCGTTGTTGGATATTAGCCATCCACCTCCGGCTACCTTGATTAGAGAGTTCTACTCGAACCTCTCTGTCCACACCTATGATTCCAACACTCAAGTGAAGAGTTGAATACGGGATAAAGAGTATGTCATTATTCCTACAGTTGTGGCCGATGCTTTTGGGGTGCCTGTGGTCCAGTATCCTGTCTATTCTTACGATGAGTCTCCTCCCCTAGATTACATCATGTCATATCTTATTGGGACTTCTATTCAGTGGGGTTCTGATCCTTAGATCACTTCTCACGAGTTGACTAAGACTCATTATCTCTTTTTCCGGATTTCTTGCCATTTTATTTTGCCCATCTCTCATTTGCATACTATTCCTTTAGAGCGATGTGCATTTTTGTATGCTCTTATCACAGACGCTCCTATGAGTTTTCCTCATCTTTTCATTCGATCATTGATTGAGGTTCATAGGAGTAGTTCTACCTCTCATGCTCTTTTCTTTCTTGTCTTTATTTATCGTATTTTGTTACATTTAGGTTTAGATGAGTTTCCAGCTTTTGAGCCTGTACATATCATCGCTCCCATAGGTGCAACCTTTCTTAGGCAAAGGGCTGCTTAGATGCAAGCTAGCTCTAAACGTCCTAGATGTAGATGCTTATGTTGATCCGACTGCTGCCTCTACTCCTCCACCTTCTACTTCGAATGTTGCTAGCATTCGTCGTGATTTGGACACTGTCATGACCGTCCAGGCAGCTCATGGTCAGCTTTTGGTGGACGTGCTTATCGAGCTTCAGGCTTTGTGAGAAGATTTGGCAAGTTTTAGACAGTCACCTCCACCACCTCCTTTTAGTGATGAGTCTTGATTGCCCTTTGGCAATTCGTCACAAAAAGGGGGAGTACATATGGTTGGAGTTAGGGAGGGATTTTTGTTATAGGGGGAGTTCTTTGTTACTTTGGAGTTTTAGATTGTAATTTTTGTTATATAGGGAGATTTTTGTTACTTTGGAGCTTTAGATTGTATCTAGGTGCTTCATCTTGTATTTATTTTTATTGGAGTTGTCTATGATAGGGGGAGATACTATGATGTATTTATTTTTGTTTCTTGTTTCACATTGTGCTACATTGATTATCGATTTATATTTATGAGGTTATTCATGATATATGTCTTGTAGTTTATGTTATGTGAAATCAAGAATTTATTTTGTTTTATTTGTATTTTTCACACGTGTGTTTATGTGTTTGTTAAGTGTTACAGGAATATACAGGTTGATTCAGTCGTGTTGGTGTCTACACTTGCAACTGATTGATAGTAGTTAGGTTGAATTTGTTCTGTTGGGCAATGATTTTGTAATGGGTTGTTTTTTGTAACTTTGAGCACTTTATCTAGTTTGTGTTTTGTCATGGATTGCCAAGGGGGGGGGGGGTTTGTTGGGTTCTAAGACTTTAGGTTTAAATGTATTAGAACTTCATTTTGTAATGTTGGCAAATTATGATCAAAATGTTTAATCTTGTTTTAGACTTGCTCAAAGTATGTTTAGTGTGTAAAGTTGGAATCGAGTAAACTGCAGGATTTACTGTGTAAATCTGCTTGGCTCGATCGATCGAAGCTCATGCAGATTGTTTTTCTGCAGAATTTTCTAACTCAGCCTAAACCCGTTTGACGTGTAGGGTTTTATGTTTTGTCTTTAGTATAAAAGGAAAAACCCTAACCACGTTTTTAGAGGTTGTTGCAGTTGTAGTTTATGCTGCATATGTGAATCTCTTGTGAGATCTCGAGATGTTTGCCTTCACATATACTTAGGGTTATCAAGAATCAAGATTATGTCAGGAGCTTGATGATCGATTCAGTTGCTACATAAAGAGCTTAAAGATACACAAGTGGTGGATGTTATGAATCCAAGAAAGAAGTAGTCCGTAGACTCGGAGCTGTCATGTGGTCGTGGTAGTGAGTTTCCTACTCGAGGTAGCAATAGGATGTTAGTGGTGTAAGTCGTTATTGTGTAAATTTCAATGCTTTCATAGTGGATTTGTTTTTTACCTTAAGGATAGTTAGGTTAAATCCTTCCCAGGTTTTTTACTTTTTTGGTTTTCCTAGGTTATCATATCGTTGTGTTCTTTATTTTCCGCACTATGTCAATGGTATGATTTATCTATGTTAACCTAGATCTGCATAATTTACCTAAGTAAATCACTTGGCTAAATAACTAGGTTAATCTGATTGTGTTAGGTTTCCACCAACGGGGAAAGAGACTCTATTTGGCGAATAGAGAGGAGTGTCATCAACCTAGGTTCTCTGAGGGAGAACTACGTGAGAAAAAAAAGAAAAACAGGTGGAATCACATTTCACTGAACATCCTTGTTTGTCAAGAAAAATAATGAAGAGTACCACACATTATAGCAACAAAAAAACAAAACCCATTCTGACAAACGAATCTTTCAATCTCATGTGCTTGTTGTCCCCAGCCCTGCCAACCTTAAAATTCATTCAATCAATCAAGCCCATCTTGTATTCCCCAAAATTTAGATCCTTCCCTCGATATGGACTATGCATCTATAACCCATTGTATTAATTTAGACCTATACACCTAGTAAAGGAAAAACCCAACCCAACAAATTAAAAAAATATAAATAAATTTTTTTTACTGAAAAAAAAAAAAGAATTAAAAGGGAGTCACGTATGAGAAATAAATGTAAAAGGGAGGGGTAAAATGGGGAAGAAAAAAATAAAATCCATTTCCATTGGTCTCTCTTTAGTGACAGTTTTTCCCCCTTCTGGAAGGGAACTAGTGTCAAACTTTGATTAGTAATAATTGAATTAAAAGTAAGTAAATAAATAAAAATTAATATTTTTATTGAAAAAAGAAAAAGAAAAAAGAGGGGGTCATGAATGAGAAATAAATGTAAAAGGGAGGGGCAAAATTGGAATAAAGCAAACACATTTTACTTGAAACATATTCAAAGGTTTTGTGCGTATGGTGGTTTACTTGAAAAAATTTACTTATCATACCAAACACTTGAAAATATTTCACTAAAAATGTCTTACATATAAATTTTTTACCTATACAATATTTTATGTTTGAAAATATTTTACTTCAAAACAAATAGAGCATAAAATTAAAAGTATGAAAGGTATTTACTTCCCATCACTGAGAACTAATTTTAATCTATAACCAAACTAAATATGTATCCTCCTTCCATATATAATGTATATTTTTAATTTTAACAATCAATTTTTAATGTCATTTAGGAAATAAATTCCATAATGTTACATTGATTAATTGTCTCATAAAAAGTATTCATAAAAAAAAAAAAAAATTGTCTCATAGAAAGTTACATTAGTTGCATAATGTACACTTGAAGAAATTGACATTATTAAGCAGGGAAGAGAACATTATGTAAAACTAGTAATACTTGATCTATTTATAGATATATAGCTTGAAGAAGATGATATTAGGCAGGAAAGAGAACAATATGTATTGTGATAGGGATGTTTTTACTTATAACCCAGACACGTCATACGAGGGTAACCGACGGCGCCTTCAGGTTGGAGAAGACGAAAGGACTAGAGCGACAGCATAGAAAGCAACGAGGCCACACTGAATCCTAACGGGACAGAATATCCGACGGCTAAACTCAAGGCTGACGGGGAGCATTGAGAGCCGACGGGTCTAGCATGACTTTACTTGACCCTCACAAAAATTTACTCAAGGGAACATCTTGCTAATCACACAAAACAAACTTGCTACAGATTCATATCTCCCTCATATGGAAAGACACCCTATAATCTCGAAAACACTAGTATCAGATCTTGTCCATAAGGAAAAATCCCCACTCTCAAGGGATCTTAGTTCCCACCAGCTGTTATATAAAAACTAGACCTCCACTTTACTCAAGTACGCAGAAACTCTAGCTCTCTCACTATAGGGTTCATAGAGGCTTCTCATTCACTAACTTGACCTTCGGAGGGTTTTTGACCGGTACCACGCCGATGCCTTCTGTTTGGTCCCTTTGTTCTTATTCACAGGTACCCATTGGAGCGATTTGGAACCTACAGCTCACTAACGATTTCAGCACATCATCATATAGAAAGAACATCTCCCTCCCTACGAATGTAAAGCTAGTACACTTGATTTATTTATAAAAATACAATGGGCAATTGTATTGGTACATGAATAGCTAGACATAAATAACCATACTAGACTTTGACCTATTGTCGAGGCAAATTTGTTGTTTGATCTATTTGTAAACAAACAACTTATAATTATATTGGTAAATAAATATTTAGAGATAAATAATCAGACTTGTTGACCAGACAAATGTGTTGTTGGGATAAACATAACTCAGGTTGGTTACATTTCTGACATGGATGGAAGAATGAAAATTTTTGAGATTTTTGAATTTGGTTTGATCTCTCCTTCCGAAGTTTTTTGACCTCACGTGCGTGCTCAGAAGCTCTTCTATTTTTTTTTTTTTTTTTGGAAAAAGTTAATAATTTGCATCCATTATAATTTGGGATTACTACATTTTCTAATCACAAAATACCTAGAGGTGTGATGAGTATTATGAGTTTGTGGTATGGTATGTTGGGTTTGGTTTTTGATTTTGCTATTGTTCTTGCTCTGCATTGCTTTTATGTTTATTTCAATTAAATCTTCAAATTAGATGATAAAGCATTGGAAGTTATGCATGTCTAATGTTGCTTATGCCAAGTATTTTATTTATGATTGGTTACCAGAATAAATGAGTGGAAGAGATTAGAAATTTAGATCTTCATAATATATTCTTTTTGGGGGTTTGTGATTACTTCTTAGTTCTTAAGATATCACTTGCTTGATTACCTTTGACCATGTGAACCGGTGGTTAGATGAAATCCAGTGTACATATATTTATATATTTTGTTTATGTTCATATTTTTTATTGAAATGTGACCCTCAGGTCTTTGTTTTCCTATCAAATTGAGATAGATGTCTACTTCTTTAGTATTTTTCTACTCTTCTAACAATGGGATCTTCCTCCTATCATTCAAATGGATAGTGAGTAGGCAATTTTTACATTTGAGTATAATACTATTGGATACTTACACTATTGCACATTCTAAGTCTAATAGAAATTCTAACTCTCCCATATACCAATTTTACTATTTATTTATTTTGCTATTAAATTGTTTGTCTTTCTTACGAATAAATTGAGATGAAGATTACGAATAAATTGAGCATCCCATTTTAGAAATTGGGTCAACACGTATTTGCTTTTGATAATAATCTCTCCTTCTTTGAAGGTTTTTTTTTTTTTTTTTTTTTTTGAGAAACCTCCCTCTTTACAGTTGGTTGACTAGTCATTAATTCTAATAATGATGGATTTAGAATGTTAGGTTAGTTGGGTGATAACATGGTTTTAAGTTGCAGAAGTACCTAACAATGATATATCATATATATTTTGAATTTGAGGTATTGCAATTGCCGCAAATGCTTAGTCGCATAAAAAGATTAATAGAGAAAGACAAAAGGATATGTAGTATGTTATTCAGCTGAAGATAAGGCTGATAGAGTGAACCAAGGTAAGTTATTCTTTTTGGCAAATTGTCTATTGAGCCAAAAGCAACTTCTAAATTGAGTTCTATTTGCAATATTGTACTTTATGTATATACTAATGTTTCTCCTGTAATTTTCAATTCCAATTTAGTAAAAATTAATTTGCTAACATCTCTTATATAGGATCTCTTAAATGCTGAGCCACCATGTTTAGTCTTGATTTCCTCTTATGTGACTTCTATGAATTTGTTGTGCTAGAGAAATTATGGTCCAGTCCCAATACTTTGTGATCATAGTTCAATGTATCAAAAGATTTTTTTTTTTTTTAGTATTTATCATTAATATTTTTTGCAGCACATTTGCATCAAGTGGAATTCATGTTTGTGATTTCAGCCAATTTGATGTAGATAAGGGAATAAGGAAAAAGTATACCACTAATGTTTGGGAAGCCTAAGTATACCACTGATAATTGTCAATTATCATTGTTGCATATGTTATGTGCTGATCTAAAGTATTGAATCTATATAGACTATATGAGTTTCTAAGTTTTATTTTTTTCTTTGGTTGAGACTTGAGATAATGAGTTCCTTTCCAAAGTATTATTTTTAATTGTGAATTGAAAATTTACATAATTGTTCTTCTTTTCCTTCTTTTTTTTTTTTATTATTATTTTACTATAAACAAATGCAAGTATATTTTCAGTTATTGAATAATTAATGCTCTGTTGTAGGTTATTGAATTATTTTTTCTTAATCTTATCAATGTAAGCTGTTTTCAAAGCTTTAACAAACAACAATCTTCTTAGGACTTGCATCCCTTAGTGATGATGGGGCAAGTTGTTGATTGTGATTTAATTTGTATCCCTTAGGATTTCCTACAGATAACCATTTGAAAAGCTATATTCTACATTGTCATTCTAATCTATATTTTAAAATTTTACTTTTTAAAGTTACATATAGTCAATTCGGAAAAGGACCTATATTTTCAATCTCTTTTTACCATTCTATGGTCCTTATGGAACCATAGAAATCAAGTGCTTCATGATGGGGAGACCCCAAATCCTATAAATGTTGTTCTCACTCACTGCCGAATCTCTTGTATGCAGGTACCAGGAGGCCTTTAGAAATGGACAATCCTAATCTCTAGATCATAGCATACCAACTCATAAACATGTCTCCATTAGGGATTGGCAACTCATTATCAAGGTAGTTTGTTGCAGGAAAAGAAAATTCAAACAGAGTGGCTATGCATATGAAGCAAAGGACTTGAAGGGAGATCTAATATTAGTGGGGGAGCCTAGCAGTGTGTCAACATCTTACCCAGCAACATTTCAGGATGCAATCGTGGAGGTTGCAATAAAAGCTAGAGACCTTGGATTTAGACAAATTTCGTTTGTCAATGATTGCAAAAGGATTGAACAGGTTTGCAATGGAAGAAGTTAACTAAGATTGCGGGAACAACCTATGATGACAGACTTGCATTTTCTAACTTAACAAGGTTTAACTTTTCGCACCATTTTTGTACCAAAAACTATCATGTGTAATGTGTTAGAAGCAGCTTCTCTAGCTGTTCATTATTCGACCGATTACTGTTGGATCTCTCCAAATCAAATGTAATATAACTTGTGTCTTGTAACTGTTTTTTATGGTATCCAAAAAAAAAAAAAAGTTACATATAGTCTTCAACTATGCTAATTAGGACTATTTAGAATTCAAAATAAAGCGATCCAACACTGAACAAATTAGGATTGAGTTTCTGTAAATAAATTCTAACTAAATTAGGTAAGCTATTTTTTTGCAAATAGTCCAATTTCATTTATTTATTTATTTATTCATTCTTTTTAACCATCAATTTTCTATAAATATATATTTTCACAACTAGCCTGTGTATTGCACAAGTTAGCTACTAGCCTACTAGTGTATAATAATTGATAATGTATAGTGGTGAATTGGCATTTGCTATTTAACCAATTTAAGAAAGGTAACACTTCAATTTGTGTTGGCAGATATCATATTCACTTCACCAATCATCATTTTCCTGACAAATTAATTTTATTCCAAAAAAATACATTCAGTATGGCAAATTTTCCGGCCTTGGATAGAGAATAAATGTTTAACATACCAAATTTACATTACGAATTTGGGTGACGAGATTTGATTTCAATTCAATTTACAATCCTTGTCCCACCCACCAAGCAAAGTTATATGCCTTGCTTTTTTGTTTCCAAATAAAGACTGAAATCTCAGTTTCCTTGCCTTTTTTTCCTTGATTAAAAGAAAATTGACACTTGGCCATTACAATTTTATTTTTCTCAGCTCATAATGCATGACCAATTGACCATGCAATCGGAAAGAGCATAGAAAGTAGCCGGATTAAGGAAACTTTATAAATAAGTACCAAAAGAAAAGAAAAAAAAAAGATTAAAAAAATTATATATAAGTAGCCGGATTAAGGAACTTTATTTTGATACGTTGAATCTCCCATTTCCCATTTGTTCTCACAATTGAACTTTAAAAAAAAAAAAATTTTAAAAAAAAGAAGAAGAAGCAACGGTTTATGGGCCAATCATATTGCCTTTTCTCCATCCTAATTGTGATTCCAAATTTCCAATTAGATAATATATAACATAGAACAGTACTATAGGTTGTTTACTGACCAAGGCTTGTAGTTTTAGTTGCTACGATAGGCCATATTTATACCTCCTTAAAATGTGTCACGATGAATTAAGGTATTTCATAATCACTTATTCCCAAAATCATCAATCAAATTACAAAGACTTCTCAATCTCAAAATTATTTATATAGTCCAAATTGACCTAGTATATCTCAATATGGTATTCAATAATATATACATACTCACATAATAAATATTCATACAATCCAAATCTAATCCATATAATATGGGGCATTACAATTGGTGTGACTTATCGGAAAAGAACAATAAAATAGTTTTTTTTTTTTTTTTTTTTTCATATCAAATTGTGACTCCATTACTATTGCATACAAGAAACTCTTAAAAAGTTCTTTTGGTTGTCTAATATTTTTGCTTGTTTTTACCTTCAATGAAAGTCATGCTCTAAAAAAGTTCTTTTTGTTGTCTAACATTTTTGCTTTTTATGACCTTCAAATCTTCAATGAAAGTCATGGCTGTTTATTACCATAGGCGAAATTATGTCTAAGCAATATGTTAATTGCTTAGAGAAATTTGTGAAAACTTCAGCAATATAAATTTACTTAGAAATTGTTTTTGTATTAATACAGAAATTTGTTCTGTCCATCCATATAATTAATAACTGCAGATTCTGTATGTGAATCCAACTCAGTAAAATCGTTCCCAATCCTTTACTGTATTCTGAAGAAAATGTCTTCCTATGGAGGAAACTTTAGTTGTGGCTCCAGCTGCAAGTGCGGCAGTGGCTATAGCCAAGTGATACTTCTCATAAAAAAAAACCCATAAATTTGTGAAACATAAGTAATAAAAATTTACAATAGAGAAGTGATACTTCTATTTAAAAAAGGGAGGTCTCAGGTGAACCGTGAACCAGTGGAAGGGAGGTTTTAGGGAATGGAGCAGGGATAACCCTCAAAATTATGGTTCACTATTGCTTGAGAAAGAACAAAAACGCAGATTTTAATGACAAGGATGGCTGAGATGGAAAAGAGTTAGTTGTGGTTATGGTAGGTCTCAGGTTCATTTCTTACTATCAGAAAACGGGTGTGTTTGAGTCTGTGTTCATGATGATGATGATCATGAACACCAACAGAATTGAAATTCAAATTTTGTAGTGATGACAACAATTGGTTCCAACAATATAAGAGCAACAAAAGTGGCACCTAAAGCAGACAAGTAATTAAGCTTACCACAAAAATAGAATCTCCATTCAGACAGAATTTCGACATCTGTGAGATCTCTAAACTGATTAAGTACAATCCCCCCAAAGAAGAATCCAAGTATCTGCAAATGATTGGCACTAAATTTTGTCAATATAGAAATGATATAACAAGCTGATAAGAACTACGCCCGTCTACTTCTACCACATTCGATTAAAACCTGAAGTTTTGTCAAGTAACACAGCTTTGTCATAGGAAGTATGCATGCACATGTACGAGCTAATGGTCTTGTATTTTATATCAATACATTCTAATATCCTCACAATATTGACTGACTAAGATAAAAAAATTAGAATAAATTCACAGAATTATTAGATTTTCAACACAATAATAAGCTCAAAAATAGCTACCATTGTAGATTATAATAAAGTAAAATCATTTTAGATATCTTGCTGATCATTACAAATAAAATCATTAACAAACAGAAATAAAAATCATATGGACAATATCAATAATAAAGAAATACATCCCCCCCCCCCTCCCCTTTAAAGGGGTACAAAATGCAGATTTTATTGGAGATGACAAAGCCCTACCTAAGAAATCAGGATTGACAGACTAATTATTGTCCAACAGTTGTCCATATCAATGGACTTCGACATATGATCAAACTGATTGGAATAGCAGTTAATAAAAGTTGTTTGGCTTGAAAATAATAGGGGTAATTTTTTCGTATTGCAGATGGTCACAAAAAGCTCTATCCATCTCAAGGAGAATCTCACCATAACCATATCTAAGAATGAATATAATAGGGGTAATTTTCATAGGCAGCCCCTGTTTGGAATGCATTACAACAAAGCTAAGTCAAGGGTTAATCTGAAACAATTAATTACTAAATAAACTTCTAAAAATATAGCTATATGATATTATTTTAAACTCAATTAAGTCATCTATGATGGGAATTTGATTCTCAATGTTAAAGGAAAAGAAAATAAATGAATTGATTAAGTTTTCATAAAAAGTAAACCGGAAGCTGAAAAGTTCCATGCATACAAACACAGTAGACTTGAAATTTAGACAAAAAAGAACATTTGTCTCTCCAAAGTCCAAACAGAACCCACTTAAACCCCCATTGGGATAGAATTTTGACATCTGTAAGATCTGTAAACAAGCAAAACAAACTGATTGGGTATAAACAATCCCACAAAGCCAAAGAAGAAACCAAGTATCTGCAAATGATTGGCACTAAAATGAAAAATTGTCAACAGAGAAATGAAATAACAAATTGATAACAAGTATTGCACCTGTCTACTTCTACCATACTCCATTAAAACCTGAAGCTTTGTCAAGTAGCACAGTACAGCTTTGTTGAAGCAATTTCAAAGCAAGTTTTACTTCTGAACATTGTAACAAGATGGTGTAACACAGAAAAGGAGCCAGAAATCAAGCATATCAGCCTCAAGAAATAAAAGCTTTGACCTTTAAGCTCACATGAGTTTGGCCACTAAATCCAAAGCTACACTAATTCTGAGATAAAGAGTAAAGACCGAGAACTGGTTATAACTTATAAGACTCTTTGTATGGAGCATAGCTTACTCCATTTACTCTTAAGACAAACAATTATAACAAACATTTACTCAGGTTACTGTGACCCATGTTCGAATGGTATTGCCGATGTAGACATGGATGGCATTGACTAACTCTCTGCCTCTGGACCAGGTTCTACTCTTGGTTTCAAGAATTCATGATGGTCACACAATGCTTGGAGTGCATCACGGGCTATTTCCTGTATCTCTTTCTGATCAGACAAGTGACATATACATTCCAAATCAAACTCATGCAAGTCAACACGAGTGTCACAAGCAGGTATGCCCTACTGAAGATCAAACTGGCACAATACTAGATCCGGTTGATGGAGCTCCACCATGTGAAAGCATATCAAAGGAGACACCATGTCTTGCCCAGCTAAACAATACTTAGGCAGCCCTGCAATGACATTTTCTGAATATGGCTGCCACTGCCAGACCACCTATGTATACATGGAACAGCATATCAATATCACAATTTCAGAACAAAAATGCTATAACTATATGATACACAAGTATATTAACCTGATCTGGGGTCTGTGTATCAAGTACTATTTATTACTGCACTATTATTGTTCAAATTACGAGTATATTGGAATTTTTGGTACGAGAATTATCATCCTTGATTATTATAAAATCATATGTTGCCTCTCTAAACCTGTGGAGTAATGCGTATCCTGTCTACCTAACACACTACAATCTGTAGGTCTTGGATCCACAGCTGATAAATCCTGCACCACCCACTCTTTTTTTTTTTTTTCCTTTTTTTTTTTATCATTATAAAAAATCACATAAACAAAACAGTACCTAAAATGAAAATGCATTAAATAATATTGACAACTGACACCAAGCACTTGTCATGAAAATTTACCAATAAATTTGTTGTTATTATTTTTATCAGTATCATCCTCTTTTATGAGAATAATTATCCTCGATTATTAATTGCTATTGGAAAGCAAAATCACAATTTGACCCTCCACATATCTGTGCAGAGATCTGTATTCCATCTAGTTAACACACTGCAATCTACAGGACCTAAATCCATAACTGGTAAATCCTGTACCAACCACCAATCAATATGTCACAACAACTGCAGCAACAAAAACAACAACAAAGCTTAGTCCCAAAATTTCGGGGTTGGCTCCTCAATGTATCATATAAAATGTAGGAACCTGTGTCTGTTTTAGAGCTATTGAATGGTGTGCAATACCAGAAAGAATTGGGGCCAACAACGTGACAACTTGTTCTAGATGAAGGACACATGTATTTTCAATAAATCTAGTAGAAGTTGGAATAAAATAACCCTTCGGGACATGTTCACATTAAACTACACAATTTTAGTGTACTAGTAGACTCAAAATTTTGAAGGGAGCAGCATTATAGTCCTTTGATTTAAATCATTCTTTTCGCTAACAGAGAAATCCAAGACACAAAATCATTATCAAAATCTTAACTATAACCATACTATAATAACATTTATCCAATGAAACTTGCTCCCAAACCACGCACTAGCAAAAGATAGATTCATCATTCCATCCCTACGACCTACCAAGCCAGCATATGCAGGACACTATTTCCACATGGAGAGAAATTCTTGTATGCGCCAGGCGCATACAACATCTCTCTCACAACCAGATGGGCCCCACACCTGTGGGGCCTACCTGGCTGTGAGAGGGATGTCTCATGCGCCTGGCGCATGAGATACCCTCTCCCACATGGAAATGGACAAATCTAGTAGTAATGACTTACATATGATATGTGGTTTTACACCAAGTTCAAAACTACTAGGAAGCACAAACACTTCATTAGGGTGCCATATCCATGTTGTACTTGCCGTGTAATTTTTCAAAAATTGTTCATGTCACCATGTCGTACCTATACTTGTACTAGTGTCCATGCTTCCTAGTTCAAAATAGAAGAATTTCATCATTTTTCTATTGCATCTATAGAAAAAAAAAAAACCCATGGTAGTTTTTTTATTTATTTTAATTGAAAAGTTACACATACTCCATGGGTCCTGAATAGAATCTTACTGTTCATTCCATTATTGAGGGAAAAGAATTCTTTCAACTAAAGCTTATTATCAATAAAAATAATTTAAAAAGAGAGCCCCTTTGTTTTTTGCACGTGTCCCAATTACCAAACAAACAATTGAATAAAATTCAAATGGGGAGTGATATTTTTACAATTTCAGAACAGTCTACAATGCATGTGACATGAGCAAGCCATTTTACACATTTCCTAATATTTTTCACAAAGATAAGAACTTGAATCTCGGAGCTCCCACTCAAACTAATGTTTGTATTAATTTAACAAAGATCTCCACAGATAGAGTTTCGAAAAATTCTTGCAACTTAAAAATTAAAACTGAAAAACAAAAGGAGTTAATAGCATCCTAATTAGAATTATAACAAAAAATAATCTAAGATCTTAAATAGAGAGGATAAAAAAAAAATGAAATGAGAAATTACAAGGCTTAGAGCATTTAACACAGTAGATAAGTTCAGCATGTGGCCTCGTAACACTTACTCATGATATTAGTGCACTGATTTCAGAATTACATATTGGCTATCTAATCTCTACATGATCTCAATTAAGGAATTATCACATAACCTATAACTGCCTTCATCACAAACATAATAGTCTATTGAGGCAATTACATCACCGCTCTCACAACCCTTTTACCCATTCCCAGCTCCACCTTGTCTCGAATCACACCAAAAACTGTCTCCATTATACAACAGCAAAAACCCACAGCCAGCCTTAACTATCTCTCAAATAAACACAACCAGCAACTCATCCACTCACTTCAACGAGAAATTATATAGTCCTCTGGTGGACCACATCATCTGTCCACCATTCCACTAAAAAACTCCCACTTGTTTAAAATTGCTGAGTCAATGTTTTAAAAAAATTTTCAACTCAGTAATTTTAAACAAGTGTGAGTCTTTTAATGGAATAGTAGACCATGTCACTTGTCGACTATGTAGACCTTATAATTTCTCCACTTCAACCCACCCAAATTCACCAAAGCCAACTCACCCATTACCAAACTCACCACCAACTCAACCTACTCACTCCAATGGGTTGGATTACTCACCCCAAACTTCAATTTAACTTGCCTACAATTACCACTCAACCTTCTCAACTTGACCACTTCTACCACCAGGTCCACCACACAGTCTCCTCCCCTCACCCACCTATACATGGTCACCAAGAAAAGAACCACAACATTGTCTAATTACACATAAACAAACTCACTACTACTACCTTACAATCTCATCACTGAAACACAATCAAGAAAACCATTACACCACACCACAGCTGAACCTCCACCAGTGGTAGCTAAATCCACATCTCTGCAAAACCCAATATCCCAAATGGAACCTCAAACCACCACCACACTGTTCCACAACCACGACACATACCCGGCGGTGCCACCCGCACACAGCAGTAAGCCCCGCCCATTTCACCACTCAAAAAACTCCGAATTTATGATTAAAGAACAATGTGCACATAAAGACTTTATTTGTATCAACTTTATTTGATTAGGATTGAAGCCAATTTATCAATAGAACATGTTTTTACCCCAATTACCATTTAATTCTTTACTAATAGCAATTGGTATTTTCCAAGTGCATATATTTATCATATGAACATCAAATGCCCAACTCGACCTCTAACAATCACTCAAAACCCAGATAAGAAACCGATTCCAATTATCAAATTCCACTCGCAACTTATAGACCATAGTTGATACATTGGCTTAAAAGTAAGAAAAAACAAGTGCAAATAGATGTGCTTATTTTTTTAATAAAAAATTAAGCCACAAGATGAAACTCATTTCTTGTGTTCAAATAGATATGCTTATTTTCTTTATAAAAAAAAATTAAAATAGATATATATTTTTGTAAGGATAAATTTAAAATGTCAACCGCCTTGGCAAGTGAAGGTTGCAAATAGAAATTTTTTTCTTTTTCTTTTTTTGAGAAGAAGGGTTGCAAATAGAACTTGATCATAAAATAACTTAGAAAACTGCAAATGAAAATTAGGAGGCAAGAAACTTGCCATTCAATTTAGTATAATTTTTGTGTGGACTGTGAATGTCTTCTAGTAATAAATCATTGATCCGTTTAAAAACCTTCTTGTCTTCTCATAAACATTTTTCACTCACTCTCAAGAAAGGGGTTATATAGAGTGGGGAACAAAGGTGATTGTTGGGTGGAAAACAAGGACGCTTACAATGGCTACAAAATAATAACATTGCGACACTGAATTATTCAGTCAAGGCTAAAGGGGTATTTATACATCAACAAGTGGACTAAAAAAAATACGTTAAATAAAAAATTGAACCAATGGCATGCCTTATAAGGCAATTATGGAAACAAATAATCGTAAATTTGGGATGGTTAATAAGAAAATACAATGTACAATGTACAATTGTACATTGACAATTACTATTTAACCAACTTAAGAAGGGTGACATTTCATTTTGTTTTGGAAAATATCAGATTCACATCCTTAATCATCATTTGTCATTATCATGAAAAATTAATTTTATTCCAAAAAATGTGTTTTGTATGACAATTTTTCCAGCCTTGGACAGAGAATAAATGTTTAACATGCCAAAATCACATTAAAAATTAGGGTAACCAGATTTGATTTTAATTCAATTTATAATCCCAGTCCTACCTACCAAGCAAAGTTATGTGCTTGCTTTTGTTTCCAAATAAAGACTAAAGTATCAGTTTCCTTGCCTTATTTTTCTTGATTAAAAAAAAATGACACTTGGCTGCGTGCAATTGGATACAATATCCACCTTTCTTTTCTAGCAGCCTTTAGTCGCAAAATTTTGGAGTTGATAATGGATCCTCAACAATTTAGTTAGGGTTTGCCGCATGTATTTTTTTCCTTCCATTCTATTCTTATCTAAAATCTTACTTTTATAAATTTGATTTTTGGTCTTTTTCTACCTTTTCAATATTACCTACCCAAAATAAAAAAAATTATAAATAAGTAGTTGGATTTAAATTGTGCAATGACGGTCAAGAGTTTTATACCTTAGTAGCATGACATGATCTCTTTTATAAGGAGAACTGAGTTCAAATCCCCTTGTTTTCAAGAGTTTTATACCTTGGTAACATGACATGATCTCTTTTATAAGGAGAACTGAGTTTAAATCCTCTTGTTTTCACTTGTTGTAATAATTATCAACAATAAAAGAGAAAAAAGAAAATAAATAAATAAAGCAATGGTTTATGAGCCAATGATATTGCTTTCATAACGCAAAATTGCTTCAGTTTTGTGATTCAAAAGCTAGTGGCAGTCCTATTTTCTGTGAACTAGGGATCTCATTCTCTTGTAAAGTCTCATTTGCCACATCACAGTACCCAAGTAGTAGAATATAGAGGTCTAATAAGCTTACACTCAGTATTACCTAATAGATGTCTTGTAAATAAGATACAAATATTTAAAATCTAAAGTATTCTACATATTTGTTAACGGTGCAATATAAAGAATATCAAATTTTTAAGGTTACATTCTTTAACTTTGTCCAAAATTTAATTGAGTCTCGTATTTTTTTTTTTAGTCCTCTAAGTTTCTTTCTTGTCAATTCAACCCTGCCATACACTCCGTTAAATGGGTTGCCGACTTGCCATTAAGTACCCCAAAACAATGTTGTTTTAGTATTTTTAAAATTAATAAATTTGAAAAGTCCAAAAAATAACTTAAAAAATTTCCCAAAAAATATTGAAAGAATTAGAATTAGAATTTTATTTTTCAAATTAAGGAAAGAAAGAGACAAGAAAAAACCAGAAAACAATTTTTTATTAAGACTCTTACCCACATTTTTAAAGATCTTTTCCTATAGCATTTGATTTTAGGGATTAGAGCAGGGCTAACCCTCATGGTTCACTATTGCTTGAGAAAGAACAAAAATGCAGAGTTTAATGACTAGGTGGCTAAGATGGCAAAGAGTTAGTTGTAGTCATGGTAGGTACTAGATTTAAATCTTACTATAAAAAATAAATAAATAAACAAGAGGGTACATATGTAGGGGTGCGTTTGTGTTTGTGTGCATGCGTGCGCGTGTGCGTGTGAAGATCAACATCATCATCATGAACAACAACAAAATTCAAATTCAAATTCAAATGCTATAGTGATGACAACAAATGGTTCTAACATTATAAGAGCAACAAAAGTGGCACCTAAATCAGACAAGTGATTAAGCTTACCAAAAAAAAAGAATCCCCCACTCGGACAGAATTTTGGCATCTGTGAGATCTCTAAACAAGAGAAACTGATTGAGTACAATCCCCCCAAAGAAGAATCCAAGTATCTGCAAATGATTGGCACTAAAAATTGTCAATAGAAAAATGAAATTTTGAACTGATGAACTATGCACCTGTCTACTTCTACCACACTCGATTAAAACCTTAAGTTTTTTTCAATTAGCATAGCTTTGTGGTAGGAAGTATGCATGCACATTTAGACAAGCTAATGGTTTTGTATTTTATATTAATGGATTTAAATATCAGTGCAATATTGACTGACTAAGTAAAATAATTAGAATACAATCACAGAATTATAAGATTTTCAACACAATAATAAGCACAAAAATAGCTACTATTGTAAATTAAATCATGTTAGATATCATGCTGATCATTTCAAATAAAATCATTAACAAACAGAAATAAAATTCAATCATAAAGTTTTTTTTTGGTATGAGCAACATGCAAAAAAAGAAAGTGTCATTAATGAACAAAAAAACATCATCACTGTTAGCAAGATTTTGTGAAAATCTGTAGATTCAAGTTTAGAGATATGAGGTGGATTGACAAATACATCCCTCCTCCTTCTCCTCCTCCTTTAAAGGGGAACAAAATAGAGTACAAAATGAAGATTTTATTGGAGATGACAAAACCCTACCTAGGAGATCAGGGTTGACAGACTAATGATCTTTCAACAACTGTTTGTATCAATGAACATCAATATATGATCAAAATGACTGGAATATCAGTTAATAAAAATTGTTTGGCTTGAAGTTTATGATCCCTGAAAAATTAAATATCCCCTTTATTTTGCAACTCACAAAGAACAGAGTCCTGCAAATTTTTTTTTCAGTCCATTCTTCTTTCACATTTCAGAGCTACATGATAAACTTGTAAAAATGTAAAATGTGATTAATTCATGTATCCATTATATATTCAAAGTGCCTATTGAACAAAAAAATGATAAAATATTAAGAGTTTGAAGATGGGAAGCATGGAAGAATACGTTTATTTAATACTATGAATGACTTATAATAAGAGAAAGTTAACCATTTGATTAAGTTAATTCAGAATTACTTTTTTTTGATAAGTAAGTTAATTCAGAATTACAATATAACAGTCTCCACATGAAAAACCAAATTTAGACCCCTACGTGATTAACACTGCAGAATTATCAGATATAAAGGAAAAACACATTGGTTAAACCAACCCACACATTATATTCTCCCACAGTTATGATAAACCAAATCAGTTAAAGCACTAAAGAATAACGAAGTAGAAAACCAAAGGAGAACCTCTTCAATGGAAAACTACTCCGAGGACACAAACAAAGCCATAGAAAATTCACCATTAAAGGAACAATTACAAATAGTCACAACTCAAAACTTTTGTACCCTAGACCCTCTATGCAGCCTCAGCAAATGCTCCACTTGCTTTCCTACAGCAGTATACCTCTGGAATCCTTCTATAGTGATTTCCCCCACAAATTCCTCGTTTGCATAAATCAAAGCCTCTGGCACTCCAAGGAAACTCCCTGAAAGTTTGGAACAGTGAACTTCACTGGAAAGCTAGCTATGTGGTTTCAATCTTTCAAACACTTTTTCGAATCAAAAGATGATTGGGCAAATAAAACATATTTTTCTATGAAGGACAAGGCATGGATTCTTGATGATCTTGATTACAACATGGGGATGCAAAAGCAAGGGAAAAGATCCTGAACAAAATAAATCAAAAGAAAGAGGACATATCTTTTTTGGCTCAAGTGGGCTCTCTTTGTGGTTCAAAGAAGCAAGAACAAATGGCTGAATGCCTACTAGACTTATTGGCTGGGCAAGTCGTGCGTGTAAGATTGTGCGTGGTTTGCTCACCACGCTGAAGAAAATATGTAGCAATATCTGACAAGCTCGCTTGAGCGGCCTTATATTCTCGCTTGAGTGGGCTTATGCTCTCACTCGAGCAAGATTCTTCATACAGCACATCACAAGCAGTTTCAGGACTCAGTCAAAATTTGACAAAGGATTACAACCTTTACTTACATTTCATTATTGACAGATATTTGCCAATCTAAATCTAACACCACTAAATAAACCCTCGCTAATTGTATACAACAAAAGTTTCTTCTATATAAGAAAATTCCGAATTCTAACAGAGTGGTTCATTTCAAAGATCAATGACATTTCTGAATAGATCTAGATTAAAAAGCATGGCAAATAAACTTCAAAGTTTTTCAGTTGGGTTTTGATAGTGTTATTTAAGATTTTTATTTCCTTCAAACGTTTTTAAAATTGTCAAAAAAAAAAAATTACGACCACAATATCAGCCAACCAAAACAAAAGCTAATTCGTAAAGCAAGTGATTTCCAAGCTATAAAAAGCTGAGTTCCATATTCCACACCTTGACAAAAAAAAATATCAATCTCTCCAAACAGAACCGCGGACATAAACCCCCATTAGGACAAAATTTTGACATCTGTAAACAAGCCAAACAAACTGATTGGGTTTGGGTATAAACAATCCCACAAAGCCAAAGAAGAAACCAAGTATCTAAACTTAACATGAAGAGCTAAAAATGCTCCATCACAACAGAAAACACAATCAATAATATTATATATAAAAAATAAAAATCAAAATCAAATATTGGGAAACCTTGGACTTGGATTGAATGGCTCCTCCACATAGAGTACCAAATTGACATCTGAAACCACCATTGCCCGTTGCTATTACCAAATTGGCATACTTTCTAATAATTTTGAAACCCATCATCCCCCATTCCCGCCAACACCAACCCTACATTCTGTTTTCGCAACACTCTCTCTCTCTCTCGCTCTCTTCTCTGGTGTATTGTAATTGAAATAAAAATATATAAAATTAATGTTTGTATTAAAAAAAAAAAGTGGCACGTATGAGAAATAATTGTAAAAGTGAGGGTAAAATGGGGAGTAAGAAAAAAAAATGTTGTGGTTCGAAATACCGATTTCAAGGATTGGATTTTTTGAATTATAAAACCTTTATACTCAGACTTATTAGAGAAAGTCTTATTACTATTACAATTTCTTGAATTGCTTTCCATTCTCCTTTACAACAAGAAAACACCTCTCTCATAAGAAAATAGAAGAATAAAAAAAAGGTTTTCACATATGAGAAATAAATACAAACTGATTTAAAAATCCCTCTGTTTTGTTCACTCCGACTCAGAGTCGGATAGACTTGCATTCAATATTAACAAATGATATACATTCAAACGTAACAAATTAAAATTGTAAAATTATCATATTTCATTACTTCATGAACTAAGTACAAAGAATTCAAAAATCATATACAAAAAGGATCATCATCAACATGTAGGATCATCAATGACGGTGATGGAACTTGGATTTCTTGGAAGGATTAATCTCTGGCTCAGGCTTAGGGATGTCTCTCAAATCCACCAATTGAATCTTTCTTTTGGCCTTTTGAACTTGTTGGTATCCAAGTTGTAACTTTCTTTTTGATGCCTCAAGTTTCAACTCCAATGACTTCCTCTTCTCCTCTTCCTCCTTTTGCGCTTTCCTTTTCCGCCATGCAGCCAAATTAATCTTGACCACAATCCTCTCTCTCTTTTCACCATTCTCGGCAATGTTACTGGCAGCAGAAGACAACGTTGAGATCGCTTCCTTGTCGTTGCCGGCACTGTTACTGGCAGCAGAAGACAATGTTGAGATCGCTTCCTTCTCGTCGCCGGCACTGTTACTGGCAGCAGAAGACAGCGTTGAGATCGCTTCCTTCTTGTCGCCATCATCTTGCTGCTTTGAAGGAAACCCAGAAGCAGAAGCAGAAGAGAGAGTCCTCTTCAAACCCATACGAGGGTTAGCATCTAAACCCATAGCCACACGAGTTCTTGCATCTAAACCCAAAAGCATAGCCATAGCCATGACTACTGAAATCTTCAAGAGAGAGAGTATTTTTGCGTACTGAAATCTTCAAGAGAAAGTATTTTTGCGTTTAGTTTTTTCTTGCCTAAAGTAGGATATATATATATATATACATCACTCTCCGACTCACACACGGAGACGGAGAGACTCTCACTCTCTGTTTTGTGATCACCGACTCAGAGAAATACTTTCATCCCACGCAACCCCAACTAGCCGTTACCTATTTCAATTTCTTTATTTAGTTTTTATTCTCCTTTCCAACTCTCCAACTACGAGAACTGAATTTAATTTCATTCAAGCATAGAAAAGGATTTCTTCTATACCCAGTAAAACTCTAGTAAAATTAAACTCCTTCAATAATTTACACGGCCTAAGGCATCTATGACATTGTCACGTATATTAATGCCAAACTGCCACCCTATCCTCCACCATAAAAAGATAAATTGAACAATTGATTTCATAATAGGAATGAAAAGGCCTTGAAATATTATGCATTACAAAAATTAATAAAAGTTTTACACTTTTTGAATAACATGATAGTAACGTACGGTGTACCTGCTTGCTGCAAGGGCAATACAGATTTGAATGAATCGACCAAAAAGAATAACAGAGAGAAATTTCCAATTGAATAATCATCTTGAAATATTCCCATCTCTCAAATTGTTGGAGAGCTGCACATGGGCCCTGGGATCTTTCTTCTTCTTTTTCTTGAAATGTTTAGAGGCAGCTTTCAACGCCTTAGTCCAAGCCTGTAATGAACAGTGTGAAATAAATTGCACTCAATAGAGACAAAGTTTTCCTACAATTTTTTTCTCTCAAAAGGGTTTATTAATTTCAGGTTAATTATCTCAAATTTTCAGATTAAAAAATATAGAAATAAAGAAAATAAAATAATAGAAATTCTCTAGAAAGAAATAGGAATAGAAATACCTTTGTGGTGTGTGGGAAACAAGTAAAAGTGGGCTTTAGAGGAGTTGGGGAGAACTCAGATGCCTTGGTTTTGTTCTTGTGCATGTGCTTCATCTTCAAAACATTAAGATTAAGATTGACGTTGAGCTTCTTCTTGGTTTCGTTGCTCAACACCATAGCACCACCACCAAATGAGATCTTTCTATTTGTGGGTGTCATGAAATCCAAATCTTCAAAATCAGAATCCAAGTCCATGGCACTGTAAGCCCGAGGGACCAAAGGGGACCATATTGAGCTCTGCGTGTAGTCGAAGTCGAAAGCCGATGACTTGTCAGGGAATTCGCAGAGAAGCTCTTTTGACATCAATGGTTCTAAGTAGTACACCACTTTTGTAGTGCCCATAACAAGCCTCTCTGTCTCTTCTTCTTCTACTTTGGACATAGCCATATCTAAGAGAGATCTTGTTCTGAATCTTCTATATAAGATACTCTCTACATAAACTGTTGCGATCTTTTTTGCCTTTTTTGCCTTTTTTTTTTTTTTTGGCTTTCTGTTTCCTTTGTGGGATTTGGACCGTTTGGGACTTGTGTTTAAAGCAAACGTGGGGAAGAAAGAACAAAAGGAAGTTTTGGAAAGTTACCGTTACATTTTCAATTTTAAATGTGATGTGCCTGCTTTGTCCCTTGTTTCTTAACTTTTTTTTTTTTATCGATTTTGCCCTACATTTTTGCTTTTTTTTCATTTAGGTCCACGGAGTGAGTGATATAGGTGTCATGTCACGTGTGCCATACCCACAAT
This sequence comes from Lithocarpus polystachyus, assembly GCA_033629205.1. Classification (NCBI taxonomy): domain Eukaryota; kingdom Viridiplantae; phylum Streptophyta; class Magnoliopsida; order Fagales; family Fagaceae; genus Lithocarpus; species Lithocarpus polystachyus. The sequence goes on along the minus strand of CM066168.1, from coordinate 32,100,389 downwards.
AGTTTAGAACAGTGAAAAATCTAACAAAAAGTGACTATAAATAAAATAAAAAATAAAACATCTACAATGATTCCTGTGAATTTATATTAAATAATAATTATTTGAAATGATAAAGTTTAACCATAAAATAATAATTATTTCTGTTCCATTTTCAATTTTAAATGTGATGTGCCTTGCTTTGTCCCTTGTTTCTTAACCTTTCTCTCGATTTTGCCCTACATTTTTGCTTTTTTCTCATTTAGGTCCATGGAGTGAGTCATATAGGTGTCATGTCACGTGTGCCATACCCACAATAGTTTAGAACAGTGAAAAATCTAACAAAAAGTGACTACAAATAAAATAAAAAATAAAGCATTTACAACGATTTCTGTAAATTTATATTAAATAATAATTATTTGAAATGATAAAGTATAGCTACAAAATTAATTATAGTCTAAGATTAAAATTTTACTCAATATTTTTTTATTGAATGTGAATTTTAACAAATTCACAATTGGATCACATATTCTTCATATATTCTCCATTCTTACAAAATTTTTAGAAAATTAAATATCAATAGCTATGTCATCAATAAATTGTTTAAATTGCAAGTTTTTGTAATTTAAAATTATGCATAAAATATGAGCTTATAGATTATATAATAAATAATATCCAATTGATACAAAATTTGACATGTGTATTAAAAGCGTAAAGAACGGACAATTCAACAGTTAGATTTTCAAAATATGTAGTAATATTTATTTTATTGAGTAAGGTTGTAGTCTTAGGTAGTTAGGCTACAACTAATTTTGTGGTTAAATTTTGTCCTACTTGAAATATGTGATGAAATCATGAAAGTGTTTGTTTCTTTATATATTAAATAGTACTAAAAAAAAAATACTAGTACTCAAAGTAAAGATTTTTTTTTAGAAGAACTAAAAGTGGAGATTGATCAAGAAAGCTACCTACAGCTTGGAGGCTAGATCAAGTATCTAGATATTCAGATCCTATTTGTCTTATTTTCTTTGGATTTGAATATTGTGTGACTTAACAATCTAGAGCCCTAATTTGGAATTTGGATGAATGGTGAGTCCATGCTTAATGGCTTAGAACATAGTAGACCTACTACCAAGAAGATCGTGCCTCAATGACCACCCCTAGCCATGGAGGTCGACTAAGTAAGCCTCTTTTACCGTATGGTTGTAGTAATCGCATTTTGTATTTATTATTTCATTAACCATCAATCTTATTCAATGCTACATGACGTGTGATTAGTTCTCCAACCCACAATGCAGAAAGGCCGATAGAGGATGTTGCCCTCCACTCACTCCTATTTGGACTATCTAAGAGGCATAGGGTGGCTAACTTGAGCCTCATATTCAAGGGATAGTAAAATTCCAATTTTACCTCAACAGAGGTCTTACAAATATCCAAACACAATTTTAGGTAAATATATGAAATCATAAGCTTATAGTCAAAGTTTCATTAATTTGTTAAAATTTAAGATTTTTTAAAATGACATCAGGCCTAACCAATAATAATAAGAAGGCCATGTGACCACATGACTTGATATATTAATAAGACCATTGATCACATGACCTGATATATCAGTAAGGCGACTTGATTTGATAAATTTGAAAAGTTAAATCAGTTTCTTTAATTTATTTACATCATTCACACTAAACAACAAAAGCTTGAAAAGTTGAATTCAACATTTAGTTTCCTTCTCATTTATTTGATAGCATTCACATCAAGTAGAAAAAACAATAAAGTTTTATAATAATAAAAATAAAATAAAAAACTTAATAAAAAGAAGACAGAGAAACATAGATGAGATATTGGTTCAGTACTGATCTACCAGCTAGAATGGCCTATTTTCACCAGTAAATCTGATATATAGAATGGTACTATTTGAATGTGTTTTTGTATTGGTGGATTGACTAGTAGGATAATTACTAATTGTATTGGATGATTTCAATACTTTTATTAACTTCCTTGATCAGACCTTCGTGGCCAAATATAATTTATGAGTTTGATCTATGTTATTTGTTTGTTTATGGGTTCGGTAATTGCAAATGGCAATGGCGTTGTCTTTTTGGCCAACGACTCTCTTTTTAAGAATCCTTTGGTGGTTTCAGGTGACAGTATGAATGGTAGTTTGTGTGATGACAGTGTCTGTGTCTTTTTGGCTGAAATGAGTAGAGAAAAGAGAGAAAAATTATTATTAGAATTTAGTAGAGATAAAGATTAAAGCTAATTTAGGAGTTTATTTGTTAATATATCAAAAGTGGAGTTTTCTATGTTAATTTAGTTAAAATTGTTTGAATGCTTTAAACCAACAAATATGTAATAAATTATAAATCCCTTAATCACTTCCTCCTCTTGTACCTTAATTTTCCAAACTATTAAAGCCTCAATTCCTCTCTCCCATCCCTACTATTCCCTTTTCCTACCCTTAATACATTGTTGGAGTATTTGGCTATCATTTTAGTAAGTCTCACTAACAAAGAGGTGAGTATCAAGCTCAAAATCTTATTAGAAGTAGAACAAAATAAGAGGTTTAAGATAATGAGGAAGGTTACTTCAAATAAATAGATAAATAAAAATAAAGTAAAGGTGATCACACAAAAATATTGAAACCTCACAGCAAAAACGAAGGTCTCAACCTTGGGTGGAAATTTATGCCTTCACCTTTGTCATCTCAACAAAGAAACAACTATCATTGCCATTGTCTTCATCTTCATCTTCTCTCATGAGCTCATCTACAACTTGATTCCAGCAATCATGGTGGGGAAAAATCAACAATTGAAACCAAGCTTGAACAACTTGATTAAGGCACTCGTGAGCTCCTCTCCCTCTAAACCGTATGCTTTGATTTTACCTCCACTCTATCAAAAACCTTCTCAAGTTCATCTCCCCTAAATCAACCTTCTTGGCATAATTTTTTTAAGAAATTCAAATTTGTAAGTTGGTTTTAAAGCAATATTAAGGGTAAATTATATACTTGATCCATAAAATTTTGTACGTTGATTTTGGTCCTTTAAATCTAAAAAAGGTTGGATTTGGTCTCTGAAATTTCAAAAAGAGATCAATTTCTTCCCTCCATAAATGGGGTTTCATTCAACTTTGTTTATTAATTAAGTGGTTGGTTCAATTTGGTTCCTAAAAAACGAGGTGCACCTTAACATATTGCGGGTAATGTAAACTGAATAATTGATTAAGGGACCAAACTTTCCCTTTCGAAATTTTAAAGACTAAAGTTGAACTTAAAAAATTTGCGGTACTAAGGGTGTGTTTAGATACTGCTTATTTGCTAAAAACACTGTAGCAAAATAATTTTTAAATGTATAAATAGTGCTGTAGGACCCAAATGTACTTAGAAATCTGTATTTTGCTGAGTTTGGTGGTACGTAAACATTACCCATGAGACCTACTAAAAAAGCACAAAACGCACGGATTGAGCAAAACACCCAATCCAAATGCACGCTAAAATCAAGCATAAAAAAATTGTAGGCATGTAAAGTATAATTTATTCTAATAATAACATAAAAAAATTAGAATGTGAAAGAATTATTAGGCCTCTTTAACATGCAAAAAAATTTTCATTCTATATATCGGGGTTAGGAAATTTTCTCAAAAATATTGATCAAACCTTATTTTGCAATTGGCCACACACACTAGTCTGTCAGCGACGCATACTTGATATTATTATGTACAGATTCACTTTGAATATTATACACCCTGATTGTGCAAGCATTGGTTTTAGAAGAGCTTCATTAAAACTTTACCAAGAATAGTTTGCTGAATATTGTTGGAATAGCTTCATTAAAACTCCGCAATAAAAAGTTTGAATAAATATTGTTGTCTGCCAATTAGAAATCTTAGTGGACCCGAGAACTAAAGCACACAATTGCACTCATAGTCATAGGCCTGTTTAACCCCCACTCATAGGCCTGTTTAGAAACCCATTAAATTGAACTTTATTAGAGCATTCGCAGTTGGGCTTTCAAATGCCATATTTAAGTATCAAATAGCATTAAGGCATTAAAAGTGAGCTCCAGCCGAACTTGTGAAATTGTAAAAAAATTTACAATTGTGCTACAGTACCATCTTAAATGTAAGATGGTACTGTAGCTCAATGTTAAAAATAAATATTGTTTTTTAATCACTCTCTCTCAGCACTCTCTCTTCACTCTCTCCCTCTCTCTGACTGTGTACTCAATCCCTCTCTCGTTCAAGACTTACCACTAGAATTGCTTGGGCCGTTTTGCATGGAGTTCATTGTGGGGTGTGTGGGTTGTGGCTAGTCGTGCATGGAGATCGGTGTGGCGAGGTGGGTTTTGATTTTGGGTGGGTTCAGATGGGGTTTTGATCGGCGGAAAGAGATTTGGTGGGTTCCAGTGGAGCTTTGATCGGCATGGGTTCTGTGGAGATCGGAGTTTTGGTCGGTGTTATGGAGATTGGGTTTTGATTGTGTGGGTTTTGTTCCAATGGGGTTTTGATAGAGTGGATTTTTTCAGTGGGCGTGTGGCGTGGTGGTGGTGATTGGTGGTTTGTTTGGGTTCGGCGGCAGTGGATGCAGCGGCATGGGTGGCTTTTTTTTTTTTTTTTTTTGTTGTGTTGATGGTCGGAGAGGGTAGTGTTGATGTCTGGGTTTTTTTTTCTTTTTTTTTTGGTGTTGACGGTGGATTAGGGGTTGGTGGTGGTGTCAGGTGTGTGTAGTGCAGCGGTGGTGGTGATTGTGGTTCTTGATCAGAAAGAAAGAGTGAAACAATAAATAATGTGATGTATTGTAAATGGTTTTAATTGTGAAATATATTATTTTATTGTGTAAAAATATTATTTTAATGAGTAAAATAGGAAAATAAAAATTGGGATGTTGGAAGTATTGTAAAATTGTATTGTATAATTGATAAAGTGGTTTTTTGAGACGGTAAAATATGATGGGATAGAATTTTCAGTTGGAGATGCCTTAGGCCTGTTCAAGTACTTTTGTAATACATGATGTGGGCTTCTATTATATGCCTGGTTTATTTTTGAAATACATGATGTGGGTTTCTATTCATCTATAATTGACGCGGCTCTATTATATGCCCGGTTTATATTCTCTTTCTTTCTTTCTCGAGCTCTATTTTTTATTTCAGATTTGAGTGGCATTATTAGTTTTAGAGTAGGAATTATTGAGTTTTCTGTAATAGGTTTTTCTTCATTGTCTTTTTTTTCCCCAGCTTCTTGAGATTAAATCAGAAACAATAATGGCATGTTTGTCTGTTTGTGTTGTGACTCTATGTATGTTCTATATTACCCTTTGTGTGATACAACCGTGAGGTGACTGATATTATGTGTGTTGGGGATTTTACCAAATTAAGGAGTAATTATGAAAGAACAAACGAACACATCAAGTAAATAAAAATTAGTGATTGACTTAAAGGGACAATTGAATGTTATCCTTAGGCAATATTTGTCCCTACATGCAAGTTGCTAAAGAGTTTATACAAATTTTTCCTCAGGATACAACCAAGTTTATTGGGTTCTACAAATAGCAATTTTGGAGAATACCCACAGAATTTCAAGTGTTTCTTTGTAACTTATTATTTTGGGGAGATAGTCGTATTTTCAAGTGAAGATTAACCTCTATTTATACTAGGGTTATAACCCTTCAAAAGTTACGTATGGAGAGTTACGATACCTCAGAAAACCGTTTACAAGATTTAAAACATTTCCCAACTTGTGGGGACTAGGTTTGAGTTCTTGGCCCAATATAATGTATGGACTCAAGCCCAATAATCCCGAACAATAAATTTGTAGAGAAGTGGGTTGAAAAGATGAGCCGTAGTGAGTTGAGCGATGGACCAGTATTGGTATAGCAGTAAAGAGAGGAAAACTACAGACGTTTCCTTAAGAAAAGTGTCCTCGGCAAAATCCGAGGAGATTGACTCTTTCTCTCTTGAATTTCCAGACTTATTACAAATCTTACTTTCAGTTTTTCTTCCTCCCACTTTACTCAGGGGTTCCTTACATTATATACCGCCGTTGGATGATCCTGAGCCTCCACTTGTTGGCCATCCAAATCACTACTTAAGTACCTGTCCCATCAGACACCCCTCTTGGCTCCCTATGAGTTGAAGTGGCCAAGGCAACACTGTTCAGGGGTCTTCTCCACGTAAATGCAGCCAGAAAAGTAGCTGCTGCATATTAAATGTGGAGGTAGCCTTCTCTTAGGTATCTCCTAGTTCTCATTTGTTGCTGTGCTTCCAGTGTGCGTATCTACTGCCAAAGCTTTCTAAAGATTCTCTTAGGCTAATAGGATCCGGATATGGCCCATGCTCAAGTTGTCCGAGGAGGCACTTCTCCTCGGATAGGCCCAAGGCCCAACACCATATTTGGGTTCTGGCCCCCACAACAATATTATTCATTTTACAAATGAATACTCTCCAACCTTATATCATTATTATAACCTATCCTTGTATATACCTTTATATACAACAATGTGTGTAGGGTCCATATTTTTAGGTTGACAAACTGTGATTAAATATAATCCATTTATAGTGTTATTGGTGAGTCTTGAGTATGTTAAAGGTGTGTTTTATAGTCCAAAACAAAGACCCAAGTTCTGATCAAGAAAGAATCAAGTTCAGAGCAAGAAAACAAAGTTTCTGTCACTTCGATTGTTGGCTCAACACTTGGCTTGACGGATCAAGATTTTTTATTGCAACCTCAACACTTAGTTCGATTGATCGAGATTGTAATATCAGCAAAAATCTGAAACGCGAAAAAGCTCATAACTTGCTCGTTTCCCAATTCATGATCCTTTTTTTGTGCTATTTAAAGGATATCATAAGCTATACCTAAAGAGGTTTTCAGACAGAGAAATCATTGTTTGTGTAGCTAAGGTATGTATAACCAAGTTTCTCTCAATCTCATTATACTGGAAACTTTCAAAGTATATTTGAGATTCTATCTATTCAACCCGTGAGAGTTCAAGAGCACGCAGAGAAAGATCAACACAGTGTTGTTGCTGCCATACTATTGATTTGTATAAAGCCATAGATCAATCCAATCTACAACAGTTGCTAGTCAAAACCTTTAAGTGGATTTCCTAGAGTCACAAGTAGAGAAGTTTGTGTGAAATCAGTTAACCACAATTGCTGATCTAAAACCTTTGAGTGGAAATCTCAAAGTCACAAACAGGCAACAATCCAAAGCAAACGAGTTCGTGGATTCGGAGCTATGTGTGATCAAGCCAGTAAGTACTACATGAGAGTAGCAATAGAATTAGGGTTAAGTCTATTGCATAAACTTTGATTCTATTTAATGGATATGTTTCCTTTAGGGTTAATTTTGTTGATTTAATTGATGTATGTGAAACTCTTTATGGGGAATTATCTAATTCTTTGAAAATTTCTAAGAAAATCCAAGAAGAGTAAAACATGGTTAAACTTGAAAAAGAGGCATTGAGTGTATGTTTGAATAAATCAAATTAATTGAATGTGATTTAAATAAAAAAAAAAACATTATGCCTTTGAAGTTGAAAAGAACAAAAGCTTGGAACAAGAATTAGATTATTCTTAAGCTAAACTAGAAAAATTATCTAGTACCAAACCTGTTGTTGTGACTGAGTCAGTTTTCAAACGCCTAAAGTCTAAATATGACAAAGTTTATATTTGAACTCCCTTTCACAAGTCTTGAAAAATTGCTTGGTCTACTTTTGAAAAATTTAAGGTTGTTAATTGACATGTGATAGAAAAATCAAAAAATGGTCTCCCATTGAAAAGGATTTTATTTTCCCCAAAAAAACACTTTGTTTTTCATGTTTTTCACCTACAAAGTTTAAGACTTTTGCTGTGTGGATGATAAAATATTTTATGAAGTGAGTATTTTTTGAATTGTCCCTAATTTAATTCTTTCAATTATTTAAGGACATTTTTTTTCTACTTTTAGTTTTTCTTGATTATTCAAAAAAAAATCCAAAAACATTGAAAATTTGCAGAAAGACAAAACTCTCACACTGATGGAAGCATGCACTGACGAAGCTCTTGCAATGATGGAAGGATGCGCAATGATGGAAAGATGCACCGACGAAGCTCTCGCATTGATGGAAGGATGCACTGACGAAGCTCTTGCAATGATGGAAGGATGTGCCGACAAAGCTCTCGCATTAATGGAAGGATGCACCGACAATGGCCACAAGACGAAGGTTGCGAGAAGGTTACACAGACAAAGCTTTCACACCAATGGTCGCGAGACAGAAGACAGTGAGAAGGGCGAGCTAACGGAACTCCCGTACTGATGGCCGTAAGACGCTGAAAGAGGAGGAGCATAGTTCAGAGATAAAGCAGGAATCTCACTGCAGTATTGCCTTCAAGAGATGACAAATGGTGCTTGAATTCGATATGTGGCTCTCTCAATGCTCTGGTGCCAATAGCTGCGAGGTGGAGACGACGGATACGCGAACAAGGCTACCCACTTATAGTTGTGGAACGAGGGCAGTATGTGCGATCCGTTGGATATTAGACGAAGGGAATAACAATGCTCTGGACTCAGCACCGACTCAAGAAGGTTGATCAATAACATGGCCGCCAATGCTCGAGTTCGTTGGACACCAAGAGGAGAAGAATATGATGCTATAATTTGCTTCGAGCCTTAGCGCACAACACAATGGAGGTAGTCCAAAAAGAGCAATTGATGACCTGCATAGAGTAAATCAAGTTGTTCAACATAAAATAATAATGAGGAAAATACAAAGACAAGCACAAGAAAGAATGGAAAAAGAAGAAGAATGCCTGCGATCGTTGAAGAAAAAAAAAACTCAAGAAAAAAAAAACGGCCCTCAATTGCCTCTAACCCATTAAACATCACCTTCTTTTATAGAGGTGGCATTCGCAAGAAGCCCTAGTGATTCGTGAGAGTGCGGCTAAAGAAAGGACATGCTTGCTGGACAAGACAATAGCGGCACCGACTTGCTTAACAAAACTAAGGTGGGCTTGCACTCCAAAGAGGACATCCCTTATGTGTGACCAGGCCTGTGAAAGTGAAACCCAAGTGTTCAAAAAAAAAAAAAAGGGGTGCAACCAAAAGACATCTTAGATGGCAAAGCTGTAATATACAACATTGGGATGCAAGAAGCCCACATTTTACTTGGATGAAGGCCTTATGTACTTGTGAAACCAAATCCATTATTAAAGATAAAAAATAAATAAAATGAAAGAATACTTCAAGCCTCGTCTTCGTTGCATCAAAAAGACGCAAAATCGAATCTTGAAGTGGGGGCATTTGTAGACATCAAAATTTTTTGATGTATTCACAACCGTCCGATTGTTCATGATAAAATAATTGTAATCAAATCAATCTCCAATTGATGATGTGGATGATCAACGAATGAAATCAAACCACATGGCAACATCAAATGAAGAAAGCCATTTGGCAGTGTCAGAAGAAAAGACCTATATGGAAAGTTCTTATTAAATGAAATACCAAATTAAATTTATAATTTAACTCTTAATAAATGCTGAGAGAAAATTCCAAATTAAATACAATTGAGTTGCCTATAAATAGAGGCTTCCCATATGAAAAAAGGGAGAACACTTAGAGAGAAAACACTACTGACACTTTGTCAAAATTGAGAGTCATCTTTAAAGTTCACAAGAATTTCATTATTTATCAGGCCTATTCCTACTTCTTCAAATCAAAGTGAGGATTATCCTTTAACCTAGTTCGAGATCAAGCCAATAGCCCTCATATCAAATCAAGAACATTCAACTATTCATTCAACTTGGAGACATCAAAGCACAATTCAAGATCAAGCTTCACAGCCCCTTCGGATCGTAACATTTCTTGGAGATTGAATCAGAGGAATTTATTGTACTCTTTCATTGTAAAGGTTCATACAGAGGATTGTACTCACATATATACAAATCAAATACAAATTGATTATTTGTTACACCATTTCGTGACCGTGTGATTCATCTTTTACGAATTTTGTGTGTACAAATTTCTAGTACGCCTAGTGGGATAGCTTTGCCTCTCATCTCTTTCTCCACCCTAGAAATCTTCAAGTCTCCAATCCACCAAGTTCAATGGCCTCGAAGAAGTCTCAGATTCCCAAGAATGCTACCAAAAGCGTTAGGCGGTCAACAAGTAGCAGTACTTCCACAGGTCCCATGACTCGAAACAAAGCGAAGGCAATGAGGCTCCTCACATCACAAGAAGTTGAGGGAAAAGCTCCTGTGATGAAACTCATAAGTGTCCTAGCCCACCCAAAGACTGTCATCTCCTTGAGCACTTTGAGGACAAGCAAGCACACTTCCTCTAGGAAGGGAGATTCAGCATTCGTTCCAGAGGACTCAACGGTAGGGAGTGAATATCACTATTTTGCATCAAATGCTGGGTGGAGTATGCTTCATAGTCAGGTTATTCCCAAGGATCCCCCCGAGAAGTCACTTCATCTATCTTCTCAAAGAATTCTTCTCGTACAATAGCTATGGTAGCCATGATGACGAAGACTGCCACCATTGACGAAAAGATTGCTGAAATGGGACATGCTATAGCTAAGCTTACCAAGACCGTAGAGGAGAAAGACCTTCAAATCGCCACGCTTATGAACAAGCTTAAGGTTCAGAATCGAGGGGAGTCTAGCAAAGGTTATTCTCACAGGCATCAGCATACATCCCAAGGAGCTCATACATCTTCTCCAAAAAAGGTTGATGGTCCACAAGGGAGCTCTACCTTAATTTCATCTCTATCAGTCCAGCAGTTACAAGACATGATAACGAACATCATTCGAGCTCAATATGGTGGGGCACCACAAAACTCTCTGATGTATTCAAAACCATACACCAAGAGGATTGACATTTTATAGATGCTTGCGGGTTACCAATCTCCTAAGTTTCAACAGTTTGACGAGAAAGGGAATCTGAAGCAACATATCGCTCATTTCATTGAGACTTGCAATAACGCCGGTACGAATGGGGACTTGCTCACGAAGCAATGTGCATTCAAGGTATGCACTGGGGGTTGCTTTACATCCTCCAAGGAATCAAACCTCACACCTTTGAAGAACTTGCTACCCGACCCCATGACATGGAGCTTAGCTTGTCTAGCCATGGAGAAAAGGGCTTACATGTTAACGAGTAGCATAAAGAGAAGAAAGATACGAGGAGGGGGGATAAGTCTTCCAGATCCATGGTTAAGGAATCTATGGCCATTGTTGTGGAGCCTATGAAAATTTCTAGTAAAGAGAATAAGAGAATGGAGAAAAGGGCTAGTCTAATGCAAGAGCGGGAGAAGCGTCGATTAACTTTGAAGGAGATGGAAGAAAAGATGTATTCGTTTCCAAATGCTGACATTCAAGGCATGCTCGAGGACTTATTAGAGAAGAATGTGATCAAGCTTCTAGAATGCAAGCGTTCGGAGGAAATGGGGCATACCAACGACCCAAAATACTATGTATACCACCGAGTTGTAAGTCACCCTATGGAAAAATGTTTTGTTCTGAAAGACCTTATCCTAAGGCTTGCAAAGGAGGGTAAAATTCTTTTAGACCTAGATGAAACTACTGAGGCAAATTATGCTACGTTCGCTGTTGGATCCCCAATTTCTGTGAAGTCACCAACTCCAATGAAAATGCGGTCCACCTTGCCATCAACGTTAAAGGTATATTGCAAGCACATCCAATTTGGAATGCTTGAACTTATACATACGTTATGCTTCAACCCTCAAGATGATGATGGAGCTGATAACGAATTGGTAGGTGACGAAGAGGGCTGGACTTTTGTGACTTACAAGAAATTTTGAAAGCAACGTAACCTAAAATCCCATGTTCCTTACGAGAAAAGGGAACTCCAAGCAAGCGTTTCAAAAGTTGATCCCAAAGGGAAGGGGACAAATGATCTAAAGAAACAAAGAAAGGGAGCTCGTTCAAATAAGTTATTGCAAAAGGAAGGCCCCTTATCAGTCACGCTGCATGAGTTTTTCCCTAAAAGCTTTCTTATAGAGGGCCTAATGACATCCATTTACATGGTCTCTTGTCATGATTTTGATGATCGACAAGACCTTACCGAAAAGGAGGAAAAAGCGAACCTTGAAGAAACCAAAGGAATAAAGGAAGAGCAAAGTGAAACGCAAGCCTCAAAAGAGACGGTTGCTTTATATGCTCACTGCCGCGACAAGATGACGTTCGCTGATGAGGATCTCCTATTGGGCTCCAAACCATATAATCGACCACTTTTTGTCTTAGGTTACACATAGGGGGAAAAAGTAAGCCGCATCCTCATAGACGATGGGTTTGCCATCAATATAATGCCTAAAGGAACAATGAGACGCCTAGGCATATCCGTGGAAGAGTTATCCAAAAGTCAACTCGTCATCCAAGGCTTTAACCAAGAAGGTCAAAGGGCAATCGGCATTATTCGGTTAGATGTGACTATTGATGAGTTGAAAGCAAGACCTCTCTTCCATGTGTTCGATTTGAAGACTTCTTATAACTTGCTGTTAGGACAACCATCAATGCTTCAAGTATTGTGACGGTAATGGTTTTGTACCTTCTACATTACATCAATGCTTCAAGTATTGTGACGGTAAGCAAGTAAAAGTGGTGACAGCAGATTTGCAACCGTTTACAGTAGCAAAATCTCACTTTGCAGACGCCAAGTTTTACCTGGATTGTGACACAACTTTTGGTGCACCACAAGAAGAGTCTACAGAAAAGAAGAAGGCAAAACGTGAGGAAGGAGGCGAGCCTCTCACGGAAGGTCCCCAACCTAACTCCGAAGTGAGACAGAAGCTTTGTGAAGAGGAGAAAGAGGCACCTATGGTCTTACGATATGTGCCCGCTTCTAAACGGAAGGAAGGACAATCCCCATTCGAGTTGACAATGGAGACTAAGGATAAGTGCAAAAAGTCTATTCAAGAGGAAGATATCGCTATCCTTAAAAGTGATTTCACCTTGCCATTACCGAAGTTAGACCAAGTGGCGTCCACAAAACCCCCACTCAAAGGTTTCACTAGAGCCACACGTAACCTTGTTGAAGAAGATTCATTGCCAGTCAGAAGAACAGAAGAAGGTTTTAACCCTAAAGCATATAAACTGTTGGCAAAATCAGGGTATGATTTCAAAAATCCTCCGCAATTGGGGCAACTTTATTCAGATTACGTGGAAGAGAAGTCACATGGGCTTAACTCGACCCAAAACAAACTGAAACAACAAGGCTATGCGATCGAGATTCCTAGAACCGGGCTAAGGTATTCATCACAAGAGCCAATTCGAATCTCAGCCAAAGGGAAAGGAAAAAAGGCGACATCACAACACATCACCTTTGAAGTTGAAGAGGAGGGGAAGTCAAAGCCTGTGTTGAGATTTTTTGTATTTGACCGTCTAGGAACATCTACTCCCCGAGAGTCAGCATTTAATAGATTAAGCATTTCTCTCCCTACAAAGGAAGGAACCTCACGTACACGTAGGTCGGCATTTGATAGGCTTAGATCTACTAGTGGCTCAATTGAAGCCCCACGACCCGAGGAAGGGAAAAATGACCTACAAAAGAGAAATGACATCGAAGCCTACAGCCTTATCCCTTTGTGCATGAAACATGAGTTAATCGTAGAAGTTAGTACAGGAAACTCCTTTAAAGTTAAGCGGCGAACTATTGTGCACACACAAGAGCTCGAGAAGCAAGTTGACGATGAGGAGGAGGATCATGAGATACTAGTCCTTCCTTTTTGCCACGTGACAGAAAAAACTGATTTCAAATCAAATGCATCAGATGATGAACCAAATGAAGCCCCTTGAGCAATAGAAGATGGGGGGCAAGCAACTGTAGATGAGCTTAAAGAATTAAACTTAGGGACTGACGAGGAACCTCGTCCAATCTACGTGAGTTCGCTTTTGTCACTGGAGGAAGAAAGCAAATACTTTGAGCTTTTAATGGAGTACAAAGATGTGTTCGCCTGGACATACAAGGATATGCTAGGTTTAGACCCAACAATTGCAATTCACCAGTTAGCAATAAAGCAAGGGGTGCGCCCAATCAAGCAGGCCCAACGCCGTTTTCGACCCGAACTCCTCCCACAAATTGAGGCAGAAGTTAACAAACTCGAGCAGGCAGGATTCATCCAGGAGGTACAATTCCTGAAATGGATTGCAAACATTGTCCCAATCAAAAAGAAAAATGGGTAAATTCGAGTTTGTGTTGATTTTCGAGACTTGAATAGAGCGTGCCCAAAGGATGACTTCCCACTTCCAAATACAAAACTTATGGTTGATGCGACTATTGGTCATGAAGTATTATCATTCATGGGTGGCTCATTAGGATACAACCAAATTCGAATGGCACCCGAGGATGAAGAGCTCGCCGCTTTTTGAATTCCAAAGGGGATCTACTGTTATAAGGTGATGCCTTTTGGGCTCAAGAATGTCGGCGCAACATATCAATAGGCAATGCAATGAATTTTCGATGACATACTCCACAAAATTGTTCAATGTTATGTTGACGATTTAGTTGTTAAGACAAAGAAAAGAGAGGATCATTTACGGGACCTGCGCGTTGTATTTAATCGACTAAGGAAATATCAACTCAAAATGAATTTTCTCAATGTGCATTTGGCATCATGTCCGGGAAGTTTCTAGGCTTTATTATTCGACATCGAGGTATTGAAATGGATCAATCTAATATAGACGCTATCCAAAGGATGCCTGAACCAAAGAACTTACGAGAGCTTCGAAGCTTACAAGGCCATCTTGCATACATTTGACGTTTCATATCGAATCTAGCAGGATGATGTCAACCATTCAGTCGATTGATGAGGAAAGATGCCACCTTTGAATGGGATGAGGCTTGCAAGAATGCATTTGGGAGCATTAAAATGTATCTGCTTAACCCGCCCATCTTAGGAGTGCCTATGCCAGGAAAGCCTCTAGTGCTTTACATTGCTGCACAAAAACAATCACTTGGGACCCTCTTAGCTTAAAAAAATGAAGAAGAGAAAGAGAAAGCATTGTATTTCTTTAGTCGAAAGCTGACTGTGGTAGAATTGAGGTATTCTCCAATAAAGAAGATGTGTCTTGCACTTTTCTTCTCCATCCAAAAATTAAGGCATTACATGCAAGCACACATAATACACTTGGTTGAAAAGATAGATCCAATAAAATACGTCTTGTCTAGGGCAATTATGTCTGGACGGTTGGCAAATGGGTTGCGGCCTTTCAAGAGTTTGAAATTGCGTATGTGCCCCAAAAGGCCTTCAAGGGGCAAAGACTAGCAAATTTCCTTGCTAATCATCCTATTCCTACCGATTGGGAGCTCTCAAATGATTTTCCAGATGAAGATGTATTGTACACTGAAGTCCTCCTACCTTGGATAATGTTCTTTGATGGGGTTGCACGGCAAGAAGAATACGGTGTTGGGGTTGTTTTCGTGTCACCACAGAAACAAGTGTTACCATTCGCCTTTGTGCTTAGTGAACCGTGTTCAAACAACATTGCTGAGTATCAAGCCCTTATTGTTGGCCTCCAAATGGCCCTCGATATGAAGATCTCATACCTAGAAGTCTATGGCAATTCCAAGTTGGTAATCAATCAACTTTTGACACATTATGAAGTTAAACATGAGGGTTTGATTCCTTACTTTCAGATGGCTACGCGACTAATTGAGAAGTTCGATGGAGTTTCCTTGGAGCGTATCCCCAGAAACGAGAATAGGATGGCAGGTGCTTTAGCCAACCTAGACACCACACTGGCTTTATCGAAGGGTGAAAAGGCAAATGACCCTATCTGCAACCGTTGGGTGCTCTCTTGTACAGAAGAATACGCGAATGCGACGAATGCCATATCAATATCTATAGTGGAGGATAAGGATTGGCGCCAACCCTTGATTGATTACTTGGAACACGGTAAGCTACCCAAAGATCCCCGCCACAAGACTGAGGTACGGCAAAGGGCACCTCGTTTCATACACTACAAGGGCACATTATACAGGAGGTCTTTCGACGGTTTATTCTTACAATGTCTCAGCAAGGAAGTAGGTGATCAAGCCATGGAAGAAGCTCATTCAAGAGTCTGTGGCGCCCATCAGTCCAGCCCCAAATTGTATCATCGGATAAAACGAATGGGTTATTATTGGCCCACCAGGGTCAAAGATTGTATGGACTATGCAAAGACATGTGAAGCATGCCAGCTTCATGCGAATTACATCCATCAACCGCCGAAGCCCCTACACCTTACAGTCGCATCCTGGCCTTTGGATGCATGGGGACTCTATATTGTAGGACCATTGCCTAAGTCATCGGGGGGTCACCTGTACATATTAGCTGCGACCGACTATTTTTCTAAATGGGCAGAAGCCATACCTCTCAGGGAAGAAAAAAAGAAAAATGTGGTGAATTTCATTTGGACTCACTTGATCTATCAATATGGTGTCCCTCGCTATATTGTCACGGATAACAATAAGCCATTCTACAATAGTTTGATGACCCAACTATGCGAGAAGTTTGAGTTCAAGCAATACAAGTCATCCATGTATAACGCGCCAGCCAACGGTCTTGCTGAGGCTTTCAATAAAACACTTTGCAATTTGTTGAAAAATGTAGTAGAGCGCTCAAAGAGGGATTGGCATGAAAAGATTGGAGAAGCTTTATGGGCTTTCCGAACAACATACAAGACACCCACACAAGCCACTCCGTATTCATTAGTATATGGTGTCGAAGCAGTCCTGCCTTTGGAGCGACAAATTCCATCACTTTGAATTGCTATCCAAGAAGGGCTCACAAATGAAGAAAATGTGCGTTTAAGACTTGAAGAGTTGGAAGCACTTGATGAAAGGAGATTGGAAGCTCAACAACGTCTTGAATGCTACCAAGTGCGGCTTTTGCTTGCTTTCAACAAGAGAGTCCGACCTCAATCTTTCCAAGTAGGGGACCTAGTACTTGCAATGTGAAGACCCATAAACATCTCTCACAAAGACTGGGAACAAGTTCACATCAAAATGGGATGGCCCCTATGTCGTGCAGGAGGTCTACACTAATGGCGCTTATAAGATAATTGACGGAGATGGCCTAAGGGTAGGTCCTATAAATGCAAAGTTCCTGAAGCAATACTATGCATGAAGTGCTGGAGTTGCTCCTCGGTAAGAGCTTAAAATGCCCACTAAAAAAGGAAATAAATTCCCGCTAGGTTGAAAACCTTGAAAAGGCAACCTAGGCAAAAGTTAGGGACAAATTAAAAAAAATAGTAATAATAAGTCCTTTGATCTACGTTATGACTTGATCCCTTTTAGGTACATAGGTAGCCTAGCATCCTTTGCTAAGCACAGTCTCATAAAAAAAAAAATTGGATGTTCTCAAAAATTGATCATATTAGCTCACGCCAAAAAAAAAAAAAAAGGGAGCAAACATTGATCTGGAAATAAATGAATTTCTTTATTAATAATGAGATAGGTGTCGTTACATTGTAATGACTACATCAATAATAAAAATAAAAATAAAAAAGATTAACCTATCCAATCTAAATGCCTCAACTCCTCTTTGCTAGTCTCTAGTAACCCTTGTAGCTCTCTAAGTTTTGCATCATCAAAAGCTTCTAAAGTAGGAGTAGCCTCAATCCTGGAAACCTCCCGCATGATTTGAGAAATGATCACTTGTTGCTGGGCTAGCTCTAAATCACAGAGGGTGCTCGATGCTGTAAACTTTACCTTTTGCATTGAAAGCGACTCAAGTTCCTTCTTCAATTCAATCTCTCTAGCTAAGGCCTTGTCTAAGTTCGCCTTGATTGCAACTTTCTGATTGATCTTAATGGCTTCCGAGTCGAGGGCAAGAGTGAGATGATGCCAAGCGTCAATAAGCTTTCGTTCCTTATCTTCAGGCGTAATGCCTTGTGAAAGAGCATGATGGAGGGAAGAATATCGGTCTGCATCATCCATATATTTTGAAATACGCTCTCTTAAAGGCATTGCATCCACAACCTTTATTTGTGTGATAACTTGGAGGATCTTCTCAACTCCATCCCTAAGTGAAGTCACAAAAGTAAAAGGGGTTTTGATGACCTTTTCAATTAGGTCACCTCCTAACATTTTTGCACATTGTCGATCGGCCTTCGAAATCAAATCATCAGGTTTAAACTTTGTGACAGTTGAAGTGGTCGGGATGCCCGAACTACACATAATGGATTTATTTCAAGTCACGTCCCTTGAAGGCTTATGAATAAGGTTGGAAGAAAGAGTGGCATTAGTCTTCCCCGAACGTGATGGGTCAATTTTCTTAGTAGCCAAATCAAAGGCCGTTGGACCTTGAATGGAAAACTCACTCGTAGAAGGGCTAGTGGCAACTGGTGTACACTTCTCTCCAGCTCATTTTGAAGGATAATTGTCATCCTGCATTAAAAGAATACCAAGATTGTCATTCTCAAAAGGTTCTTAGATACCAGAAATAGCTTCAAGGTCATCGTTAAGGTAACAAAGGTCTTTAATGGGTTCAAGATCAAAATCATCAAAAAGAGAATTAAGACTCACTTGTGCACTGCCACCAGAAGGGTCAGGAAGCGAATCCATATCGACACCACAGTCAGTTGCCTGGGTGACCCCCTCATGATCCAGATTCTTGTTGGGATTGTCCCTCTGCCTTTTACGTCTCTAGTGAGAATCTGAGTTGCCACTGTTCCGCTCGAAATCTGATGCATCCTTACCCTTGGTCACCTCCATGTCTTGAGGCGTTGAGACTATGCAAGAAGGCCTACGCTTAGGAGGATGTGCCTTGCCCATGCATACTCCTCCTAAAGACTCATCGGTAGCCTCTGAAATCCCAAAAGAGGGCTTTCTTTCGCTTCGGCGCTTCACGAGCTCAACTACTTCATTGGGCTGTTTTATTTTGAGTCTTATCTTGCTTGGGTTAACATTCCCAATCGGTTGCTCAGCCCTACTTGAAAAGAAACTATTAGATCTTCTAGCCCACCAATTCTTATAGTCCTTCGTGCATGGAGCCCCGTGCTTAGATGGGCAGGCAGGGATCAAGAACTCTGAACCTGTAACAAGACGAAGACATCGGCGCCAGAATCATACTACTTGCTCTAAGGTGACAGTGCGGAAGTCCTCATTAAGTTCCCCAGGGATGTGTTAATTGAAACTGAACTGTCGACTAAAGCGGTAAGGGCTATATGGTTCAACTATACATATACTTCCATGACGAGATGCCAAGTAGCTGGAGTGTTGGTTGATGAAGTAATCTGCATAAAAGCTAGGTAGCTTGTCATCATCCACTAGAATCTCTTGATGGCCTTTAAAAAGGCCCAAGCGATGAAACTTAAAGCTACTAACGGCACGAAATAGCTTACGGGCCGTAACCTCGTCGTAATGCTTGGCTGCACCTTCTCCGGAGTATCTAAACATGTGCAGAACAGCCTTAAAGCGAGACCCTTCAAGTTCAAAGTGAGTGTCGAAGTATTTGACCAACCAAGCATTCAAGTAATGTGCAGGAAAAGTGGCATCACATTTACTAGGAGTCATAGAAGACACAATTTCATTTAAGCCCCAATAAATGTTGGCTAGGACTGGGACTGCAAGGCAGTATCTCTTACCATGAGCGCACTTGCGCTCTTGATAACACCGGGCTTGATTAAGTTTGGTACCCCATCGGGAAGAGCGAACTCACACAGCCAACATGAGATCAAAGCAGCTAACCAAGTCTCTTCTATAAGCCTTCTCTCCACTTTAAGAACATTAAAGGGAGCCTTGTCTTCTTTAGTCAAAATTCTGGGGGCATCGATTTTACCAGAGGGGTTATGGGATTGTCCCTCTGATATTTAGACTCACCACGGAACCAAAATTTCACCCATGCGGCCGTAGTGACCAAGTGCAAACCACCAAGCTCAAGACTTAGGTGATGGAAGGCAGCAAATAGATGACGACAGCATGAGGGGAGAGATGATATGTCTTTTGAGTTTGGAATTACCTCTTTGTAAAATGAGCCGTACACGGGAAGTCCACCGATCAAATGTAAGTCCCATAAGCTATTGGAACCTCTCCTACAAACGTGTGCAATGTGTTCGTAGCCGCACACCAACACTCTAGGAAGGTTGCAAGACATGGGTGTTCCGATCGTACGTGAATAACAATGCAAGTAACGGCTTATAAAGATTGGCATCACTTAAGACTTTAGTATTACAGCTTAATATGTCTTCTAGCCACTCTCAATATTTAGAGAGGTAGAAAAACTCACCCTTATATTGGAGTGGAGGGGTCTTGGAAGAAGGTAGGGCCTATTGCACTTCTCCTGCACTTATTCGACGACCAAGGAGAATATTGGATTGATGTTGTCCGCGGTTGAGTGAAGGTTGGAGGCCAAAGTAAACGTCCTCGAAACGACATGCGAATCCTTTCTAATCGGGTTGTGTAGTTCGTGAGATGATTTGACCCACCATCGAGATAGACTCGGAGGACAAGGAATGGCAGTAGACGAGGATGAAGGGACACTGCTACCAAGTGGATGGACTTTCAAGACGACGCCTTCCTCCACGGGTTCGTTCGTAGAGCGCAAGAGAGTGATGGATTGATCATTGAGAGTCCTCGATGAGTCGTGAAAGATGACCATGATGGAGCGCACTTGATTGCAGCCACTTGGAGAAGACGAAGCCCGTAGAGGTCACGACTTAAGCAACCATAGAAGAGTCACAAGTCAAGCAAAGGGTTGACAAGCTTGAATCACCTGACACGCCTGACAGCAAACCAAAGGAAAGGATGAATACCTTATTCATTCAAATGCTCCTTACTAATAAATTTATAAAATAATGAGAATAATGATAATAGTAATAATAATAAAATTAAAAAAAAAAAAAAAAAGGGAGCACATGCAGCCATGGTTTATAAAAAGAAGAGCATATGGCATTGAGACATCCAAGTGCTCGAACATCTTAGGTACGTGATGCGATATATATATGCATGGAAAGACAAAGACAAATGGAAGCTTGCATGTTGCCTATTGAGTGCAAAGATCATGTGTGTACAAAGATGCCACCATGCTTCTCATGAAATTAAGGCATGGGACGTGTCAATAATATGGAATAAACTATTACATGCAAAATGATAGAAATCGTGAAAGTGGAGCCCTCTCCCTTAGTGGGGTCAATGAACAAGCAAAAATGTCTTGGTACTAAGTGGGGCACATAGAACTAGTCCATGTTCGTTGCTTGCGGGAGCACCAAAGACATTGCAACAGTTTAAGTCCGGCAAATACATGGAGTTGGAGTACCTAAAGTCAAAAGGCTCGGTGTCACGACTTAGAGAGGACAGCTGATAGTTGCAAGACGACGGCTGTGGGAATGATGTGCAGACGGAGCTCTTGTGCTGATGATCGTGAAACAAGGGCAGGGGCAAAGGCAGTGAGGAGGATGTGCTGACGGAACTCTCTCGTGCCGATGGCTGCAAGACAATGGCAGTGATGAAGGCAGTCAAAAGAATGCACTGACAAAGCTCTCGCACTGATGGAAGGATGCACCGACGAAGCCCTTGCAATGATGGAAAGATGCACCGATGAAGCTCTCACACTGATGAAAGGATGCACCGACGAAGCTCTTGCAATGATGGAAGGATGTGCCAACAAAGCTCTCGCACTGATGGAAGGATGCACCGATGATGGCCGCAAGACGAAGGCTATGAGAAGATTGTGCAGACGAAGCACTCACACCAATGGCTGCGAGACAGAAGGCAGTGAGAAGGGCGTGCTAATGGAACTCCCGTACTGATGGCCGCAAGACGCTGAAAGAGGAGGAGCGTAGTTCAGAGATAAAGCAGGAATCTCATTGCAGTATTGCCTTCAAGAGATGACAATTGGTGCTTGAATCCGATACGTGGCTTTCTCAATGCTCTAGCGCCAATAGCTGCGAGGTGGAGACGACAGATACACGAACAAGGCTACCCACCTATAGTTGTGGAACGAGGGCAGCAAGTGCGATTCGTTGGATATTAGACGAAGGGAAGAACGAAGCTGTGGACTCAGCACCGACTCAAGAAGGTTGATCAATAACGAAGCCGCCAATGCTTGAGTTTGTTGGACACCAAGAGGAGAAGAAAATGACACCGTAATTTGCTTTGAGCCTTAGCGCACAACACAATGGAGGTAGTTCAAAAAAGAGCAATTGATAACCTGCACAGAGTAAATCAAGTTGTTCAACACAAAATAATAATGAGGAAAATACAAAGACAAGCACAAGAAAGAATGGAAAAAGAGGAAGAATGCCTGCTACGGCTGAAGAAAAAAAAATAACTCGAAAAAAAAACGGCGCTCAATTGCCTCTGACCCATAAGACGTCACCTCCTTTTACAGAGGTGGCACTTGCAAGAAGCGATTCACGAGAGTGCGGCTGAAGAAAGGACATACTTGTTGAACAAGACAATTGCGGCACCAACTTGCTTAACAAAATTAAGGTGGGCTTGCACTCCAAAGAGGACGTCCCTTGTGTGTGACCAGGCCCGTGAAAGTGAAACCTAAGTGTTCAAAGCAAAAAAAAAAAAGGGTGCATCCAAAAGACATCTTGGATGGCAAAGCTGTAATATACAACATTAGGATAAAAGAAGCCTATATTTTACTTGGATGAAGGCCTTGTGTATTTGTGAAACCAAATCCATTATTAAAGATAAATAAATAAATAAATAAATAAAATGAAAGAATAAATAAATAAATAAAATGAAAGAATACTTCAAGCCTCGTCTTCGTTGCATCAAAAGACGCAAAGTCGAATCTTGAAATGGGGGCATTTGTAGACATCAAAATTTTATGATGTATTCACAATCGTCCGATTGTTCATGTTAAATAATTGTGATCAAATCAATCTCCAATTGATGATGTGGACAATCAGCGAATGAAATCAAACCACGTGGCAACATTAAAAGAAGAAAGCCATATGACAGCGTCAGAAGAAAAGACCTATGTAGAAAGTTCTTATTAAATGAAATACTAAATTAAATTCATAATTTAACTCTCAATAAATGCTGAGAGAAAATTTCAAATTAAATACAATTGAGTTGCCTATAAATAGAGGCTTCTCATATGAAAAAAGGGAGAACACTTAGAGAGAAAACACTACTGACACTCTGCCAAAATAGAGAGTCATCTCTAAAGTTCACAAGAATTTCATTGTTCATCAAGGTCTATTCCTACTTCTTCAAATCAAAGTGGGGATTCTCCTTTAACCTAGTTCGAGATCAAGCCAACGGCCCTCACATCAAATCAAGCACATTCAACTTGGAGACATCAAAGCACGATTCAAGATCAAGCTTCACAGCCCTTCAGATCGTAATGTTTCTTGGAGATCGAATCAAAAGAATTTATTGTACTCTTTCATTATAAAGATTCATACATATATACAAATCAAATACAAATTGATTATTTGCTATACCATTTCGTGACCGTGTGATTCATCTTTTAAGAATTTTGTGTGTACACCTTTTACAAGATTTAAAACCTTTCCCAACGTTCAAAATGGTTATCACAATTCTGCAAAAAGTTCTACAAAAAACAGTTTTCACGAGGCTCGATCAATCAAGAGGAATCAAGCATCAATCGAAAGCTCTTTTCAATCGATCGAACAGGAATCGAGCATCAATCGAGTCAGGCAAAAACTTTAGATCAATTTTCTTGATTAATTCGATCGATCGAACAAAAGTTTCGACCGATCGAACATCCTGAAATTTGAATTTTCACAAAGAAAATTCCAGATCTCAAAATACAATATTATTCATTTTACAAATGAATACTCTCCAACCTTATATCATTATTATAACCTATCCTTGTATATACCTTTATATACAACAATGTGTGTAGAGTCCATATTTTTAGGTTGACAAATTGTGATTAAATATAATCCATTTATAGTGTTTTTGGTGAGTCTTGAGTATGTTAAAGGTGTGTTTTATAGTCCAAAACAAAGACCCAAGTTCCGGTCAAGAAAGAATCAAGTTCAGAGTAAGAAAACAAAGTTTCTGTCACTTCGATTGTTGGCTCGACACTTGGCTTGACAGATCAAGATTTTTTATTGCAACCTCAACACTTAGTTCGATTGATCAAGATTGTAATATTAGCAAAAATCTGAAATACGAAAAAGCCCATAACTTGCTCGTTTCCCAATTCATGATCCTTTTTTGTGCTATTTAAAGGATATCATAAGCTATACCTAAAGAGGTTTTCAGAGAGAGAAATCATTGTTTGTGTAGCTAAGGTTTGTATAACCAAGTTTCTCTCAAACTCACTATATTGGAAACTTTCAAAGTATATCTGAGACTCCATCTATTCAACCCGTGAGAGTTCAAGAGCACGCACAGGAAGATCAACACGGTGTTGTTGCTGCCATACTATTGATCTGTATGAAGCCATAGATCAATCCAATCTACAGCAGTTGCTAGTCAAAACCTTTAAGTGGATTTCCTAGAGTCACAAATAGAGAAGTTTGTGTGAAATCAGTTAACCACAATTGCTGATCTAAAACCTTTGAGTGGAAATCTCAAAGTCACAAACAAGCAACAATCCAAAGTAGAAGAGTTCGTGGATTCGAAGCTATGTGTGATCAAGCTAGTAAGTACTACATGAGAGTAGCAATAGATTTAGGGTTAAATCTATTGCATAAACTTCGATTCTATTTAATGGATATGTTTCCTTTAGGGTTAAGTCTGTTGATTTAATTGATGTATGTGAAACTCTTTGTGGGGAATTATCTAATTCTTTGAAAATTGCTAAGAAATTCCAAGAAGAGTAAAACATGGTTAAACTTGAAAAAGAGGCATTGAGTGTATGTTTGAATAAATCAAATTAATTGAATGTGATTTAAAAAAAAAAAAACATTATGCCTTTGAAGTTGAAAAGAACAAAAGCTTAGAACAAGAATTAGATTAGTCTAAAGCTAAACTAGAAAAATTGTCTAGTACCAAACCTGTTGTTGTGACTGAGTCAGTTTTCAAACCCCTAAAGTCTAAATATGAAAAAGTTTATATTTGAACTCCCTTCCACAAGTCTTGAAAAAATGCTTGGTTTGCTTTTGAAAAATTTAAGGTTGTTAATTGACATGTGATAGAAAAATCAAAAAATGGTCTCCCATTGAAAAGTATTTTATTTTCCCCAAAAAGACACTTTGTTTTTCATGTTTTTCACCTACAAAGTTAAAGACTTTTGCTGTGTGGGTGATAAAAGATTTTCTAAAGTGAGTGTTTTTTGAATTGTCCCTAATTTAATTTTTTCAATTATTTAAGGACATTTTTTTTTTCTACTTTTAGTTTGTCTTGATTATTCAAAAAAAATCCAAAAACATTGAAAATTTGCAGAAAGACAAAACTCTCACACTGATGGAAGGATGCACCAACGAAGCCCTTGCAATGATGGAAGGATGCACAATGATGGAAAGATGCACCGACAAAGCTCTCGCACTGATGGAAGGATGCACTGACGAAGCTCTTGCAATGATGGAAGGATGTGCTGACAAAGCTCTCGCACTGATGGAAGGATGTACCAACAATGGCTGCAAGATGAAGGCTGCAAGAAGGTTGCACAGACGAAGCACTCACACCAATGGTCGCGAGACAGAAGGCAATGAGAAAGGCACACTAACGGAACTCCCATACTGATGGCCGCAAGACGCTGAAAGAGGAGGAGCGTAGTTCAGAGATAAAGTAGGAATCTCACTGCAGTATTGCCTTCAAGAGATGACAATTGGTGCTTGAATCCGATATGTGGCTCTCTCAATGATCTAGCGCCAATAGCTGCGAGGTGGAGACGACAGATACGCGAACAAGGCTACCCACCTATAGTTGTGGAACGAAAGCAGTAAGTGTGATCTGTTGGATATTAGATGAAGGGAAGAATGAAGCTGTGGACTCAGCACCGACTCAAGAAGGTTGATCAATAACGAGGTCGCCAATGCTCGAGTTCGTTGGACACCAAGAGGAGAAGAATATGATGCTGTAATTTGCTTTGAGCCTTAGCGCACAGCACAATGGATGTAGTCCAGTAAAGAGCAATTGATGACCTGCACAGAGTAAATCAAGTTGTTCAACACAAAATAATAATGAGGAAAATACAAAGACAAGCACAAGAAAGAATGGAAAAAGAGGAAGAATGCCTGCTACGGCTGAAGAAAAAAATAAATCAAGAAAAAAAAACAGCGATCAATTGCCTCTGACCCATAAAACGCCACCTCCTTTTATAGAGGTGGCACTCGCAAGAAGCCCTAGTGATTCGCAAGAGCGCGGCTGAAGAAAGGACATGCTTGCTGAACAAGACAATTGCGGCACCGACTTGCTTAACAAACTAAGGTGGGCTTGCACTCCAAAGAGGATGTCCCTTGTGTGTGACTAGGCCCGTGAAAGTGCAACCCAAGTGTTCAAAAAAAAAAAAAAAGTGCAACCAAAAGACATCTTGGATGGCAAAGCTGTAATATACAACATTGGGATGAAAGAAGCCCATATTTTACTTGGATGAAGGCCTTGTGTACCCGTGAAACCAAATCCATTATTAAAGATAAAATAAATAAATAAATAAAATGAAAGAATACTTCAAGCCTCATCTTCCTTGCATCAAAAAGACGCAAAGTCGAATCTTGAAGTGGGGGGGCATTTGTAGACATCAAAATTTTATGATGTGTTCTCAACCATCTGATTGTTCATGATAAAACAATTGTGATCAAATCAATCTCCAATTGATGATGTGGACGATCAGTGAATGAAATCAGACCACGTGGCAACATCAAATGAAGAAAGCCATATGGCAATGTTAGAAGAAAATACCTATATGGAAAGTTCTTATTAGATGAAATACCAAATTAAATTCATAATTTAACTCTCAATAAATGCTGAGAGAAAATTCCAAATTAAATACAATTGAGTTGCCTATAAATAGAGGCAAACATATGAAAAAAGGGAGAACACTTAGAGAAAAAACATTACTGACACTCTGCCAAAATAGAGAGTCATCTCTAAAGTTCACAAGAAATGGCTAATCTAGGTAGTTTTCACACTAGTTAAAAAAAAAATAGTGGAAATGGCTAATCTAGGTATTTTTTTAGGAAAAAAATTGGTAAATTGTACACTTTTTTCTATTATATACTCATCAATGTCAGTGCTCTAATATGTAGCAATCTTGTAAATTTAAATAACTAGTCACTAACCGGTGTTATGCATGAGAACTTACCTATCTGTGAGGTAGACTAAAATAATTTTATAAAAAATTTAAGAAACTAGCCCATTGCATGATTTGCTCTTGTATAACTTCAATTTGTGTTACAATTTGATTAAGAAGTCATTACTTGAACGTGCAATGGCTTATAAAAAATTTGTCAAACAGTTTCAGATATTGCAAAAAAATAACTCAAAAATTCAAATATTAAAACTTCTGAAAGACCAAAAAATATTAAAGAACTAGATGATTCACTGCTTAGAAATTATTGAAACAAAACAAAATATATATAACTAAATAATAGAGAAATATAAGAGAAAGATGGGTTACATTCAAAAGAATAATTTCAATTATTGTAAGCTTTTATATCTTGTAAAAAACGGCTAAAGAGAGTTTGGTGGTTTATGTATGAAAATTACTTTTAAAAAAATACATGAAAAATCATAAAATAATTTTTTTTTTTGATAAAGTAGAGGAAAAGAAAATAGAATAAAAAGAGCGCATACCTCTACTTGGCTTAAAAAAAAAATATTGAGGTTTGTTTTGCTTTTAAACTGTTCATGATTAACCTGGTAAATTTGAAAATAAATTATTAACATTTGAGTTTGAGTTTAAGTTGAATTTGTTAGAAAGATAAAATTTCATTCCTTGTTAAATTTGGATTAAAAAAAAATAATTTTGTTTAAAAAAAATGATAAGTGTGAAAAATAGTTGCTTTTTAAAAAAAAAAAAAAATATATATATATATATATATATAAAGCAATAACTTTTACGAGTGTAAACTCTAAAAGAACATAGATTAATAAAATAATAATAATGTAGATGACAAAAAAAAAGTACCAAGCTTAAGATGCTAGACTTGAGACAAAGAGTAATTCAACACCATAGCATCTAAAACAACTAAATTAAACCATGAAAAAAGAATACCATAGGTACCATATGGTTGCATGGAGCCATGCTTGAGCTTTGAGCATGTTAGCAACAGCCAGCCACACCAACTTCATTGTATCTTTAATTCTATTAGCAGTGGCAAAAGCAAAAGCCAAAAACAAAAATCTTAAATATAGCTCTTTCAATTATCATGGCTCTTCATTTTTTTTTAGCTTGGGGTAAATAAAAGTTAAATAATTTAAATATTATGCTGACTTGAAAAACTGTGAAAATTTTAAAAGTTTTGGTTATATATATATATATATATATATATAAAATATATATATATTTATATATATTAAACACTCAAGTTATTTTTAGACAAAAATATGTAAAATAATTTACGCATATTTCTATTATACGACCATTAATTTGTGTGCTTTATAGTACTCGTAAAAAAAAATTATTTTAAAATAAAATCTTTAACTTGCAAGGCACGCCGTGTACACGCTGCAAACAATTGAAGAAACTGGAAACTGAAGCCTAAGGTGAAATATTAAGTCCTTTACCAATGTATAAAAGTCGGTAAAACCTACTTAGTTTCCTCTCTTACAATATCACGAAGGGCATTCCTTTTTTCTTTAGGTTTCCTTGTACGTGGGGTTTCTCTGTTTCTCTCTCAAAAAAGTATGGCTGAAAATAACGAAAGTAAGCGGCCATCTGGGCGGAAGAAGATCGAGATGAAGAGAATAGAGAAGCATTCGAGGCGAATAGTGACGTTCTCAAAGCGGCGCAAGGGTCTTTTCAAGAAAGCCGCCGAGCTTTCCGCCATGTGTGGTGCCCATGTCGCTGTCTTCGTTTTCTCTCCCAAAGACAGACTCTACACCTTCACTCACCCAACTGCTGACTCTGTTATCGACCGCTTCTTAAGCCAACACAACAACAACAACCCAGAGGGATCATCATCATCAGCTTGTGATCAGATTCTTCCGTCTGAGTGGGAAAAGTCCATAGACAACATGGAGTTGGAGGAGCTTGAGGGTTACATGGCCGCCATGTTAGAATTCAAGAAAGAGGCATACATGGAGCAGGTTGACGAGACCGATATCCGGAC
Organism: Lithocarpus polystachyus; assembly: GCA_033629205.1. Classification (NCBI taxonomy): domain Eukaryota; kingdom Viridiplantae; phylum Streptophyta; class Magnoliopsida; order Fagales; family Fagaceae; genus Lithocarpus; species Lithocarpus polystachyus. The sequence continues at coordinate 32,071,291 of CM066168.1, read as the reverse complement.
AATGGTTACTAGAGAGTTTTTCCCTTTGCGTCCGATAGAAAAGCCTGATGTTAATAACGATTATGAAAGATGATAAACTTGGAGTTTTGGTTCTACTTTGATTTGTTGCTCCTGCTTTTGGCTTTCTTTCGTGGGTGAAGATAGAAGGAGGGGTTTCCTTAATTTTCTTTGTTCTTTTCTTTCTTTCTTTTTTCTTTGTCCTCTCGAATTGGTGAGGCAATAATGCAGTTGGGTTTGAGTTTTCTTTAAGTTTTCTTTAACTTTCTTTGTTTTAATTTAATTTTTTATTTTTTGAACTATCATTTTTCATAGATGCTAAACAAGCATAGACAGCTGTAGTTGCTTAAATAATATGTGGTTCTGAAGCATTTCCTGTTTTGGAGAAATTATACCTTCCTTTGATGGACCACATTACTTGTCTACCATTTTACTAAAAGACTCCCACTTGTTTAAAATTGTTAAGTCAATTTCGGTTTCTGGTGTGAGCCTTTTAGTGAAACGGTGAATCACGTCTATTATCCACCATATGGATCTTATAATTTCTCTTGTTTTGGCTTTCTTTCACGGGTGAAGAACATGTAGAAGTAGGGTTTTGCATAATTTTTCCTTTATTTTTTCTTTTTTCTCTAGGATTAGTGATGCAATGCTTAGTAGGGTTTGAGTTTATTATTATTATTATTATTATTATTATTATTATACTCTTGATGTTCTTTAATATTCTTTGTTTTGGTTTAATGACTGATAATTTTTCTTGAATTAGTGATGCAATGCTTAGCAAGGTTGACGGATAATTTTTCTTTAATATTCTTTGTTTTCTTTAATTTTTAGGCAATAGCCCTGAAATAGAATATATTATATTTCTTTGTCTAGTATTGCAAAAAATGTCTCAAAGAAAAAAGTATTGCAAAGAATAATAATAAAAATGAAAAATGCCTCTAACCTAGCGATATACCTCTTCGATCTATTGGTCATCAATAGAATGTTTTGTTATTAAGGCCCAAAAATTTAATGAATAAAAATTATTTTAAAAATATATTATGCTCTTTTTGAATGGTGTGCATTCTATTAATATGTTTTACTACATGTATGCAATAGTTTTAGAGTGTAAAATTTTTGGAAGATTTTCAATCTTTTAAAAATTTTACTTTTCATTTCTCTCTATCAAAATTAAAATTAGAATTAATAGTATTCTAACTCTAAACTCAACATCTGGTGTGTAAATTAAACCTCTGCATAGGGAATCAAGTTGAAACTTGGGCCTAAACCAGTTAGAGACTCTCAACCTCTACATCTTCAACCCACTAGGTTGGGTTGTACTCCTTAGCCTGAACTACAATTCCATGTTAGGACATTGAGCCCACGATATATTAGACTCATTAATTTATAAAAATATTTGTATCATAAATCAAACATGTCTTAGTTCTAAAGCATTTATATTTGTATGCAAGATTGCAAGCACATGAATATGAAAAGATTTATAAATTGTAATTCTTATTTCGAATAGGATAAAAATTCATGCACTTTTTCTTGGTGATTAATTCTTGGCGCATGGCTTTGAGCATCCATCAACACAATCAGCTACTTTCTTTCCATCTGTCCGAAAAAAAGAAGATAAAATAATTAGTTTTTGTAGACTTCACTAACAGCTTAGCTCATAGAGAAAAGTATAATAATTTCTATCACACACAAGATGAAAAAAATTAAAGAGAAGTTAATAGTGTTTACCAGGGTTTCCTATGGTGCTAATATTAGTGCATGAATAGGTTGCACAACCAAGCTCACAAAAGTATTGGGAGTTTACGCCAGTGGAGGCAGGTGTTATGCAATCTTTAATGCATTTAAAACCACATTGGAGGATATTTCTTGTTTGGATGAAACAAAGAATAAAGCAACCTGTATAGCAATCCTGGAAAGAAGCAGTGGATTGCCCTACAAGCATCCCCAAGAGTAAACAAAGCATCACAAGTGACCCAACTCTTCTTTTCTCCATCTTCCTTTCACTTTGTGAGAATGACAAACGTTGATACTAAAGTAGAGTGTGAGAGCCTCCTTCATCCAGCAAGGACTTAATATAGATTTCTGATAAGTTTTTACATGAATAATAAACGTTACAAATGGAAATTGAGTAATGAAATTTACAAAAGTAAATGCAAGAATCTACATAGATTTAATTGATGGATATGGTGCATCTCACTAAAAGGGATGTCCATTATGATGGACATCTCCCATAATCTTTGCAAATTTGGGCACTAATTAATTAGCATTTCTTTTCTCTACAAATATTTTCTATGGCCCCAATAAAATTTTCCAACATTTTCATAACAAAGTGAGCTACAACTTATCATATGTCAAAATAAAATAAGATCACATTCCGGATCCACCACAACTCAAAATGACCTAGCTGATCAAACTGACGAGTGACCTGGTGCTTATAGTTTAGACCTATCCGAGTGTCAAATAGATATCCTTAATGTATAATCCAATTAATCCAATTGCACCAAGTTGCTTCTTTGTTACCTATTCAAATTACATATTTGACGTGGGTTACAACTAGTTCAATTGGTAAAATATTTTGTCATCAAAATAGAAGATTAGAAGTTTTGAACTTGTGTACCCCAAAATGCAATTGATATCTTGGCATAATAATAATAAAAAATCATTATGGAGCGGACATTATAAGTTAATATTCAATTGTATCTATAAAAAAATATAATTAAAAAAAAAGAAGGTAATTACACTCTTCTCCCTTAAAATTTAGGATAATAACAATCCACCCTAAACCTAAAGGGAAAAAATACTTCTCTACCTTGAGAGTTGAGATTAATTTGGAGTAAACCACATCTGCCCTTCCCCACTTCGTCGATATTAGTAATAGAATATTTCAAATTTTTAGAAGATTCTCTTCAGCAAAGTTTAACCATAATCAGTAACCCAAAAAAAAAAAAAAAAGTTGACTTTTATACATAGTATTCTCAGTTCTATTTGGTAGTAAACAAGTTGACTTTTATTTATTTATTTTTGAAAAAAGTTGACTTAAATTAAAATCTGAACTACAGGCCTGTTTGAGATTTGTTTATTTTGTTAAAACTAAAATCTTTTTACTAAAAATACTGTAGATAAAAATAAAAGTTAGTTGAAATAGTACAGTAGAACTCATGAATAGTACCAAAAAATGCAATAAGACCCAAAAATAGTACTCCCTCTGTCCCAATTTGTTTGTCCTGTTTGAAAAGTCAAAATTTTTAAGGGAACATCATTTATTGTCTTGTCTGCCTTATAAAAATGTATAAGTTTACAAAACTACCCGTAAATAAATTTATCAGCTTTTAAAAAAAAAAAAAGTTATTCTTAATGAGACAACTAAAAAGGTGCCCTAATTAGATTGATTTTTTAAATATTTGTTAGTTTTCTTTTCAAATAGTTTTGAAAATAAAGTAGGGGTATACTAGGAATATTAGTAAATTAATAACTTTTATTTTTAGAAACAGGACAATATTTTGGGATATCCCAAAATGGAATAAAGAACAAACAAACTAGAATTAAAAGAGTAGCAAAAATAAGTTGAATAATAAAATAAGTTGGCAAAAATAATTTTTGCCAAACATAGGTGCTTACCATCTCAATTTGCTAAGATTTGGTTCCTTATTAATCTTACTTAGTAAAACTTTAAGTCGATTTATATATATATATATATATAGTTTTTTTTTTTTTTTTTTGAGAAACAATAAGTCGACTTAAATTGAAGACTGAGTTATGTATTCAACTGAGATTATTCAAGTTTTAATTGCCAAACATATATAGATACTTACTATCTAAGCTTATTAATTACATATTTATATAATTTTTAACATCTTTTTTCTTCAATTAGTTTGGTGTTTCATCTTTGGACGATGGAAAAATGCTACAGCCTGCAGGGAAGAGCACGAACTCCAGAAATACAACATTTTCTAGAATTCATTTGTGACTTTTACTATAATTGCAACTCTTGAATTCTATAAAATTATTTATTATACATTTAAGTCATACAAATTACAAATGCTTTAAATGATTTCAATTTCAAAGTTTTTTAATTCTATATAGGGTTCATAGAGGCTTCTCATTCACTAACTTGACCTTTAGAGGGTTTTTGACCGGTACCACGCTGATGCCTTCTGTTTGGTCCCTTTGTTCCTATTCACAGGTACCCATTGGTGCGATTTGGAACCTACAGCTCACTGACGATTTCAGCACATCATCAAATAGTAAGAACATCTCCCTCCCTGCGAATGTAAAGCTAGTACACTTGATTTATTTATAAAAATACAATGGGCAATTGTATTGGTACATCAATAGCTAGACATAAATAACCATACTAGACTTTGACCTATTGTCGAGGCAAATTTGTTGTTTGATCTATTTGTAAACATACAACTTATAATTATATTGGTACATAAATATTTAGAGATAAATAATCAGACTTATTGACCAGACAAATGTGTTGTTGGGATAAACATAACTCAGGTTGGTTACGTTTTTGGCATGGATGGAAGAATGAAAGTTTTTGAGATTTTTGAATTTGGTTTGATCTCTCCTTCCGAAGTTTTTTGACCTCACGTGCGTGCTTAGAAGCTCTTCTATTTTTATTTTTAATTGGAAAAAGTTGATAATTTGTATCTATTATAATTTGGGATTATTACATTTTCTAATCACAAAATACTTAGAGGTGTGATGTGTATTATGAGTTTGTGGTATGGTATGTTGGGTTTGGTTTTTGATTTTGCTATTGTTCTTGCTCTGCATTGCTTTTATGTTTATTTCAATTAAATCTTCAAATTAGATGATAAAGCATTGGAAGTGATGCATGTCTGATGTTGCTTATGCAAAGTATTTTATTTATGATTGGTTACCAGAATAAATGAGTGGAAGAGATTAGAAATTTAGATCTTCATAATATTTTCTTTTAGGGGGTCTGTGATCTCTTCTTAGTTCTTAAGATATCACTTGTCCGATCACCTTTGACCATGTGAACCAGTGGTTAGATGAACTCCAGTATACATATATTTATATATTTTGTTTATGTTCATATATTTTATTGAAATGTGACTCCCAGGTCTGTGTTTTCCTATCAAATTGAGATAGATGTCTACTTCTTTAGTATTTTTCTACTCTTCTGACAATGGGATCTTCCTTCTATCATTCAAATGGATAGTGAGTAGGCAATTTTTACATTTGAGTATAATACTATTGGATACTTACACTATTGCACATTCTAAGTCTAATAGAAATTCTAACTCTCCCATATACCAATTTTACTGTTTATTTATTTTGCTATTAAATTGTTTGTCTTTCTTACAAATAAATTGAGATGAAGATTATGAATAAATTGAGCATCCCATTTTAGGAATTGGGTCAACAAGTGTTTGCTTTTGATAATAGTCTCTCCTTTGCAGTTTTTTTTTTTTTTTTTTTTTTTTTGAGGAACCTCCCCCTTTGCAGTTGGTTGACCAGTCATCTATATATATATATTAAAAACCGAAGCCTCTGAAACTCCCATAATTTTCCACATCATCATTTTAATTTATAATTTTTTTTTAATTTTAAAACTAAATAGTGAGAGAGTCCTAACAGGAGTCTCTCTCCCTCTTTTTTTCTCATCATTTTAACTTATAAAAAATTTTAATTTGTTAAACTAAATAGTGAGAGAGTCATAATAAGAGTCTCTCTCTTTTTTCCTTAATCTTAATAGGAGTTTTTTTTTTTTTTTTCACGTGAGTCTTTTTTTTTTTTTAACCTAAAGTGAGCCATTAAAAAAAAAAAAACTAACGTGAGGTCTAATTTTAAAAAAAAAAATTATTTTTTTAATCCTAATTCTAACATAAGTCTTTCAAAAAGTTAAAATTTTTAGTTTTATATTATATATAGATATTATTATCTATATATATAATAAAACCGAAGCCTCTGAAGTTCCCATAATTTTCCACATCATCATTTTAATTTATAATTTTTTTTAATTTTTAAAACTAAATAGTGAGAGAGTCCTAATAGGAGTCTCTCTCCCTCTTTTTTCCTTATCATTTTAATTTATAAAAAAAATTTAATTTGTTAAAATAAATAGTGAGAGAGTCCTAATAGGAGTCTCTCTCTTTTTTCCTTAATCCTAATAGGAGTCTCTTTTTTTTTTTTTTTTTTTTTTTCACGTGAGACTTTTTTTTTTTAACCTAAAGTGAGCCCTTAAAAAAAAAAAAAAAATCTAACGTGAGGTCTAATTTAAAAAAAAATTTATTTTTTAATCTTAATTTTAATGTAAGTCTTTCAAAAAGTTAAAATTTTCAGTTTTATATTATATATAAATAATAACAATAATGTGGCAAGCTCTAAGAATACGAGAATGCAATTTGCAGATCTACTATCAAGATAACATAGATTAGATTGGTAGTGGATAGTAGATATAATTGCAGTTGAATATTATGTAAAGTTATCACCATAGAATAGCTCACGTCGAAATGTATTTTGTGAAACCAATGATATGAAAGAAAAAGAATTTTTCTAAATCTTCATATTGAAGAAATTAGTTATTTTCATTCATTTTCAAACTATACATTTTTAAAATTTAAGTCATATACTTTTAAGTAAAATAAGTACTTTTAATTTTTATTTAACTATCCTGTGCATCGCACGGGTTAGCGACTAGTTAATTCTAATAATGATAAATTTAGAATGTTAGGTTAGTTGGGTGATAACATGGCTTTAAGTTGCAGAAGTACCTAACAATGATATATCATATATATTTTGAATTTGAGGTATTGCAACTGCCACAAATGCTTAGTCGCATAAAAAGATTAATAGAGAAAGACAAAAGGATATGTAGTATGTTATTCAACTGAAGATATGGCTGATAGAGTGAATCAAGGTAAGTTATTCTTTTTGGTAAATTGTCAATTGAGCCAAAAACAACTTCTAAATTGAGTTCTATTTGCAATAATGTACTTTATGTATATACTAATGTTTCTCCTGTAATTTTCAATTCCAATTTAGTAAAAATTAATTTGCTAACATCTCTTATATAGGATCTCTTAAATGATGAACCACCATGTTTAGTCTTGATTTCCTCTTATGTGACCCCTATGAATTTGTTGTGCTAGGGAAATTATGGTCCAGTCCCAATACTTTGTGATCATGGTTCAGTGTATCAAAAGTTTTTTTTTTTTTTTTGTATTTATCATTAATATATTTTGCAGCACATTTGCATCAAGTAGAATTCATGTTTGTGATTTCAGCCAATTTGATGTAGATAAGGGAATAAGGAAAAAGTATACCATTAATGCTTGGGAAGCTTAAGTATACAACTGATAATTGTCAATTATCATTGTTGCATATGTTATGTGCTAATCTAAAGTATTGAATCTATATAGACCATATGAGTTTCTAAGTTTTATTTTTTTTTCTTTGGTTGAGACTTGAGATAATGAGTTTCTTTCCAAAGTATTATTGTTAATTGTGAATTGAAAATTTTCATAATTGTTCTTCTTTTCCTTCTTTTTTTTTTTTTATTATTATTATTTTACTATAAAGAAATGCAAGTATATTTTCAGTTATTGAATAATTAATATTCTGTTGTAGGTTATTGAATTATTTTCACCTAATCTTATCAATGTAAGCTGTTTTCAAAGCTTTAACAAACAACAATCTTCTCTGGATTTGCATCCCTTAGTGATGATGGGGCAAGTTGCTGATTGTGATTTAATTTGTATCCCTTAGGATTTCCTACAGATAACCATTTGAAAAGCTATATTCTACATTATCATTCTAATCTATATTTTAAAATTTTACTTTTTAAAGTTACATATAGTCAATTAGGAAAAGGACCTATATCTTCAATCTCTTTTTACCATTCTATGGTCCTAATGGAACCATAGAAATCAAGTGCTTCATGATGGAAGACCCCAAATTCAATAAATGTTGTTCTCACTCACTGCCAAATCTCTTGTATGCAGGTACCAGGAGGCCTTTAGAAATGGACAATCCTAATCTCTAGATCACAGCATACCAACTCATAAACATGTCTCCAACAGGGATTGGCAACTCATTATCAAAGTAGTTTGTTGCAGGAAAAGAAAATTCAAACAGAGTGGCTAAGCATATGAAGCAAAGACTTGAAGGGAGATCTAATATTATGGCTTGTTTGGAAGTTTAGAGAAGGAGGAGAGTAGAGGGGAGTAGAGGGAAGGAGAGTAGTGGGGAGGAGAGTAGAGAAGAATGATTCCCCTCTACATTGTTTGGATGTTTTTAAAATTAGGGAGGGAGAATGGGGTAATTAGCCCTTTAGAAATGGTAATTTTGTTAATTTAGAAAGAGTAAATTAGGAAATTCATTTGGCCAATAACTTATTTATTCTACTCTCCCTCCAAATCTCTTCAATTTGGAGGAATTAAAAATGAGGGATTAGAGGGAGTTGAAACCCCTCCAAACCCCTCCAAATCTCTCCCCCTCCTTCCTTAAAAAACTTCCAAACAAGGTAATTGAATTACTCTCCCTCCCTCTACTCTACTCTCCTTCCTTTTTTTAACTCCCAAACATGCTATTAGTGGGGGAGCCTAGCAGTGTGTCAACATCTTACCCGGCAACATTTCAGGATGCAATTGTGGAAGTTGCAATAAAAGCTAGAGACCTTGGATTTAGACAAATTTCGTTTGTCAATGATTGCAAAAGGATTGAACAGGTTCGTAATGGAAGAAGTTAACCAAGATTGCACGAACAACTTATGATGACAGACTTGCATTTTCTAACTTAACAAGGTTTAACTTTTCGCACCATTTTTGTACCAAAAACTGTCATGTGTAATGTGTTAGAAGTAGCTTCTCTAGCTGTTCATTATTCGACTGATTACTGTTGGATCTCTCCAAATCAAATGTAATATAACTTGTGTCTTGTAACTGTTTTTTATGGTATCGATAAAAAAAAAAAAAAAAAAAAAAAAAAAAAAAAAAAAAAAAAAGGCTACATATAGTCTTCAACTATGGTAATTAGAACTATTTAGAATTCAAAATAAAGCGATCCAACACTGAACAAATTTTGAACAAATTAGGATTGAGTTTCTGTAAATAAATTCTAACCAAATTAGGTAAGCTATTTTTTTGCAAACAGTCCAATTTCATTTTTTTTTATTTATTCATTCTTTTTAACCATCAATTGTCTATAAATATATATTTTCACAACTAGCTTGTGTATTGTACGGGTTAGCTACTAGCCTACTAGTGTTTGATAAATTGATAATGTATAGTGGTGAATTGGCATTTGCTATTTAACCAATTTAAGAAAGGTAACACTTCAATTTGTGTTGGCAGATATCATATTCATTTCACTAATCATCATTTTCCAGACAAAAATAATTTTATTCCAAAACAATACATTCAGTATGGCAAATTTTCCGGCCTTGGATAGAGAATAAATGTTTAACATGCCAAATTTACATTACGAATTAGGGTAACGAGATTTGATTTCAATTCAATTTATAATCCTTGTCCCACCTACCAAGCAAAGTTATATGCCTTGCTTTTTTGTTTCCAAATAAAGACTGAAATCTCAGTTTCCTTGCCTTTTTTTCCTTGAATAAAAGAAAATTGACACTTGGCCATTACAATTTTATTTTTCTCAGCTCATAATGCATGACCAATTGAACATGCAATCGGAAAGAGCATAAAAAGTAGCCGGATTTAGGAAACTTTATAAATAGGTACCAAAAGAAAAGATAAAAAAAGAATAAAAAAATTATAAATAAGTAGCCGGATTAAGGAACTTTATTTTGATACGTTAAATCTCCCATTTCCCATTTGTTCTCACAATTGAACTTAAAAAAAAAAAAAAAAAAAAAAAAAAAAAAAAAAAAAAAAAAAAAAAAAAAAAAAAAAAGAAGAAGAAGAAGAAGAAGCAACGGTTTATGGGCCAATCATATTGCCTTTTCTCCATCCTAATTGTGATTCCAAATTTCCAATTAGATAATATATAACATAGAACAGTACTATAGGTTGTTTACTGACCAAGGCTTGTAGTTTTAGTTGCTACGATAGGCCATATTTATACCTCCTTAAAATGTGTCACGATGAATTAAGGTATTTCATAATCACTTATAGTTATTCCCAAAATCATCAATCATTTTCGGCATATTCTCAAAATTATTTATATAGTCCAAATTGACCTAGTATATCTCAATATGGTATTCAATAATATATACATACTGACATAATAAATATTCATACAATCCAAATCTAATCCATATAATATGGGGCATTACAATTGGTGTGACTTATTGGAAAAGAACAATATAATAGTATTTTTTTTTTTCATATCAAATTGTGACTCCATTACTATTGCATACAAGAAACTCTAAAAAAGTTCTTTTGGTTGTCTAATATTTTTGCTTGTTTTTACCTTCAATGAAAGTCATGCTCTAAAAAAGTTCTATTTGTTGTCTGACATTTTTGCTTTTTGTTACCTTCAAATCTTCAATGAAAGTCATGGCTGTTTATTACCCTTGGCGATATTATGTCTAAGCAATATGTTAATTGCTTAGAGAAATTTGTGAAAACTTCAGCAATACAAATTTACTTAGAAATTGTTTTGTATTAATACAGAAATTTGTTCTGTCCATCCATATAATTAATAACTGCAGATTCTGTATGTGAATCCAACTCAGTAAAATCGTTCCCAATCCTTTACTGTATTCTGAAGAAAATATCTTCCTATGGAGGAAACTTTAGTTGTGGCTCCAGCTGCAAGTGCGGCAGTGGCTATAGCCAAGTGATACTTCTCATAAAAAAACCCATAAATTTGTGAAACTTAAGTAATAAAAATTTACTATAGAAAAGTGATACTTCTATTTAAAAAAGGGAGGTCTCAGGTGAACCAGTGGAAGGGAGGTTTTAGGGAATGGAGCAGGGCTAACCCTCAAAATTATAGTTCACTATTGCTTGAGAAAGAACGAAAACGCAGATTTTAATGACAAAGATCGCTGAGATGGAAAAGAGTTAGTTGTTGTTATGGTAGGTCCCAGGTTCATTTCTTACTATCAGAAAACGGGTGTGTTTGAGTCTCTGTTCGCGCGCATGCGTGCGATGATGATGATGATGATGATGGTCATGAACAGCAACAGAATTGAAATTCAAATTTTGTAGAATGACAACAATTGGTTCCAACAATATAAGAGCAACAAAAGTGGCACCTAAGGCAGACAAGTAATTAAGCTTACCACAAAAATAGAATCTCCATTCAGACAGAATTTTGACATCTGTGAGATCTCTAAACTGATTGAGTACAATCCCCCCAAAGAAAATCCAAGTATCTGCAAATGATTGGCACTAAAAATTGTCAATATAGAAATGATATAACAAGCTGATACTACGCCCGTCTACTTCTACCACATTCGATTAAAACCTGAAGTTTTGTCAAGTAACACAGCTTTGTCATAGGAAGTATGCATGCACATGTACGAGCTAATGGTCTTGTATTTTATATTAATACGTTCTAATATCCTCACAATATTGACTGACTAAGTTAAAAAATTAGAATAAATTCACAGAATTATTAGATTTTCAACACAATAATAAGCACAAAAATAGCTACCATTGTAGATTATAATAAAATAAAATCATTTTAGATATCTTGCTGATCATTACAAATAAAATCACTAACAAACAGAAATAAAATTCATATGGACAATATCAATCATAAAGAAATACATCCCCTCCTCCACCAACCCCCCCCACCCCCCTCTTTAAAGGGGTACAAAATGAAGATTTTATTGGAGATGACAAAGCCCTACCTAAGAAATCAGGATTGACAGACTAATTATTGTCCAACAGTTGTCCATGTCAATGGACTTCGACATATGATCAAACTGATTGGAATATCAGTTAATAAAAGTTGTTTGGCTTGAAAATAATAGGGGTAATTTTTTCGTATTACAGATGGTCACAAAAGCTCTATCCATCTCAAGGAGAATCTCACCATAACCATATCTAAGAATGAATATAATAGGGGTAATTTTCTTAAGCAGCCCCTATTTGGAATGCATTACAAACAAAGCTAAGTCAAGGGTTAATCTGAAACAATTAATTACTAAATAAACTTCTAAAAATATATCTATATGATATTATTTTAAACTAAATTAAGTCATCTATGATGGGAATTTGACTCTCAATGTTAAAGGAAAAGAAAATAAATGAATTGATTAAGTTTCCATAAAAAGTAAACTGGAAGCTGAAAAGTTCCATGCATACAAACACAGTATACTTGAAATTTAGACAAAAAGGAACATTTGTCTCTCCAAAGTCCAAACAGAACCCACTTAAACCCCCATTGGGATAGAATTTTGACATCTGTAAGATCTGTAAACAAGCAAAACAAACTGATTGGGTATAAACAATCCCACAAAGCCAAAGAAGAAACCAAGTATCTGCAAATGATTGGCACTAAAACGAAAAATTGTCAATAGAGATGAAATAACAAATTGATAACAAGTATTGCACCTGTCTACTTCTACCATACTCCATTAAAACCTGAAGCTTTGTCAAGTAGCACAGTACAGCTTTGTTGAAGCAATTTCAAAGCAAGTTTTACTTCTGAACATTATAACAAGATGGTGTAACACAAAAAAGGAGCCAGAAAACAAGCATGTCAGCCTCAAGAAATAAAAGCTTTAACCTTTAAGCTCACATGAGTTTGGCCACTAAATCCAAAGCTACACTAATTCTGAGATAAAGAGTAAAGACCAAGAACTGGTTATAACTTATAAGACTCTTTGTATGGAGCATAGCTTACTCCATTTACTCTAAGACAAACAATTATAACAAACATTTACTCAGGTTACTGTGACCCATTTTCGAATGGTATTGCCGATGTAGACATGGATGGCATTGACTAACTCTCTGCCTCTGGACCAGGTTCTACTCTTGGTTTCAAGAATTCATGATGGTCACACAATGCTTGGAGTGCATCACGGGCTATTTCCTGTATCTCTTTCTGATCAGACAAGTGACATATACATTCCAAATCAATCTCATGCAAGTCAACACGAGTGTCACAAGCAACAGGTATACCCTACTGAAGATCAAACTGTCACAATACTAGATCCGGTTGATGGAGCTCCACCATGTGAAAGCATATGAAAGGAGACACCATGTCTTGCCCAGCTAAACAATACTTAGGCAGCCCTGCAATGACATTTTCTGAATATGGCTGCCACTGCCAGACCACCTATGTATACATGGAACAACATATCAATATCACAATTTCAGAACAAAACTGCTATAATTATATGATACACAAGTATATTAACCTGATCTCGGGTCTGTGTATCAAGTACTATTTATTACTGCATTATTATTGTTCAAATTACGAGTATATTGGAATTTTTGGTACGAGAATTATCATCCTTGATAATTATAAAATCATATGTTGCCTCTCTAAACGTGTGGAGTAATGTGTCTCCTGTCTACCTAACACACTACAATCTGTAGGTCCTGGATCCACAGCTGATAAATCCTGCACCACTCACTCTTTTTTTTTTTTTTTAATCATTATAAAAAATCACATAAACAAAAAAGTACCTAAAATGAAAATGCATTAAATAATATTGACAACTGACGCCAAGCACTTGTCATGACAATTTGCCAATAAATTTGTTATTATTATTTTTATCAGTATCATCCTCTTTTATGAGAATAATTATCCTCGATTATTAATTGCTATTGGAAAGCAAAATCACAATTTGACCCTCCACATATCTGTGCAGAGATCTGTATTCTGTCTAGTTAACACACTGCAATCTTCAGGATCTAAATCCATAACTGGCAAATCCTGTACCAACCACCAATCAATATGTCACAACAACTACAGCAACAAAAACAACAACAAAGCTTAGTCCCAAAATTTCGGGGTCAGCTATGGCTCCTCAATGTATCATATAAAATGTAGGAACCTGTGTCTGTTTTAGAGCTATTGAATGGTGTGCAATACCATAAAGAATTGGGGCCAACAACATGACAACTTGTTCTAGATGAAGGACACATGTATTTTCAATAAATCTAGTAGAAGTTGGAATAAAATAACCCTTCGGGACATGTTCACATTAAACTACACAATTTTAGTGTACTAGTAGGCTCAAAATTTTGAAGGGAGCAGCATTATAATCCTTTGATTTAAATCATTCTTTTCGCTAACAGAGAAATCCAAGACACAAAATCATTATCAAAATATTAACAACTATAACCATACTATAATAACATTTATCAAACGAAACTTGCTCCCAAACCATGCACTAGCAAAAGATAGATTCATCATTCCATGCCCTACGACCTACCAAGCCAGCATATGCAAGACACTATTTCCACATGGAATGGACAAATCTGGTAGTAATGACTTACATATGATATGTGGTTTTACACCAAGTTCAAAACTACTAGGAAGCACGAACACTTCATTAGGGTGCCATACCCATGTTGTACTTGCCGTGTAATTTTTCAAAAATTGTTCATGTCACTATGTCGTACCTATACTTGTACTAGTGTCCATGTTTCCTAGTTCAAAATAGAAGAATTTCATCATTTTTCTATTGCGTCTATAGAAGAAGAAAAAAAAAAAAAAAAAACCCATGGTAGTTTATTTATTTATTTTAATTGATAAGTTACACACACTCCATGGGTCCTGAAAAGAATCTTACTGTTCATTCCATTATTGAGGGAAAAGAATTCTTTCAACTAAAGCTTATTATCAATAAAAATAATTTAAAAAGAGAGCCCCTTTGTTTTTTGCACGTGTCCCAATTACCAAACAAACAATTGAATAAAATTCAAATGGGGAGTGATATTTTTACAATTTCTAAACAGTCTACAATGCATGTGACACGAGCAAGCCATTTTACACATTTTCTAATATTTTTCACAAAGATAAGAACTTGAATCTCGGAGCTCCCACTCAAACTAATGTTTTTATTAGTTTAACAAAGATCTCCACAAATAGAGTTTCGAAAAATTCTTGCAACTGAAAAAACAAAAGTAGTTAATAGCATCCTAATTAGAATTATAACAAAAATAATCTAAGATCTTAAATAGACAGGATAAAAAAAATGAAATGAGAAATTGTAAGGCTTAGAGCATTTAACATGTTAGATAAGTTCAGCATGTGGTCTCGTAACACTTACTCATGATATTAGTGCACTGATTTCAGAATTACATATTGGCTATCTGATCTCCACATGATCTCAATTAAGGAATTATCACATAACCTATAACTGCCTTCATCACAAACATAATAGTCTATTGAGGCAATTACATCACCCTCAGCTCTCACAACCCTTTTACCCATTCCCAGCTCCACCTTGTCTCGAATCACACCAAAAACCATCTCCATTATACAACAGCAAAAACCCACAGCCAGCCTTAACTATCTCTCAAATAAACACAACCAGCAACTCATCCACTCACTTCAACGAGAAATTATACAGTTCTCTGGTGGACCATATCATCTGTCCACTATTCCACTAAAA
The DNA here is from genome assembly GCA_033629205.1 of Lithocarpus polystachyus. Classification (NCBI taxonomy): domain Eukaryota; kingdom Viridiplantae; phylum Streptophyta; class Magnoliopsida; order Fagales; family Fagaceae; genus Lithocarpus; species Lithocarpus polystachyus. Next base: position 32,055,771 of record CM066168.1, on the reverse strand, counting down.
AACTCTCACTTGTTTAAAATTGTTGAGTCAGTGTTTTAAAAAAATTTTCAACTCAGCAATTTTAAACAGGTGTAAGTCTTTTAATGGAATGGTAGACCATGTCATTTGTCCACTGTGTAAATTTTATAATTTCTCCACTTCAACCCACCCAAATTCACCAAAGCCAACTCACCCATTACCAAACTCACCACCAACTCAACCTACTCACTCCAATGAGTTGGATTACTCACCCCAAACTTCAATTTAACTTGCCTACAATTACCACTCAACCTTCTCAACTTGACCACTTCTACCACTAGGTCCACCACTCAGTCTCCTCCCCTCACCCACCTATACATGGTCACCAAGAAAAGAACCACACCATTGTCTAATTACACATACTCAAACTCACTACTACTACCTTACAATCTTATCACTGAAACACAATCAAGAAAACCATTACACCACACCACAGCTGAACCTCCACCAGTGGTAGCTAAATCCACATCACTGCAAAACCCAATATCCCAAATGGAACCTCAAACCACCACCACACTGTTCCACAACCACAACACCTACCCGGCGGTGCCACCTGCACACAGCAGTAAGCCCCGCCCATTTCACCACTCAAAAAACTCCGAATTTATGATTAGAGAACAATGCACACATAAAGAAGAGAACCTTAATTCCTTTATAATGGGGAATAAAACTTTATTTGTATCAACTTTATTTGATTAGGATTGAAGCCAATTTATCAATAGAACATGTTTTTACCCCAATTACCATTTAATTCTTTACCAATAGCAATTGGTATTTTCCAAGTGCATATATTTATCATATGAACATCAAATGCCCAACTCGACCTCTAACAATCACTCAAAACCCAGATAAGAAACCAATTCCAATTATCAAATTCCACTCGCAACTTATAGACCACAGTTGATACATTGGCTTAAAAGTAAGAAAAAACAAGTGCAAATAGATATGCTTATTTTTTTAATAAAAAAATAAGCCGCAAGATGAAACTCATTTCTTGTGTTCAAATAGATATGCTTTTTTTTTTTTTTAATTAAAATAGATATATATTTTTGTAAGGATAAATTTAAAATGTCAACTGCCTTGGCAGGCGAAAGTTGCAAATAGAAATTTTTTTCTTTTTCTTTTTTCGAGAAGAAGGGTTGCAAATAGAACTTGATCATAAAATAACTTAGAAAACTGCAAATGAAAATTAGGAGGCAAGAAACTTGCCATTCAATTTAGTATAATTTCTGTGTGGACTGTGAATGTCTTCTGGTAATAAATCATTGATCCGATTTAAAAACCTTCTTGTCTTCTCATAAACATTTTTCACTCTCAAGAAAGGGGTTATATAGAGTGGGGAACGAAGATGATTGTTGGGTGGAAAACAAGGACACTTACGATGGCTACAAAATAATAACATTGCGACACTGCATTATTCAGTCAAGGCTAAAGGGGTATTTATACATCAACAAGTGGACAAAAAAAAAATACCTTAAATAAAAAATTGAACCAATGGCATGCCTTATAAGGCAATTATGGAAACAAATAATAGTAAATTTGGGATGGTTAATAAGAATATACAATGTACAAATGTACAATTGTACATTGACAATTACTATTTAACCAACTTAAGAAGGGTGACATTTCATTTTGTTTTGGCAAATATCATATTCACATCCTTAATCATCATTTGTCATTATCATGAAAAATTAATTTTATTCCAAAAAATGTGTTTTGTATGGCAATTTTTCCAGCCTTGGACAGAGAATAAATGTTTAACATGCCAAAATCACATTAAAAATTAGGGTAACCAGATTTGATTTTAATTCAATTTATAATCCCAGTCCTACCTACCAAGCAAAGTTATGTGCTTGCTTTTGTTTCCAGATAAAGACTAAAGTATCAGTTTCCTTGCCTTATTTTTCTTGATTAAAAAAAAAATGACACTTGGCCACGTGCAATTGGATACAATATCCACCTTTCTTTTCTGGCAGCCTTTAGTCGCAAAATTTTGGAGTTGATAATGGATCCTCAACAATTTAGTTAGGGTTTGCCGCATGTATTTTTTTGCCGCATGTATTTTTTTCCTTCCATTCTATTCTTATCTAAAATCTTACTTTTATAAATTTGATTTTTGGTCTTTTTCTACCTTTTCAATATTACCTACCCAAAAAAAAAAAATTATAAATAAGTAGTTGGATTTAAATTGTGCAATGGCAGTCAAGAGTTTTATACCTTAGTAGCATGACATGATCTCTTTTATAAGGAGAACTGAGTTCGAATCCCCTTGTTTTCAAGAGTTTTATACCTTGGTAGCATGACATGATCTCTTTTATAAGGAGAACTGAGTTCGAATCCCCTTGTTTTCACTTGTTGTAATAACTATCAACAATAAAAGAGAAAAAAGAAAATAAATAAATAGAGCAATGGTTTATGAGCCAATCATATTGCTTTCATAACGCAAAATTGCTTCAGTTTTGTGATTCAAAAGCTAGTGGCAGTCCTATTTTCTGTAAACTTGGGATCTCATTCTCTTGTAAAGTCTCATTTGCCACATCACAGTACCCAAGTAGTAGAATATAGAGGTCTAATAAGCTTACACTCAGTATTACCTAATAGATGTCTTGTAAACAAGATACAAATATTTAAAATCTAAAGTATTCTACACATTTGTTAACGGTGCAATATAAAGAGTATCAAATTTTTAAGGTTACATTCTTTAACTTTGTCCAAAATTTAATTGAGTCTTGTATTTTTTTTTTTTTTAGTCCTCTAAGTTTCTTTCTTGTCAATTCAACCCTGCCATACACTCCATTAAATGGGTTGCCAACTTGCCATTAAGTACCCCAAAACAATGTTGTTTTAGTATTTTTAAAATTAATAAATTTGAAAAGTCCAAAAAATAACTTAAAAAATTTCCCAAAATATATTGAAAGAATTAGAATTAGAATTTTATTTTTTAAATTAAGGAAAGAAAGAGACAAGAAAATACCAGAAAACAATTTTTTATTATGACTCTTACCCACATTTTTAAAGATCTTTTCCTATAGCATTTGATTTTAGGGATTAGAGCAGGGCTAACCCTCATGGTTCACTATTGCTTGAGAAAGAACAAAAATGCAGAGTTTAATGACTAGGTGGCTAAGATGGCAAAGAGTTAGTTGTAGTCATGGTAGGTACTAGATTTAAATCTTACTATAAAAAATAAATAAATAAACAAGAGGGTACATATGTAGGGGTGCGTTTGTGTTTGTGTGCATGCGTGCGCGTGTGCGTGTGAAGATCAACATCATCATCATGAACAACAACAAAATTCAAATTCAAATTCAAATGCTATAGTGATGACGACAAATGGTTCTAACAATATAAGAGCAACAAAAGTGGCACCTAAAGCAGACAAATGATTAAGCTTACCAAAAAAAAGAATCCCCCACTCGGACAGAATTTTGGCATCTGTGAGATCTCTAAACAAGAGAAACTGATTGAGTACAATCCCCCCAAAGAAGAATCCAAGTATCTGCAAATGATTGGCACTAAAAATTGTCAATAGAAAAATGAAATTTTGAACTGATGAACTATGCACCTGTCTACTTCTACCACACTCGATTAAAACCTTAAGTTTTTTCAATTAGCATAGCTTTGTGGTAGGAAGTATGCATGCACATTTAGACAAGCTAATGGTTTTGTATTTTATATTAATGGATTTAAATATCAGTGCAATATTGACTGACTAAGTAAAATAATTAGAATACAATCACAGAATTATAAGATTTTCAACACAATAATTAGCACAAAAATAGCTACTATTGTAAATTAAATCATGTTAGATATCATGCTGATCATTTCAAATAAAATCATTAACAAAAAGAAATAAAATTCAATCATAAAGTTTTTTTTGGTATGAGCAACATGCAAAAAAAGAAAGTGTCATTAATGAACAAAAAAACACTCATCACTATTAGCAAGATTTTGTGAAAATCTGTAGATTCAAGTTTAGAGATATGAGGTGGATTGACAAATACATCCCTCCTCCTTCTCCTCCTCCTTTAAAGGGGAACAAAATAGAGTACAAAATGAAGATTTTATTGGAGATGACAAAACCCTACCTAGGAGATCAGGGTTGACAGACTAATGATCTTTCAACAACTGTTTGTATCAATGAACATCAATATATGATCAAAATGACTGGAATATCAGTTAATAAAAATTGTTTGGCTTGAAGTTTATGATCCCTGAAAAATTAAATATCCCCTTTATTTTGCAACTCACAAAGAACAGAGTCCTGCAAATTTTTTTTTCAGTCCATTCTTCTTTCACATTTCAGAGCTACATGATAAACTTGTAAAAATGTAAAATGTGATTAATTCATGTATCCATTATATATTCAAAGTGCCTATTGAACAAAAAAATGATAAAATATTAAGAGTTTGAAGATGGGAAGCATGGAAGAATACGTTTATTTAATACTATGAATGACTTATAATAAGAGAAAGTTAACCATTTGATTAAGTTAATTCAGAATTACTTTTTTTTGATAAGTAAGTTAATTCAGAATTACAATATAACAGTCTCCACATGAAAAACCAAATTTAGACCCCTACGTGATTAACACTGCAGAATTATCAGATATAAAGGAAAAACACATTGGTTAAACCAACCCACACATTATATTCTCCCACAGTTATGATAAACCAAATCAGTTAAAGCACTAAAGAATAACGAAGTAGAAAACCAAAGGAGAACCTCTTCAATGGAAAACTACTCCGAGGACACAAACAAAGCCATAGAAAATTCACCATTAAAGGAACAATTACAAATAGTCACAACTCAAAACTTTTGTACCCTAGACCCTCTATGCAGCCTCAGCAAATGCTCCACTTGCTTTCCTACAGCAGTATACCTCTGGAATCCTTCTATAGTGATTTCCCCCACAAATTCCTCGTTTGCATAAATCAAAGCCTCTGGCACTCCAAGGAAACTCCCTGAAAGTTTGGAACAGTGAACTTCACTGGAAAGCTAGCTATGTGGTTTCAATCTTTCAAACACTTTTTCGAATCAAAAGATGATTGGGCAAATAAAACATATTTTTCTATGAAGGACAAGGCATGGATTCTTGATGATCTTGATTACAACATGGGGATGCAAAAGCAAGGGAAAAGATCCTGAACAAAATAAATCAAAAGAAAGAGGACATATCTTTTTTGGCTCAAGTGGGCTCTCTTTGTGGTTCAAAGAAGCAAGAACAAATGGCTGAATGCCTACTAGACTTATTGGCTGGGCAAGTCGTGCGTGTAAGATTGTGCGTGGTTTGCTCACCACGCTGAAGAAAATATGTAGCAATATCTGACAAGCTCGCTTGAGCGGCCTTATATTCTCGCTTGAGTGGGCTTATGCTCTCACTCGAGCAAGATTCTTCATACAGCACATCACAAGCAGTTTCAGGACTCAGTCAAAATTTGACAAAGGATTACAACCTTTACTTACATTTCATTATTGACAGATATTTGCCAATCTAAATCTAACACCACTAAATAAACCCTCGCTAATTGTATACAACAAAAGTTTCTTCTATATAAGAAAATTCCGAATTCTAACAGAGTGGTTCATTTCAAAGATCAATGACATTTCTGAATAGATCTAGATTAAAAAGCATGGCAAATAAACTTCAAAGTTTTTCAGTTGGGTTTTGATAGTGTTATTTAAGATTTTTATTTCCTTCAAACGTTTTTAAAATTGTCAAAAAAAAAAAATTACGACCACAATATCAGCCAACCAAAACAAAAGCTAATTCGTAAAGCAAGTGATTTCCAAGCTATAAAAAGCTGAGTTCCATATTCCACACCTTGACAAAAAAAAATATCAATCTCTCCAAACAGAACCGCGGACATAAACCCCCATTAGGACAAAATTTTGACATCTGTAAACAAGCCAAACAAACTGATTGGGTTTGGGTATAAACAATCCCACAAAGCCAAAGAAGAAACCAAGTATCTAAACTTAACATGAAGAGCTAAAAATGCTCCATCACAACAGAAAACACAATCAATAATATTATATATAAAAAATAAAAATCAAAATCAAATATTGGGAAACCTTGGACTTGGATTGAATGGCTCCTCCACATAGAGTACCAAATTGACATCTGAAACCACCATTGCCCGTTGCTATTACCAAATTGGCATACTTTCTAATAATTTTGAAACCCATCATCCCCCATTCCCGCCAACACCAACCCTACATTCTGTTTTCGCAACACTCTCTCTCTCTCTCGCTCTCTTCTCTGGTGTATTGTAATTGAAATAAAAATATATAAAATTAATGTTTGTATTAAAAAAAAAAAGTGGCACGTATGAGAAATAATTGTAAAAGTGAGGGTAAAATGGGGAGTAAGAAAAAAAAATGTTGTGGTTCGAAATACCGATTTCAAGGATTGGATTTTTTGAATTATAAAACCTTTATACTCAGACTTATTAGAGAAAGTCTTATTACTATTACAATTTCTTGAATTGCTTTCCATTCTCCTTTACAACAAGAAAACACCTCTCTCATAAGAAAATAGAAGAATAAAAAAAAGGTTTTCACATATGAGAAATAAATACAAACTGATTTAAAAATCCCTCTGTTTTGTTCACTCCGACTCAGAGTCGGATAGACTTGCATTCAATATTAACAAATGATATACATTCAAACGTAACAAATTAAAATTGTAAAATTATCATATTTCATTACTTCATGAACTAAGTACAAAGAATTCAAAAATCATATACAAAAAGGATCATCATCAACATGTAGGATCATCAATGACGGTGATGGAACTTGGATTTCTTGGAAGGATTAATCTCTGGCTCAGGCTTAGGGATGTCTCTCAAATCCACCAATTGAATCTTTCTTTTGGCCTTTTGAACTTGTTGGTATCCAAGTTGTAACTTTCTTTTTGATGCCTCAAGTTTCAACTCCAATGACTTCCTCTTCTCCTCTTCCTCCTTTTGCGCTTTCCTTTTCCGCCATGCAGCCAAATTAATCTTGACCACAATCCTCTCTCTCTTTTCACCATTCTCGGCAATGTTACTGGCAGCAGAAGACAACGTTGAGATCGCTTCCTTGTCGTTGCCGGCACTGTTACTGGCAGCAGAAGACAATGTTGAGATCGCTTCCTTCTCGTCGCCGGCACTGTTACTGGCAGCAGAAGACAGCGTTGAGATCGCTTCCTTCTTGTCGCCATCATCTTGCTGCTTTGAAGGAAACCCAGAAGCAGAAGCAGAAGAGAGAGTCCTCTTCAAACCCATACGAGGGTTAGCATCTAAACCCATAGCCACACGAGTTCTTGCATCTAAACCCAAAAGCATAGCCATAGCCATGACTACTGAAATCTTCAAGAGAGAGAGTATTTTTGCGTACTGAAATCTTCAAGAGAAAGTATTTTTGCGTTTAGTTTTTTCTTGCCTAAAGTAGGATATATATATATATATACATCACTCTCCGACTCACACACGGAGACGGAGAGACTCTCACTCTCTGTTTTGTGATCACCGACTCAGAGAAATACTTTCATCCCACGCAACCCCAACTAGCCGTTACCTATTTCAATTTCTTTATTTAGTTTTTATTCTCCTTTCCAACTCTCCAACTACGAGAACTGAATTTAATTTCATTCAAGCATAGAAAAGGATTTCTTCTATACCCAGTAAAACTCTAGTAAAATTAAACTCCTTCAATAATTTACACGGCCTAAGGCATCTATGACATTGTCACGTATATTAATGCCAAACTGCCACCCTATCCTCCACCATAAAAAGATAAATTGAACAATTGATTTCATAATAGGAATGAAAAGGCCTTGAAATATTATGCATTACAAAAATTAATAAAAGTTTTACACTTTTTGAATAACATGATAGTAACGTACGGTGTACCTGCTTGCTGCAAGGGCAATACAGATTTGAATGAATCGACCAAAAAGAATAACAGAGAGAAATTTCCAATTGAATAATCATCTTGAAATATTCCCATCTCTCAAATTGTTGGAGAGCTGCACATGGGCCCTGGGATCTTTCTTCTTCTTTTTCTTGAAATGTTTAGAGGCAGCTTTCAACGCCTTAGTCCAAGCCTGTAATGAACAGTGTGAAATAAATTGCACTCAATAGAGACAAAGTTTTCCTACAATTTTTTTCTCTCAAAAGGGTTTATTAATTTCAGGTTAATTATCTCAAATTTTCAGATTAAAAAATATAGAAATAAAGAAAATAAAATAATAGAAATTCTCTAGAAAGAAATAGGAATAGAAATACCTTTGTGGTGTGTGGGAAACAAGTAAAAGTGGGCTTTAGAGGAGTTGGGGAGAACTCAGATGCCTTGGTTTTGTTCTTGTGCATGTGCTTCATCTTCAAAACATTAAGATTAAGATTGACGTTGAGCTTCTTCTTGGTTTCGTTGCTCAACACCATAGCACCACCACCAAATGAGATCTTTCTATTTGTGGGTGTCATGAAATCCAAATCTTCAAAATCAGAATCCAAGTCCATGGCACTGTAAGCCCGAGGGACCAAAGGGGACCATATTGAGCTCTGCGTGTAGTCGAAGTCGAAAGCCGATGACTTGTCAGGGAATTTGCAGAGAAGCTCTTTTGACATCAATGGCTCTAAGTAGTACACCACTTTTGTAGTGCCCATAACAAGCCTCTCTGTCTCTTCTTCTTCTACTCTGGACATAGCCATATCTAAGAGAGATCTTGTTCTGAATCTTCTATATAAGATACTCTCTACATAAACTGTTGTGATCTTTTTTGCCTTTTTTTTTTTTTTTTTTTTTTTTTTTTGGCTTTCTGTTTCCTTTGTGGGATTTGGACCGTTTGGGACTTGTGTTTAAAGCAAACGTGGGGAAGAAAGAACAAAAGGAAGTTTTGGAAAGTTACCGTTACATTTTCAATTTTAAATGTGATGTGCCTGCTTTGTCCCTTGTTTCTTAACTTTTTTTTTTTTTATCGATTTTGCCCTACATTTTTGCTTTTTTTTCATTTAGGTCCATGGAGTGAGTGATATAGGTGTCATGTCACGTGTGCCATACCCACAATAGTTTAGAACAGTGAAAAATCTAACAAAAAGTGACTATAAATAAAATAAAAAATAAAACATCTACAATGATTCCTGTGAATTTATATTAAATAATAATTATTTGAAATGATAAAGTTTAATTACAAAATAATAATTATTTCTGTTCCATTTTCAATTTTAAATGTGATGTGCCTTGCTTTGTCCCTTGTTTCTTAACCTTTCTCTCGATTTTGCCCTACATTTTTGCTTTTTTCTCATTTAGGTCCATGGAGTGAGTCATATAGGTGTCATGTCACGTGTGCCATACCCACAATAGTTTAGAACAGTGAAAAATCTAACAAAAAGTGACTACAAATAAAATAAAAAATAAAGCATTTACAACGATTTCTGTAAATTTATATTAAATAATAATTATTTGAAATGATAAAGTATAGTTATAAAATTAATTATAGTCTAAGATTAAAATTTTACTCAATATTTTTTTATTGAATGTGAATTTTAATAAATTCACAATTGGATCACATATTCTTCATATATTCTTCATTCTTACAAAATTTTTAGAAAATTAAATATCAATAGCTATGTCATCAATAAATTGTTTAAATTGCAAGTTTTTGTAATTTAAAATTATGCATAAAATATGAGCTTATAGATTATATAATAAATAATATCCAATTGATACAAAATTTGACATGTGTATTAAAAGCGTAAAGAACGTACAATTCAACAGTTAAATTTTCAAAATATGTAATAATATTTATTTTATTGAGTAAGGTTGTAGTCTTAGGTAGTTAGGCTACAACTAATTTTGTGGTTAAATTTTGTCCTACTTGAAATATGTGATGAAATCATGAAAGTGTTTGTTTCTTTATATATTAAATAGTACTAAAAAAAAAATACTAGTACTCAAAGTAAAGATTTTTTTTTAGAAGAACTAAAAGTGGAGATTGATCAAGAAAGCTACCTACAGCTTGGAGGCTAGATCAAGTATCTAGATATTCAGATCCTATTTGTCTTATTTTCTTTGGATTTGAATATTGTGTGACTTAACAATCTAGAGCCCTAATTTGGAATTTGGATGAATGGTGAGTCCATGCTTAATGGCTTAGAACATAGTAGACCTACTACCAAGAAGATCGTGCCTCAATGACCATTGCTAGCCATGGAGGTCGACTAAGTAAGCCTCTTTTACCGTATGGTTGTAGTAATCGCATTTTGTATTTATTATTTCATTAACCATCAATCTTATTCAATGCTACATGACGTGTGATTAGTTCTCCAACCCACAATGCAGAAAGGCCGATAGAGGATGTTGCCCTCCACTCACTCCTATTTGGACTATCTAAGAGGCATATGGTGGCTAACTTGAGCCTCATATTCAAGGGATAGTAAAATTCCAATTTTACCTCAACAGAGGTCTTACAAATATCCAAACACAATTTTAGGTAAATATATGAAATCATAAGCTTATAGTCAAAGTTTCATTAATTTGTTAAAATTTAAGATTTTTTAAAATGACATCAGGCCTAACCAATAATAATAAGAAGGCCATGTGACCACATGACTTGATATATTAATAAGACCATTGATCACATGACCTGATATATCAAAAAGGCGACTTGATTTGATAAATTTGAAAAGTTAAATCAGTTTCTTTAATTTATTTACATCATTCACACTAAACAACAAAAGCTTGAAAAGTTGAATTCAACATTTAGTTTCCTTCTCATTTATTTGATAGCATTCACATCAAGTAGAAAAAACAATAAAGTTTTATAATAATAAAAATAAAATAAAAAACTTAATAAAAAGAAGACAGAGAAACATAGATGAGATATCGGTTCAGTACTGATCTACCAGCTAGAATGGCCTATTTTCACCAGTAAATCTGATATATAGAATGGTACTATTTGAATGTGTTTTTGTATTGGTGGATTGACTAGTAGGATAATTACTAATTGTATTGGATGATTTCAATACTTTTATTAACTTCCTTGATCAGACCTTCGTGGCCAAATATAATTTATGAGTTTGATCTATGTTATTTGTTTGTTTATGGGTTCGGTAATTGCAAATGGCAATGGCGTTGTCTTTTTGGCCAACGACTCTCTTTTTAAGAATCCTTTGGTGGTTTCAGGTGACAGTATGAATGGTAGTTTGTGTGATGACAGTGTCTGTGTCTTTTTGGCTGAAATGAGTAGAGAAAAGAGAGAAAAATTATTATTAGAATTTAGTAGAGATAAAGATTAAAGCTAATTTAGGAGTTTATTTGTTAATATATCAAAAGTGGAGTTTTCTATGTTAATTTAGTTAAAATTGTTTGAATGCTTTAAACCAACAAATATGTAATAAATTATAAATCCCTTAATCACTTCCTCCTCTTGTACCTTAATTTTCCAAACTATTAAAGCCTCAATTCCTCTCTCCCATCCCTACTATTCCCTTTTCCTACCCTTAATACATTGTTGGAGTATTTGGCTATCATTTTAGTAAGTCTCACTAACAAAGAGGTGAGTATCAAGCTCAAAATCTTATTAGAAGTAGAACAAAATAAGAGGTTTAAGATAATGAGGAAGGTTACTTCAAATAAATAGATAAATAAAAATAAAGTAAAGGTGATCACACAAAAATATTGAAACCTCACAGCAAAAACGAAGGTCTCAACCTTGGGTGGAAATTTATGCCTTCACCTTTGTCATCTCAACAAAGAAACAACTATCATTGCCATTGTCTTCATCTTCATCTTCTCTCATGAGCTCATCTACAACTTGATTCCAGCAATCATGGTGGGGAAAAATCAACAATTGAAACTAAGCTTGAACAACTTGATTAAGGCACTCGTGAGCTCCTCTCCCTCTAAACCGTATGCTTTGATTTTACCTCCACTCTATCAAAAACCTTCTCAAGTTCATCTCCCCTAAATCAACCTTCTTGGCATAATTTTTTTAAGAAATTCAAATTTGTAAGTTGGTTTCAAAGCAATATTAAGGGTAAATTATATACTTGATCCATAAAATTTTGTAAGTTGATTTTGGTCCTTTAAATCTAAAAAAGGTTGGATTTGGTCTCTGAAATTTCAAAAAGAGATCAATTTCTTCCCTCCATAAATGGGGTTTCATTCAACTTTGTTTATTAATTAAGTGGTTGGTTCAATTTGGTTCCTAAAAAACGAGGTGCACCTTAACACATTGCGGGTAATGTAAACTGAATAATTGATTAAGGGACCAAACTTTCCCTTTCGAAATTTTAAAGACTAAAGTTGAACTTAAAAAATTTGCGGTACTAAGGGTGTGTTTAGATACCGCTTATTTGCTAAAAACACTGTAGCAAAATAATTTTTAAATGTGTAAATAGTGCTGTAGGACCCAAATTTACTTAGAAATCTGTATTTTGCTGAGTTTGGTGGTACGTAAACATTACCCATGAGACCTACTAAAAAAGCACAAAACGCACGGATTGAGCAAAACACCCAATCCAAATGCACGCTAAAATCAAGCATAAAAAAATTTTAGGCATGTAAAGTATAATTTATTCTAATAATAACATAAAAAAATTAGAATGTGAAAGAATTATTAGGCCTCTTTAACATGCAAAAAAATTTTCATTCTATATATGGGGGTTAGGAAATTTTCTCAAAAATATTGATCAAACCTTATTTTGCAATTGGCCACACACACTAGTCTGTCAGCGACGCGTACTTGATATTATTATGTACAGATTCACTTTGAATATTATACACCCTGATTGTGCAAGCATTGGTTTTAGAAGAGCTTCATTAAAACTTTACCAAGAATAGTTTGCTGAATATTGTTGGAATAGCTTCATTAAAACTCCGCAATAAAAAGTTTGAATAAATATTGTTGTCTGCCAATTAGAAATCTTAGTGGACCCGAGAACTAAAGCACACAATTGCACTCATAGTCATAGGCCTGTTTAACCCCCACTCATAGGCCTGTTTAAAAACCCATTAAATTGAACTTTATTAGAGCATCCGCAGTTGGGCTTTCAAATGCCATATTTAAGTATCAAATAGCATTAAGGCATTAAAAGTGAGCTCCAGCCGAACTTGTGAAATTGTAAAATTGTAAAAAAATTTACAATTGTGCTACAGTACCATCTTAAATGTAAGATGGTACTGTAGCTCAATGTTAAAAATAAATATTGTTTTTTAATCACTCTCTCTCAGCACTCTCTCTTCACTCTCTCCCTCTCTCTGACTGTGTACTCAATCCCTCTCTCGTTCAAGACTTACCACCAGAACTGCTTGGGCCGTTTTGCATGGAGTTCATCGTGGGGTGTGTGGGTTGTGGCTAGTTGTGCATGGAGATCGGTGTGATGAGGTGGGTTTTGATTTTGGGTGGGTTCAGATGGGGTTTTGATCAGCGGAAAGAGATTGGGTGGGTTCCAATGGAGCTTTGATCGGCATGGGTTCTGTGGAGATCGGAGTTTTGGTCGGCGTATATGGAGATTGGGTTTTGATTGTGTGGGTTTTGTTCCAATGGGGTTTTGATAGAGTGGATTTTTTCGGTGGGCGTGCGGCGTGGTGGTGGTGATTGGTGGTTTGTTTGGGTTCGGCGGCAGTGGATGCAGCGGCATGGGTTGCTTTTTTTTTTTTTTTTTTTTTGTGGTGTTGATGGTCGGAAAGGGTAGTGTTGATGTCTGGGTTTTTTTTTTTTTCTTTTTTTTTTTGGTGTTGACGGTGGATTAGGGGTTGGTGGTGGTGTCAGGTGTGTGTAGTGCAGCGGTGGTGGTGATTGTGGTTCTTGATCAGAAAGAAAGAGTGAAAGAATAAATAATGTGATGTATTGTAAATGGTTTTAATTGTGAGATATATTATTTTATTGTGTAAAAATATTATTTTAATGAGTAAAATAAGAAAATAAAAATTGGGATGTTGGAAGTATTGTAAAATTGTATTGTATAATTGATAAAGTGGTTTTTTGAGACGGTAAAATATGATGGGATAGAATTTTCAGTTGGAGATGCCTTAGGCCTGTTCAGGTACTTTTGTAATACATGATGTGGGCTTCTATTATATGCCTGGTTTATTTTTGAAATACATGATGTGGGTTTCTATTCATCTATAATTGACGCGGCTCTATTATATGCCCGATTTATATTCTCTTTCTTTCTTTCTCGAGCTCTATTTTTTATTTCAGATTTGAGTGGCATTATTAGTTTTAGAGTAGGAATTATTGAGTTTTCTGTAATGGGTTTTTCTTCATTGTCTTTTTTTTCCCCAGCTTCTTGAGATTAAATCAGAAACAATCATGGCAAGTTTCTCTGTTTGTGTTGTGACTCTATGTATGTTCTATATTACCCTTTGTGTGATACAACCGTGAGGTTACTGATATTATGTGTGTTGGGGATTTTACCAAATTAAGGAGTAATTATGAAAGAACAAACGAACACATCAAGTAAATAAAAATTAGCGATTGACTTAAAGGGACAATTGAATGTTATCCTTAGGCAATATTTGTCCCCACACGCAAGTTGCTAAAGAGTTTATACAAATTTGTCCTCGGGATACAACCAAGTTTATTGGGTTCTACAAATAGCAATTTTGGAGAATACCCACAGAATTTCAAGTGTTTCTTTGTAACTTATTATTTTGGGGAGATAGTCGTATTTTCAAGTGAACATTAACCTCTATTTATACTAGGGTTATAACCCTTCAAAAGTTATGTATGGAGAGTTACGATACCTCAGAAAACCGTTTACAAGATTTAAAACATTTCCCAACTTTCAGAATGGTTATCACAATTCTGCAAAAAATTCTGCAAAAAACTGTTTTCACAAGGCTCAATCAATCAAGAGGAATCGAGCATCAATCGAAGGCTCTTTTCAATCGATTGAATAGGAATCAAGCATCAATCGAGCCAGGCAGAAACTTTAGATCAATTTTCTTGATTTATTCGATCGATCAAACAAAAGTTTCGACCGATCGAATATCCTGAAACTTGAATTTTCACAAAGAAAATTCCAAATCTCGAAATACAATTGTGGGGACTAGGTTTGAGTTCTTGGCCCAATATAATGTATGGACTCAAGCCCAATAATCCCGAACAATAAATTTGTAGAGAAGTGGGTTGAAAAGATGGGCCGTAGTGAGTTGAGCGATGGACCAGTATTGGTATAGCAGTAAAGAGAGGAAAACTACAGACGTTTCCTTAAGAAAAGTGTCCTCAGCAAAATCCGAGGAGATTGACTCTTTCTCTCTTGAATTTCCAGACTTATTACAAATCTTACTTTCAGTTTTTCTTCCTCCCACTTTACTCAGGGGTTCCTTACATTATATACCCTCGTTTAAATGATCCTGAGCCTCCACTTGTTGGCCATCCAAATCACTACTTAAGTACCTGTCCCATCAGACACCCCTCTTGGCTCCCTATGAGTTGAAGTGGCCAAGGCAACACTGTTCAGGGGTCTTCTCCACGTAAATGCAGCCAGAAAAGTAGCTGCTGCATATTAAATGTGGAGGTAGCCTTCTCTTAGGTATCTCCTAGTTCTCATTTGTTGCTGTGCTTCCAGTGTGCGTATCTACTGCCAAAGCTTTCTAAAGATTCTCTTAGGCTAATAGGATCCGGATATGGCCCATGCTCAAGTTGTCCGAGGAGGCACTTCTCCTCGGATAGGCCCAAGGCCCAACACCATATTTGGGTTCTGGCCCCCACAACAATATTATTCATTTTACAAATGAATACTCTCCAACCTTATATCATTATTATAACCTATCCTTGTATATACCTTTATATACAACAATGTGTGTAGGGTCCATATTTTTAGGTTGACAAACTGTGATTAAATATAATCCATTTATAGTGTTATTGGTGAGTCTTGAGTATGTTAAAGGTGTGTTTTATAGTCCAAAACAAAGACCCAAGTTCTGATCAAGAAAGAATCAAGTTCAGAGCAAGAAAACAAAGTTTCTGTCACTTCGATTGTTGGCTCAACACTTGGCTTGACGGATCAAGATTTTTTATTGCAACCTCAACACTTAGTTCAATTGATCGAGATTGTAATATCAGCAAAAATCTGAAACGCGAAAAAGCCCATAACTTGCTCGTTTCCCAATTCATGATCCTTTTTTTGTGCTATTTAAAGGATATCATAAGCTATACCTAAAGAGGTTTTCAGAGAGAGAAATCATTGTTTGTGTAGCTAAGGTATGTATAACCAAGTTTCTGTCAATCTCATTATACTGGAAACTTTCAAAGTATATTTGAGATTCTATCTATTCAACCCGTGAGAGTTCAAGAGCACACAGAGAAAGATCAACACAGTGTTGTTGCTGCCATACTATTGATCTGTATGAAGCCATAGATCAATCCAATCTACAACAGTTGCTAGTCAAAACCTTTAAGTGGATTTCCTAGAGTCACAAATATAGAAGTTTATGTGAAATCAGTTAACCACAATTGCTGATCTAAAACCTTTGAGTGGAAATCTCAAAGTCACAAACAGGCAACAATCCAAAGCAGACGAGTTCGTGGATTCGGAGCTATATGTGATCAAGCCAGTAAGTACTACATGAGAGTAGCAATAGAATTAGGGTTAAGTCTATTGCATAAACTTTGATTCTATTTAATGGATATGTTTCCTTTAGGGTTAATTCTGTTGATTTAATTGATGTATGTGAAACTCTTTATGGGAAATTATCTAATTCTTTGAAAATTTCTAAGAAAATCCAAGAAGAGTAAAACATGGTTAAACTTGAAAAAGAGGCATTGAGTGTATGTTTGAATAAATCAAATTAATTGAATGTGATTTAAAAAAAAAAAAAAACATTATGCCTTTGAAGTTGAAAAGAACAAAAGCTTGGAACAAGAATTAGATTAGTCTTAAGCTAAACTAGAAAAATTATCTAGTACCAAACCTGTTGTTGTGACTGAGTCAGTTTTCAAACGCCTAAAGTCTAAATATGACAAAGTTTATATTTGAACTCCCTTTCACAAGTCTTGAAAAATTGCTTGGTCTACTTTTGAAAAATTTAAGGTTGTTAATTGACATGTGATAGAAAAATCAAAAAATGGCCTCCCATTGAAAAGGATTTTATTTTCCCCAAAAAAACACTTTGTTTTTCATGTTTTTCACCTACAAAGTTTAAGACTTTTGCTGTGTGGATGATAAAATATTTTATGAAGTGAGTATTTTTTGAATTGTCCCTAATTTAATTCTTTCAATTATTTAAGGGCATTTTTTTTCTACTTTTAGTTTTTCTTGATTATTCAAAAAAAAAATCCAAAAATATTGGAAATTTGCAGAAAGACAAAACTCTCACACTGATGGAAGCATGCACTGACGAAGCTCTTGCAATAATGGAAGGATGCGCAACGATGGAAAGATGCACCGACGAAGCTCTCGCATTGATGGAAGGATGCACTGACGAAGCTCTTGCAATGATGGAAGGATGTGCCGACAAAGCTCTCGCATTAATGGAAGGATGCACCGACAATGGCCACAAGACGAAGGTTGCGAGAAGGTTACACAGACAAAGCTTTCACACCAATGGTCGCGAGACAGAAGACAGTGAGAAGGGCGAGCTAACGGAACTCCCGTACTGATGGCCGTAAGACGCTGAAAAAGGAGCATAGTTCAGAGATAAAGCAGGAATCTCACTGCAGTATTGCCTTCAAGAGATGACAAATGGTACTTGAATTCGATATGTGGCTCTCTCAATGCTCTAGTGCCAATAGCTGCGAGGTGGAGACGACGGATACGCGAACAAGGCTACCCACCTATAGTTTATATAATAAATAATATCCAATTGACACAAAATTTGACATGTGTATTAAAAGTGTAAAGAATCTACAATTCAACAGTTAGATTTTCAAAATATGTAGTAATGTTTATTTTATTGAGTAAAGTTGTAGGATTAGGCAGTTAGGCTATAACTAATTTTGTGGTTAAATTTTGTCATACTTGAAATATGTGATGAAATCATGAAAGTGTTTGTTTCTTTATATATTAAATAGTACTAAAAAAAAATACTAGTACTCAAAGTACAGATTTTTTTTTTAGAAGAACTAAAAGTGGAGATTGATCAAGAAAGCTACTTACAGCTTGGAGGCTAGATCAAGTATCTAGATATTCAGATCCAAATTGTCTTATTTTCTTTGGATTTGAATATTGTGGGACTTAACAATCTAGACCCCTAATTTGGAATTTGGATGAATGGTGAGTCCATGCATAATGGCTTAGAACATAGTAGACCTACTACCAAGAAGATCGTGCCTCAATGACCACCCCTAGCCATGGAGGTTGACTAAGTAAGCCTCTTTTACAGTATGGTTGTAGTAATCGCATTTTGTATTTATTATTCATTCACCATCAATCTTATTCAATGCTACTTGACGTGTGATTAGTTCTCCAACCCACAATGCAGAAAGGCCGATAGAGGATGTTGTCCTCCACTCACTCCTATTTGGACTATCTAAGAGGCATAGGATGACTAACTTGAGCCTCATATTCAAGGGATAGTAAATTCCAATTTTACCTCAACAGAGGTCTTACAAATATCCAAACACAATTTTAGGTAAATATATGAAATCATAAGCTTATAGTCAAAGTTTCATTAATTTGTTAAAATTTAAGATTTTTTAAAATGACATCAGGCCTAACCAATAATAATAAGAAGGCCATATGACCACATGACTTGATATATTAATAAGACCATTGATCACATGACCTGATATATCAATAAGGCGACTTGATTTGATAAATTTGAAAAGTTAAATCAGTTTCTTTTAATTTATTTACATCATTCACACTAAACAACAAAAGCTTGAAAAGTTGAATTCAACATTTAGTTTCCTGCTCGTTTATTTGATAGCATTCACATCAAGTAAAAAAAATAATAAAGTTTTATAATAATAAAAATAAAATAAAAAACTTAATAAAAAGAAGACAGAGAAACATAGATGAGATATCGGTTCAGTACTGATCTACCAGCTAGAATGGCCTATTTTCACTAGTAAATCTGATGTATAGAATGGTACTATTTGAATGTGTTTTTGTATTGGTGGATTGACTAGTAGGACAATTACTAATTGTATTGGATGATTTCAATACTTTTATTAAATTCCTTGATCAGACCTTCGTGGCCGAATATAATTTATGAGTTTGATCTATGTTATTTGTTTGTTTATGGGTTCGGTAATTGCAAATGGCAATGGCGTTGTCTTTTTGGCCAACGACTCTCTTTTTAAGAATCATTTGGTGGTTTCAGGTGACAGTATGAATGGTAGTTTGTGTGATGACAGTGTCTGTGTCTTTTTGGCTGAAATGAGTAGAGAAAAGAGAGAGAAATTATTATTAGAATTTAGTAGAGATAAAGATTAAAGCTAATTTAGGAGTTTATTTGTTAATATATCAAAAGTGGAGTTTTCTATGTTAATTTAGTTAAAATTTTTTGAATGCTTTAAACCAACAAATATGTAATAAATTATAAATCCCTTAATCACTTCCTCCTCTTGTACCTTAATTTCCAAACTATTAAAGCCTCAATTCCTCTCTCCCATTCCTACTATTCCCTTTTCCTACCCTTAATAGAATGTTGGAGTATTCGGCTATCATTTTAGTAAGTCTCACTAACAAAGAGGTGAGTATCAAGCTCAAAATCTTATTAGAAGTAGAACAAAATAAGACGTTTAAGATAATGGGGAAGGTTACTTCAAATAAATAGATAAATAAAAATAAAGTAAAGGTGATCACACAAAAATATTAAAACCTCACAGCAAAAACGAAGGTCTCAACCTTGGGTGGAAATTTATGCCTTCACCTTTGTCATCTCAACAAAGAAACAACTATAATTGCTATTGTCTTCATCTTCATCTTCTCTCATGAGCTCATATACAACTTGATTCCAGCAATCATGGTGGGGAAAAATCAACAATTGAAACCAAGCTTGAACAACTTGATTATGGCAATCGTGAGCTCCTCTCCCTCTAAACCGTATGCTTTGATTTTACCTCCACTCTATCAAAAACCTTCTCAAGTTCATCTCCCCTAAATCAACCTTCTTGACATAATTTTTTTAAGAAATTCAAATTTGTATGTTGGTTTTAAAGCAATATTAAGGGTAAATTATATACTTGATCCATAAAATTTTGTAAGTTGATTTTGGTCCTTTAAATCTAAAAAAGGTTGGATTTGATCTCTGAACTTTCAAAAAGAGATCAATTTCTTCCCTCCATAAATGGGGTTTCATTCAACTTTGTTTATTAATTAAGTGGTTGGTTCAATTTGGTTCCTAAAAAACGAGGTGCGCCTTAACATATTGCGGGTAATGTAAACTGAATAATTGATAAAGGGACCAAACTTTCCCTTTCGAAATTTTAAAGACTAAAGTTGAACTTAAAAAATTTGCGGTACCAAGGGTGTGTTTAGATACCACTTATTTGTTAAAAACATTGTAGCAAAATAATTTTTAAAGGTGTAAATAGTGCTGTACGACCCAAATTTACTTAGAAATCTATGTTCTGCTGAGTTTGGTGGTACGTAAACAGTACCCATAAGACCTACTAAAAAAGCACAAAACGCACGGATTGAGCAAAACACCCAATCCAAATGCACGCTAAAATCAAGCATAAAAAAATTTTAGGCATGTAAAGTATAATTTATTCTAAAAATAACATAAAAAAATTAGAATGTGAAAGAATTATTAGGCCTCTTTAACATGCAAAAAAATTTTCATTCTATATATGGGGGTTAGGAAATTTTCTCAAAAATATTGATCAAACCTTATTTTGCAATTGGCCACACACACTAGGCTGTCAGCGACGCGTACTTGATATTATTATGTACAGATTCACTTTGAATATTATACACCCTGATTGTGCAAGCATTGGTTTTAGAAGAGCTTCATTAAAACTTTACCAAGAATAGTTTGCTGAATATTGTTGGAATAGCTTCATTAAAACTCCGCAATAAAAAGTTTGAATAAATATTGTTGTCTGCCAATTAGAAATCTTAGTGGACCCGAGAACTAAAGCATACAATTGCACTCATAGTCATAGGCCTTTTTAACCCCCACTCATAGGCCTGTTTAAAAACCCATTAAATTGAACTTTATTAGAGCATCCGCAGTTGGGCTTTCAAATGCCATATTTAAGCATCAAATAGCATTAAGGCATTAAAAGTGAGCTCCAGCCGGACTTGTGAAATTGTAAAATTGTAAAAAAATTTACAATTGTGCTACTGTACCATCTTAAATGTAAGATGGTACTGTTGCTCAATGTTAAAAATAAATTTTGTTTTTTAATCACTCTCTCTCAGCACTCTCTCTTCACTCTCTCTCTCTCTGATTGTGTACTCAGTCCCTCTCTCGTTCAAGACTTACCACCAGAACTGCTTGGGCCGTTTTGCATGGAGTTCATCGTGGGGTGTGTGGGTTGTGGCTAGTCGTGCATGGAGATCGGTGTGGCGAGGTGGGTTTTGATTTTGGGTGGGTTCAGATGGGGTTTTGATCGGCGGAAAGAGATCGGGTGGGTTCCAATGGAGCTTTGATCGGCATGTGTTCTGTGGAGATCGGAGTTTTGGTCGGCGTATATGGAGATTGGGTTTTGATTGCGTAGGTTTTGTTCCAATGGGGTTTTGATAGAGTGGATTTTTCCGGTGGGCATGTGGCGTGGTGGTGGTGATTGGTGGTTTGTTGGGGTTTGGCGGCAGTGGATGCAGCGGCGTGGGTTGCTTTTTTTTTTTTTTTTTTTTGTGTGGTGTTGATGGTCGGAGAGGGTGGTGTTGATGTCTGGGTTTTTTTTTTTTTTTTTTTTGGTGTTGACGGTAGATTAGGGGTTGGTGGTGGTGTCAGGTGTGTGTAGTGCAGCGGTGGTGGTGATTGTGGTTCTTGATCAGAAAGAAAGAGTGAAAGAATAAATAACGTGATGTATAGTAAATGGTTTTAATTGTGAGATATATTATTTTATTGTGTAAAAATATTATTTTAATGAGTAAAATAGGAAAAATAAAAGTTGGGATGTTCAGGTACTTTTGTAATACTCTTAGAATGATAGATAGCCTTAGGCCTATTCAAGTACTTTTGTAATACATGATGTGGGCTTCTATTATATGCCTGGTTTATTTTTGAAATACATGATGTGGGTTTCTATTCATCTATAATTGACGCGGCTCTATTATATGCCCGGTTTATGATCTTTTTCTTCCTTTCTCGAGCTCTTTTTTTTATTTCAGATTTAGGTGGCATTATTAGTTTTAGAGTAGGAATTATTGAGTATTCTGTAATGAGTTTTTCTTCATTGTTTTTTTTTTTCCCCAACTTCTTGAGATTAAATCAGAAACAATCATGGCATGTTTGTCTGTTTGTGTTGTGACTCCATGTATGTTCTATATTACCCTTTGTGTGATACAACCGTGAGGTTACTGATATTATGTGTGTTGGGGATTTTACCAAATTAAGGAGTAATTATGAAAGAACAAATGAACACATCAAGTAAATAAAAATTAGTGATTGACTTAGAGGCACAATTGAATGTTATCCTTAGGCAATATTTGTCCCTACACGCAAGTTGCTAAAGAGTTTCTACAAATTTGTCCTCGAGATACAACCAAGTTTATTGGGTTCTACAAATAGCAATTTTGGAGAATACCCACAGAATTTCTAGTGTTTCTTTGTAACTTATTATTTTGGAGAGATAGTCGTATTTTCAAGTGAATATTAACCTTTATTTATACTAGGGTTATAACCCTTCAAAAGGTACGTATGGAGAGTTATGATACCTCAGAAAACCATTTACAAGATTTAAAACCTTTCCCAACGTTCAGAATGGTTATCACAATTCTGCAAAAAACTATTTTCACGAGGCTCGATCAATCAAGAGGAATCGAGCATCAATCGAAGGCTCTTTTCAATCAATCGAACAGGAATCAAGCATCAATCGAGTCAGGCAAAAACTTTAGATCAATTTTCTTGATTAATTCGATCGATCAAACAAAAGTTTCAACCGATCAAACATCCTGAAACTTGAATTTTCACAAAGAAAATTCCAGATCTCGAAATACAATTGTGGGGACTGGGTTTGAGTTCTTGGCCCAATATAATGTATGGACTCAAGCCCAATAATCCCGAACAATAAATTTGTAGAGAAGTGGGTTGAAAAGCTGGACCGTAGTAAGTTAAGTGATGAACCAGTATTGGTATAGCAGTAAAGAAAGGAAAACTACAGACGTTTCCTTAAGAAAAGTGTCCTCGGCAAAATCCGAGGAGATTGACTCTTTCTCTCTTGAATTTCCAGACTTATTACAAATCTTACTTTCAGTTTTTCTTCCTCCCACTTTACTCAGGGGTTCCTTACATTATATACCCCCCTTTGGATGATCCTGAGCCTCCACTTGTTAGTCATCCAAATCACTACTTGATCAGACACCCCTCCTGCCTCCCTATAAGTTGAAATAGCCAAGGCAACACTGTTCAGGGGTTTTCTCCACATAAATGCAGCTAGAAAAGTAGCTGCTGCGTATTAAATGCGGAGATAGTAGCCTTCTCTTAGGTATCTCCTAGTTCTCATTTGTTGCTGTGCTTCCAGTGTGCGTATCTGCTGCCAAAGCTTTCTAGAGATTCTCTTGGGCTGATGGGATCCGGATATGGCCCATGCCCAATTTATCCGAAGAGGCACTTCTCCTCGAATAGGCCCAAGGCCCAACACCATATTTGGGTTCTGACCACCACAACAATATTATTCATTTTACAAATGAATACTCTCCAATCTTATGTCATTATTATAACATATCCTTGTATATACCTTTATATACAACAATGTGTGTAGAGTCCATATTTTTAGGTTGACAAACTGTGATTAAATATAATCCATTTATAGTGTTTTTGGTGAGTCTTGAGTATGTTAAAGGTGTGTTTTATAGTCCAAAACAAAGACCCAAGTTCTGATCAAGAAAGATCAAGTTTAGAGCAAGAAAACAAAGTTTCTGTCACTTCGATTGTTGGCTTGACGGATCAAGATTTTTTATAGCAACCTCAACACTTAGTTCGATTGATCGAGATTGTAATATCAGCAAAAATCTGAAACGCGAAAAAGTTATTGCTTTATATATATATATATATATATATATATATATATAAAGCAATAACTTTTACGGGTGTAAACTCTAAAAGAACATAGATTAGTAAAATAATAATAATGTAGATGACAAAAAAAAAGTACCAAGCTTAAGATGCCAGACTTGAGACAAAGAGTAATTCGACACCATAGCATCTAAAACAACTAAATTAAACCATGAAAAAAGAATACCATAGGTACTATATGGTTGCATGGAGCCATGCTTGAGCTTTGAGCATGTTAGCAACAGCCAGCCACACCAACTACATTGTATGTCTAATACTGTTAGCAGTAGCAAAAGCAAAAGCCAAAAATAAAAGTCTTAAATATAGCTCTTTCAATTATCATGGCTCTTCATTCTTTTTCAGCTTGGGGTAAATTAAAGTTAAATAATTTAAATATTATACTGATGTGAAAAATTATGAAAATTTTAAAAGTTTCAGTTATATATATATATATATATATTTATATATATTAAACACTCAGGTTATTTTTAGACAAAAATATATAAAATAATTTACGCATATTTCTATTATACGACCATTAATTTGTGTGCTTTATAGTACTCGTAAAAAAAAATTATTTTAAAATAAAATCTTTAACTTGCAAGGCACGCCGTGTACACGCTGCAAACAATTGAAGAAACTGGAAACTGAAGCCTAAGGTGAAATATAAAGTCCTTTACCAATGTATAAAAGTCGGTAAAACCTACTTAGTTTCCTCTCTTACAATATCACGAAGGGCATTCCTTTTTTCTTTAGGTTTCCTTGTACGTGGGGTTTCTCTCTGTTTCTCTCTCAAAAAAGTATGGCTGAAAACAACGAAAGTAAGCGGCCATCTGGGCGGAAGAAGATCGAGATGAAGAGAATAGAGAAGCATTCGAGGCGAATAGTGACGTTCTCGAAGCGGCGCAAGGGTCTTTTCAAGAAAGCCGCCGAGCTTTCCGCCATGTGTGGTGCCCATGTCGCTGTCTTCGTTTTCTCTCCCAAAGACAGACTCTACACCTTCACTCACCCAACTGCTGACTCTGTTATCGACCGCTTCTTAAGCCAACACAACAACAACAACCCAGAGGGATCATCATCATCAGCTTGTGATCAGATTCTTCCGTCTGAGTGGGAAAGGTCCATAGACAACATGGAGTTGGAGGAGCTTGAGGGTTACATGGCCGCCATGTTAGAATTCAAGAAGGAGGCATACATGGAGCAGGTTGACGAGACCGATATCCGGACAATGGTTACTAGAGAGTTTTTCCCTTTGCGTCCGATAGAAAAGCCTGATGTTAATAACGATTATGAAAGATGATAAACTTGGAGTTTTGGTTATACTTTGATTTGTTGCTCCTGCTTTTCGCTTTCTTTCGTGGGTGAAGATAGAAGGAGGGGTTTCCTTAATTTTCTTTGTTCTTTTCTTTCTTTCTTTTTTCTTTGTCCTCTCGAATTGGTGAGGCAATAATGCAGTTGGGTTTGAGTTTTCTTTAACTTTCTTTGTTTTAATTTAATTTTTTATTTTTTGAACTATCATTTTTCATAGATGCTAAACAAGCATAGACAGCTGTAGTTGCTTAAATAATATGTGGTTCTGAAGTATTTCCTGTTTTGGAGAAATTGTACCTTCCTCTGATGGACCACATCACTTGTCTACCATTTTACTAAAAGACTACCACTTGTTTAATATTGTTGAGTCAATTTAGATTTCTGGTATGAGCCTTTTAGTGGAATGGTAGATCACGTCTATTATCCACCATATGAATCTTATAATTTCTATTGTTTTGGCTTTCTTTCATGGGTGAAGAACATGTAGAAGTAGGGTTTTGCATAATTTTTCCTTTATTTTTTCTTTTTTCTCTAGGATTAGTGATGCAATGCTTAGTAGGGTTTGAGTTATTATTATTATTATTATTATTATTATTATTATTATTATTATACTCTTGATGTTCTTTAATATTCTTTGTTTTGGTTTAATGACTGATAATTTTTCTTGAATTAGTGATGCAATGCTTAGCAAGGTTGACGGATAATTTTTCTTTAATATTCTTTGTTTTCTTTAATTTTTAGGCAATAGCCCTGAAATAGAATATATTATATTTCTTTGTCTAGTATTGCAAAAAATGTCTCAAAGAAAAAAGTATTGCAAAGAATAATAATAAAAATGAAAAATGCCTCTAACTTAGCGATATACCTCTTCGATCTATTGGTCATCAATAGAATGTTTTGTTATTAAGGCCCAAAAATTTAATGAATAAAAATTATTTTAAAAATATATTATGCTCTTTTTGAATGGTGTGCATTCTATTAATATGTTTTACTATATGTATGCAATAGTTTAAGAGTGTAAAATTTTTGAAAGATTTTCAATCTTTCAAAAATTTTACTTTTCATTTCTCTCTATCAAAATTAAAATTAGAATTAATAGTATTCTAACTCTAAACTCAACATCTGGTGTGTAAATTAAACCTGTGCATAGGGAATCAAGTTGAAACTTGGGCCTAAACCAGTTAGAGACTCTCAACCTCTCCATCTTCAACCCACTAGGCTGGGTTGTACTCCTTAGCCTGAACTACAATTCCATGTTAGGACATTGAGTCCACGATATATTAGACTTATTAATTTATAAAAATATTTGTATCATAAATCAAACATGTCTTAGTTCTAAAGCATTTATATTTGTATGCAAGATTGCAAGCACATGAATATGAAAAGATTTATAAATTGTAATTCTTATTTCGAATAGGATAAAAATTCATGCACTTTTTCTTGGTGATTAATTCTTGGCGCATGGCTTTGAGCATCCATCAACACAATCAGCTACTTTCTTTCCATCTGTCGGAAAAAAAGAAGATAAAAAAAATTAGTTTTTGTAGACTTCACTAACAGCTTAGCTCATAGAGAAAAGTATAATAATTTCTATCACACACAAGATGAAAAAAATTAAAGAGAAGTTAATAGTGTTTACCAGGGTTTCCTTTGGTGCTAATATTAGTGCATGAATAGGTTGCACAACCAAGCTCACAAAAGTATTGGGAGTTTACGCCAGTGGAGGCAGGTGTTATGCAATCTTTAATGCATTTAAAACCACATTGGAGGATATTTCTTGTTTGGATGAAACAAAGAATAAAGCAACCTGTATAGCAATCCTGGAAAGAAGCAGTGGATTGCCCTACAAGCATCCCCAAGAGTAAACAAAGCATCACAAGTGACCCAACTCTTCTTTTCTCCATCTTCCTTTTACTTTGTGAGAATGACAAACGTTGATACTAAAGTAGAGTGTGAGTGCCTCCTTCATCCAGCAAGGACTTAATATAGATTTCTGATAAGTTTTTACATGAATAATAAACGTTACAAATGGAAATTGAGTAATGAAATTTACAAAAGTAAATGCAAGAATCTACATAGATTTAATTGATGGATATGGTGCATCTCACTAAAAGGGATGTCCATTATGATGGAGATCTCCCATAATCTTTGCAAATTTGGGCACTAATTAATTAGCATTTCTTTTCTCTACAAAGATTTTCTATGGCCCCAATAAAATTTTCCAACATTTTCATAACGAAGTGAGCTACAACTTATCATATGTCAAAATAAAATAAGGTCACATTCTGGATCCACCACAACTCAAAATGACCTAGCTGATCAAACTAACGAGTGACCTGGTGCTTATAGTTTAGACCTATCCGAGTGTCAAATAGATATCCTTAATGTGTAATCCAATTAATCCAATTGGACCAAGTTGCTTCTTTGTTACCTATTCAAATTACATATTTAACGTGGGTTACAACTAGTTCAATTGGTAAAATATTTTGTCATCAAAATAGAAGATTAGAAGTTTTGAACTTGTCTACCCCAAAATCCAATTGATGTCTTGGCAATTGGCATAATAATAATAATAAATCATTATGGAGCAGGCATCATAAGTTGATATTCAATTATATCTATAAAAAAATATAATAAAAAAAAGGAAGATAATTACACTCTTCTCCCTTAATATTTAGGATAATAACAATCTACCCTAAACCTAAAGGGAAAAAATACTTCTCTACCTTGAGAGTTGAGATTTGGAGTAAACCACATCTCCCCTTCCCCGCTTCATCGATATTAGTAATAGAATATTTCAAATTTTTAGAAGATTCTCTTTAGCAAAGTTTAACCATAATCAGTAACCAAAAAAAAAAAAGTCGACTTTTAACATAGTATTCTCAGTTCTATTTGGTAGTAAACAAGTTGACTTTTATTTATTTATTTTTGAAAAAAGTTGACTTAAATTAAAATCTAAACTACAGGTCTGTTTGAGATTTGCTTATTTTGTTAAAAATAAAATCTTTTTACTAAAAATATTGTAGATAAAAATAAAAGTTAGTTGAAATAGTATAGTAGAACTCATGAATAGTATCAAAAAATGCAATAGAACCCAAAAATAGTACTCCCTCCATCTCAATTTGTTTGTCCTGTTCGAAAAGTCAAAATTTTTAATATAACATCATTTATTGTCTTGTCTGCCTTATAAAAATGTATAAGTTTACAAATCTACCCATAAATAAATTTATCAGCTTTTAAAAAAAAAAAAAGTTATTCTTAATGAGACAACTAAAAAGGTCTATCCCCTAATTAGATTGATTTTTTAAATATTTGTTAGTTTTCTTTTCAAATAGTTTTGAAAATAAAATAGGGGTATACTAGAAATATTAGTAAATTAATAACTTTTATTTTTAGAAACAGGACAATATTTTGGGATATCTCAAAATGGAATAGAGAACAAACAAACTAGAATTAAAAGAGTAGCAAAAATAAGCTGAATAGTAAAATAAGTTGGCAAAAATAATTTTTGCCAAACATAGGTGCTTACCATCTCAATATGCTAAGGTTTGGTTCCTTATTAATCTTACTTAGTAAAACTATAAGTCGATTTATATATATATATATATATATATAGTTTTTTTTTTTTTTTTTTTTTGAGAAACAATTAGTCGACTTAAATTGAAGACTGAGTTATGTATTCAACTGAGATTATTCAAGTTTTAATTGCCAAACATATATAGATACTTACTATCTAAGCTTACTTACATATTTATATAATTTTTAACATCTTTTTTCTTCAATTAGTTTGGTGTTTCATCTTTGGACGATGGAAAAATGCTACAGCCTGCAGGGAAGAGCACGAACTCCAGAAATACAACATTTTCCAGAATTCATTTGTGACTTTTACTATAATTGCAACTCTTGAATTCTATAAAATTATTTATTATACATTTAAGTCATACAAATTACAAATGCTTTAAATGATTTCAATTTCAAAGTTTTTTAATTCAATATAATGTTTTTTTCTATTTCAATTTGCATTGATTCTCTCAAAAAATAAAAAAAAAATAAAAACAATTTGCATTGTATTTCTAAAAGTATGCCTACTATATGGTTTAGGAATTCTATAGTTCCTACAGGAACTTCGCTTTATAGTCCTTAAAATCTTAACCATACTTTGTTTAATAAATGGTTCAAATTTTGCTACGTCCTCAATAGTGCTAGACAATAATGTTGGTTTCAAAATTGATAACAAGGACAAATATGAACCATTCTTATAACCATGGACCGTAAGGATTTTCAATCCTTAACTTTTTTTTTTACATCCTTTTTCTTCAATTATTTTGATTTATTTCCTTAATAAAGGGAAGCCAAATAGTTCTTATAACTCCCATAAAAAAAAAAAAATTGTTCTTATTACTCACCAAATATATCCTAGTTTCAACATTGGCTTCAAATGCCTAGAGTAGAGTTGTAACTCAATTGATATTTTTTTATGTTTCCAATAGAAATATTCAAAATTCAAATCTCCCACTCCTACCTATTATATTAAATTATCAAATAAATAAATAAAAATAAAAGCTTTGGCTTCAAACATATATGGTTCGCGAGTCCATTATAAATTTATATTAAAATATGTTAAAGAATTATTTTTATAAATCATGTATAATACTTAAGAATTAGTTATATTATATGCCATTAAAAAGGGGGAAATGTGAAAATTTATGTTTGATAATTCTGTATACGAATATATAGATTGTTTGAATATGCTCATGAATATTTTATTTTTTTTATTGTGTGTATCATTAAACTTACTTTTGTGCTTTTTTTGTTTTTGTTTCAACCTTTACTAAAGAAACTAACTATAAATTACCAAGACTCTTGTGTTTTAATGGCATTACTCGGAAGAAATTAGATTTAAATCCTCCTTCCCAACTGATTGTGAGCAGGAAAAAAAAGGATCCATATAAATTCTCTTTTTATTAATATTTAGTGCCTCACATATTTAACAAAAGATATTAATAAGCCTATAAAAAAAAATTGAAACTTAGAAATGAATAGATGTACCTCATTAAACTCATACCTCATTAAACTCATGACAATAAATTCATATTTTGTCATAAAAAAAAAACACTATATTTTTTTCTTAAATAGAAAAGGAAGAATAAAAATAACTAAACAAATAATTAAAAGTTTTGCTGAGGTAAAAAGCTAAATGAAGAATGTTTATATTTTCTTTTTAAGAATACGTCACATGACAAAACTTTAGACTATCGTAGCTTGAAATAAAACATGCGGAACAAAATTATTAGTTGGGAACTTGGAATAAGATATATATATATATATATATATATATATAAATTGGACACGTTTTATTTTGAAGGACCAAATTGAACCAACTACATATTTCAGAGACCAAAATTGAATCATAAATTTAAAAGATAAAATCAAAACAAATCCTACATTTAGGGGTCCAAAATTGAAATGACCCAATAAGGAAGGATAAAATTGTTCCACTTTTAAAATTTTTGGGACCAAATCCAAACCATTTACGGGCTCTACTTTGTAGGAAACAACAAATATTGTTTCATGCAATCCAATTTTAATTTTTTTTTTCTTTTGAGAAAGATGCAATTCAAATTTTAAATATGTAATTTGGAAAATTTTAATTTAAAACATTTTCATGCATGGCACAAGTTAACGAGTAGTAAATATAAAATTTGGAAGACCCAAAAATAAATGCCTATTAGGAATAGTCAATCACATTCTCACAACCATACTACGTCTTTATTGATTTTAATCTCTATTTTCTAATGTATCCTTTTACTTCCCCCTCCTACCCAATGAATGGTTTTTTTCTTCCCTCTTGGTATAAACCCTCTTTTTAAAATTAAAAAAAAATATATTCATTATCTAGAGTTTGTCCCGAACCCATATATAACTGACATAACCTTCTTTTTCTTCCCTTTCCCCCCAACCCCCTTTTCTTTGTAGTTTGTCCTAAAACCCATAGCCTCTTTCTTTCTTTATCTTGATCTTTGTAATTTCTCCCAAAATTCATAACTTCTTTTCTTTTCTTTATTAAGCTCACTTTCTTTAAGAAAATACAAAAAGTTCACTTATGAAAAATATAATATTAGTAGTATGTATTATATAATTAGTTGATCACTGGATTGTCATATTATCCATTAATATTATCTATTAATAACTGCTATCAAATTTACTACATTATATGTTAAAAAAAGACAAGGAAAAAAAAAAAGTCATTTACTTCAGTCTAAATCGCTTGTGCTTTGCACTAAGACTCCAAAAAGCCTGTGTGCGCATACTCATACGAAAATCTGTACCGCTGTCCCTGTGCCAGAAAAGAGAGATTGGGAATGCTTGGTGCCCAAAATTAGCATGACCCAGAAAATCTGACCATGAGTTTGTAATACATACTTTCACCCCTACATGGGGAGGGGGGAAAAGAATCAAAGGAAAAATCAGCCACTAAGGACGGAGCTTCCTCATTAACCACTTCTTTCGCAGAGGGGCATCCAATGCTAAAAACATCCTGGCTCTTTTCTCATCCTCCAAGAAGTCACAGGCATCCAGTAATAGATCATCATCCATGTCTGGTATAGCCTGGAGCACATCAATCACGTCCTCTGTCGATACAGAGTTCTCTTGCTTTTGTTTCTTTGTTAATGACGTAACTGCAACTGCCATTTCCCTTAGAACATCAGCCATACCATCTTGAATTCTTCTTGCCTTTTTAGACAGTGGAAAAGGTTGTGGCATGTCAGGCTGAAGCCTCTTCTGTTGTTCACTAACATTCTTATCACCTCCTGAATGAAATGCTGCTTCGTTTTTTCTGGATGAATGATGCTTCTTCTTACCAACACCGGAATCTAATGCTTCCTCAACTTTTCTAATTGAATGATGATGCTTCTTATTAACACCTGCTTCTAATGCTTCCTCGTTTTTTCTGAATGGATGATGCTTCTTATCACCACCTGAATGCAATGCCTCTTTATGAGCATTGTCTCTGACATCTTTGTTATCAATAAGCACAGCTTTTCCATTGATATTCTTCTTCCCTGGGGCTTCCTCCACAAGACGTGACTTGCAAGATGGTGTATTGTTTTTCGTAGTAGTAGCTTCATTACCACATATGATGGACATCTCAGAATAGTATGGCATTACTTTATTTCTGAACATACGAAAGTTGTGATGTGCCTGCATTTACAAAATGTAAGCTACTTGATGCAGAATTTTTTGAAATAACAAATTAGATAATGAAAAACCTTTGTACCTTGAGATACTTGTTCCAGACCCGATCATTCCCTACCACTTTTTGTTGTGTTTCATCCCAACTGAATCCCTTTTGAGTAAGTAGAATCATTATGCTACCATAATGCCTCCTCAAGACATTATAACGATTTTTCAAGACCACCTTACCATACTGGAAGCCAAATTTAGTATTAAATGACATGATCATGTGCGCCCACGCTTTCTTCTTAAACATACGGCCAATTTTATTCCCTTTATGCACCTGGTCCAACATTAGTTCTACAAAAAATTGGTCCATGGTCTGTGACCAGTCAATTTTTGGATGATCATCACTAGAGGAGGTTTTAGGAGTTTTAACATCTGTTGTTTTTGCTGCAAATTTTGAGAACATTTAACAACAAATAAATTTGCAGGCTGTTTGCAGACATAAATTAAGTAGGTAGGAAACAAGTACTATTAAATATCACAAAACTTGAAATTGATGAATAATCTGTATTCAATACCTTCATCGATTTTATCAAAGTCTACGTCGAAACATGAAAGACTGTATCTTCCATCAGCAACCGCATGCCCACATATTATGCACAACTCATTATAGTGTGGCACAACTCTGGTTCTGTATGTTACCATATCTGGGTGGGCCTGCATGTAGCATGTGCAAGCTAATTGCATTTTTAAATTTCAAATACGTAGTTATGAACGGTTTAGGAAGAATTGTGTACCTTGATGAACTCAGCCCATACATTATCATCAGCTATTACCATATGCAGCGTTTCATCCCACTTGAACCCACTTTGATTGACAAGCATCTTTATCTCATTGTATTGCTTCCTAAATCGTTTGTATCTGTTTTTCAGAACATCTGTATCGTACTTAAATCCAAATTTTGTATTAAACTGTGCAATCATCTCTGCCCATGCTTGTTTGCTAAGTACATGTCCAGTTTTATTCCCTCTGCGTACTTGGTCTAGCATTTGGTCAATAAAATATTGGTCTTGGGATGGAGTCCAATTAGCCCTCAAACTATCATTGATTATAAAGGAATCATCATCCATTTCCTCACCTGCAATTCAAGGAGATCTGCAAATTAAGCACATGCTTCCAAAATAAATACGCTTAGAGATATATTAGAGTCATGGTAGTCATACAGGCCATATGAACAACACTGTAATTGTAATACAAGTTCAGTACCTGTATCATTGTCTAATTAGCAATTCAATATTATTATTCCCTGGTCCAAGTGAAACAATAAATATTTTTAAGTCATGCTTATTCCTCTTGCTTCTACTATAAAAAAATAAAAAATGAAAAATAAAAAGGTAGAAAAAGCAAGCTTCTCCCATTCTTGCAATTTTTTTTCTTGTTGAAAGTACTCCAGAATCATATTATGATGGTCAACGTGTTATTTAATAGACTATAGTTCCAGATATTACAAAAGTTAGTTCCCCAACTGGCACCAAACCTACCAGTGCATCTCATCTCTCCTTTATGATCACTTATTGATTATTCTGCTCAGTAAGCGAGAGAGTGAGAGACCATGGATATAAATAGTAGCATGCACCAACCCAAAAGGTGGTAACTGCATGAGATAAGTTTAATAAGTAGAGACTTGGTCAAAAACAAAAAACAAAGGCATACTTCATATATTCTTGGATCAATATGAGATTCTTTTGAAAAAGGAACCTAATACAGGGGAACTATAGAAGGCTTTTTGGGAACTTAACATAACATTACTCATTAATGTATATTGGATATCAACCCATCAAAGAAATAAATGGTGTGTGTAACTGTGTATCTAATAGAAACATAGGACATACATTCAAGCATTAATATGTAGATGATGACATCAATTTCTGTCAAATGTAGAAATGTAGAGATCAAGTAAGACAAATGTAGATACTGGATAACCTAATAGGACAACAAAATCTGAAATAGGGGACAGACATTATCCTATATTCCTATATAATCAAATTTACAGGAATTTTTTTTCATCACTCTTCTATGTCCTGATGCTACTGCATACAAAATGCTTTTTCTTTTTTTCTGATTAGCCATACAAAACACATCCCAAAGTATACACTACATCTCGTGTAATAATGTAAAATCTTTTATATTTTTCTCAGCAACTTTTGCTACTCGCCTAGCGATATATAAGTTAGTACCACTTTCCCTAAAACAAGGTATTTATGGTACCCACTTGCATGGTGCAAAAACATCACATTCACTCATTGTTCAAGAAACTTCTTGGGAAAAGATTGGATAATGTTTCGATGTTTGGAATTGAGTTTCTGTTAATGTAAACATTTCTATGTGATTGGTAACATTAGTTGGCACATTTTTCAAAAAAATCCTTTTAAGCTATTGCAATTTTGTTTATTCCTGGTAGCACACAATTGTGTCAAATGCCATAACCATTGACTAGAGAGCAAATCACACATCTGGAATAATGAGAACTATAGAATTTAAAATATATATAAAAATTTCTTGGCCAAATAACCTCTCAGCTAAATCATTCAACCTTTCAAATTTCTACCAACATTGAGGATTTCAAACTCGGACTTGCAAATTTGCTAACTAAACCACACAAGGGCATTTTGATCTTGTATTTTCAAGAAATGAAGAGAGCAGAGTAAACCCAAAACTTATCTGAATTTATACATTGTTCAGTCTAACTTAATTGATATCTAACTATTATACAATTTTCAGCTCTAACTCAAGACTCTGAGCTTGGCCTTAAGACAAATTCGATTTTTTTTTCCCCCAAAATTATATTAACATGAATGAATAATTGCCCAGAATGAGAAACCAAACATTTAGCCCCTATATTCAATTCAATTCAATTCTCATTGAATAAAAGTGACCCTTTTTGCACTAACCCTCCAAACAGACAAAATTCCCAAACACTAACCACACCATTTCGGCTTCTAAGAAAAAAGGGAGAAACTTTTGTCATTCTACACTTTCTTTAATATTTCCCTCAATTTCTCAGCAGCCAAACAGGACACACAAGGCAAACATGAATTAATAAATTAAGAAGCAGTTTCACAAGTCCAGCCAATCATGTCAACAATATATGAATTTCTTATTAGTTTACAAAACTGAGAGTATTAAACAGCAATGCTCGTGTTTGGATGCCAAAAAAAGTGTTGGAATTTACAAGCAATCAAAAAATAGATAAAGCAAATGAATAGAAAAGAGAAAAGCAGTTAAAAATTTAAAGAAAGAAGAAGAGGTACCTCAAATTCGTTGGCACAGAGGAAGAAGAAGGACTGGTAAAGGTCAAAGCTTGTGGGTGGCAAAAAGATGGGGAATAGGATTATCCCAGAATAAGAAAAGAGTTTGGTATTGTTTGGTTGTTTGGTTGAGATTGGTTTGCCTATTACCTAAAAAAGCAATCCCTACGATACAGTACACTCGTGAGTCGTGACTCATCGCCATCGGGTAACTTTTGGCTTTTGTTACAAATGACATGACATGGAGTCATGGATGATGGATGTAACGAATGGCATCCTTGGTGTTTGTCTTTGGTTGCTTGTCGTTTAATGTTACCATGACTCTTTTTCTTTTTTCTTTTTTGTTGGAGAACAAATATTACCATGACTTGAGATTTATTGTATGGAAAAGGTTTGGTTTTGAATCTGGGTTCCGATAGGAAAATTACATGTGTCTCGTGAAATACATGACTCGTTTGATTAGATGGGCTGGGTTTAAGCGAGTCATGTCCATTTCAAATAACAATGGCATATATTATCTTTTTATTAGTAGTTTGAACCATATTTTGTCCTTATTTTATTTCTTTTATAAGATTATTAAGGAAAAAGTTTTACTCCAAAAATATTTGAAACCCTCTTGCTCAAATTTAGAATGTGATGATTGAGGAGACTATTCATGTGTAGTTTTAATCACGTGACTTTTTCTAAAAAGTTATATAGCTTGTTTAAACAGTACATATGAATAGTGATGATACAAAGTAAAATCAGTAGACTGAATGGTTCGGGTTTCAATGGTGAAAAGATGATTTGGAAAAACCTGAAGAGATGAACACACTATCAAAGGTGGCCGAAAAGGACCGGCCGAAAATCCTCCAATGATAAAGTTAATATATCTCTCAACTTTTAGAATTCCAAATTACTTGGAAAATGATTTCTGTACCTTTTCCTATTGGCAATGGTTGTTTATATAGTGCACACCGTGAGCAGCTGCTTGTTTGATAACTTCTCCTATGTTAGAGGAAGTAGAAAAGTTCGGAGTTAACTTCCATAACCGCTATGGAAGTTATATTATGTGGTCATACACTCCATAACTGTCATAGGAGGTGATTTCGTGGCGATAACCTTCAATTTCGTACTCGCATTATGAAACAAGGATATAGACCTTGTCTAGAGATTGCATATGATAACCATGCTTGGAGTTCTTGTAGGCCGTCCAAGGGTCTTCTGGACGGACGACCCTACTATGGACGAGGTTTGCAGGCTAAGTTGTCCTCTACCCTCTACTACTTCTTTGGACGAGCTTTACGGATGAGTGTGGAGTTGGATTGATTTGATACACTATCAGTTGCCCCCTTGTCCGTGGATCGTTTAAGGAAGCATATAGCCTAATATCACTCTTTGGACGTGTGTATTTATGTCGGGGACTAAATTTACCACGTGTCACAATCTTGTTGGTGAATATTCGCGTCGACTCACTTTTCGAGGAGCGTGTCACGTGTCAACTTTTGGTTGGTTATGTCGTTTCGGGTACTAAAGTCTTCCACCTATAAATAGTGGAATTCTTGCGCTACCCTCCTTATTTCTGAAATTTTCTTCTGCTGACACTCCTCATCTTAGCGCCTTGTCTAGAAGTTTCCTGCATCCATAGTCTTCATTTGGATCCAGGTATTTTCCTCACTCTCGTCCTCAGGTTTTAAGTTTTTCTCAAAAAATGACTGAGATTGTCC
Organism: Lithocarpus polystachyus; assembly: GCA_033629205.1. Lineage (NCBI taxonomy): Eukaryota > Viridiplantae > Streptophyta > Magnoliopsida > Fagales > Fagaceae > Lithocarpus > Lithocarpus polystachyus. Next base: position 32,018,138 of record CM066168.1, on the reverse strand, counting down.
TTTCCTCGTCTAGCAATAGCGTCGAAAAAGTCATAGACGGGTTTCATAAACCTAGTAGTTTTAGTGGTTCTAATGATAGTAGCAATAGTGGTAGTAACAGTAGTAGTGGGGGAAACACCATAGACGAGTACACGTCTGGTGTCCCTGGAGTTCCTTTAGAGGTTCTTCAAGAAGGACTTAGTACGAGAGCAGAGTCTGGGTCATGGGCTGGCACAAGTGCTCCCTCGTCCATTGTCCAAGACAAGGTTGAAATCGTTTACAGTTGTGCTATAGAGATTGCCTCCAAGACAAATGAGAAAAGGTTAGGGTCCCTTAAGGTTTGGTACCAAATCCCTGATAGCCTAAACCCTAGGGTACCTGTGCGTGGTGAGCGGTGTTGCCGACTCCATTTTGGTGTTGGTATTTACGAGGCTTATCTTCTGGAGGATTTGAGGTTGCCACTTAATGCCTTTGCTAGAGAGTTGCTCACTAGGTTAGGCTTAGGTATCTGTCAATTCAATCTTAATATATGAAGGCTAATTGTCTCTTTGCAAGTTTTATGGAGGGAAGCATTTGAGGGGGACCGTCCTCTTTCCGTGGACGAGTTCCTTTATTGCTACAAACCTTTCGAGATTAATCAATCCCTTGGCTTCTATCAATTCACAGCCAGAGGGAAAGATTGTAGATTAAAAAAGTCCCTAGTCACCTCAGATAGGAATTGGAACGCTGAGTTCTTCTTCGTCTCTGGTTTCTGGGCTGGGCACCCAATTGAGGTTGACAGGGATCCGTTTGGTCCCTATACAGGAGAGTTAGGGAACTTTCGTCCTGAAGGTATGCTTGAGGTTATTTATCTTAATATTTTTCATTTGTTATTATTTTTTATCGTTCTTATCTAACAATTTTGCTCTTCTTTTTTTTTTTTTTTTTCTTTTTGTAGGTGTTAGACGACCTCATTTGAACAGGTTCTATCTTGAACGAGTTCAAAAGGCTCGTCTATACACGGACAGGTCGTTGCATTTTTTGGTTAGCCTTAGACGCCTTGCTGCCTGGGGGTTAGGCCCTGAGCCATCTGCTGAGGCTATTGCTCACGAGCTCACTGTGCATAGACGTAAGTTTTCTTTTTATTTTTTTATTCTTCTCTTTTCTTTTTATTTTATTATTTATTATTTTTTTATTGTTTATTATTATTATTATTTTTTTTTTTTTAGGGATGGCAACAATGAAAGAGAACAAAGGCAAGGAAGTGGTGGACGAGGGGGTTCAATCTCAGCCTCGTCCATCAGTAGGTGACAAGAGGAAAAGTCTGTCCAAAGGAGTTGACTTGGAAAATCTTCCAAGTCGACGCAGGAGGAAACAAGCTAAGCATGGGTTGTCCAAGCCTGGGGTTGTTAAGCCCAGCCTTTCAGTCCTTCCTACTCAGCAGCCCCCCGTCTAAGCCTGGGGTTCCCTAAATACCTTAAGGGCTCCCTGTTGAACCCTTTTCGAAAAAGAATGCCTCCCTCCACTAAGTAGCGAGTTCCCATCCTTTTCAACCGGTATGCCTTATCTCGGTTGTCGGGCAAAATGTCTTCTATGAGATATTCGAGAAATGGGATTCGTTAATCGCTAAAGGTGCATGTAGCAAATGGCTGGGGATGTGTTGGCAGCCTTCACACTAATTTTGAACATTGGTAGCTTGCTTGTCCATATCTGGCCAGTAATACCTTGACTGCTAGAGGCGTTTATAGAAGCTTACTATGTTGCTGGAGTTACAGGATTTTTCATGGACTTCTCTTAATCGCTTGCAAAACTTATTCAAGCCTAAGCATCTTGCCAAGACTTCTCCTAGGAATTTTTTGTATAACTCCCTTGCTATCAAGGCATAATCTTTGAAGAATTTCAATTGCCCTTTGCTAGATGGAGACAATAATGCTCCTTTGATGGGTGACCGCCAATTTGCCTAGTTTAGTGGTTGATCAAAAAACTCTTCCTTTAATACTTGTATAACTGGAACAAGTTTCTTTATAACTGTGACATTAGTAGCCATGCTTTCAAAACTTATCCTAAATCCCAAAGTAGCTAAAGCATCAGCAAAATGGTTGTTGGTCCTTAGAGAGTGTTGAATGTCAAAGTCTTCAAATGAATCTTCCAACATTTGAGCCATTGTTCTATATGGTGCCAATGGTTTTTTAAGCGCAAAATCTCCCTTAGCTTGATAAACAACTAGATTTGAATCTCCAATCACTCAAAGGTGTTTGATTCCCATCTCATGTGCTACAACAAGACCTCTAAGGTATGCTAAATACTTAGCCATATTTTTTATGCAAGGAAAATCAAGTTTGAAAGACATAGCTACTGTTTCCTCTATTTTTTTAGCTAGAACGATTCCAGCTTCTCCTTTAGTAGTGATAGATGACCCATCAAATCTTAGAACCCATCTACCTCCAGCCGCCTCAACCATTAAAACTTCCGATAAATCACCAAGAACATCATCAGTAATATTCCAACTCTCTTCTCCTGGAAACCACACTAGTAAGTCAGCTATAGCCTGCCCTTTTACAGCTATAGGAGCGATTAGGATAATCTCTAATTCAAACAATTGCAAGAGCCATTGTGCTAGCCTTCCCTCTATTGTGTTGTGGCAGTGGGTTCCATTGGACCACCTGTTCTTGGGTTAAGTCAAGGGCCTTATCTGCAATTTTTTTATGAAACATCCTACAAAGAGCCCTGCAATCTTTGGATTTATGATGCACGTATTGGTGATAATGACAATATAGGGGACTTTGCATATCTTCCTTAGTAGGCTCTCAGTTGGTCTTGATGACTCTGAGGACTCTATTAGCTATCCACTTCTTCAATACATGGAATGGGGGGTAGCTCCTATTGTTTTGTGTCATCCTCTCTTTTACGCTTCACTCCTGCTACTGATTCACGGCTGGAGATTGCAAGAGCTTGAAGAGAGTTCCTTTTTACTACTCTATGTTTGTCAACGACAAATGGCTTGACTGATAGGGCTGTTTTGCGAGCCTTTTAGAGTAATTGAGCAAATTGACAAATATCAATAATCTCCAAGAGTGCTCGATATTCATGAAACATGTTATCAATGAAAATCTCTACAAGCTCCTGTTCTTTGTACTGTCCATAAAAATCAAGGGTAGTATTTTAGAATCGTTAGATAAAATAAATGAGTCTTTTGAAAGGCTTTTATTTTGTATTATAGAGGGTGATGATGGTAACCTTCTCCTCTCCATGTAAATATTTTGTACAAAAACTTTCCACCATATCTTCCTATGTGGTAATGGAGTTAGGTTGAAGAGTAGAGCACGATCAGTAAGGGATTTTGAGAATTCCCTTAGACAAAGCTCCTCATTTCCTGAATTTGGACCCATAGAATCCAAAAACTTGCTAACATGCTCTATTGTGTTCCCCCTTCTCCCATCGTAGAAAGCAAAAGTAGGTGTCTCATAGTTCTCCGAGTACGGTCTGCTAAGTAGCTTCGTTGGATATGGGGGTTTACGAACATAATGCCTAGATTCTCTTGGTTGCCTACCTCTTTCCCTTTTCAGCAGAGAAGTGAGATCAGATAAAATAACGAACTGCTGGGCAAGAGTATTTTGCTCACCAGATTGAGGATTTCCAGTCACTGACCCCTTTTCTTGCTGTGTACGGGAATCTGGTACTCTAGGTAGTGGTTGGACACCTTGACCTTGAGTTTCCCTTAGAATTCTGACAGATTCGACTAGTTCAAACTGAGCTTGCTGCATTCCTTGCAACATTTCAAGGAGAAAAGAGTATCATTGATCAAAATTCTCTTGGTTGACTTCAGACTGTTCAAATTGATTATCTTGTGCAACTAAACCATGGTGGTTTTGCGCTGCTCAGTGAATATTATCTTGACTTGCTTCTTGTTGGCTGTTACACAACCTTAGAGGCATGATAGAATTTCACATATGGTTGGCTTCCCTAGTGGAGTCACCAAAATGTTGAGGGGGAAAATTAATATCATCAAATAAAATATGGGGAGACCAAACTGAAACTCAACGTTGGGCTTCGAGATGATGCCTAATGGCTTTCAGTATAGTGATAAGCCTATTCAAGTAAGAAATAAAGAATGCACCTTAGCAAGAACAACATTAAGGCCTAATAAAACACTTCATGATGGTTAATTAATAGATAAGTAGCTCTACTATAACAATGCAAGAAAATAAAATTCTCCAGCGGTAAGATCAAATTAAATTGATGATTCAGCAGTCAATTATTGAACAAGTTTAAGTAAGTGTTCACTTCATAAAGTCCTTGCATGTCTTGGTCAAAATGGTCCAAGGAACTTTTTGCTGCTACTACTACTACGTTAATGTGAAAAAAAAAAAAAACTTCATTATTACAAACACATTATATCCCTCAATGGAAAAACAAAAAGTAAAGACCAAAGGTTCCATAGTGAGAAGAAAGGGGTTATTTGGCATAATATGAAGGAGGAGAGAGATTCCAGGTCTGTGCAGTAGATGTTGAATCGATATTCTTATGGAAGATATATATGGGATATGTGTGGGGTAGTACAGGCTATTTTTAAGTGAATGGGTGAGTAAGTTTGTAGTGAAATGGAGGGAAATCATGATAAGGCTCGATTGTATTAAGTCTTTAATGGAGAAGAGGTCGCTTATAACTGATTAGGAAACATTTATGGGCTTAGGATCTTCTAGAAAAGGAAAATGAATATTTGAGGCTAGGTGAACGTAGGTTTTTTATGGACTAAGAGGTGTCATTTATGAGCTGTGGAAACTAACCTACAAGTTGAAAGATGGCTTCTCTTTATGAATTATGGGTCAAAGTAACAAGAATAACAAAAATTTCAGGGAGGTTGGTATGTGTTGGTGGAGCTGATGGGATTTCCCTCTTATAGTGGAGCTTAAGGGGGTGATTAGCAAGAATCTAAAAATGTAGGGCTGATCAACAAAAAGAGTGTCAAACTCCTCATCCTAGGATTTGACTCTAAATGAGGGATTTTTTTTTGGGTTGTCTTGCTTCTTTGGGCAATATCAAATATAGGTGAATATCTAGGTAATCTTGCATTAAGTGTCTGTTTGGAAAAAATTATTTTTGCCAACTTATTTTACTATTCAGCTTATTTTTGCTACTATTCATGGGTCTCATTGTACTTTTTTATACTATTTATGAGTCCCACTGTACTATTTCAACTAACTTTCACTTTTATCTACAGTACTTTCAGTAAAGAATTTTCAGTTTCAACAAAATAAGCGGATCCCAAACGGACCCTTAAATGCTAAGATTTTGGGGATTAGCTTCAGCCAATGGGATTAAGGCAGGTATTAGAGTAGAATCTTGGTACTGCAACTGAAATTTGGACCCTAGAGAGTAGGATTCAGCACCCCAAGCCAAGTGTTAAATTTTAAGCCTACTTCAGAGGGTTCTGCTGAAAATCCCTTTATGCTCTCCAAACCACATTTTCCCAAATTTTCTCCTTTAGGATTCATGGGCTTGGTGCATGAACTAATTCTTGAACATTTTTTGGCATCTATAGAATTGACTTGCTGAGATTTGAGTAACTTGATTATGACTTCCTTCCGCTGGAACTAGAACTTTGAGGAAGATGATGAAATTCTATTACCAATTAGAATTTAGTTGATAGTACAACCTCTGGGCATTGTCCACATCAAGGGAGGCAGTGGTATAAATTTGATGGGACAGCCCTTAGTTTAGTCTTAGAGATCCAGTTGCTTCTTGAGGAATTCCCTAACTAATCCTTGGTCAGGGATGGACAAGAGGGAAGTTGTCTAGCTAGTTTAGTTCTTTGCCTTGGACTGCCTTGGCTGAAACTTCAAGTTGAACTTGTCTACATAGGCTGGACTTTTCAACTGAGCTGTCTTTGTGCCCCTCTTCACTTGGGATTTTTCTTCTTTTATCACATCGTGGGTCCTACAAAATGGACAACAATGACACATATTGCCATGGGTTTTTATCCTTCATGGACTTTTTATTGTTAGTAGAGATTCAATATGCTTTGGGCTTTGATAGATGTTTGTAATGGGTCCTTGGATAATGATTTGTAAGACTCTAAAATAATAGCATAACCTTAATTATTTCAAAATGCCTTGTAAATAATATTTACTATTTTAAAGTAATGAATTCCATGGTTTTTTTAGAATAGCATAGGTAATGTTTACGGTTTTGAACAAGACCCAATGATCAAGTCATGATTTTAATGATGAGCTTGTAGGATGAATGACTATCATTGCATTATGAAAATGAAATGAATAGTGACCATAATTTTATGTGTTCAGGGGGAATTATCATAATATCCCACGAGTTTTGGAAATAGATAAGTAGCCATAGGTTTTCATGAGTATGTAACAAGCTTTAAAATGATTGCAATTAGGGTTTAGGCAATTTTATCATTAACATATGATAATTTCCAAGTATCAACAATCTTGGGTTTTTTTTACTAAATATTGCCAATATGAATGGGGCTTTTAAATATTGCTAATGAGAACTAGGTTTTTTTATGTCGATAGTGGAAACTGGGTTTTTAATGTTGACAATGAGAATTAGGCTTTTTGATATTGCCAATAAGAACTGGGCTTTTAATGATGCCAATGAGAATTGGACTTTTTGATATCGCCAGTGAGAACTGGGCTTTTAATATTACTAATGAGAATTAGACTTTTTGATAGATAATTTGCCATGGACTTGAATCATGATTTTTTTTTTTTTTTTTAGAATACTAAGTATTTTAACACACACACAAGGGGAGAGGGGAGAAGGTCTTAAAGAAACTGACAGTTGTGTATATCCATGGGATTTGAACCCTTCAATAAAATAATTTGGGCATGAATCTGAACTTAGGCCTTGCAAATTATTGGGTTTTATAATATTTTATATTTGTGGCCAATTTTGTGGTGGCACAGAGAATAGCTATGGGTTAGCATGATAATAGGATAAAAAATATTTAGAGAGGCCGAATAATTTATTGGTGATGTTTAAGCATAGATAGGTGGTATTTAAATAAAATAAGTGTAAAAATATGTAACCTAACAAGATGTTTGTCACATTTGCATAATTTAGCAAGGGATGTGAATCTCTCTCTCTCTCTCTCTCTCTCTCTCTCTCTCTCTCTCTCTCTCTCTCTCTCTCTATATATATATATATATATGTATGTATTTATATGTGGGTTAGCATGATAATAGGGTAAAAAATATTTAGAGGGGCCCAATAATTTATTGGTGATGTTTAAGCATAGATAGGTGGTATTTAAATAAAATAGGTGTAAAAATATGTAACCTAGAAAGATGTTTGTCACATGGGTCATTCTACGCTACCCTTAGTTTTTTTAGTGGGTACGGTACCCACCTTAGATCTTAACCGTAGATTTTAAGTGTTTTGATATAGACCGTTTATTTAATGTTAGTGCTATACCGGTTACAGGTTTAGCAGGTCAGGTATAAAAACCAAAAAAAGAAAAAAAAAAGAAAAAGAAAAATCAGTTTGGGTTTGTTCTCTAATCTAATCTGTTTGTGTGAATCTGGTTTTAGAAGCATGCACAGACCATCCTATAGGATCGTATCCTGCTCCAAAAAATCATCTGTTTGTGTGAATCTGGTTTTAGAAGCATGCACGCCAGCACAAGAGACAACAGCCGTACTTGAGCAGGATCTGTTCTATAGGATCGTATCCTGCTCCAAAAAAATCATCTTTTTGACTCTTCACAATTTACACAGTGAGTTTTTGAACTTTTTTTTTTTTTTTTGAAGTATTTTTGGGGCAGATTTCTTAAAGATTGCAAATGTACACGATGTGTTTGATGAAATTCCAAAGTGATGTTTTGTCAAATTTTTTTATAAATTACAATGTACATAAGTTGCTTGATAAAATTCCTGACTGATGTTCTGTTCTTATTCTGTAAGTCCTAAATCCTAATACATGAAAGAGTGGTTAGGAGGAAGAGAAATAAAGATAGGGATGCTGTGTTGTTGTTTTGATGGGTTTCAATAAATTATTTGGATATTTTGATTTTGTTGTTGTTCTTGCTGAAAGACTAATTAAATTGAATTGAATTGAATTGTTTTAGGTGGGTTCTTATTCGCTGTTTATGAATTATGACATGCCTATTAGTTGTATTAGTTTTTATTTTTATTTTGTATTTTTATCTATGTACTAAGATTTTAATTTTGTGAAATTTAAACTAGGGTGCTTGGTGTGTTATTCTTATCCTACTTTGAATGGTTTGAATAGAGGCTTTTGTTTTGGGGAAAATGCATGGTGAGAAAAATATATCATCGGCGGTTCATCACCAAATTATGTTAAACAGCCAACGAAATTAGATCTCATATACCTTTACATAAGGTTCATTTGTAATTTGGTAGAAATAATGCTTTAAATTGAACTCAGCATCACAAAAACTGCCATAGCAAACTGCAACAAACCTTAGATGCCAGAATTTTGAAAGCCCTCTTTGATTGGATCGATTGTCTGTTGCTGAGATTGCTCAAGAGTTGACTCACTTGGCCTGAAAGAGCTGACCGTAACTGAGGCGTTGTGATAGGAACTGAAACAGCTGGCCTGACCTTGGGTCAGTTGCCAAGAAGTTACTTGAACCAACAAGGATTGAAGTGTCAGAAGAGAAAAGACCGGCATGTGGCAGCTAATGGTTTTTCTGCTAAAGTAGAGGCTTCGAGAGGATGGCTGGACAGTAACGCTTCATGTTGGACAATCTTAAGCTTGTCCACTGCCTTTTCTTACCCAACCATTCTCTTTTGTCCACTGCAATATTCTTCTGTTTAACATTCAGTAGTGGCTGCAACAACATTGAAATCTTTGTTCTTTCTTTCTTTTTCGATTCTGGGGGGGAAGACATTGTCAATACATTTTTTATTCCTTTTTTAAATCTTATGTATCTTGCAGTCTGCAACCACATAATACTGTCATCCTGTTGTGTAGACACAGACAATTATGGATTTACCGAATATTTTCATCCCATTAGAAAGACTGCAGTGCATGTAAATTCACTTCAATCAAAATTTAATATTACTTTATCATTGTTCTTAACACCAATTTTATGATTTATCATCTAGTTGTGTTTGTTTAGGGAAGTCTGATGTCATCTTTTATGATAGTGATATGAATTTAATGGAGCCTCTTACTTTTGTCTATTGTTTACTGAAAGAAAAAAAATTGCTCAAATTAGTATTCACCTTCCACAATGCGTGCTTTCCTTTTTATATTAGAAAACTAAAACTAAGTAGGAAAATAATAAAAGAAAAATCTTAAATATCCATCACCTTTTCTTTTTTCTCTGTGTTTACCAGTTTGATATTCTCATTGTTGGATTTCTTAAAATTATAAGATTGCAAAGGTTACTTTGTGTTTCCATTCAATTTCTATATGATATGTTAAAACGCATTAGACAATTGTGTTTGTCGTCACTCCTCACAGTCATCAGCTTCATATTTTGAACAGCAGAGGCAGAATAAGAGGATGTCTATGCTGCCAGTATCAGCGCAAGTGACATTACTGATGCTTAACCGAGTTGGGTCCTCAATTTTGTTTCCTCTTCATGGGAACGTGTATCCTATGGGGTATATATTCTTGTATAGTATATAGTATATTATTCTTACCCACTTGTACTTTTTATGGATCATGAAAATATATATATTCTGTATTCACCTTCTACAATGCATGCTTTCCATTTTAAGGTATATAAGTAAAACTAAGGAGGAAAAGAAGAAAAGAATTTAATATTTTAAATTACCAGTTTGATATGTTCATTGTTGGATTAATAAAAAAAGAAAAAAATTGTAAAGGGTACTTTGTGTTATTATTCAATTTCAATATGATATGTCCGGACCCATAGGATATATAATGTGTTGAATCTAACACTAAGATTTTTTCAGGTTCTATAATGTTACCCTCAACATAGGCCAGCCATCAAAGCCTTACTTTCTTGACCCTGACACTGGTAGTGACCTCACATGGCTCCAGTGTGACGCTCCCTGTGTCCAATGCACTGAGGTAAATTGCTGTCACAAAATCTCTATGTTGTTTTCTTCTAATGGGCGGCCCAACCAGTTGTTATTGAGACCCATGGGTAGCACACTAGCCCATTGAGTCAGGCCGTGGGCTAGTTTTTATGCCCATGGGTACCTTGGTGGGCTAGCCTAGTAGCCCAACCCGTTGCCCAGCCCATTGGCCTAACCCGTTGGCCTAGCCTAATACCTCATAATTCATAACAAAAATATATAGGAAGTATATGAAGGATTGATCTTGAGATATTATAAAAGAATTTCTTAAGAGAACTCTCTTAACCACTAATATACTCAAAATAATTGTGCTAAACTTAGTTTACTAAATATATATTTTTCTAGTAGTCTAGCAAATTTGAATTAACCATTTCTCATTTTTTTTTAAGATAAAAATAAAAAACTATTTAAAGCCTTAATAAAAAAATTAAATAGGTTTCCATCAACAAAACAAAAAATTAAAATAGATTTTACTGAGGTCTTTTGTAATTAAGTATTTAATTCTTTAATTCTTTCCTTTAAAAAAATAGATTGATTATTCCCTTATAAAAAATTGACTCTTTCCTTATAAAAATAATAAAATAATATGCTAACACAACCCCATGGGTAGCCCATTAGGCCCAACCCGATAGTCCAACTCGCTAAAGACAAAATGGGCATTGCCCATGGGCAGGGTCATGAGCTGAGGTTTTCTTTTTTGGCCCAGCCCAACCCGGCCCGTTAACTAATTAATATTTCATTATGCCCAGCCTATTGTGCCCATGGGCTAAGTAAAAATGGGCTGGGCAGACCCAACCCATTGACGACCCTTACTACCAAGGGAGATACATAGGAAGTTAATTGGTATATTCAAATATTTGTGGAAGAAACCAAGATAATTCCAGCTGATTTTTTTTTTTTTTTTGTGAACAAGAGTAATTATTGTGGTTGGGCTAATTTCATGGGATGCTTTTTTTTTTTTTTTTTTTGGTTTTCAATTTTAGATCTAAATTTTTTAATAACTTAAAAAAAATTACTCTTGTGATGAGCGGTTATTAGTAAGTAAAAAAGTGACCTCAGTGAGAAGCCTAAATGTAAAATTATGGTCAAATGTGATATTGGCAGTGCTTACTATGACGATTAAACTGTCAATTGTAAGGAAAAAAATATGGTACTACTGAATATGACAAAAATACGGTCAGAAGTAATGTGGATACTGCCTAATGTAATAATGGAACGATCAAATTTGAGAATAAAAAAATAGAATACCACTGAATGTGACAAAAATAGAGTCAGATGCAATGTTGGTACTACTTCTTGTGACAATGGAATCATCAAATGTGAGAAAACAATAAAAGAACCACTATATGTAAAAAAAGAACTGTCGCATGTAACAAAAATAAAACAGATGTGATGTTGATACTGCTTAATATAACAATGGAACCACCAAATTTGAGAAAAAAAAGAAAAGAACCACTATATGTGACAAAAGAATTATCAAATGTGATGTTGGAACTGCACAATGTAAAGATGAAACCGTCAAATGTGAGAAAAAATGTAAAGGAACCACTAAATGTGAGAAAAGAACTGTTACATGTGATGTTAGAATTGCACAATATAAGGATGGAACTGTCAAATGTGAGAAAAAAGTAAGGGAACAGCCAAATGTGAGAAAAGAATTGTGACATCTGATGTTGGAACTGCACAATGTGAGGATAGAACCGTCAAGTGTGAAAAAAAAAGTAAGGGAACCACTCAATATGACAAAAGAACTGTCAAATGTGATGTTAGAATCGCACAATGTGAGGATGAAACCGTCAAATGTGAGGAAAAAAAAAAGTAAAGGAACCACCAAATGTGAGAAAAGAACTGTCACATATGATATTGGAACTGCACAATGTGATGATGGAACCATTAAATGTGAGAAAAAAATAAGGGAATCGCCAAATGTGAGACAAGAACTGTCACATGTGCTGTTAGAACTGCACAATGTGAAGATGGAAGAGTCGAATGTGAGAAAAAAGTAAGGGAACCACCCAATGTGACAAAAGAACAGTCACATGTAATGTTAAAACCGCACAATGTGAGGATGGAACCGCCGAATGTGAGAAAAAAAAAGTAAGGGAACCACCAAATGTAAGAAAAGAACTGTCACATGTGATGTTGGAACTGCACAATGTGAGGATGAAACCGTCAAATGTGAGAAAAAAGTAAAGGAACCACCAAATGTGAGAAAAAAAACTGTCGCATGTGATGTTAGAACTGCACAATGTGAGGATAGAACCGTCAAATGTGAGAAAAAAAGTAAGGGAATCATCCAATTTGACAAAAGAACTGTCATATGTAATGTTAAAACCGCACAATGTGAGAATGGAACCACCAAATGTGAGAAAAAAAAGTAAGGGAACCACCAAATGTGAGAAAAGAACTATCACATGTAATGTTGGAACTGCACAATGTGAGAATGGAACCGTCAAATGTGAGAAAAAAGTAAGAGAACCACCAAATGTGAGAAAAAAACTGTCGCATGTGATGTTAGAACTGCACAATGTGAGGATGGAACCGTCAAATGTGAGAAAAAAGTAAGGGAATCACCCAATGTGACAAAAGAACTATCATATGTGATGTTAGAACCGCACAATGTGAGAATGGAACTACCAAATGTGAGAAAAAAAGTAAGGGAACCATCAAATGTGAGAAAAGAACTGTCACATGTGATGTTGAAACTGCACAATGTGAGAATGGAACTGTCAAATGTGAGAAAAAAGTAAGGGAACCACCAAATGCGAGAAAAAATCTGTCACATGTGATGTTAGAACTGCACAATGTGAGGATAGAACCATCAAATGTAAGAAAAAAGTAAGGGAACCACCAAATGTGAGAAAAAAACTGTCATATGTGATGTTAGAACTGCACAATGTGAGGATGGAACCGTCAAATGTAAGAAAAAAAATAACCTGTTATAACAGGTTACCTACTAGTAGGTACCGTACCCCCTTTTTTTTGGGGGGGGTACAATAGAATTACTCTTGTCAGATTTTCATAAATTAGCAAGGGATGTGAATCTCTCTCTCTCTCTCTCTCTCTCTCTCTCTCTCTCTCTATATATATATATATATATATATAATTAAATCTATTTTTTGACATTTTATTTCTTAAATTAATGTTTGTGTTTTAATGCTTAATGAGATTATTTGACACATGAAAATGGGTGTGACTTATCTCTAATACTTTTTTAACCGGACATGTCCTTTTATTTTAAATATACAATGATAAGTAGTAGTAGGTTTTAATCCTCAACTTTTATTTAATTAGTGAGCGATGTGGCAGTCTTTCATTAAAACAAAAGAAGATTTAAAAAAAAAAATACCGGAAGTAAGCCAAACCCCATGAAAATTGTAGCTATTTAAGTTTTCTATGTTGGTGGTTCTAAGTTACAAGAAAGCTTAATTTCAAAGATGCCTTAAGCCATTTGAAATCTTTGATGCAGTGACTTTTAACATTGTATTTATTTTACCAAACCTAAGTAATTTTGATTATATATATTTACTTATGCATAATTGTTGATTGAGGTAATTATGATTTGGACTATACAGAAAGCCTTATGTGATGCTCTATAGGCCAAAGCTACAACCTTCCTTTGTACCTTATAGATTGCACAATCTGAAGAACTTTAAAAGATTATTGTGGAGTGAGACTCTAAACTATGTGTTGATACTTTAAATTTAGGTTTAACTTCTGTTGAGTGGTATATTTCCATATTTTTGTATATTTGTCTGAGCTTAGCAGAGGTTTTGTTTAGTGTATTTTTAGTTGGATTAGGAGAAATGGTAATTGTTTTGTATACATCCTTGCTAAATTTGCTGTTGTTCATAGGTTTTTTTAATTATTTTTATTTTATAAATATTGTAGCAAGCACTCTCTTCCTCTTGTCGTTGTTGAGCAATTGAAGAAAGATGCTGCTCTTCTTTGTTGATTAATGAAGATATTATATATATACATATATATATATATATATATATCAATAAGATTAAGCAATGAATTGAATGAGTACAATAGTAGTTAATTATTTAAAAAATTAACAAATGTAATTAAGTCGATTTTAGGTTATTAGTTAAAGCCTAATTTTAATCCAATCTCAAATCCTATTGGTTTCTAAAATTTAGCCCTTATTTATTATTATTTTTTTATTTAAATCTCAAATCCATCATATTCAAAAGAAATGGTTAATAAATTGGCTAAGCCTCCGTTGGCCAAAAAAAAAAAAAAAAACTTATATTTTTAAGAAATCTAACTCAAAAACTCTAGGTATTGTCTTATATATTTAATAACGAACAAAACATAGGTACAGTACCTTATATACTATTTCTTAAGTTATTTTTTTAAAATTCAGTCACGTAACTAGTTAATTAAAAAGAAAAATGCTAATGAGTGCCCTAAGGACATTTATTAAAAATCTATTTAAAGAAAGTTTTTATTTCACTTTTATGAAAAATGTAAAAAGTTATTAAAATATTAATTTTTTTTTTATTTTCCATACAAACTTTCTTTAAATCTTTTGATTTGTTGACAAATGACCTTAAATGTGTTTCGTTGCTTTTCGATGAGATCAGTGCTGAAGTAAATTCAACATTGGTTGGTGCAATGTGGTCCAATTCCCCTTCTATCAATCTTAGACGTCGATTGCATTATTTAATATCGTAGTGCCCTAAGGACATTTATTAAAAATCTATTTAAAGAAAGTTTTTATTTCACTTTATGAAAAATGTAAAAAATTATTAAAATATTATTTTTTTTATTTTTTTTTTTCCATACAAACTTTCTTTAAATCTGACAAATGACCTTAAATGTGTTTCGTTGCTTTTCGATGAGATCAGTGTTGAAGTAAATTCAACATTGGTTGGTGCAATGTGGTCCAATTCCCCTTCTATCAGTCTTAGACGTCGATTGCATTATTTAATATCGTAGATGACTCATACTCTACACGCCGACCATCGTATTCATGGCACTGAAAATGTCGATCGAATGTAATAAACGTCCCCACCGCAAAAGGGACTGCTCATTTGCTCAGCTGTTAAGAATAGAGAGATCCGAAAAAACAAAAAAGAGAAAGAAGACTGGACTGTTAACCCCTAATATCTGGTTGGGAGTTGGGAAATTCAAGGCGAATATATATATATATATATATATAATATCTCGTTGAAATTTTGATAATAAATTTTTAGTTGAAATAAGATTTAAATTTTTAAAATTTAGATGCATGCTATATATTTTGTTAAAGCATTTATTATTATTTTATCTAAAAAAATTGATAAGAATAAATAAATTGTTGTTTTTATTAACCAAAACTTAAATGCATGTTGTATTTTTTGTTAAAGTTATTATTATTAT
Organism: Lithocarpus polystachyus; assembly: GCA_033629205.1. NCBI lineage: Eukaryota > Viridiplantae > Streptophyta > Magnoliopsida > Fagales > Fagaceae > Lithocarpus > Lithocarpus polystachyus. The sequence goes on along the minus strand of CM066168.1, from coordinate 32,002,776 downwards.
TTATCTAAAAAAATTAATAAGAACAAATAAGTTGTTGTTTCTATCAATTGAAACATAGATATATGTTGCATGTTTTTATCTAAAAATTTCAATATATATATATATATATATATATTGCTACATGTTTTGAAAATTTAATAGTTAAATTTTATATTTTTTACATTCTTAAAATACATGTCAAATTTCGTGCTAATTGGATTTTATTTAATATTTGATCAATAAATTTATTTTTATGCATAAGTTTAGGCTACAAATACTTAGAATTTTTACATTTTTTATAGGAAAATTTAAAAATTTGATTGACTATAGCTATTGATCTATAATCTTTTGAAAATTTTACAAGTATGGGAGATACAACCAAAAAATATAATCCAATGATGGATTTGTCAAAATTCATATCCAATAAAAATATATTAACAAAATTTAGCTACAAAATTGATTGTAGCTAGCTTAAAGCTATAACCTTACTCACTGTCTTTTTATTGGAGGTGAATTTTGACAAATCCACCATTGGATTACATTTTCTTCTTATATCATCCATGCTTGCAAAATGTCTAATAAATTAAAAATCAATAGCTATGTCATCAATAAATTGTTTAAATTGTAAGTTATTGTAGTTTAAAATTATGCATAAAATATAAGCGTAAATGCACTTTTAGTCCCTATATTTTGGACTTTTTTCATTTTAGTCCCTACATTTCTATTTTACCACTTTTAGTCCCTAAACCAATTAACGCTTGTTAATTTAGTCCTTTCCGTCAGTCAACGGACGAAAATCACGGAGGTGACTAACAGAGATATTAAAATATTATTAAAATTTTACTGTAGCAATAAAATTTAAAAAAAAATTTAAAACAAGAACACAAGAACAAAAAAACAACAACAGAAACCCAGAAATTCAAAATCACAGCTCAAACCCAGATTTTCTCATCTTTCAATCAACAACGAAACCTCTAGCAAATAAAATTCATAAACCCAGAACAAGAGCAAGGATACCCAGATCTGAACAAACTCACTCACACAAGTCTCAAACAAACCCAGATACCCACTCAAACAAACCCAGATACCGGCGATGTTCACATTTTCCACGGCCACCAGCCACAAACCCAGATAACAATGAGTGGGCAACTGATTCTCCTCTTGCTGCACGCCACGGCCACCGCCGGCGATGTTCACATTTTCCATATCCAAACATCATCCTCCACCAAAACCTCCAAAATCAAACCCATAACAGAAAAATCATCAAACCCACATGAAAAAAACAAACTCAGAAATTTAAACAAACCACCACCCAAATGGAAAAACAAACCCAGGTCAGAGAGATCGTGACCAAGTGACGGAGCTCCATGCGCGGTGACGCTGATCCCAGGCGATGGGATTGGACCTCTGGTGACCAGAGCGGTGGAGCGAAGAAAAATGCTGAGAGAGAGTTGAAGAAACCGATTCGGTGCGATGAGACCCACTCGCCGCTGTCACAGCCTTCAAACCCACCAACCGACCTCGCCGCTATCAGACCCACTCGCCGATCTCGCCGCTGTCAGACCCATCCACCCATCTCGCCTCCTTCAGAACCACCCACCCATCTTGCCTCCTTCAGACCCACCAACCCACCCACCCATCTCGCCTCCTTTAGACACAAACAGTGGTCCTTTACCTCTCTTTTTCTCTCAATCTATCTCTCCCTCTCCCTCTCTCACGATCAGTGGTCCTTCTGTTGTTGTTTTTTTGTTCTTGTGTTCTTGTTTTATTTTATTTTTTAATTTTATTGCTACAGTAAAATTTTAATAATATTTTAATATCTCCGTTAGTCACCTCTGTGATTTTCGTCTATTGACTGACGGAAAGGACTAAATTAACAAGCGTTAATTGGTTTAGGGACTAAAAGTGGTAAAATAGAAATGTAGGGACTAAAATGGAACAAGTCCAAAATGTAGGGACTAAAAGTGCATTTACGCCTAAAATATAAACTTATAGATTATATAGTAAATAATATTCGATTGGGACAGAATTTGACATATATATTAAGAACATAAAGAACTGTAATTCAACGGGTTGATTTTCAAAATATGTAACAATGTTAATTTTTTTAAGGAATTTGTAGCCTTAGGCTACCACTAATTTTGTAGTTAAATTTTGTGCAAAAAAATTTTTTTTTTTTTTTTGAGAAATTGATATCAAGTGGAGTTGTAACTATTGGCTACAATCAAGTTTATAGCCTCCCTTTATTCATAATAATTATATTAATAAGATTCTCAGAAAAAATATTTATTATATAATTAATACTCTCATGATTTAATAATATCTTTTATAATATAGCGTATTCACTCCACTATCTAATTTATGAGTAATGTTAAAGATACAAACTTTTTTACAAAATTTTTTACAAACTACTGATGTTGTAAGTTGTTATTGGTAAATAAAAAAAATGATGTTAATGATAGATCTAGATGAAAACTAATAAGAAACTAACCAAATCAAAAATTATAAAAATGTTGTAAAATAATTTGTGACTGTAGTATTACTCCTAATTTATTTTTAAAAAATAAATACAGATTTCACAGTTGTGTTGTGACAAGTAGGATAAAGATCAAATCATATGAATATAATATATATATATATATATATATATAAAATCTTTTTTCCCGTGAAAATAGTATCGTTCTATTTATGTTGCCCAAGAACCCATTGGTTAAAGGCCTTTTGGCTAAGATTAGGTGTAGTATATGTTCTTAGAGCATTCCCATCCACGAAGGTAAAATTTTTAGTGTATACCATCTCAAAACACTATTTTTTAGCTTTTAACATCTCACTTTATAATACATCATACATTAAAGATTCTATTTTTTTTTACTACTTCATTTAAATATTATTTTTTTGTTCTCTGTTTCTTTCTCTCTGTCTCTCCCTTTCTCTAAAAACCCACAACTTTCTTTGCAAGCCCACACCCATGGCTACTGTTACTATCACCACCACCCACAACTGCCATTGTCATTGCCACTATCACCACTACCCACAACCATGACCACCAACCACCAAAATCATAACTAAATCGCAAACCCAAACCCACAACCTCATCACCATTCACCACCAACAACTGGAAAAAGAAAAAGAAAAGCAACCCTCCAAAATCACAACCAAATCACAAACCTACAACCTCATCACCACTAACAATCAGAAAAGGAAAAAGAAAAACAACCACCAAGAGAGAGCAAAAGCACATCAACTCGATGACCCATGCCGATCAAAGACCCACACGATTAGAGAGCCATGCCAATCAGAGACCTACGTCGAACTCTTAGCCGATGACCCACGCTGATCTACCCTCAACGCCGATGCCTACACCGGTTAGAGACCCATGAACCTAGACCCACAAAATCAATCACCCCGCCGTCAAGCTCTACCTCCATATCGGTGGCAACACTTTGAAGACGAAGAGGATTTATTGTCCAGTGGCGTTTGGGCTTTGAAGTTTTGACCGACAAACCTTGGAAGAGAGGAGCCCAAATCGTGAAATTGAGAGAAACAAAAGCTACGGGGAAAGAGAGAAGAGGAAAGTGAGAGAGGAGAGAGAAGAAAAAAGAGAAAAAAGGAAAGAAAGGGAAAAGTGACTGTTAGAATAAAACATAATTTTTTCGTTTAAGATTTATGCTACAGTGAGCTGTTATTGATAACAGCTCACTGTAGCTGTGTGTCAAAAATTTTGCCATTTGAAATCTTTGATGCAGTGGCTTTTTTTGTGTTGATAGTAAAATTTAGCATATACCATTTTTAGCATCCTTAATGGGAATGCTCTTATCCGTTTAATATATGATATGTAGATCATCAGCCACATTTTTTTTTTATCATTTATTTTAATTAAACAGCTCCTTTCAACTTTTCTTTTTTCAATGGCAGTGTGCATATATTCTTCTTCTTTTTCCTTTATATATATATATATATATATATTTTTTTTTTTTAAATTTTAGAAAAGAGTATATATTCTTATAATATTCAATTGAACTCCCTTTTAGCTGTTAGTGCAATTAATAAAAAAAATAAAAAATAAGAGCATATATTCTTAGAATTTTTAATGGGACACACCTCTTTAGGCTTTAGCCATTCTTGCCATTGCAGTGAGGAATCCTGAGGATATAAATATATATATATATATATATATATTTATATTTATATTTATATATTAAAATGAACTAGAACCAGAGCATTGAGAGATTATTTATCCAAGCAACGAGAGAGACCTCTTGTATGTTGTTTTTGTACTTTGATGAATAAGATAGAATTTTAACTATGGTGATCATTTTATAATGATTGCTCCTTATTATTAGAACAGGACACTAATTGATTAATGGTATAAAGGGATTTGAACATCAAATTTCTTATTCAACAATTAAAACATTTACTAGTTAAGTTAATTAGAACCTACATATATTGGTTTACACGTGAATTACTTTTGAGTTTTGACCATTAAATTTCACGTGTATTCTTAAGCTTGTTCTAGTAAAAGGTCCGTAGGATAAATGTAATTAAAGTGAATATCAACAAATATAGAGAGAATTGCCTTAGAAATTTTTATTCTTCAAACCAATCTAAATGAATCCCTTCCAATTTATTACTTGGTCATCTATAAGACTTTCCATCCATGTGTATTATTTAAATAATTTCATAACTCGTTAAAAAGGATATACGATGAAAAGTTGAGTTCAGCTAACGTAGACTTTTAGGGACACACATTAATTATCCAATTTAGAAAATTTTTTATTAGAAATTGAAAAAGCTGTTAAAAATTTTGATAATTTTTTCAATTTTTCATAAAAAATTTCTTAAAATAGATTACTATTAAAACCTCTCTAAAAGTTTACAAGTCCCTACCACGCACACTTATTTTTTTTTCTTTTTTTTTTTTAAAGATATAAGTATATTGTTTATTACTAATTAACTTGCTTCCATGTATATATATTTTTTCTTCTCAAAAAAAAAAAAACAAAAAAAACAAAACTTGCTTCCTTATTCATGGAATGAATGCAACCTCTTTCTCCCCTCTTCCCTGCTAATATATCTTTAAAAAAAATATATAAAAAAAAAAAAACAAAAACAAAACGTGTCCCCTTCAAATTTTTTGTTAATCATTTACACAGATCTCATTTTGCTTATCTCTTTCATCACTCATTTTCTTTTTATTTTTTTCAATTATTTAGCAAAAATACTCAAATCGTGCACTTCATAATCATAGCATAAAAGATAAACCCGCGCCAAATCCTTCATACTTTATTTTTGGTAACAAAGGAAACATTTTTAATTTTAAAGAAAAACCAGAACCTTTTATTTTAAGAAAAATCTAGAAGCTTTTATTTATTTATATATATCTATATTACCCATATATATATATATATATATAAAAGGACATAGGTTAATAATAAATTATTTTAAAAAAATTTTATTAAAAAAATTTATTATTAACCTATAAAATATGTATTTTAATACCGTTTATTTTGTTAAAAATTATAAACAAAACATATAAAAGGACATAGGTTAATAATAAATTATTTTAAAAAAATTTTATTAAAAAAATTTATTATTAACCTATAAAATATGTATTTTAATACCGTTTATTTTGTTAAAAATTATAAACAAAACAAAAGAACAGTTTATTTACCTATACTATTCATATCTCATAAACAACACAATAGACACTGATTAATAAAAAAAAAAAAACACAAACGGATTTTCATCCGTATCCAAAGGCCTACGGAAAGAAAAAAAAAACAATGAGAGAGAGAGTTTATGAGGCGCGTTCCCTAAAATCTAGCGGCTGGGATTATTAGCTACAGTGACAAAGCTGCGTCACCGACGACCCACCCTGACAAACGACCATGTTAGCACACGTCTTATGGAAAGAAACTTCGTGAGCTTTTACCAGGTGGTCCCCACCATACACACTAACCCAAACCCCAGTACAATCCCAATGCCTATGTTCCTCACAAATCTGTACTTTCCTTTTTTATATTTCTTGAGAAGATTTATACTATTTTTTAATACTAAACAGTTTCTGGAAAAGAACAAAAGAAAGTGATTCTGCGTTGTGTCCGGAATTCGTTAATACCCAAGAGGGAATAACTTGTATAGGAATTAAGATTTTCGGAATAGCCCATGTTGTATGTCCGTCTAGGTGGTCGCATATCAGGTGAAGCTGTCTCCCTCTTTCTCACTGAAATCAAAGTTTGGGATCTCCATTTGGGTGTTCAGGATTTCAGTTTTTAGCTCATAAAGCCCACCTGGGTGTTCCTATGTGAGTTCAATTTCCACAAGAATTTTCATCTGGGTGCATTCATTTTTTGTTCATGTTCTGGTTTTGTTTTTGATGAATTCAAATTGTTTGTGTATGTGGGCGGGGGCGGCTTTGTATGTTTTGGTTTTGCATTCATTTGGTCTGAGGTGAAAATGGATTTTTGGAATTTTATTGGTATGGTATGCTAAGAAAGGTAAAAGTCTAGTCTTTGAGAGCTCTACATAGTTGTTTTCTAATGGTTTTTTTTAATGAAACTTAAGGATTTTCTACTTTCGTGTGTTTTATAAGATGGAAAAAATAGTGAAGAACTTTTGAGTGGCTCTTATGTTAATGCATAGATGCTTTTCTTTCATTTACACGCATATAATATAAGTAATTGTGGTTAATCGTGCTTATTAAGATGTAAATTTTAGCTGTATACACATGTTGCAGGGATGGTATCAGTTTTTTGTGCTCCTTATTAATTATTATCCCCTCTTATTCTTATCCATAGAACAACATTTAACACTTCCTAGCATAATCTTAAATTCATCAGATGGTTCTGAAATCCATTAATAGTACGTGGCATAGATTCTCCGCTTGACTGTTTGAGAGAGAGCGTTTTATGATTTGCTTGGAGATGCGAAGATGGAGAAAAAAAGTAAGATTACTCAATACAGGGAGAGGCTGGACAAGACACTTGCGTCCCCTGATCTGAAAAATGGGGAGAGACTTAAAACTCTAGTCAAGGATCAACTCCTACATTCTACGAAAGATGAAACCAAAGGTTATATATTCCCTAGACTTTTCCTTTTGACTTCCTAAAAAAAGCTATGTTGTATGTTACCTTATCTTAATATGAATTACTAACCTGAAAATTTCATAAGGTTGTAAAACACTTTTTAAATTAGATTTTTGGTTTTGCAGGATTAAATGAGAAAGTCATTGAAAAAAGGACTGCAGAAGTGTCAAATTTTCTTGACATGTTGAGGAGTACTTCTGTAAATGATAATGAGGGACTGAAAGCCAGTGAGAAATCACATGCTGAATGGAAGGTAGAGCATATAATTTACACAATCCCTTCCCCTTTCCTTTTTTCCGTAGTTAACCCTTTTGTAATTTGAATTATCTTCTTCGTTTCCACTCTCTCCACCCTGGAACCTTTATTGTTTCTTCTATCAAGACACTTCCTTTCTATGGAAATTTGAAGGAATTGAGTCTGATGAGTGACTTCATCTGCTGATTAGTAGAGAATTTAACAAAAGCTAATGTGGCTTCAAAAAAAAAAAAAAAAAAAAAAAAAAAAAAAAAAAAAAAGCTTGTCCAGCTGCTTATGATGTTTATATTTGGATGGGCCTGCAGATTACATTTCATTACAGGTGTTAGGATACTTTATTGACAATCTGCTACTTTTGACAGTTAAAACAGGATAATGAAGAGTACCGTGTAATGTATCGCGAAGGACCCCAAGGCACTCCCTTTCATTCATTACTGGTTGAAGGCTATGTAGATGGGCCTGTTGATGTTTGTAAGTTATAGCAGAATATCCTGACATCTTTAGCCTCATCCTATAATGATGAAAAATAAAGCATTCTAATTATTTAGGCTGGTGGTTATCATTGAATATCAAAATGAAAACTTTAAGATAAATTTCTTCCTTCTTTGCAGGTTTATGCATCTCATGGGAGTCATCCCTCTACAAGAAATGGTGAGAATTTTTCCTTCATTCCACGTGCTTGTTTTCTACATTTTATGGCCTGATGTATGCTTCACGATTCTGCTGAATATGAATAATATAGTAGAAACATAAATCACCTTGTCTAAGATATGCAATTTCTTTTCCTTTATTTTTTATTTTTGGGGGGCGGGTGGAGGGGGGATTATTTTAGAAATGCAGAAAGCATAAATTTCCAGCATTAAGTAGCTGCTACAGTAATATAACTTTTATCAGTTGACACTATTTCTTTTGGTTGTCGATTTGTTGGCATTATATGAGGCCCTATAAGTTGATGTATTGGTTTAAATGTTCTTTAAATTTGAGGATGTGCAACTGTCAAAATTTTAGGATTTTTTTTTTGGTCTCTTTTACATCCCTTCCTATGTTCCTACCCTACTGACATCATGGTACATTCACATTGAAAAAAAGGAAAAAAAGGATGGATTCCTGAGATGTCTGATGTAGCACCTATTGTTAATGAGTATAAGATGAGAGCATATTAGTTGGGATATTTGTCCTGTCTATACTGCAATTTATTTCTTATTAACATTTACTCGTCTCTTATCTGAAAAAAAATGTTGGCTGAAGGGGATTGGTGAGGGCTTGTGCAATAGTTACCACCGTGTGCATCAACAGGAAGTGTTGAGATTGAGAAATTAACAATGTGCGCAGGCAACCCTCCCAGTTTAAGTGTGTGTCTGTTTGCACATGCTGTGCTTTTGCTTGCCTTGGGGTGGTAAAAAGCACACAAAAGGTGTCAGTTGAGAGAGAGAGATAGAGAGAGAATGCAATATGAGTTTATGACATTTGGCAACCTATCTTTCAATCTAGACTTTAGTGATACTGTAATTTTGACAATAATTCCGTTCTCTTTTTATATATTTTATATTTTGTCAGGTGGCCTCAGTCCACTATTCCAACTTTCAAAATTATCTCTTGCAAATGTTTACAAAGGGTCCGGATTGGTGAACAGATATCTTTAGTGAGGTTTGTCTAGCATAAACCACTGCATTTCTTAGAATTTTTTGTTTTTTACTTTTACTTCCTCAAATATATTGCAGTTTGAAATTCTGATTTTTCTTTAAATTCTTGGAAGAAAGGATGAAGCTTTCTTGGCCACTGTCATCAAGAGAGGCTGTTGTGCACTATTTTTTGTTTGAGTACTTTCAAGATGATCTCATTGTTGTTCTTCTAAACACGGTAGCACTTGCAATCTTTTACGGATTTGATTTTTGACTCAGATGCAATGTGTATTTTGTGCATATGCCTGAAATTCAAGCTATTTCTAGATTCAGACCTGAAGTAAAAGTATTTTGTTACAATTTTGCTTCCAGATCTCCGATTCAGAAGACATTGACATGGTCACTCATGGTTTTACCGGTGAGGCAATCCCTGAAGCAGAGGATGTTGTTAGGATTGATGTGGTAGGAGGCTATGCTTTGCAAAAGGTGACCCCAGAAAGAAGTTACTTTCGGTGAGTGTTGATTGGCTAATGTATATATAAGCAGTCCTGTTGCTAAATCCAATTTATTTGGGATGCAGATTATACTCGACTAGGCTTATGGACATTTAAATCTGTAAACAACCCATTTTATTTTGGTTTAAAATGACGAGAGCCTTGATGATTTAGGCTTTTCTGTATGTATTCATTTTGTTCAAATAATTTTAAATGGGTCTAATGGCTTTCCCATTGATAGAATAGCTTACAGTACCAACTTATTAAAAAAAAAAAAAAATTTCCTGACGTTACCATCGGAAATAATATATGCATTAAACTGCTAATTAAACAAGAATTTAAGTCACTAAAAAAAAAAGTCTTAAAGTGATTGCTTTTCTGCCCAATGTTACCTAAAACTAATTTAAGTAATGGAATATGATTGATTGCCTTGTTTAGTGCTCCATCAATTTTAAAATTTTACGAACTCTTAATTTTTGTAGGACAATAGCAACTATGGATATCAAGCTGGATTTTGTGCCACCATCCCTAATAAACTTTATCTCAAGGCAGCTCATTGGCAATGGTTTCAGACTGTATCAAAAGGTTATACATTTTATTCTCTTAAAGACTTTTGTTTTGCCTTACACATCTGGTTCAATATATCACTTTTATTGTCCACTATGTCAGCAATAATGCCAATTCATTGAGGAAAATTACTCTTTTAGTTGTGAATGAAATTGAGTCTAACCAAATCATCCAACTCATTCTAGAATGAACTGGATGTAGAAGACTTCTGTTTTTGGATTTTCTTTCTCTTTTTTCTCAGAGAACTGGATATAGCCTACTTATTCATTGGATTTCACGTTTTAATGGACAGACATTTTTTTGGGTAATTGATAAACAGAGACACTTAACATGACATATAAACTCAAAATGTATTTGCCAATGAGCTCTAGCTCAAATGGCACTTCCTCATCCTTTAATAATGGGATAAAGGTTAAGTTGTGGGTTCAGCACCCATGAGGTATGTGTGTCTGAATTGGGGGGCACCTCAAAATGTACTTGGTTGGACCCATAAATGGATGGCATTAGTTAACATCATATATGTTATAGTTCTCTCATCCTCATTTACATCAATCCTGTTCTATCATTTTCTCATATTTTTCAATCCTCAACATCACAGGCAGTGTCATCTATGTTTAAGTGTGATGAAGATTTTAGCAAGGCATTGGGGGACCCTCTGTATACTAAAATGCGTGAAGCTCTTTGTCCGACTTATGTATCAAATAGGGCTGTGGAAGGTAAAGCGCAAAAAGAACATCTTATTGGAAGTAGTAGGGATGATATGAGTGATACGATTCTGGAGGTTAACGGCACTTACCATGTAGATGAATCTGAGCCAAAGAATGTGAGAGTTACAGATAGGAAAGCCTTTGGGGAGATTGAAGAGGAAGAGAGTGAAGAAAGCAAACATTTTGAGGAGGATAGCAAGGACATAGAAAAAGTTTCAACCAAGGAATTCATAGAAAGTTGTAGTAATGTAAATGACAATAGAAATATTTTAATCAGGCCTGAGGTGGAACAAGCTCTGGGAACATTAGAGAAGGTCATCTCAAAGGTTCGGGTTTATGGTTTTAATGCCCAACCTAGGTTCTCTTCCGGGGTCATCAGTGAAGAACCTCCAATTATGGAAAAGAGTCTGCTAAAGGACACAAGTTCTTCGGAAGATGACAGAGTTTCTTCAAATGGTGAGGTTAGTCTTGAAGTATCCAAAAAGGAAACCATAGAGAGGACATCACAAGAACAACCTAGGAATAGCTCTAGCAATCACAGCTTCAGGTAATTATATTAATAAACCAAGTCATAATAATTATTTTTTCACAATATACCTCAGCATGTCCTTGGGCAATTGGAGTCTAGTTTTGAATTTGTATCCTCCATTTTTGCTCATGTATTCTGAATCTTTCATTCATTTTGTTTTTTATTTTTTTGGGTGAAAATGTGATTATCTTTTTTGACTTAAAAAAATGTCATTTCACCCAACTTAAATTGAAAGAGGAAAAGTATTTCTTCTCTTAGTTTTTGCTTTATTGTTACTTTCCGTTACTTCTTTTTTGATACAATATAAGCCTCTTCACATGTGCTCTCAAGTGAGTTCAAAGGCTCGCTCTTCTTTTATTTCTTAAAAATGTTTATTTTGCCAAGTTATTATAACCCTTAAATGGAGGACAAGAATCAGATTGCCTAGTTTTTCTTAAATCTGTTTGTTTTAACAATTTTATCATCATCGTATTCTGTATAATAAATTCTGTCATTTTGCTTTTAACTATATAATGACCTTTTTGACGAATCAAACATTTTATTTTGTTACAATATTTTGTTACAATAAGTGGTGGAGGGGGGATTTGAACTCAAGTTTACTTCTATGGGAGAATCGGGCAATGTCCCCAAGCTACAAAACCCTATTCTTTTTATAATAGTATGGATGACAAACCAGAGTCCACATTTATGGCTATCCTGGCGCTCTTTTTTTTTTCCCCTTCTTGAATAACTTATTACTCACCTAAGCAGAATTTGTCTCACTTGTAAATACAAGAAGTAAATGGTACCGCCCTGATCATGTTTTGCAGGCGTGCTGGATCAAATTCTCACGCAAGGGAAGTAAACCATAACAAAGTAGCACCAGCATCACCAGAGCAGTATGTTTCAGCTCCTAGTGAGGCAAACCAGGTTGCTTTGTGTTCCGCTGGGAATGGGACAACTGAAGTACTGAATTTGGACCAAAGTGCGAATGATATTAATCAAATTAGCACCGATGCAAATGGCATCCATGAAAGTAGTCTAGATGGAGACAAGTCAAGCAAAGAGAAAAGGCATAGGATGTGTTGTTTCAGCATCGGCACATCAGTGAGAGGTTGAATTAGTTGAAATGGCAACAGAGGGAAATTCAAGAAACACAGGTTTGATACAGTCACACCTACAATTCAATCCTTAATAGATCCCCTAAGAGATTTTTTAACATCTTGTTCGAAAACTTGTATCACGATGATATCTATTACAAGTTTTATTTTAGATCTTTCACTTTGGGCATATATGTTTTCAATAATTTTTGTTTTTACCATTTCCTATTGGTCCTTTTCGGCTAAAGATGTACCAACAGATGAAAAAATAATTTGAGCTGTTTGGATGCCGATGCCAATGCAATGATAATGGAAAAATATTCGTTCAATGCAAAATAGACTTTGTTATTGTTACTTGGTGCAATAGTTTCTTACATGATATTCTTGGATAATCAACCTGTCTTTAAATGTTACCTTGAATTTGATTTAGCAATTTGTGAAAGTTGTGTATGTTTATAAATGAACTACGTTGTTTCTAAATATTACAAGTTCGGCTCGGGAAAAACTTTGTTCATGTTGTTTTGTTTAGCAAATAAACTAAGCTCAAGCACAAGTTTAGGCTCGACCATTAAACAAGTCAAGTTCAAACATAATAATGTGTTTATGAACAAGCTTGTGAATATGTGGGTTCGGTTTAACCATATATAATGTTATATTTTTATATGTATATTTATTAAAAAATGTATTTATATAGATTTGAAAATGGATTGTGCACGTTTGTTAGTAGGTTCATTTAATATCAAATTTGTATTTGTATCTTATTGATAATATAAATAGGTTATTATAATTCATCACTTTGTAATTATTGTGAAGGATAAAAAATTTTAGTCATGACTTTACTATATATAGGAAAAGAATAAGTTGTTTCTCCAAAAAAAAAAAAAAAAAAAAAAGGAAAAGAATAAGTTAATTAAATAGCTTATAAATAAGTTAAGTTAATCAAGAGGAGATAATGGAAACTTTGAAATTTTTTTAAAAACTAGTGGGATTAAATTGACATTTTTTTTTATAAAATTTATGATCAACATGAAATTAAGCCTAAAACTTCATTGAGCTACGCCTACAAGCTAAGAGCCCTGTAGCTTGCACAAATGGTTAACATCTTTTGTATGTTCATGACATCTACTATTTAAATCTAGTCTCCAGTTGTAAATATTGAATTATAAAAAAAAAAAAAAAAATTTTAAGATAGAGTTTTTTTTAGAGAGAGAAAAAAATAGTTAAAGTTCAATTTAGTCCCTTGATTTTTTACTTTAGTTGTCAAATTAATTTCTATAGTTTAATTTTTGTCAATTTAGTCCGTCCCTAAAAATAGCCAATTTGGTCATTTATCCAAATTTGATAGCTAACCATTCATGATATATATATATATATATATATATATATATATATATATATTTGGGTTAAAAAAAAAAGTTCAACGGCTTCATTTGTCAACAGATTCGAAGAGAAAGATCAAATTGATTCATCATGATATAGTGTGCATAAAATTAGCAAAAATCAAACTATTTAAAAAAAAAAAATAGGTAAAACGAAAAATCAAACATTAAAATTAACTAAAATTGAAATTTGACAACTTTTTTGTTGTTGTTAAATTTAAACCCTCATACTCAAATAGTAAAGTTTTATGTAGTCGAATAAAAGACATTAGGTTCTGATGAAGTCAAGAATCAAACCAGTGAGTCGCAGGGCCTTTGCGTACTTCGGACGAACCTGCACAGGTAAGAAGAACCTCAAAGGGAAGTACCGGTGTGGTACCGGCCAACGATGCTCCGATGGTTAAGTTAGTATTGCTCACAACTCCAGAGTACTAGAGTTGGGTCTTAGTATGCGTACCTCGATTTTGGAGGGCGTGGCGGTATTTATAGTAGTAGTAGAGGCCTTTAGCCGAGGCGTACTGGAGAAGACATCACTGTACTGGAATTGCCCCTGAGTAGCGTGGGGCGCAAGATACTCCTTGGGTGGCCAAGTGTGTTGGGCAAGACATCCCTTTTTGGGGGAGGGAATCGTGCTGCGTAAGATATCTGGCCGGGTAGTAGCGTATGCGACAAGATTCACTTCCCCAGGGAAGCGCACGTGACAAGATAGGCTTCAGTGCCCGATTACAACATCCGTCGACCTTTTCTCCGTCGCCTCCCTAAGAGTCAGGTCGTCAACATCAGGCGTCCATCATATATATATCTGTCATCATAGGTCGAACCGTCAGCCCGTGCAGGCTGCTGCCGTCTGGTGGGAGCTTTACCCCTATCAGGTGCCCTCTCAGCCCATCAGTCCGTGAACTTTAAAAGGACGGGCTAATGGGGTGACGGTTTCAATCCATACCAAGGGTCGAATAGACAGGCTGTCATCAGTAATTAATGTCGGGTAATAAATGCGGGACACGTGTCGTCAACCCGTGGACCGTGTGCTCGGAATGAGGCGTCCCTTCGTCTCCCGCAATACCCCCCATATAAAAGCCTTCCTTCTTTTTTCTCATTTTTCACTTTTCGCTGAAGACAAATGATCAGAGCGCATCCGTTCACCCAGCAGAAAAGCACCTTATCCGTCAACTCGTGCGTCCGTCGCATCCTCACAACCGTCGATCATACCTTTCATCAGCGCAAACAGCCAGTAAGTACTTATTACTGCTTGTTCATTTTTGCCACCGTCAGTGTCTTTAGGGCAGTTGAACTTAGGGTTTTCCGTCACATGTAGGTGACATGTCTAGCGCGTCCAGTAACCAGTCGTTTGTCCGCGACGGAGCGGGCTACGATGAAGTCAATCCGTTGGATCCAAAGGATCCAGCAGCCACAACTTCTTCGAGTGAAGAGAGCTCGTCTACCACCTCTTCCTCTTCGAGCAGTGATAGGGTGGAGAGCAACCTTAGTGACGGTCTAGAGGGAGATGAACCTCAAGTCCAATCCGTCGTGGGTAGTAATGGGATGAGGAAGTTCGTCATGCTTTCTCTGTGGACGGTGAACGACTTTTTCTCCACAATTAAAGAATCACACTTTAAAACACTTAGGAGCAAATACCAAATACCTGCCAATATACCTCTCCGTCCTTCCCACCCAGGAGAGAAGTGTTACTACCGTGGTGTCAGGGGTGTCGGGGTCTATGAGCAAATGCTCAAGGCAGGGTTGAGGTTTCCACTGACCCAACTACACCGTCACCTCCTTCATTACTTAGGACTGTCCGTCAACCAAGTTTCCCCAAACGCTTGGAGGTTTTTTATTGGGGTAGAGGTGTTGTACGGGTCCATGTCAAAAGCGAAGAAAAGGTTGACGGTAAAGGAATTCTTCCACTACTACCGTCCGGTGGAGATATAAAAATCCAGGGGGATGTACAGTTTTATGGCGAGGGGTCCACTATTAAGGTTGGTGTGTGATACTCCAGATTCCAATAGGGACTGGAAGTCTATGTACTTTTTTATGGACGGGGATGAGTGGATGGGTCGTCCTGGCGAGACCGAGTTCATGCCCGTCGACACAACATGGGGTGTCTTATCCCCGTCTGGTATTCATCTGTTTGCTTTTTCTTTCTCTTTTTGTTTATGCACCGTCAATTCCTAACCGTCTACTTTCTTCAGCTCAAGACCGTCCGCAAGTGTCAATTGAAGACTGGACCTTTTTGGAAAATTTTTTTCAGAGGTCTGACTTGAAAGAGAGGTCTTGGGCCAATTTGGTAAGCTTGAAGACCATCTGTTGGCACTACGACGGGCCTGAACCGTCCACAGAAGCCGAGAAGTACGAGAAACAAGTTAGAAAGCGTACGTCCGTTCACCTGAACTTTATACTTAGCCATTTTTCTCTCATCCCTTTTTTAACTCGTGTGCCGTCATGTTTTGCAGAAATGGACGAAGCGAAGATGAGGGCCTTCATCAAGCAGCAAGCAGCTGCCAAGAAGAAAGAAGGCCAAACGGCTAGGACCGGCGCGCCCAAGGTGCCCGTCGCTAAAAGGAAGCCGGACCAGGAAGGGGACCGTCCCTCCAAGAAGGCCAAAGCCACCCCCGAGACCGTCGTCGGCTTAGAGGCGGAGGGGAAGAAGGTCCCCGTCAAACATGGCAAGGGGAAAGGCCTGATGACGGCTAGCCCAGCCTCTGATCCAAAGAAGCCACCCGTCCTTCTGCGTGAGGACTCCAAGTATGCTCTGGATAAATTGTCCTCGATACTGATGGCAGAAGACTACGAGGACCTTGGAAACCACGCGACGGAAGCGATACGTTGTCATGATGAAGGGGCTTATGGACCGTTGCGTTCGTGAGGAGACGACCCTAGACCGTGTACGGGCTAAGGCGGCCGAGACGGAGGACGAGCTCGAACAATACAAGGCCTGGAGGGTGAGGATCGAGAAAAAGCTCTCCGTCCTTAAGGAGGAAAGGTCCGAATTTGAAAAGCAGACGGAGTTGCTGCAAAAGGTCCTCGCTGACAAAGAGCAGGAGATCCTGTCCATGAAGGACCAGCTCCGTCAGGCCAGGGATGACGCAATCAGAGAATACCGAGACTCTGAAGCCTACCTGACGGAGCTGGGCGGCACATTTGCGGACGGTTTCGATGACGCCGTCCGTCAGGTGAAAGCCACATATCTTGAGCTGGATCTCTCTCGAGTGTCTATAGACGAGGCCCAGGCACAGACATCCGTCCTCCAGGCCGCTTCAGAAAGTACGGGTCACCTCCCCAATGAAGGCCAAAGTGATAAAGGCGACGGGATCCTTGATGACGAGGCCGAGACAACCGTTCGGGCTGAAGTTCAAGCAGAAGAAGTAAAGATAGTTGATTCCCCCGTTCACTAGACTTGTAATTATTTTTTTGTGGAGATACAATTTTTGCGATTTTTGTAGAACGGTCAATTTCTGAACCGTCGAGAACAATGTTGCCCTTAGAGGCGTTTTTGTTAATCTATATTCTGTTTCAAATTTTGTTCTTGTGTATATTGCTTACTTGCATGGTTTCTTTTATGTGTTGTTTAGGCTTCGTGGAACCGTCACCTTAACAACTGTTAACTTAGTAGGCCGTCAACCTATATCCAAACTTCATGCATGATTCCTTTGTACAAAGAGCTTTGTGGAACCGTCAACTTTATAAGCCTTAGGTTCGCAAACTTTTTAGAACGTTGGCCCTTTTTTAGGCATTGTATATAACTGAGGACAATGTAGTCGGTTTTGGGCCGTCACCCTGGATTCCGTCGTTTATCAGACTTAGGATTTTGGGCATTCACCCTCGTAGGATAATGTAGTTGGCTTTGAGCCGTCGCCATCGAAGTCGTCGTCCATTGGACTTAGGCTTTGGCTTTTATCCTTGTAGGATAATGTAGTTGGCTTTAAGCCGTCGCCATTGATGCCGTCGTCCATTGGACTTAGGCTTTTGGCTTTTATCCTTGTAGGATAATGTAATTGGCTTTGAGCCGTCGCCATTGATGCCGTCGTCCATTGGACTTAGGCTTTGGCTTTTATCCTTGTAGGATAATGTAGTTGGCTTTGAGCCGTCGCATTGATGCCGTCGTCCATTGGACTTAGGCTTTTGGCTTTTATCCTTGTAGGATAATGTAGTTGGCTTTGAACCGTCGCCATTAATGTCGTCGTCCATTGGACTTAGGCTTTGGCTTTTATCCTTGTAGGATAATGTAGTTGGCTTTGAGTCGTCGCCATTGATGCCGTCGTCCATTGGACTTAGGCTTTGGCTTTTATCCTTGTAGGTTCTTTGTAGAACGTTGGCTTCTAAGCCGTCAGCTTTTGTGCTTGACGCTTTTATGCCATGTAGATTCTTTGTAGGACGTAAGCCGTCAGTTTCGGTTCGTCACAGTTTTTTAACACTTTACAAAATGTAGAAGGGATTTTGGATGAACTTCTGAATCTTGTATAACTTTTACAAAAAGGGAAAAACATGCCCTTTGAATTTCCAAATACATCAAAACAGATTACAAGTATGGGGTTGCCATTCTTCTTACTGGTAATACTTTCGCAAGTGTTCAGCATTCCATGGGTGGGGCAATTTCTGACCTTCCGGTGTTTCCAGGTGGTAGGTGCCCTTTCTCTGCCATGACGTGATTCGGTATGGTCCTTCCTAGTTGGGGCCGAGCTTTCCTTGGGCAAGGTCCCTGGCGGTGCCCATGACTCTTCTTAGAACGAGGTCTCCGACCCTGAAGTCTCTATGTCTGACTCGGGAATTATAGTACCTAGCCATTCTATCCTGGTACCTAGCGAGCCTTTGCTCCGCGGCTGTTCTGACTTCGTCGACTAAATCCAGCTGCAGGTGCAAGGCCTCGTCGTTCCTGCTTTCGTCGTAGGCGTTCACCCTGTAGGTTGTGAGTCCTACTTCGGCTGGGATGACTGCTTCGCTTCCGTAAGTTAACCAGAATGGCGTTTCCCCTGTAGGGGTCCTTGCCGTTGTCCTATATGCCCATAATACGCTGGGTAGTTCCTCGGGCCATATCCCCTTTGCCCCATCGAGCCGGGTCTTGATAATTTTCAGCAAGGACCGGTTCGTCACTTCTACCTGACCATTGGCCTGGGGGTGGGCTGGGGAGGAGTATTGATTCTTTATCCCCAGCTGCGAGCAGAACTCTCGGAATGGGCCGTTGTCGAATTGCTTGCCGTTGTCAGAGACTAGGACCCTAGGGATCCCAAACCTGCATATAATAGATTTCTAGACGAAGCTTCGCACGTTCTTCTCCGTAATGGTGGCCAGAGCTTCAGCTTCTACCCACTTCGTGAAGTAGTCTATGCCCACTACCAGGAACTTCAGCTGTCGTATGGCCGTTGGGAATGGGCCCATAATGTCTAGTCCCCATTGAGCGAACGGCCATGGGGCCGTCATGGGTGTAAGCTCCATGGGCGGCTGCCTGACGAC
This sequence comes from Lithocarpus polystachyus, assembly GCA_033629205.1. Taxonomy (NCBI): domain Eukaryota; kingdom Viridiplantae; phylum Streptophyta; class Magnoliopsida; order Fagales; family Fagaceae; genus Lithocarpus; species Lithocarpus polystachyus. Next base: position 31,983,632 of record CM066168.1, on the reverse strand, counting down.
GTTGCCGAATCTCTGGCACTTGTCGCAGGCTTTGACATAGGCTTGGGCGTCTTTTTGCATTGTAAGCCAGTAGTACCCGGCCCGAATCAGCTTGTGCGCCAGCGATCTTGAACCTGAATGGTTTCCGCATATTCCTTCGTGAACTTCCCGCATGACATAGTTCGCTTCCTCGGGACCCAGGCACCTTAGGTATGGGCGAGAGAAGCCCCTTTTGTATAGGACTTCCTCTATCAATATGAACCTTGACGCTCGGACTTTCAACCTTCTAGCGGCTTCTCTTCCGTCGTGCAAGACGCCATCTTTCAGGTAAGAGACCAATGGCGTGGTCCAGTTGCTCTGAGAGCCTATTTCCTGCATTTCGACAGAGTCTATTAGCGGAGAAGCCTGCACAAAATAGAGCACACCGCCAGTGCTGCTCCCCTGCTCCGACGAAGCAGCTTTGGCGAGGCGGTCGGCTTGCTCATTTTCATCTCTGGGGACTTGGACTATCTTTGCCTTGAGTTTGTCTACCCTCCTCTTTGCATGATGGAGGTATTTCTTCATTCTGTCACCTCTGCACTCGTAGTCTCCATTGACTTGGTTGACGACGACCTGAGAGTCGCAGGAGACAATCACCCGGGCTGCACCTGCTGCCTTGACGAGGTCCAACCCAGCTATCAAGGCTTCGTATTCCGCCTCATTATTGGTGATGGGAAAGTCCAGCCGGATCATACATTCGATTTGATCTCCCTCGGGGGAGTGAAGCACGACACCAACACCGCCAGCTTGTCTTGTTGACGACCCGTCCGTATATGCTCTCCATGGGGGACCTGCATCTGTCCCCTCGTCTTCCCTGCTGGTGAATTCGGCAATAAAATCAGCTACTGCTTGTCCCTTGATGGCGGTGCGCGGGCTGTACCGAATATCAAACTCAGTCAACTCGATTGCCCATAGGGCCAAGCGACCAGCGGCTTCTGGGCTGTGCATTGCTCGTCGCAAGGGCTTGTCGGTTAGGACGACTATTGTGTGAGCTTGGAAGTAGGGTTTGAGCTTTCGAGCCGCGGTGACTAGGGCGAAGGCGAGTTTCTCCATGGGCGGGTACCTTCCTTCTGCTCTTTGGAACGCCCGGCTAGCGTAGTATACGGGTTTCTGGACCCCGTCCTCTTCTCTGATCAAGGCCGCGCTGACGGCCGCTGGGGAGACGGCTAGGTAGAGGAAGAGTTCTTCCCCCGGCTGTGAGGGACTCAACAGTGGAGGGGAGGAGAGATAAGCCTTTAGTTCTTCGAACGCCTTCTGACATTCGTCTGTCCACTCGAACGTTTTCTTTAATGTGCGGAAGAAGGGAAGGCATTTGTCCGTTGCCCTTGACACGAATCTGTTCAGGGCTGCCACCTTCCCATTCAAACTTTGAACTTCTTTCACATTCTTCGGGGGGGCCATCTCCATTATTGCCCTGATCTTGTCTGGGTTGGCCTCGATGCCCCTCTGAGAGACCATGTAGCCGAGGAATTTGCCTGCTGTCACTCCGAATGCACATTTCGACGGGTTGAGCTTCATCTTGTAGGAACGGAGGGTTCCGAATGTTTCTTCGAGATCGCTTAGATGATCCTCCTCCTTCTGGCTTTTTACCAGCATGTCGTCGACGTATACTTGAACATTCCTCCTTATCTGGTTGGCAAACATTTTGTTCATGAGCCTCTGGTATGTGGCACCTGCATTCTTTAGTCCGAATGGCATCACCTTGTAGCAGAAGAGTCCTTGGCTGGTGACGAACGAGGTTTTTTCCTGATCTTCTTCATCCATCCAGATCTGGTTATACCCTGAGAAGGCATCCATGAAGCTCAGCAGCTGGTGCTGGGCCGTAGAGTCTACCAGGGTGTCGACTCGCGGGAGGGGGTAGCTGTCTTTCGGGCATGCCTTATTCAGGTCCGTGAAGTCCACACACATCCGCCACTTCCCGCTGGCCTTCTTGACCATTACCACATTGGCCAACCAGTCGGGGTAGTATACTTCCCGGATGAACCCTGCTTCTCGTAACTTGCCGACCTCTTCCGCCACCGCGCGGTCTCTCTCCGGAGCAAACACTCGCTTCTTCTGTCTGACGGGCCGGAAGGAGGTTGCTACGTTTAGCCTATGTACCATGACTGAAGGGTCGATTCCCGGCATGTCTTCATGACTCCAGGCAAACACATCTTGGTTTTCCTTGAGGAAAGTCACGAGCGCCTGGCGAGTCGCCGGGCTGTTGAGGGCACCGATCCTGGTGGTTCTGTCAGGCTTGGATTCGTCGAGGATTACTTCTTCGAGCTCCTCCATAGGTTCTGCCCCCGTTCTCTGCTCTATGTTCATTGTTTGTAGCTGGCTATTCATTTCTACCATTGCGACGTAGCATTCTCGTGTGGCCACTTGGTCTCCCCATAGCTCTCCTACCTCGTGCTCTGTAGGGAACTTGACCTTTAAGGCATAGGTCGAGGTTGCAGCCTTCCAGGTGTTGAGAGTGGGCCGTCCTATGATTGCGTTGTATGCTGAGGAGCAATCAACGACTAGGAAGGTGACGTCCCTAGTGACCTGCCCAGGGTACTCCCCGACGGTGACGGGCAATGTGATCGAGCCGAGGGGGTATACTCTTGTCCCCCCGAAACCTGTGAGTGGTGCCTTGGTAGGGACCAATCGTTCTTTGTCGATCCGCATCTGCTGGAACGCGGGATAGTAGAGGATATCCGCGGAGCTTCCGTTGTCGATTAGGACCCGGTATGTGTTATAGTCTCCTATCCGGATGTTGACGACAAGGGCATCGTCGTGCGGATGATGGAGGTGCTGGGCATCATCTTCTGTGAATTCTATAGTGGGGCTGTTGATTCGCGGCTTCTTCTGGACAGAGCTCGCAGCCTGAACATTCTGAACCGCTCTGAGGTGGGATTTCAGAGCCTTCTTTGTTGAATCGGCGGCCGATGTACCACCCACAATCATCCTTATGTCCCCTATAGGCGGTCTGGGGCGCTCGTTGTCCCGGTGGGGGACCTGTTCCTGTCGAGGTGTTTCTGCCTTTTCTCTGCTGACGAACCTCTGTAGCTTCCCTTGCCTAATCAGGGCTTCAATCTGCTGCTTTAGATCGTAGCAGTCGGCGGTATCGTGCCCGTGGTCTCGGTGGAAGCGGCAATATTTGTCCTTGGGCCGTCTGTCTGGATTCGATTTCAACTTTCCCGGAAACGTCAAGGTTCCGTCGTCCTTGATCTGCATCAAGACCTGATCGACCGGAGCCGTCAATGGGGTGTAGCTTGTGAATTTTCCGGCAGGGGGCTTCGGGCGTCTATTGTCTCGGACTTCTCCTGCTCGAGGCACCTTCCGCCCCTTATCATGTCAGGTGTCTTCCTGCCTTTCTCTCTTTCTTGGGGGCTTCTCTTCGCGAGCCAGTAACGCATCTTCCGCATTCATGTACTTTGTTGCCCTGTAAAACACATCCGACATCGTCTTCGGGTCATTTTTGTATAAAGAGAACAAGAATTTACCCTTCCGCAGCCCGTTTGTGAATGCGGCCACTTGTATCCTGTCGTCTGCTTCGTCAATCGACAGCGCTTCCCTGTTAAAACGGGCTATATAGGATCTCAGCGTCTCATCCTCCCGCTGCTTAATGTTCATTAGGCACGCGGTAGATCTTTTGTGCCGGTGTCCCCCGATGAACTGCGAGGCAAATTGAGCGCTCAGCTCCCTGAAGGTGCCGATAGAACCGGGTGCCAATTTGCCGAACCAGGTCCTCGCAGAGCCTTTCAGCGTTGCTGGGAAGGCCCAGAACATGATTTTGTCCGGCGCGCCATGAAGATGCATCAACGTCTTGAAGGACTCCAAGTGGTCTAGCGGATCCCTGGACCCGTCGTAGCTCTCCACCTGGGGCGTGCGGAATTTCAGCGGCGTAGGGAACAGGATGACAGGTGTTGTAAATGGGGAGTCCGTGCGGTGGACGAGGTCGTCGAGGTCGCTGGATACTCGCCCTTTGAGGGCGTTCATCATGAAGTCCAGGCGTTCATCATGAAGTCCATGCGTTCCTTCATCATCTGCATTTCCGCGGCCATGTTGGACTGGGCATGGCCGTCCGCCGACGGACGGTTTGTCTCCTGTCCTTCGGGCCGGCTCAAAGCATGGCTTCCCTCAGGGCCTTCGTGGTTCCTCTCTTCGGCACTGCTCTCCTCCTGATTTTCTCCCTGGTTGTCACCCGTCGCATTCCTCCGCAGCAGCTGTTCTTCCAAATCGTTGTTGCGTCTCGTGAGGCGTTCCACCGCGGCCGCCAGAGTCTGGACTTGTCTCTCGAGGGCCGTGGTGCGTTGTTCGTTGCCTTGGTCGTTCATGGTGGTCGTCCTTGAACGCGTGAGTACCATGCAACTCTTTGTCCGGGAAGCACGTAACAGAATCTACGCACTCGCGCTTCCTACAGACGGCGCCAACTGATGAAGTCAAGAATCAAACCAGTGAGTCGCAGGGCCTTTGCGTACTTCGGACGAACCTGCACAGGTAAGAAGAACCTCAAAGGGAAGTACCGGTGTGGTACCGGCCAACGATGCTCCGATAGTTAAGTTAGTATTGTTCACAACTCCAGAGTACCAGAGTCGGGTCTTAGTATGCGTACCTCGATTTTGGAGGGCGTGGCGGTATTTATAGTAGTAGTAGAGGCCTTTAGCCGAGGCGTACTGGAGAAGACATCACTGTACCAGAATTGCCCCTGAGTAGCGTGGGGCGCAAGATACTCCTTAGGTGGCTAAGTGTGTTGGGCAAGACATCCCTTTTTGGGGGAGGGAATCGTGCTGCGTAAGATATCTGGCCGGGTAGTAGCGTATGCGACAAGATTCACTTCCCCAGGGAAGCGCACGTGACAAGATAGGCTTCAGTGCCCGATTACAACATCCGTCGACCTTCTCTCCGTCGCCTCCCTAAGAGTCAGGTTGTCAACATCAGGCGTCCGTCATATATATATCCGTCATCATAGGTCGAACCGTCAGCCCGTGCAGGCTGCCGCCGTCTGGTGGGAGCTTTACCCCTATCAGGTTCGATTCTTATCTATACCAAAAATTCAATTAATGATTTTGAGAAAATAATTATCAAGACCGTAGAAGTCAAAGTATTAAAAAAAACTTAGGCTTAAATATATTTTTAGTCTCTACATTTTCGTATTTTTCCATTTTGATCCCTACATTTTAATTTTACAACTTTTAGTCCCTAAATCAATTAACGTGTCTTATTTTGGTCATTTGTGTCAGTCAACAGATGAAAATATTTGAGGTGACTAACGGAGGGCTTAAATATTATTAAAAATCCACGTCACCCATCAGCATTTTCCGAATCCACATCACCCATCACAAAATCCACGTCAACCTCTAATTTAAAAAAAATAAATTTATCAATTTTTAAAATTACAAAATTACAAAATTATGAAAAAAAAACATAATTAAAAACAAAAAACAAACCAAATTATCCAAAAGAAAAATAGATTTAAATCCAAAAAAGAACACGGTGCTTTTCTCTCTCTCTAGCTTAAATCGACGCTCCCTCGATGGGTTCGATCTGCCTTGGTTTGGAGGATTCAATCGGTGGTTGCGAAGCAGCGATGGTGGGTTGAAGGGTGGGTTTGTTGTTTGAGTGGGTTTGTTTTGGTGTTCTTGTTGGTATGATTGAAGTAGTGTTCTTGTTGTTCTTGTTGGTATGGTTGAAGCAGTGTTCTTGTTCTTGTTTGGTTGTGGGTATTTTGTTAATGATTGTACTGACTTAATTTTTGGATTTAAATCTATTTTTCTTTTGGATAATTTGGTTTGTGTATATATATGGATTGATTTTGTTTTGTACAATATTCTTTTATGATATTTTTGTGTTTGATTTCTAGGTTTGTATGATTTTTTTGGGTTTGTGCTCTTGTGTGATCTTGATGGGTTTGTATGATTTTCTGAGTTTGTTTGATTTTTTGGATCTAACATGGTATATATTTTGAGAGTAAATAGTTTATGTTTGTTATTGTGTTCTTTGTGTTTATGATCTTGTGTTAATGTTTAAATTTGAGTTTGTGTTTTTTGTATTTGATTTTGGGTTTGTGCTTTATGTTCTTGTGTTGATGTTTAAATCTGTGATTGTGTTCTTATTTAAAATGAATTAGATCTAAATTTATGTATTTTATTGTTTTTAATTTTTTAATTTCGTTAAAATTGATTAATAAATTTTTTTATATTTAGAAGCTGGCATGATATTTTTTTTAATGCTAATTAAATTTTTTTATTATTTTTTAATTGGCCACATTAGCATTTAATGTGTCAGCAATGTACTCAGTTTGCCACCTAAGCAATTTTCATTTGTTAACTAATGAAAAAGTCTAAAATAATAAGCATTAATTGATTTAAGAATTAAAAGTAGTAAAATTATAATACAGGGACCAAAAAAAAAAAAGAAAAAAAAAAAAAAAAAGAAGCCAAATAAAAGTGCATTTGATCCAAAAACTTAAACCCTCCCTAACCAGAAACAACCGCAATACAAAAACAAAACAGTAACACTAAAACCTCCAAAGGCCAAGGTCGAAGTGTTTCCATTGAAAAGTACAGAAAAATGTGGAAAAGTAAGGTTTGGAATTTGACACTTCTCTCCACCGTTCTCAGACGAAGTCCAACCCTCCTTTCCATCTCTCATTTCCAAAGCAATTCCACTTCACACTTTCCACCTACAATTTCCAGAACTTCTTATTTTGATTTTCTCGGGAATCCCAACTTTCCCGGAAAAACCTTCTGCTCGGAATCGGCAGAGAAATCCCATGTCCATGTCAGATGCTGGAGTTGTGGTAACGTGGCCAATGGGTCGCTGTTTCTCTTCTGTGACTCGTGTCGGAGCGTTCAGCCCCTTGATCAATCCGTGGACTACTTCCAAATATTCGGCTTGTAAGTAATTTTTTTTTGCCTTTTCATCTTGAAAAAAAAAAAAAAAATCCCATTTTACTCTGTGTCTTTGTCGAGAAAATTTTCCCACCAATAATTTTGGATTTTTAGAATTCATAGTTTACTTTCTAGCACTTCTGTATTTGTGGTTCATGTGTATTCATATTATAATAGATTTTGTGTTTTCTGGGATGACTTATTTATTTGTTTAGTATTCAAAATTTACTTTTTGCTACATAAATTATAATACCCAATTCAAAATTTCAAGTTTAAAAGCTGATTGGAGATTCTAGAATAGATAAATGAGGAAAATATTGTTTTTTTTTTTCCTTCCAAGTTCTAGTACTATAGGCCAAGATTTATTTGTTTGTGTATTATATTATATGGTTTTAACTTTGGCAGGGAGAGGAAGTATGATATTGGGGTTGAGAATTTGGAGGGAAAGTACAAAGACTGGCAAAAAAAATTGCACCCTGATCTAGTTCACTCTAAATCTGAGGTCAGTCTACCAAGTTCTTCATTTTTGGAATTAGAAATAAAAAATTTTGATTCCCTTCTTTTTTGGTTGGAAAATCTTGTCTTGTGTTAAGTTTTTTTGGGTTCTTTTTGTAGAAAGAGAGAGGGTTTGCTGCTGAACAGTCTGCTCGGGTAATTGATGCGTACCGCACACTTAGCAAGCCATTGTTGAGGGCAATATACATTGTAAGTTTACTTTGAATAGATGCATTTTATGCTTATAGAGGTATTATTTCAGAAATGTATCCTGGACTGGGTTATGAGATTTTACATGGTTTCATTTTTCCGAACTTTACTCCTTGATAACATTTCCTTTAATCATGATTATTTTTATAATCATGTTTTAATCATGGTTATATTTTTTTATAGAAATATATATTCTTACTCAAGTTGGGTTGAAAGGCCAGGAATGACTTATGTGGCTACCCATTGCTTTAAATTTCAGTTGCTAGAATAATTAGTTTAGGCCTGCTTCTGCAATTTATTGAGAACATGGGGCATTTTGAACTTTATAAATCTAAACATCATGATTTCTTTTTCAGTGCCCTTAATATATATATATATATATATATATATATAAGTTACAGGACGATTGTTTCTTGGGATGGGTGAAAGTTCTAGACAAAAACAACTTGATTTTTAAAAATATAGTAGTAGTAGCCTTCTAGCCCAACTGGCACTGCTTGGTGTCTCTAATTGAGACATCTAGGGTTCAAATTCCTCCTCCCCCATTGTAATTATTAAAAAGAAAAAAAAAAGAGTATTGTAGCAGTAAATCTGGATCATCGTAATTGAAGATGTTGATCCTCTGGAATGCTTACATTTTTGTTATAATAGATTGATATGGGTGTACTTAGTATGACCTAAAAGGCTGGCGGAAATAGTTGCAATAGAGGCATGTGATGAACCTGCTCATTTATTCACTAGACTTTCTATCAAATTTATGTATTTGTAACATTCTGTTGGTGGTTATGTATAAATGCATTTGGTATGCGGGGGACTGCATTTCAGAAGATAAATACGATACCATTGAGAAAAGGATCCTATCTTGATGAGATTTGATGATTATGATGTCTGTCTACACCTGATTTCATTATAAATATCCTTGTATTAATTTTCTATTTCTTGAAATTTGTGAAATTAAGAATTATCCAAGAAAAAGTTTGTGAAATTAAGATTTGTCAGTTCTTTTATAGATGAGGCTTGAAGGTGTAGATGTTGATGAAGAAGAAACACTTTCAGATCCAGAGTTGCTATCTGAGGTAATTTATGTCTAATTGGTCTACTTCAAGATATTTGATCATTTATAGTTTGTTTATACATGACAGTTCTATCTGCATTTTAATGTCATTTCTCCCTTTTCAATGTATACTTTGCCTTGCATAATTAGAAGGCCTATCCAAAAAGTGATAAACAGAATGGAAGATGGTCTGAGTATCCTGCTCATTGCTTTTGTAACAAAAATTATGAACAATTTTGAAGTTCCTGAGCCAGAAGTAACATAATATTTGCAAGGGTCCATGTAAAACATGTTTGATTGAGGGATGAAAACTAACACAGGCAATGAGAAGCCAATTGCATTTTAATTTAGTTTAGTGTCAGGGGCAATTCTGTAGTTCTGGTTTCTAAACATGGGTAATGTTATTCTATTGGTCTTATTTTGGGGTTTGATTTTTTGATTGGTTTGATTTGCTAGTTTAGTTACTTAATTTGTGCTTAGTTATCAAAGCCCAAGTATTCCAATTCCTATTAGGGTTAGGGTATTAGTCATCTATTTATATGGATGCAATGCTTTCTCTTCGAAGGGAAGAGAATATGTTTTGTAAATTTTCAGATGCTATGAAGCTTTTTGTGATACAACATTCTCTGTGGTGTGACACTGAGGAAATTTTAGGTGTGATGCCTAGAAGCCTATCTTTTGTTCTCCTTTTTCCTTGAATTTCCAGAAATTTGAAACCAAATTACCACACATTGATTTGTCATATTTAAAACCGTAAAATACGAAAGTTCAACCCTAAACTACCCACCCATCAAATAGCCACAAATAACCCACAAACAGCCAAACTATCGTATTTGGATTAGTAGTTACTACTGTTCACAGCCCTGGAACAGTAACCCAAACCTTAGATTTTCCCCTATGTTTCATCCCTAAATCCTACTATTCCTTTACACCATTAGAAACACTATGTACCTCACTATTTTCAGCCTTTTTTTCCTTTCAAACCCTAACACTAATTCTTCAAAATCTTAGCTGTCCAGCACTTTGAAGTCTAATTTGATTTTATTCCCCTTCACCCTTCGTAAAAAACATTGCATGTAATTATTATCTAGATTCTAGGGAGGTTGTGTGCTTTTTTGCAATTCTCTATTTCTAGATGCGAAACCTTTGACTACAAATTATGGTTTATCATTATTATAGGCCTTTTTGACTTGTATTGTTGTGTATATATATATTTTCCAGTGATAGTTAACTTTTTATAGTAGTCTTATTAATTTATTTAACAAATATAAAGAACTTACTGCAATTTTATATTACAACCTTTGAAGTACTACAAGTACAAGCACAATTGCATTTGTATTTTGTTTTTTAGTTCCTCCTTAATTATATATGGGAATGAGCAACTGACTTGGTAAATGTTCGAGATACAGTTCACTCCAAGGGGTAGCAAAATTGATTGAGGACCATGCCTTGTGAAATAGAGGTCACTAGTTTGAATCTTCTCTTCTCCCTCCCCTTGGGGCCAAACCCACTTATAAATAATATATATAGTCAAATTTAACTAGGCAAACTTTGTTTCATGTAGTTATTGGCACTACTGTAGTGGATGGTTAAGGCCTGCTATGACAGATGGAGATAATTTTATGGACTTTAAAATAGCCAAAATGTATTTCATGAAGCTGTTCACAGTAGTGTCAGAAGCAGTGGTTCGTTAGTGTACGCAGATAGATTTGTAGAAAAAAAGCTTCTTTTTGTATTTCAAGAAGTGACTGTTTTTCCGTAATCTAAAACAGAATTCACCTTTAAAATTTGGTTTTGAGGGAGTTTTCGTTTATTTGGTCTAATTGTTGATAGGAAAGCTTTTTTGACTCTGTGAACCTTTATGTTTTTTAATTATAATATTTCAGTTCTTAAATCAAAGAGTAAGAATTTAGATCTAAATTGCAGATTTTGGAAATCAGGGAAGCAGTTGAAGAGGCAGCTGACTCTCAGGAGTTAAATCAAATTCAGTCTCAGGTATGACGGAGCACTCCATCACCTGATATATTTTGTGAGAACGCGGTAGTCAGTCAGAATGCCAGGGTTGCCTGTACCCTAGTTTGAATCTTTTAAAACCATCATATGTTTTCAGTTTGCAAGAAGATTTGAAAAATGATGGCTGATTCAGGGACCTGAATGGCATCTAGCTACATGATTATAGGTCTATGTGGGTCTCTTACACAAATGTCGAGATTGGTGGGGCCAAACCCCTTCACAACTCAGCTGCATTTACTCTATTTTCTAGTAGGAAAGTTTTCATTATTGCCGTCCTGGTTCAAGTTTTAATCAGAAATATGCATATTTGTTTGTCCAGATGCAAGAGAAGCTGGATCATTGGTCAAGCTCTTTTGCAAATGCATTTCAATGCCGGAAGTTTGAAGAAGCTCTAAATTCTATCCGACGAATGACTTACTACCACCGTGTAAATGAAGAAATTGTAAAGAAGCTTTAATATAGGTATGCAATGCAAGTTTTTTTTTTTTCCTGCTCTTTTCTATTGGAAATGTGAGTTTCAGAATCTTCTTTTGGGGAAAAGATTTCTTTTTAGGAGTGATTTCTTCACCTCAAGGTCACAAACTCTGACTTGTTTAATGATTTTGGACGGTGAATTAATTAGCTTTCTTGTTAATAGCCTAATGATCTGTTAATGACAAAACATGTTCTCATTGTAAGTCAGTTCCAATATTTTTTGTATTTGAGGAATAATTTGGAAAAAATCGAATATGGTTTAAGATGATTTGTATGTCTGCAAATTCTTTAATATGAATTTCAAGTTGGGATCCATTACCTCTTTGTTTGTAAATTGTTTGAGACTAAGTTCTACATGTTCCTAATTATAAATAAGTTTCTGAGCCATTGCCCACCCTTTGTCAGGATCTTGGTGGTCTAGTGCCCATTTTTGCGGTTGTCTAGTCAACAATTTAATACCAAAATTCACAAGCCAATGCCTTCTGGATATTTGTGAGTATTAAGAGATATGGCTGCATAAGCATTCGCCAAGGTTGATAAATTCAATACTATGAATACAGTTGTAGCCATTTGTCTGCTCTACCATTTAGTGCAGGGTGGAGGGCGAGGCTCTGTGTTCAAGATACATAGGGTGCTTGTGTAACTTATCAATAAAAATAAATCTGTATTATTTTTCCCTTTTATCTTGTTAGCTTCACAGAAAGAAATCTGTATCTTGAATTCTCGTTCCTTGTTTGCTTGTTTCTTTTTATGGTAGGATCTGTTCAAATGCCTGGTCAAGACTGCAAACTATCACGTAAGACAAACATGAATAAAACCTCAAAAATACAAAGGCCGTGGTTGAGGATTTATGGACAAAGCCATAGATTTTTGCCATGCCATGAGACTATTTATTTGTTCTTATTGTAATCCGTGATTTTCAGTTATTCATCTGTTTTTTGCTTAAATCGACACTGTTTTCTTTCCTGTGTTGCCAGTTGGTTTTTTTATGATTTGGACAGGCATACGGCAGTATGCATGTATGTCTATTCTTACTAAAGAATGTCTGATGTTTTTGTCAAAAAAAAAGAAGAAAAAAAATAGGAAAAAAATGTTTGATGTTAGAATAACAGATGACATCTTGCATCGAAACTGCTTGCACTTAGAAGAGCTAGAGATAGTCCGTTAGTACTTTGAATAACAGCTTCATCCTTTACCTGCCATCTTTCAATAAAATCAGAAATAATGAAAATTTGTCTATTATCTTGGTTAATGCGAAGTGGCAGTTGCTAATTTTGAATGCATTTTTTTTAAGGTTTTTATACCTATAATTTGTAATGAGGTCAGATGTAATTTTGTTTCATTTTGGGCTCTCCATTATAAGGGGCAATAACAAGAAATAGCCAAGTGTAAGAGTTGGTAGAATTGGTTACAATCGTTGGAGAATCACGATTCTATTTGATCCCACTCTGATTCTGCTTTACAATTGTTCTTTGTATCATCCAGATTGATTCCATGGTCTAGGATTGATAGGGACGAGGGTAGGGAGTCATCTGACTAGAGTTTTATTTTGCGCTTGTTGTAAAGAAAAATTACCTAATAAGACTGTCTCATGAAGAGTCACTCTCACAACATATAGGTACCACAGGGTAGCATCTATACGCAATTGTTACCTAAATTTTTACCTATGGATACCTAAACCCGACCCAAGCTTGATTTTTGGGTTATTTTATTTTGGTAGAGTTTTTATTTTTATTTTTTAATTTAAGCAAATCATCTAAATAGGTAAAGTTAGCCTGAAAACTAGAGAACTCTTAAAAAACTAGTCTGGCCTCCATTAAACTACACCTTTGTCTTTGATTTCCATAACTCAGCTTTTCAGTTTACATAATTGTTAGAAATCAAAAGCACAAATAAATACATTGAAAAGGCTAAGTATAATTGTTACATTTATATTACAATAAAAACAATAAACACAGCATTATTGAATTCAATCCCTCAAAATTCAATTTCTCACATAATGTTTTTCCCCTTTTATGGTTTCACTTTCACCCTTAATTCATGCAGGACTAATTCTAAAACATAGGTGGTGCTTATAGGATGATTAGCATCATATAAATTAAACGCCACAGCTGGTTCAACTAATTCCACAGGACATACTTATGTTTTGTGTACAATGGATAGATAGCACATAAGTATATTAAAAGTTAAAACTCTATTTTGAGGCAAACCTAGTTCAAGAAATAGTTGTAATCTATTCTACATTTAAGTACAAAAGAGGTTATGTAAGGATTTACACTTTTACAAAGAAATTTTTGAAGGAAAGATATAAACTCAAAGACAGTTATTGCAGAGAAACCAAATCCTAAAGTGAATGTGCAGTATAAAAAACTGAACCCATCCAGCAACAATTTCAAAGCAATCAAATGCACAAGTGGGTTTGCAAATTTCTAATGTTTGGATTAGGGATAATTATAGTAAACTCACTTATGGTTAGGTCCGTTTTTACTTTATCTACCCGTGGTTCAAAACTTAACACTTTGCCCACCTGAGGTAACTTCCGTTAGGGATCTGTTACCCACCTCTCCCTTTGCCGTTAGAAAAACATATTTTTAGAAAAAAAACAAACATAACAGAAATAAAAAAAGTTAGAATTGTTGATTGTTTAAGAACTTCTATGAGAATAAAGTGAAGGCACACACATCAACTATGCTATAATTCTAAAGTTCTAAAAAAGATAATCCAGTATTCAAAAAATAAAAAAGATAATCCAAAAACCCAACTAGGTTTAAAAACTACCAAATAAAAATCAATTTCAATTTCAAATCAACAAAAAATTCCAGAGAGAGAAGAAGCAAATCCACCACTAATCTCTAATCTCTGATCTACCAACTCCGATCTCCGTTGATCTCCCAAAGTCAATCTCTGTCGATCTCCAACTCCGATCTCCCAAATTAGATCTCTGTGGTTGTTGATTTGTGTCGCCAAGCTTGCCCTTCGCCGAGGCTGACTTATTCCTTAACAACTAAAGCCATTACATGTAAATCCACTCGTTTCTTCTAAGATCAAGCTCCAAATGATACGTTGTTGATTGGGTAATTTGTGGGTTATTAGCGATTTAGATACTTGATTTTTTGGATTTGATGATTCAAGTGTTTTGCTACTGTGGCTAAGATTCAGAGTAGGTTTGAAGTTGGAATTGGGGGTGGGTTTACTGCTGTGGTTGGGATTCGGAGTGGGTTTGAAGTTGGAATTGGGGGTCAGTTTGAAGTTGGAAGGTTCCTTCCGTTTCCTTGATTGGTAGTGTTTGGTTGTGCAAAAAAGGATTGAGAATTAGGAGAGGTACAAGCAGCACTTAGGGTTGCCACCACGCCACCAAACCCATGGTTGATTTACCACAATCCAAACCCACGGTTGGATTTCTCTTTACCTCATTCTTTGGTTGTTATTGCTTATCTCTATCTCACTCTCTTTTGTTAATAACGTTGCTGCTTGCTGGTTGTTTTGAGAATGTTGGTCTTCTTGTAAAAATTGGTTCACAATTTTGAGTTGTTATGAGATTGTTGATATTGATATGGATTAAAAGTGATTTCATTGAGCCCTTTGATTCGTGTGCTATTCCTTGACTTTGTTTTCATAAAAGTTCTTAAGCAATCAAAAACCTAAAAAATTTTTTTTTTTCTAAAAATATGTTTTTCTAATGGCAAAGGGAGAGGTGGGTAACAGATCTCTAATGGAAGTTATCTCAGGTGAGAAAAGTGTTAAGTTTTGAACTATATGTAAGCAAAGTGAAAACGGGCCTAATCACAGTTGGGTTCACCATAATTATCCATTGGATTAAACTAAAGCACTAGACAATTCTTTCACACAATCAATTCCAAAAGGTATGCGTAGAAAAAACAAAACGAAAGCTACAATCCCACGACAATCAAATAGACAAACGGGTATGCAAAATCAAGGCCTTAGAGAAACCAACTCGCTAGCCAGTTGTTCCAGACAATCAATTTCATAAGGGTACGTAATTATGCATAAAAATACAACTGAACCCACCCATGGCGACTCCAGAAATTTTTTTCAGGGTGTTCTTCAAGAAGTATAAATTACACAATCTAATAAAAAGAAAATTTTATATATTGATGACGACAACAACAACAACAACAATTAAAAGACACGCAAATGCATAAAATTTTACAATATAAAGCTTGTGGAGTTCAGTTGTGGTTGTTGTTAGTGTTGTTGAACAAGGCAGGGGCATAGCTAGAAATACTTGGAGGGGCCAAATTGCAATATTGATAGAAAAATCATAATTCATAAATTTATAAATAAAAAATTATCAACTTTGATATATTGTCATATTCTTAAATATTAATGGAAGTACAAAAAACAGTTTATTTTACCATACACATTAGTGGCCACTCCATCACACATATACAAAAATTTGCATACTATTATTTTAAGCACCATCAACCCATCATTATCCATAATATTGAAAATTTTCTTATTTTTAATGAATTATTTAGCTCCTAATTTCAAATTAAAAAAAAATGATGATATGGAAAGAGATATAATATATTATCATATAGTAATACAACAAATTGAACAACTTAATAAACAAAGCATATTTATAAAACTAAATGACCATTATCATATATATAAAAAGCATAAATCTAAATGCCCATATGATGTTGAAGAAACAAACAAACCTAAAATACCGAGACATAAGAAGAAGCTGAAGCTGAAACTGAAAGCAAATATGGATTGTTTTTTTTTTTTTTAGATGAAAGGAGTTTATTTGATTTCTACCCTTGTTGAGAAGAGAGTTAATGTGTTTAGAGCAATCAACAATGATAGTAAAAAAACATGAGGCAGTGTGAGCTTGTTTCAGCAGGAGAAAAGTAGTAGGGATTACTTCTATTTTCTTTGAGAATTTCGTAGGTGGCTTCTTGAGATTGAGAATGATGAAAAAAAAAAAAACAAATTTTGTTTGAATTATTGTCTATTGGGTATTTGGATTGATAACAAATCATTTGGACAATTGGAAGAGCTAACTAGTATTTTATTTGAGGACTTTGGGTTATTTATTGGACTAAGTAGAGATCCTAGAAAAAATTAGGGGCCGGTCATTATTTTTTAGAAGGCCACAGCCTTTTACTTAAAGCAAAAACTAAAAAGTAAAGCAATAGGTTAAAAAAATATATAAAAGTACGTTATTCTTTTTGCTTGAAAGATCCTAATATATTGTTAAGCTGCTCAAATTATGAACCAAAATTTAATTTTATTGACATTAAAAAAATTCAGGGTGTTCCCAAAATTTTTTTTAAAGATAAATAAATATAAAATTTTAAATTACTATGTAAAAAAAAAAAAATTTGGAACACTTGGCCATAAGGTGGCGTCGCCCCTGAACCCACCAAACAAAATGCCAAAACAATATGGAGAAACCGACTCACTAGCCGTGAAGTTGCTGAAGGGGCCTGAAAGTCAAAAAGTGAAACGGCTTTTTTTTTTTTTTTTTTTAATAATATCCAAACCTGACCTGAGAAAATTTCAGCTAATATGCAAACCCTCATTATCATTTATAAACCAGGTATTACCCTTAACATTAGGTTCGGGAATCCATTACTTAATGAATTCGGCCATCCCTAACCACATGAGTGTAGAGCCCACCAAACGTGTGAGAGGCATAACATAAAAGTGTAAAACCCTCTCATGGTTGAAGAGAGAGAAGGTATATAGTGTTTTCGCTCCATATAGCATCACACTTACAGTATATGAAGGCCCCCACACACTGTGAGTGGGATGCTGTACGTATTAGAAACATAATATAGTTTCATACTTACACACTGAATGTGATGCTGTATTTTTGTAATTTTTTTGGTGAAGTCATACACGCCAGCCCAACCCCTAACATGAAATCAGGTTCATGAGGAAGGTGTTTCATAATAACCGTGTCACATGCTGTGAGTCTGTGTCCTTACAGACAATCTTTAACTAGTGCACAAAGGTTTAGTAAATTTAGAGTTTATCCTGAAGGACCCGAATAAAAGTTGAATTAAATTAAAGCCAGAAAGAAGAAGAAGAAGAAGAAGAAGAAGAAGAAGAATAGTTGTTAAAACAAAATTAAAATAAGTACTTAACAAAAAATACTTAAAATAGATTATGTTAAGAACTTGCGTTTTGATCTTAAAGCTAATTTTTGTTGTAACACTGAACGAGCTAAATCTTGCTTCCCTTCCCTGTTTAGCCCGTAAAAAACTTCTCGAAAATTAACAGTACTAGGAGTGATCCCATTACTTGCCATTTCAGATATAAGCTGCAAGGCCTCTTCAGAACTATTTGCCTTACAGAGAGAGGTAATAAATATTGAATAAGTCTTAAAATCAGGCAAAGGCCCTTTTAATTTCATACGATGGAAGATATTCCAAGCATTAGAAACCTTCCCCATGTTCATGTAACCACGTATCAATTCTGTATAAGTAACAATAGTTGGTTGGCAACCTTCTTGTTGCATTTTCTGAAAAACTTCCAGAGCTCTTTCTATCTGCTTCTCCTTCAGGAAATGAGCCATTAAAGATGTATAAACGTGGACAGTCGGATTAATCCCCGCCTGCCTCATAGAGTCCACCTTAGTCATTGCCTCTTCCATGCGTCCCTTTTGTAGTAGTCCATGAACAAGACTTCCATAAGTGTACTGATCCAATGTAGATCCTTCTGCCCCAACCTCATCCACCAATGCTTGAGCTTCTTCCAGCTTCCCAGCTCGACAAAGAGCCCTAATGTACATGGACTGACTAAGTGGAATTGAAAAACCAACCCTACGGAGAGAATCTGTGCATTTTTTAGCATCCAACAGCCTACCCACTTTACATAAGCAGCCAACATAAGCTTCAACCAGTTCTTTGTCAGGGATATGTCCCGCACAAATCATCTCGTCAAATATTTTAATGGCTTCATCCACCTTCCTACCTTTCCTCCTACAAAGATTTATAATCAAATACTTGTATGTACTGCCAGTTGGGTTACAACCATTAGCTTTCATCTCCCCAAATATATTCAAAGCAATCTCAGTCAGACCAGTTCGACCATATTGCATAATCATGATTGTCCATGTATCTGATGTTATTGAGTAACCTCTTCTTCGCATTTCATAGAAGAGGTTTCTCATGTGCTTGAAATCTTTTCCACGTCCAGCAATTTTAATGGCCATGTTGTAGGTCTCTGTAGTGTGGCTAAAACCAGCTTGTTTTCCTACCCATGAGAAAAAGTGTAATGCTGCAGAACCATGCGTATTGCAGTTATGCAAAACCTCCACAACAAGATCTGGTGTGAACTGAATATTGCATTTCTCCAAAGCTTCTTGAATTAAGCACCAATCTGTCAAGGATGACAAAATCGTACAAATTTCTTGCAAATCCTGCTCATCATAATTCCTTGGAAGTGGCTCTACCAAGTGACAGTCCATTCTTACTGCCTCTGATTGGTTAGAGTTTAACTCCATATTGTGCTCTTGCTCTTTGGATGCATCAGTACGAGGTGACCCACCTTCTTGAGGGTAAAGCTTATAGATTCTCTGCATTTGCTTTATTTTTTCAATACCACCTAAATCTCCCTTTTTCTCCATGTAAGATATAACCCAATCAAATATTTCATCTTGAACATCTATCTTGGATGCCTGCATTTCATTCAAAACATTGAAAATCTCATCTGTCTTAGAAATCTTACAGAGCTCCTTAATGAATACTGAATAAAATTTCCAAGTGGGCCTGATGCCCATGTCTTCCATACTCTTAAAAACTTTCCATGCTTCAGATATACGGTTTTGGCTGACGTGACCAGCAACCATGGCTGTGATTGCCACAGTATCTGGCTCCACTCCTTTTTCCAGCATCTCATCATATAGCATGCAGCCTTTTTCATACTCACCCAACCTGAAGAGACGCTGCATCAGCTCTGTATAGGTAGAGGTCATAGGCAAATGCTCGGACTCTTTCATGCTTTGAAACATCTCAAGTGCCTTAGAAACATCATTTCTCCTTAAATACCCACTGATGATAATCCCAAAAACCTTCCCATCAATAAGATGTTTTTTCTTCATAATATCAATAATTTCCAAAGCATCCGCAATCCTATCAGCCCTACACAGTCCTTTCACCAAGGTCTCAAAGTATTCAGCATCAAGTGTTACATCTTTATTTTTGAGGTCACGAATCCATTCTAAAGCTTCTCTTATTCTCCCAGAAATGCACAAACTTTTCAGCACATATCCATAAACAATGTGTTCTGGAGTCTGACAAACTCTCATCATGTCTTCTGCAACTGAGTGAATAGCACCCATATCTCCTAATCTTGCTAAGCAATTCATTATCATCTTATACAAATTCATATCAATCACCATCTCCTTCTTTACCATCTCCTTGTAGAATTCTATCACAATGTCATCTTTTCCA
This sequence comes from Lithocarpus polystachyus, assembly GCA_033629205.1. Classification (NCBI taxonomy): domain Eukaryota; kingdom Viridiplantae; phylum Streptophyta; class Magnoliopsida; order Fagales; family Fagaceae; genus Lithocarpus; species Lithocarpus polystachyus. Next base: position 31,964,085 of record CM066168.1, on the reverse strand, counting down.
GCTGCACAAAGAGCACGCATCATCTTTTTGTAGACCTGCACATCTGGTTCACAACCACACCTCCTCATATTATTAAAGACCAGCAAGGCTTTGCTAATTAACTTTGCATTCCCATATAGGGAGATAAGAATGGTCCAAGTCTTAATATCCTTCTCACAAAAGTTCTTCTCCATTTCCTCCACTAACTTCTCCACCAACTGAAATTCTCCAGCATCCCCAGCTATGAACAACATGGTATTGTAAATACTAGTTGTATGACGAAATCCATCTCTGAGCTTCACCCACTTGAAGAACCTTAATGCCAAACCTGGCACTTTAAAGCACCTCTTCAGCACTTTCTCAACAACCTCTGAATCAAACCCAACACCCAGATTTTCTAACCGCTCCTCCATTGAAACCACGCCATTTTCTGCCCGAACAATCTCGGTAATCTTATGAACTTCGATGCTAACATCATTACCACCCAAAATTCCCATCTGGGTATCCTCCAAACTCAATACATTGTCCTTCTCTTGCAATACACTCTCCTTGGCATTTCTACAAACACCTTGTGTGCAATCCGGGAATTCTTCCTTTACCTCCCTAACTTCCCCGGATATCAAGTTCCCAGATTGGGTTTTCCCAGTGGTGAAATTATCACCACCTAAAATCTCAGTAATCTCATTGAAAAGTAAGCCAAATGTACTACTAGTACTAGTTTCTGCTTGATTCTTCAAATGGGTGTCTTGGGTTTTCTTCAACCGTTTAGAAGACCTGGAAAAGCTTGAATAAGAACAAAACTGAAATTCTGAAAGCTGAGAATGAGAAAGCTTGTTGCTTGATCTTAAACACAAGGAGTGGAACTTCATCAAATTCCTCAAACTCATGGCGTGCTTTGTAGAAAAAAGTCAACTTTTTTGCTGTTCAAGCTTGAAGCTTACGGCAAAAGCTTGTTTAATTGTCATGGGTCTTAAAATTGGGCCATATTTCTCTTCTGGGCCTTGAACTTGGGCCCAAAGAAAATTTTCCCACCTATGGCTAACTCCATATATAGAAACAAAAACCGACTAGAATTGTGTGGAAGATTTTACGTGCAAGAGAAGAGAAGAGAAGCGAAGCTGAGCTGAGCGAAGAATTTGGAAGAATGGGGTGGGTGTGGAAGGACGACGAACCAGACGAGAGCAATTCATCGGCCGGAGACGTCAGTGATAGCCGGAACCCTAGGTCCGGCGATCGGTGCTCCACTAGGAAGGTGGTGAAGTCGCAGTGCAGAACGGAGGAGGTGGAGCCCGGAAAGTTCATCAGAAAGTGCGAGAAAACTGAGGAGCTTCTCAGGGAATGCGTTGGCAAGTACGTTTCTATATTTATATATGTGTATGTGAATGTATGTGTATTTGGGCTTTGTTTGGTTTCTAAGAAAATTTTAGTGACTAGCTAAGGGCTTTGTTAAGATTTTTTATTGTTTGGGATTGTGGTGAACCAATACTAGTGCATTTGGCTATGGTTTATATTTATTTATTTATATATATTTTTTAATTATGTGATTTTAGTGATAAGTTTTGGTATGTGAGGTGTTTGATTGAGTGCTTGTTATGTTGTTTCTTTCTCAATTTCTTCATTTGACTGAATACTTTTGAACAATTAATTTCTAATTAAACATTATTTTCTGTTAGATATTAGGTTCATTGCCGTTTTTGTTCCTAAAGTTTTACTTTTGTTATTTTCATCCCTAAAGGCTAAAAAGTTCACATTTGTTTCCAAATTTGTTAATCAAGAAAAAAAATAATTTTATAAATACAAAGAAGCTATTAAAATTTCTTTTAGATAAAAAGTAATAATAATAATAATTTTTATTCGAAAAAAAAATATAACAATAAATTAAAGCTCTATCAATGATAAGTTAGGTAGAAAAAGAAATAGTCATTGTATGAAACAAACATTAAAGTTAAAACCACCCAAAAAAAATTGGGAAAATAATGTTTGATCTAATAGGGGAAAAAGTATAAATAAAACTCAAACAAATCATACCTTGATCACCCATGAAATGTAATTTTTCTTGGGGATAAGTAGTTGGAAATGTAGATTTCTATTTTTATTTTTTTGGTATATTGCATATGCATCTCCTAGGCTTTGAACCCACAACTTCATCCTCTAACCTTTTATTATGGGAGAAGGAAATGCTAATTGAGCTACGGTTCATTTCCATTTAATTGGAAATGGCAGATTTTAGATAGTTGGAGTGCCAAAAGAAATCTAAGAGACTATTTTTCAAAATGGGAATAACGAGGAAATCTGAAAATTATGTAATTTGTGGAAAAGAGAAATGGAGTACGTTTTTATTGGTAGGAAGCCACCATTCCTTATTTATTTACTTATATGTTTATTAATTGGTACACATTGGACCCAAGACCTCACCCTTCACCTAGGTCGCGTCAGTTGAGCTAAGGCTCATTGGCAGGAAGCCACCATTCCTTATTTATTTACTTATATGTTTATTAAGTGGTACACATTGGACCCAAGACCTCACCCTTCACCTAGGTTGCATCAGTTGAGCTAAGGCTCATTGGCAGGAAGCCACCATCCCTTATCAATTGATTTTAGCCAACACGTGGCTGTATGCTTGGTGTGCTTTTGTATGTAGCAGCTTTTTGTTGATTGCTATTTGCTGAAAGTTGGTTGAAGTATAGTTGTATACTTGTATCTAAGAAATAAAGCAAGGCTTTAAAAGGTTGTATATAAGTAAATAAGTTAAAATGCTGAAAGAAAAACAAATTAATCATAAATTATGTTTTTGTTAGTTTTCTTGAGGCTTTTGGTTGAACTATAGATTAATCATAAATCTCCTGATTCGTTATCTATCATACAAGTTATATTTTGAAAAGTGCTCAGCTCTATTCCTTTATTTTGCTTCAAAACTGAACAGTATTATATTGAACTACTTTAGCATTAAACCTGTGTCTCTAATTTACTGTCAATCTGCCATTATCTTATTTCTAGAACCATTATTAATCCCGTATATGTACTCTGCCATGGTTGCTTCAAATTTTGTTGAACCTTACTTCTCTTTCTTCCTAAAGTTACTTGAAATCTATTTGCAAGAATATGTCACTCTTTCAACCTATTTTCATGGTATATCCCCACACCCCCCCCCCCCCCCCCCCCCAAAAAAAAAAAAAAATCATGGTATAACTTATACAGTTTAATCATGCTTCCCTTTCTTCTAATAGGATGGATTGCTTATGCTAATATTTATACTGTTTCTTAAACATGATCAGAAAATAAAAGAAATAAACATATACTATTGTAATATTTCTAGGAAAAAATCCTTTGAGCACATGTGTCGGCACATATAATGAAGCTAAATGATGATAATGTTTTATTCATCATCATCATCATCATCATTATTATTATTATTATCATTATCATTATCATTATTATAAAGTGCATCAAAATGAATGCAAAGCCAGAAACCTTTACATAATAGTTTGTCCTTTCTCATTTTGATTCTCAAACAGCACTTTTAAATTAGTGGTAGCCAAATGCTTAGATTATAGAATTATAGCCCATAATAGCTACCAAAAGAAAAACAAATTACATTAATGTTTTTCCAATGACATCCATTTGTCATGCTTGTACATTTGATTTCAAGTATAGTAACGGTTTTATGATTGAAGTCTAGTTATTTTAAAAAAAAAAATTACTTAGAAAAAAAATTTAGTTATTTTCTTATTTTGGAAATTTTCGATTTGCAAAGGGGTAACTTGTAATATCAAAAAGCTTAATTTTTTAATTTCCAGGTATAGTTATTCAGAGTTCTCATTTTGGAAAATTTCTGCTTGTGAAGGGTAGCTTGTAATTTAAACCATTAGTGTTGGTGGAAATTTTTGCAGGCGCTATTGTTTTCTTTTAAAGCTCATAACTCAATTTGAAAACAATTTTTGATTTATGAATTCAGTATTTAAGTAAAAGAATCTAATGTTTCATCTTAAATTCAGGTTTGCTACATCTTGTAATCTAGAAGGTTAAGCTTGAGCTTTTGTCTCTATTCTTATGAGTTATTAATCAGCCAAGCATTCTTCTTATGGCTTGATCCAATCTCCTGGTCTTGTGGAAAGGCATATAATTAAATTTGAGGAATTGAGGCCTGTTAGATAGATTCCACTAAGTTCAACTTTCCTTCAAGCTCAGCTTTTTCTCTAATATGATTATATGTTTGTTTTGTATGGTTACATTTTATTTAATTTTTTTATGAGGTTTGTCTGTTTATCTTCTACCTGGTAGATGCATGAGAGTTTGATCAATTACTTTGTTTTACCCTTCTATAATTTTGTGTGTATGTTTTCCCCCAAAGTTTTAACTATTGTTTGTTTGTTTCACTTATCAAAAAAAATCTTTGGTAAAGTACATTGCTTTATTCTTCTTCCTAAAAAAAAAAAAAAATTTATAGTTATGATTAGAGTTAACAGACTTGAAGCTATGGTACTTTTTATATGTTATTGGTTCATATTTGTTTCCAAGTGAACAGACTGCTTTTTGTAAATTGTTGTTTTCTGTGCTGTTGAGATTTGTCACTCATGTGGGCATAGTTATTAGGTAGAATAGTAATCAGGTATATCATCTGATAGCGGATATAAATACTGATTGGTTTTGGTTGCCTTGAGGTCTTACATTAGTTTGGCATTGGTATGGGATTTTGGGCATGTTCTGTTTTTGTTTTGGTTTAAAAAAAATGTGGTTTTCATATGATATATCATGGTCCAACTTCAGGTTGGTTTTGTTCACTCTATGGGTTGGTTCTACTCTTTAAGGTTTGTAAACTTAATATAGCTCCATAAGAATATTGGAATTCCAATTAATGTAGTGGGATAGCAGTGCAGCTGTGACAATTCAAGCAGTGGTCATAAGAAAATATATTCTGACCGGGAGGTTAGTCTCACACTTGCCTTAATTTTTTTATCAGGCCTGTTGAAGTGGTGCAGTCCAACAAAGAATACACTGAAGATGATGTCACAGATGAGGTGCTTAAAGGGTCTCTCTCTTTTGGGTCATCAGAGCATGGGGCATTGGACTTCCCTGGGTTACGGAGTGATATTGAAGCCATAGAACGTAGCTTCCTTGGTGGCCTCAACAGTTTCTTTGAAGCAGCTGAAGAGATAAAGAATGGTTTCTTTGGTGCCTTTGGGGGTCCAAGTCTGTTTGATGGGGAGCCTTCATCTTCACCGCCTATGAGGCGAGGGAAGCCTTCATCTTCACCATCTATGAGACGAGGGATACCTATTGAAGATAAAGCCTTTTCAACTGAGACTGAGTCAGGAAATGTTGATATTTCAGGATTGGCAAAAGATGTTTGAAGTACATCAACTGTGGATCATCAAGTTGCTGGTTGATGGTTTGTTAAAGAAAATAACCATAATAACTTAGCTTTTTATGTCCTTTTTTTCTTTTCTTAGCATATAGAGTACAGAAACTCATGTTACTATTGCGGAGCAGTGGTTGTTTTTTAAGCCTGTTTTAAAATGATTTTGGTCCTGGCATGCTGTTAGTTATAGTTTGACATCATCTTTTCGTGTTAAAGTTGTGAATATGGGTATGGTCTTTTTGCTGGATTCTTGGTTTTTGATCTATGAGTGGATAGCATCCAACCTTTCTCTGAATGTGCACGAATCAATTTGAATGGTAAAGATCTAACCTTTTGCCCACTATGATGTAGTTGTGTATGTACGGCTACATGTTTACACTTTCAGTTATGTGTGCATCAAATGATTTGATACCATTTGCTTCATGGTGTCTTCTAGTTTGACATCATGTTATTGCCTTTATTTGAAATTGGCTATTAACATTGTGCTGGATTATGGGGGGTACATAGGGCTGCAACAAGTTTTTACTATACCTGCGCAGGGCTGCTAGGATTCACTAATTTGAAAGGTCAAGCATGCATCAATACTTTTGCTGAGTTATCTTGTGATTGCAGAGGTACGGCTACAAATGAAGCAAAAAAAAAAAAAAAAAAAAAAAGTCTGAACTTGTATGGATTGTAAATTTGACTATAATTAGTTGGGCTGAGTTCTGATTGGATTTTTGGCCCCAAAGGTGGGACAGTTTCTGTCAATGATAATCCTGCTGAATAGAGGATAACACTTGAAGTTTGACCAGAATTTTACTTACACAAATGGCCCACTGCGCTTAAAAAACTGTTTTTATTTTATTTTATATCACGGTGATATATCAAATATCTCTCACAAAGGCGAGACTAGTAAATTTCTCTTACAAGAATGCAAATCTCACAAGAGTAAATTTCTCTTATAAGAGTGCAAATTTTACAATCCTGTGAGAGAAATTTGATATATCGCCGTGATAACAATTGACTTCACGCTTGAAAGGGATTTCATCCTTTGATGCTAGAATGAATTACAGAGAAACCTCGTCCCAACAAAAGGTTAAAAAGAAAATTGATGCTTGGTGCGTGGCACGCCTTGAAGTACTTAGTGGCATGCCTTAAAGTCTTGATAAATATTATTAATGTGCCAGTAATGCACGTTTGGAAATTGAATTTTCAACAAATTCAGAAACTGCTACGCCACTTGTGATTTATCCAATGCTGACCAAACCAAAGGATGTCAAAAGCCAATCCCGTGGAGGCACCAAATTCCCTCTGGACTCGGTAATACTCTTTGCTCTGGTGGAGGATCTATTCGAAGCATTCAAACAAGTATTAAAACGCCATTCCACTTTGATAGGTTCAGCCTAACTTAGAAGACCAGTTTCATTTCCCCCGATCCACGTTTTTCATGATTTCCAATTGCCTAGTCAAATCTCTAATTTCTTATTGTCAAAGTCCATTTGAATTTCTACAAAGTTTCATATGATTTGATCATCCTAAACTAGACATTGGGTTTTAGTGTTAGTAGGAGAAAAATTGGGCCAGAGTATCATGTATGCTTCTCATGACTTCCAATTACCTAATTATAGTAATAGATATATATAAGTAACCAATCTCCAATTTCTCATTGTAATTGGGCCGTAGTGTGATGCATGTTTCTCATGACTTCCAATTACTTAGTCATCGTAATAGATAAATATAAGTAACCAATCTCCAATTTCTCATTATAAAATTGGGCCATAGTGTGTTGCATGTTTCTCATGACTTTCAATTACTTAGTCATCGTAATAAATAAATATAAGTAACTAATCTCCAATTTCTCATTGTAAAATTGGGCCGTAGTATGATGCATATTTCTCACGACTTCCAATTATTTAGTCATCGTAATAGATTAATATAAGTAATCAATCTCCAATTTCTTATTATAAAATTGGGCCGTAATGTGATGTATGTTTCTCATAACTTTTAATTACTTAGTCGTCGTAATAGATAAATATAAGTAACCAATCTCTAATTTCTCGTTGTAAAATTGGGCTGTAGTGTGATGTACACTTCTCATGGCTTCTAATTGTCTAATCATAGTACTAGAAAAATATAAGTAAAAGAATTCTAATATCCAATTTCTCATTGTCAAATTCTACTTGAATTTTTGTAAAGTTTCATATCATTTGATCATCCTAAACAGGACATTGAGCCTTAGGAGAAAAATTGTTTCAAATTATTATAAAAATGAAGCTTAATGGTGGGTTCACTTGAGAGTTGAGACCCTCGCTTCATGTCATCATGGTTTATATTATATACAATGAAATTTGAAGAACATGAGGATCAATTATATTGAGGATACCTTAAATTGGGTAGGGACTAGGTACAATTTTAAAGAGATTATTTTTCTTCCTTAAAAAAAAAAAGAAAAAAGAAAAAAAGAGAAGAAGTAAAGAATAAGCATATTTAGGAGAAAATCCTGCCAAAACAATCAATCAAAGTTGTTGAATTTAGGATTAATGTTATCTTATTCATTCCTTCTCTTTATTATCTAATTAAAGCAAACGAAACTACTAATCTTTTTATCCAAAAATAAAAAATAAAGCAAACAAAAAGACCAAAATACCCTCACCCTAAGACCCATTAAAACAAAACAAAAATAAAGAATAAAGAATACACCGGCGATGGCCGGTCACCGGCAGCGGATAGTGTGGCCCACCAAGCCGCCACCTTAATCCAACTTCCACCTGCTGACTGCTTTGAATTTTTGCCATGCTATTAATGCTAAGATTTTTTATTTTATTTTATTTTACCATTAAGTTAATTCTTAAAAAAAAAAAAGATAAATAAATAAATTTAAAAAAAAAAAAAGTTCCGGGTCGAAATCACAGTCCAATTGGCACCATTAATACAGAGAGCTAAACAAAAGTGAGACACCAAAAAGATTATTTATTTTTATTTATTATTTTATAATATCGAAGAAAGAAAAACCCACAAAATTAAATTACTATTAATTAAGACTTGACGCGTCCGACTCCGACCCTAGAAATTTGAAACATTCCAAACATAAAAACCTGCGACTCTCTCTTCTTCTCTCTCTCTCTCTCTCTCTGTTTTCCTCTTTTCCTTGTTTCTCTTCTCCTTTCGTGTCCTACATTAATAATCCGCGAAACAAAATTAAAAAAATCAAAACCCTTTTTGTCACAAATTTCTCAACTACTCAAATATTTTGTTATACCTCTCTGTCTCTGTCTCTGTCTCTGCGCCCATTTTTTATTCATTGCATTCTCTGAATCTTTCTTTTTTGTAATTCTTCGGCGTTGATTGCGTCAATTCCACGTAATTTTCCATTGCTTTCCTCGAACTTTTATATTCTCATTACGATAATCTTGTTTTGTTTTACAAGTCTTCTTTAAAAAAAGGAGAGGTTTTATTCAGGTTTCTCAGCGACTCTGTTGAATGGGTTTGTTTCGTACACCAATGGTTAATGCTCTTCGCTTCAGATTCCAATACCCATTTGCGAAAAACGAAATGGGGTTGTAGCGTTTCTCTCATATCTCACATATATGGTTCGTACAAGAAGAAGAAGAATACAGGGGCAAAAATAGTAATAGTAGAATTCAATGGGAAATAACTGTGTGGGAAACAGAGCTTCTTCCAAGTATGGACTCCTGGAATCGATTTCCAAATCGGTTTGGTGGACTAGATCCCAGGACTGCATCGTTTCTCGGAAAGGAATTGCCAATGAATCATCAACTTCTGTGAAAAAAGAAGTTGATTTTCCTTTACCTGTACAAAACAAGCCTCCGGAAATGGTTAAGATTTTCTTTGAAGATATTAAGCCAGTGCAGCCCATTAGAAATGTAGAGGATGATAAATTAGCACAACCCGAGAAGCCGGACAAAGAGGAAGAGACTAAAAAACCTGCAGAACAACCATTGAGGCACGAGGAAGAGGTTACTATTACTCTTAAACCCGTACAGCTGCCAATTCCAATTCCAATTCCAAAGGAGCAAGAGGAGGTTACTAAGCCAATAGAGCTATTAAAGCCGAGGAAGCTTCCTTATAATGTGAAGAGATTAGCGAGTGCGGGGCTTCGGGCTGATTCTGTTTTGCAAACCAAGACTGGTCATTTGAAGGAGTACTATAACTTGGGGCCAAAGCTTGGGCACGGGCAATTTGGGACGACATTTCTTTGCGTGGAGAAGGGGACTGGGAGACAGTACGCATGCAAATCTATTGCGAAGAGGAAGTTGTTGACGAATGAGGATGTGGAGGATGTGAGGAGGGAAATTCAGATAATGCATCACTTAGAAGGGCAGCCTAATATAATCTCAATCAAAGGGGCTTATGAGGATGCTGTTGCTGTTCACGTTGTAATGGAGTTGTGTGCAGGGGGTGAACTCTTCGATAGGATCGTTCAGCTGGGGCATTTTTCAGAAAGGAAGGCAGCTCAGCTAACTAGGACAGTGGTTGGTGTTATAGAAGCCTGCCACTCTTTAGGGGTCATGCATCGTGATCTTAAGCCAGAGAATTTTCTTTTTGTCAATGACCAGGAGGATTCGCCTCTCATGGCAATAGATTTCGGATTATCAGTATTCTATAAGCCAGGTTTGTTCGAGAAGTCTCCTTCCCTTTGACTTGTACTTCTTTGGCTTCACCTCAATTTTTCTTGTTCTATCATCTATAATTACTGCCAGTAGACCGTACTTGATATTTTGAAATTACGTAAACTTCTTACATATTGAATTGGGAACTCTCTTATGGACATATTCAGCCTCACCCTGTCCTATTGTAACTACTTTGCTAGAACAAGCTTACAAGCAAAATCTTTTTTTACTTATATAAAAAATTTGTAACTAATTTGCTAGAGGTGGTAATGTAGATCTAATACAGTTCAAATAATGCACTTGGTTATGGTAAATGTGGCTATTAGATTTTCTGCTTATGATACATTTATTGTTGCCTCAAGTTCTGGGGTAGTCTTTCTTGCTTTTTATTTATAGGCATAATATGTTTGGATTGGTAATTTTAAAGCTTTAGGCTTCCTATATATATTAATGTAGAGTCTCTAGATCATTGTTGCGGGGGAGAGGAATCATTTGGGAGTTTTGGGATCAGCCTATACCTGTCAAATAAGTAGAAGAATTCTATTAGACAACCATAATGCAAATTATGTTGCTTTGGATTATACTGTGATGTTCACCAGATGATACTCAATTATTTAGTAGCGTATGAACTCTTGATATGAATTTTTTTTTTAAAGTTTTGCAGTTATCTAAATACAATTATGCTATGTGTATTTTATTACTGATAGTCCTAGATTACAGGGGAAATTTTTAGTGATGTGGTTGGAAGCCCATATTATGTTGCCCCTGAAGTTTTGCGTAAGATTTATGGTCCAGAATCAGATGTTTGGAGTGCTGGTGTGATCCTTTACATTCTTTTAAGTGGGGTGCCTCCTTTTTGGGCTGGTAAGAATCCTAAAATGCTTTAGAATATGGATTTTTTTGTTTCTTATTGGTGCTTTCATAGATTGTTTTACTATAGTTCTAGTAATTTAAATTACTTTTTTCTTCTCTTCTTTTCCTTTTACGTTTTGAAATAGAAACGGAGCACGAGATATTTGAAGAGGTTTTGCATGGTGACCTGGACTTCTCATCAGATCCCTGGCCTAATATCTCCGAGAGTGCAAAAGATTTAGTTAGGAAAATGCTTGTCAGAAACCCAAGAAAGCGGATAACTGCACATAAAGTATTGTGTAAGTTGTTTCTTTTTTTCTGTTTCCTCCCCTACGGATATATCTGAGAATAATCATGATAGTGATTGTATGGCAAGCCCCCTCTCAACAGATGGCATGACATATATGTAATTTCATTGACAATTTCCTATATTGGCCACTCAAATTGTAGCTTTTGGGCTTTTATTATATAATTGTTGATAGCCAACCCCAAAAGTTTAGGTCTAAGCCTCGTTTGTTGTATTATATAGTTGTTGATAGATAGCCAGATGTGAATAACCTGACTGAGACCACTTAAACTCACCTGATCTGTTATGTACCTTGTTTGTCGGAGCAAATTTAAGAAGTAGCTTTCTGTTGTAATACTGATAAAATGGCTTGTAAAAATTTTTGTGCCTGTTTTCTGCTAGTTGGCTGTTTGAAGAAAAGCCTTTATTAGAAAGTTTATTTCAGAGTCAGAAGATTTTTTTTTTTCTTATTTTGAAGGAATGTAGAATGACATGCATCATCACAGTCATTGCTGCTTGAAGCGAAAATAAGAAAAATGATTTATCAAACAGAAAAAGAAAATATAGCATAAGGAAAGTAGAATTTCAAAAGCATTTGGATAAGGCAGATGACTTTGCATTGTTATTCTATATATGTGAGCTATTTGTTTATTTGATGGACATGGAACTCATGTTTATGTCAATATAAGGAAGTAATTCTTTTCCATTGATAATTTTTTTGTGATTTGCTGCAGGCCATCCTTGGATTCAGGTTGATGGAGTGGCTCCAGACAAGGCTCTTGATTCTGCAGTATTGAGTCGCTTAAAACAGTTTTCTGCAATGGACAGGCTTAAGAAAATGGCTCTTAGAGTAAGTTGTTATTTTATTTTCACATAAGTCAATCCCACAAGTATTTGTGACAAATTCTTTATAGATTTAATTATGTGAAGAAATTGCTTTCTTAATTTTTACATTTATTATCTGTAGGTTATTGCAGAGCAGCTCTCTGAAGAAGAAATTGCAGGGTTAAAAGAAATGTTCAATGTGATAGACGCTGACAACAGTGGTCAAATTACTTTTGAAGAGCTCAAAGATGGACTAAAAAGATTTGGCGCCAATCTAAACGAGTCTGAAATACATGATCTTATGCAGGCTGTAAGTATTGTAACAGAAATGTTTTTTACTCATATGCTACACTTGAAACCCATGAACTCTTGACTAGCATTTTAAATTAAATGAGTAGTGCATCATTTCTTTCCTCAAATTGTAAAATTTCTTTCTACTTAATTGAAAATAGAGGCTGAGAGATATCATCTTTGGTTATAAGGTTCAAATTCACAAGTTTTTGCTCTGTAAATTTTCCGGCAGACCCCAGGAAGTATTTCTTCCTCTTCACCTGCCATGGAGACACACACAGAAATTCAGATATTTGAATCACTGAACTGGATTTTGACCATGGGACTTTGCCTTAGGATATATGGTTCTAATGTACAGCCATCATATCTAATGAGTTTTATTGGAGGCTCCAAAATGTAGGTCTTCATGTACCAAAAAGACTTAAAATTCCTATATCCCCATCAGCCAACATGACTACTCAGGCTCAATAACAAATCTCTTTGTAATCTAATGATGTCACTATTGGCATTCTAATTCTTTTGTTTTGTTGCTTTCTAGTTTTGTTATTTTTATGATTGAGGTTCAAGGATTTAACTTACTAGCCCAAGTTCAGAACAGATATATAATCCCATTCAAGTGGTTTAGGGAAAAGGCCAATGGTTCAGATTTCCTTGCACAAAAAGTCTATCATGGTGCCTTCTATTCATAACACAAAGAGAACTCTCTCATTTGGTTATCTACTTTCTGTCTTTCTCCTTCAAGGTTGCATTACCTGCACTTTGATGCATTATTCTTTCTTTTTTAGGTTTTTTGTTCCATCCTTTCCTGGTTACTTATCCAATTACAGCATAATAACTACTAATGGAGCTTTTTAAAAATAAAATCTTGTGGACTTCGTCTGTCTAATCATGGGGGTAATATTTTATCATGGTGCTGGATTGCAAGTTTTCTGGAATCCTTCTTTGTTACCAGGGTTGTGTCTCAAAAGAAAAAATTCGGCCGCTGTAACACCATTTCTCCTGAAGTTGATGCATTGCTCCATGTTCTCCTGTTCTGTCACTGCTTGCACAGCGTCATGCATACAAAACCTCTCCAATGTATTCTTTTCCTATATTCAAGGATGGCTATTCCTTAAGTATACATTTTACTGAGTGTGGTCATGTTTGCTCCTGTATTCAAATTGATATATATCTTGAACTTTGTTTAAATCCTACACTCTGCACAATATGCATCATACGTATTTTAGACAATGGCCTAATGCTTGTTTTAAAATTACAGGCAGATGTTGATAATAGTGGCACAATTGATTATGGGGAGTTCATTGCTGCAACGTTGCATCTAAACAAAGTCGAGAGGGAAGATCATCTATTTGCAGCTTTTTCATATTTTGACAAAGATGGAAGTGGCTATATCACGCAAGATGAGCTCCAACAGGCTTGTGAGGAGTTTGGCATTGAGGATGCCCACTTGGAAGAAATTATCCGAGAAGTAGATCAGGATAATGTAAGTATATTCCTTACGATCACATAATCTTATTTTTACTTAGAATTGAATAAGCCATCCTTACATCAATACCACATGTGGTGCATAGTGAAACTTAATACTTTGACAATTCTACGATGGGAATCTCTGACATGGGAACTAATAGAAAAGTAAAAAAATATGGCTAGTTATCAATAACCTTCTAATTCTTTCAGAAGCCATGTTGACAAAAAATGGACAGCTGCATGCAAACACACACAGAGACACACTAGACAAAGCGCCAAAATGATGCCTGTAAAAAGAAAGAAAGAAAGAAAGAAAAAGTAAAAAAGAATTAAAAATAAGGGAAGAAGAGGGAGAGCTTGAGAATATGACAGTGGAAAAAAGGTTTAGTGCTAAATTGCTTTATATTTTGTTTAGTTGATCTTTCACTTAAAAAGCAATTATTGGTCTCAAGATCCTTTACGAACAATTTAGCCCCGAAAAAACAGAGATTTTATGAATAAATTGATGGGAATTTTTATTATTGATATAAGAATTCATTAACCCTACAAGCACCTTTCTGTCATGGACTGAACTCAAACTTTCGAGTTAAATAATTAAGGGAGAGAGAGAGAGACCCTTGGCTACAAAACTCAATGGTTAAGCTACACTTTTGTTATGTTGAAGCACAACCTTTTGGTGATGAGAAATGGAAATTATTACAATACTGGCTGGAGAGGTATTGCTTCAGTAGTGTAACCTCTTAATTCTGAACTTGTACTACCGATTGAGAATGACATAGACAAGTTGGCCAAATAGATTACACTGAGTTCTAACTTATACAATCATTCTTGTCAATGCATCTTTAATACTGTAATTCAATTCTATCTTCTTTTGATTTAAGATTTGCCTTGTACTTGTCTTTCAGGATGGACGGATAGATTACAATGAGTTTGTGGCCATGATGCAGAAAGGCAATGCTAGTTTGGGTAAGAAGGGTCAACAGAGTAGTTTTAGCATTGGATTTAGGGAGGCACTTTCAGTTTGCTAACATAGCGAGGCCTTTTTCTTTTTCTTTTTTCCCGAATACTTGTTAACTCTTTCTTCCCCACGGTCTTGTGAATGTATACGACTTTCAAGGTGTAAGGAATAAGGATCATCAGGTGCTGGTATATAGTAGATGCCTTATTGCTTTAGCGTTCAAATGTTGAATTTTGCTTGATAGTTGCAGTTGTATGATTGTGACTCACTGATCACAAAACAGGCTGAACTTTCCTATGTATTATGTGAAGGAAAGAAACTATTGAAGTAAAAATTTGTCGTTTCCTCTCTCTCTCTCTCTCCCTCACACGCACAACATGCAAGTGTTAACTCACTTATCTTCTTCATAAAGTCAAATTCTGAATTTATATATTTTGTTCCATAATTTAAGAGTACGTTTTACATCACAATAATTTCAATTACTTATGCATAGCATTTGCAATGAGCCTCTCTTGTTTGAACTTATATCAGGGTCTTTTGGATACCCCAATACTATATTTGAATTTGAACTTGCCACAATCTTTCTATTCTCTATTGCTTTTGTTCTTTCTTTTATCTTTTTGGATGAGTTACTTCTTCTTCCTCTTTTTGGGTTCTTAATTAAGTTTTTGATAGATTAGAAAGAAATGCAACAGATGATGGTTTTGAAACTTAAAACTGTTTGAATCATCAACTAACATTGCAAATGACAACTGTTCGTAAATATATAAGCTATGCTCTTGGATAAGATTACCCAAACTTTGGTAAACCCCTATTGCTATATGTCCTAGATTTGAATTTCAGTTTGTTTATAAACACATATTTATAGATTTTTTTTCTTTGAATGAGATTCCGAGCAAAGCTTTTAACTATTAAGGAACGGGAATGAGTTGTCATTAAAGTAAGACTGGGGACCTTGACTATATATTATTGAAGATTCAAAATCTATTTTAAAACTATCTATCTACCTATATATATATATATATAGAAAAGAAAAAAATCCTTCTTTTCCGCCCCTAGTAAACCAATGAAATCTTTACATTGATCTGTGATTTTTACTAAGATGATCTCCAACTCACTCCATCTTAAATGTTTTGAGTTGGCCCTAGTTATTGGTGCTCTTGGATCCATATTTAGGATGGACCAATACCGGGTAACTTCCAAGAAAACCATTCACATGACAGACGTGATGACGCACACGGAATTGGGGCAACAACATACCACTATAGTCTAGGATTGCATTTCTAACTTCTTTTTTGCATTTTAAATGATCTTTTTTTTTTGTGTGTAATTTTTTAGATTATTTTTCTAAAAATATTTTATGCATGACGTAATGTTTATAGATTTAATTGCTTGCTTGTAGGGATGACAATACTATAATTGACTATTAATTCTAAGGAAACTGATATTTGAATTGAACGAGATAAGAGATTGATGTTGAGCTTTCAGATGCTTAACACATCTCATCACTTAGCCTCTGACTTTAGATTAAAGAATTTAGGTTATTATTCAATTTTTTTTCCTTTTTTCAGTATGTAAATAGGAATTAAAGTATTGTAATTTTCTATCTTCAATTTGAAATAGAGAAAGGAGCAATATAATTTGCTATTTTCAGATGCTTAACACATCTCATCACTTAGTCTCTGACTTTAGATTAAAGAATTTAGGTTATTATTCAATTTTTTTTTTCCTTTTTTCAGTATGTAAATAGGAATTAAAGTATTGTAATTTTCTATCTTCAATTTGAAATAGAGAAAGGAGCAATATAATTTGCTATTTTCTTTATTATTGAGAAAATGTAATCATAAGTTTTATTCTTATAAAAATGTATTTTTTGAGGTTTCTTGATTTATGTCCCATAATAATCAAGTGGTGATTTTATTGTAAATTTCTCAATCTAGTAGAAAAAACATTGGTAGTAGAACTAGAGCCTCATTTTGAGACTCATAATTGAGGAAATACCTAAGAATTTCGGTCCTATCAGATCGTGACTCCCACAAATATTTACAATTAAATTTGTAACGCTAAAAAGCTATGTTTTGGTTGTATAGTAATTATGTTTCACATTTCATTCATTATGAACAATTATACTATTCTACACAATATTTATAACTCACTTCCACTCTAGTCAAATAGTAACATCTTTTACAACAAAAACGCATAGATGGTACTAAATATTCACCAAATATATATGTAACAGAAAACTTTTGCAAACGAATTTTTGTTTAATTTGCAACAAAATTGTGCTATAATAATCAAATCGACACGTCAAGGGTCAAACCCGTATCAGTTTGTTTCAGATTAATCTAGTTTTCTCCAGGTCAAAAATTCCCCTCTATCCATATCCTCTTTTTTCTCCTTTGCATTTGGATGGGCTAACAAGTTCAAGTCCAATTATAGCAACTCCTAACCCCACCAACAAGCCCAAATATTCATACGCTTCAGGAAGAAAACAAAGAAAAATATTTGAAAATTCTAAATGTTTTTAAAAATATTGGAGGAGCGGGGAGATTGGTCTTTGAATGAAGTGTTAGTTGAATTACAACACTCTTGATATATATTTTATTAATTACCTTAAAATAAATTGTAGTTAATTATTAACATTTTAACATTAGTCATTCTAACATCAGTTAAGAATTATTTACATTTCAACATTTTTGCCCACGGAGCTTCTTGCTCATTCGCCAATCTGCAACTCAACCTGGCCAAGAAAGCCTCATTCCTAGACTTCATTTTCCATAATACCAAGACCTCAAAGGTGTTTTGGAAGAGCGAATGTTCTCCACTTTACAAGATGCAGCTTTCTTTTCTCTTGAGTTCTTCACAAAAAATCTTTATTCTATTGGTACCAAGTACCAACATTGGGTGAAAAAAAAAAAAAATCCTAGATTTGGTTATAAATCAAAATCCAATTTGAAACCCAAAGCTTCTTATCATACTCAAAAAGTAATGCTACATCAAAGCAGACCATAAGATATATACATCAGCACAGAATAATAGCTAGTCCTACACATACCATCAGAGAATGATGGTAACAATAAACTAACATGCCTACTAGTCCAACAGTAAGCATTTTTGCTTTACGTCTCTGCCGAGAGGTAACATAGTCCTACACCAAGACTTTTGGGAAAGAAATGAAGAAGCAAAAGAACCTACTGATAGGGACAAATCGTCTGGAAGGTGCCGTCAGTCCCTATTACGCCGACGGCATGATAAAGGCTGACGGTCCTTCGCTCCTGTCATCCAAGGACGACACTCCCAGCACGCTCTGATGGCGAGGCCTACGCATGCCGATGGGATGAATAAGTGACGGGGCAAAGTTGAAGGCACCAACACGTATCTTGTCGTATACGCTTCTACAAGGAGAAGAATCTTGCCGCATACGCTTGCGCTTGAACATGTATCTTGCTCAACACGATTGCTCCCAAAAGGATGTCTTGCCCAACACACTTGTTGCCCAAGAAGTATCTTACGCTCCACGCTAATCCAGGGCAATTCCGGTAAAGGGGTACCTTCCCAAATACGCCTTGGTTTAGGCCCTACGCTACTATAAATACCCCAGGTCCTTACAAATCGAGGTACGCATAACTCCCCCCGACTCTGGCACTCTAGAATTGTGAGCAATACTAACTTAACCATCGGAGGGTCGTTGACCGGTATCACGCCGGTACCTCCCTTTAAGGTTCTTTTCATTTGTGCAGGTTCACTCGGAGCGCGTGGAGGCCCTGCAGCTTACTGAGCTGATTCTTGACATCATCAGTTGGCGCCGTCTGTGGGGAGCCGCTGTTACGTAAACTGTGTACCGTGCTCTCTGGAAAAAAAGTTGC
Organism: Lithocarpus polystachyus; assembly: GCA_033629205.1. Lineage (NCBI taxonomy): Eukaryota > Viridiplantae > Streptophyta > Magnoliopsida > Fagales > Fagaceae > Lithocarpus > Lithocarpus polystachyus. The sequence goes on along the minus strand of CM066168.1, from coordinate 31,945,589 downwards.
ATGGTACTCACGCGTTCGAGGGCAACCACTATGAACGATCAAGGCAATGAATAGCGCACGACGGCTCTCGAGAGGCAGGTTCAAACTCTAGCGGCCACGGTAGAACGCCTCACAAAACACAACCACGACTTGGAAGAACAACTGCGACAGAAAAATGCGACGATCGACAATCAGGGAGAAAATCAGGAGGCAAGCAGCGCCGAGAGAGGGAATCCTGGGGGTTCAGAGGACAGCCACGCCCTGAGCTGACCTGAAGGGCAGGGGACGAGCCGTCCGTCGGCCACTGACCACGTCCCGTCCCACGTTGCCGCGGAGATGCAGATAAAGAGGGAGCACATGGATTTCATGATGAACGCCCTCAAGGGACGGGTATCCAGCGACTTCGACAACCTCGTCCACCGTACGGACTCCCCCTTTACTGCACCTGTCATTCTGTTCACTCTATCGCTGAAGTTCCGCATGCCCTAAGTGGAAAACTATGACGGGTTCAAAGACCCGCTGGATCACTTAGAATGCTTCAAGACCTTGATGCACCTACAAGGTGCCCCGGACGAAATTATGTGCCGGGCTTTCCCAGCGACATTGAGGGGTCCCGCAAGGACCTGGTTCGGCAGACTGACGCCCGGCTCTATAGGTACCTTCAAAGAGCTGAGCGCTCAGTTCGCCTCTCACTTCATTGGAGGGCATCGGCACAAAAAATCCACCGCATGCTTGATGAATATTAGGCAGCGGGAAGACGAGACGCTGAGGGCCTACATAGCCCGTTTCAACAAGGAGGCACTCTCGATCGACGAGGCCGACGACAAAATACTGGTCGCCGCATTCACAAACGAGCTGCGGAAGGTTAAGTTCTTATTCTCCATTTACAAGAATGACCCAAAAACTATGTCGGATGTGCTTTACAGGGCAACTAAATACATAAATGCAGAAGATGCACTACTGGCCCGGGAAGAGAAGCCTCCCAAGAAGAGGGAAAGACAGAAGGACGTACGGCAAGACAAGGGGCGAAAGACGACTCGGACAGGAGAGAACCGAGACAACAGACGCCCGAAACCCCCTACCGGAAAGTTCACAAGCTTCACCTCGTTGACGGCTCCGATCGACCAAGTCCTGATGCAGATCAAGGACGAAGGGTCCTTGACGTTTCTGGGAAAACTGAAGGGGGATCCCAATAGACGACCCAAGGACAAGTACTGCCGCTTCCACAGAGACCACGGCCACGACACCGCTGACTGTTACGATTTGAAGCAACAGATTGAAGCCCTGATTAGGCAAGGAAAGCTACAAAGATTCGTCAGCCGAGAAAGAACAGAAGCACCTCGACAGGAACAAGTCCCCCACCGGGACAATAAGCGCCCCAGACCGTCCATAGGGGACATAAAGATGATCATTAGGAGTGCGGCAGCCATCAGCTTAACGAAGAAGGCTCAAAAATCCTACCTCAGGGCAGTTCAGAATGTCCAAACCGCAGGCGTGGTCCAGAAGAAGCCACGAGTCAACAGCCCCATTATTGAATTCACAGAAGAAGACGCCCAACGTCTTCATCATCCGCATGAAGACGCTCTTGTTGTCAACGTCCGGCTAGGGGACTATAACACGTACCGAGTCTTAATCGACAATGGAAGCTCCGCAGACATTCTCTACTACCCGGCGTTCCAACAGATGCGGATCGACAGGGAACGCCTGGCACCTACCAACACCCCGTTCATCGGGTTCGGGGGAACGAAAGTATACCCCCTTGGCGCCATCACCTTGCCAGTCATAATTGGGGAATAACCTCACCAAGTCACCAAGGAGGTCACCTTCCTCGTCGTCGACTGCTCCTCCGCCTACAACGCCATCATAGGGCGACCCACCCTCAATGCGTGGAAGGCTGTGACTTCGACCTACCACTTGATGGTCAAGTTCCCCACCGAGCACGGGGTGGGGGAGCTACGGGGGAACCAGGTGACCGCGCGAGAATGCTATGTTGCGATGGTAGAAATGAACAGCCACTTACAAGCAATGAACATAGAACAGCGAGTGAGGGCAGAACCCGTGGAGGAGCTCAAAGACATAGCCCTCGATGAGTCCAGACCGGACAGGACCACCAGAATCGGCGTTCTCACCAGCCCCACGACTCGCCAAGCGCTCGTGGCTTTCCTCAAGGAAAAACAGGATGTGTTCGCCTGGAGTCACGAAGACCTGCTGGGAATCAACCCTTTGGTCATGGTACATAGGCTGAACGTATCCCCCACCTTCCGGCCCGTCAGGCAGAAAAAGCGGGTGTTTGCCCCGCAGCGAGACCGAGCGGTAGCGGAAGAAGTCGGCAAACTACAGGAGGCGGGTTTCATCTGGGAAGTGTACTATCCCGACTGGCTAGCTAATGTGGTGATGGTCAAAAAGGCTAGCGGAAAGTGGCGTATGTGCGTTGATTTCACGGACCTGAACAAGGCGTGCCCCAAGGATAGCTACCCCCTCCCGCGGGTCGACACGCTGGTAGACTCTACGGCCCGACACCAACTGCTAAGCTTCATGGATGCCTTCTCAGGGTACAATCAGATCCGGATGGACGTGGCAGATCAAGAGAAGACCTCATTCGTTACTAGCCAGGGTCTTTTCTGTTACAAGGTGATGCCATTCGGACTAAAGAATGTGGGGGCCACATATCAAAGGCTTATGAACAAAATGTCCACCAACCAGATAGGAAAGAATGTTCAGGTATACGTCAACGACATGCTGGTAAAGAGTCGAATGGAGGAAGACCATTTGAGAGACCTCGAAGAGACATTTGACACCCTTCGCTCCTACAACATGAAGCTCAACCCGACGAAGTGCGCGTTCGGGGTGATGGCAGGAAAATTTCTGGGCTTTATGGTGTCTCATAGAGGCATCGAGGCCAACCCAGACAAGATCCGAGCCATAATGGAGATGGCCCCCCTGAAGAACGTGAAAGAGGTACAAAGCTTGAACGGGAAGGTAGCCGCCCTAAACAGGTTCGTGTCAAGAGCGACGGACAAATGCCTACCCTTCTTTCGCACACTGAAGAAGACTTTTGAGTGGATAGACGAATGCCAAAAGGCATTCGAAGAGCTGAAGGCATACCTCTCTTCACCGCCATTACTGAGCCCTTCGCCACCAGGAGAAGAGCTTTTCCTCTATCTGGTTGTATCCCCAGCAGCCGTTAGTGCGGCCTTAGTCAAAGAGGAAGACAAGGTCCAGAAACCTGTGTACTACGCCAGCTGGGCATTTCGCAGAGCGGAAGAAAGGTATCCACCCATGGAGAAGCTCGCCGTCGCCTTGGTTACAGCAACCCGAAAGCTTAAGCCGTACTTCCAAGCTCATACAATAGTTGTCTTAACTGACAAGCCTTTGCGGCGGGCGATGCACCACCCAGAAGCTGCCGGTCGCCTGGCCCTATGGGCAATCGAGTTGACTAGGTTTGACATCCGGTACAACCCTCGCATCGCCATCAAGGGGTAGGCCGCGCTAACTTTATCGCTGAGTTCACCAGCACGGAAGACCAGGGGGCAGATGGATGCCCTTCGTGGAGCGTACATACAGACGGGTCCTCAACTAGACGGGCCGGTGGAGTTAGCGTCATACTTCACTCACCTGAGGGAGATCGGATCAAATGCATGATCCGCCTGGACTTCTCCACCACCAATAACGAAGCAGAGTAAGAAGTTTTGATAACTGGGATCGACCTCGCTAGAGCAGCAGGGGCCGCAAAGATAATAGTCTACTGTGACTCCCAGGTCGTCATCAACCAAGTGAATGGAGACTATGAATGTAGAGACGACAGGATGAAAAAATATCTCCATCAAGCGAAGAGAAGGGTGGACGAACTGAAGGCAGAGATAGTCCAAATCCTCAGAGAAGAAAATGAGCAAGCCGACCGCCTTGCCAAAGCCACTTCATCGGAACATATGACCACCCCTGACGGTGTACTCTCTTTTGTGCAGGTTTCTCCGCTAATAGACTCTGTTGATATGCAGGAAATAGGCTCCGAAAGTAATTGGACCACGCCATTGGTTTCTTATCTGAAAGATGGCGTCTTGCCGGACGAAAAAGAAGCCGCCAGAAGGCTGAAGATCCGAGCGGCAAGGTTCGTAGTGATGAAGGACGTCCTGTACAAAAGGGGTTTCTCTCGCCCATACCTAAGAAGCTTAGGTCTTGAGGAAGCGGACTATGTCATGAGGGAAGTACACGAGGGCATATGCAGAAATCATTCAGGGGCACGGTCATTGGCGCACAAGCTGATTCGAGCGGGATACTACTGGCCCACGATGCAAAAGGATACCTAAGCCTATGTCAAAGCCTGCGACAAGTGCCAGAGGTTCAATAATATTATCAAACAGCCGTCCGAAGAGCTGACCCCCATGACAGCCCCATGGCCGTTGGCTCAGTGGGGGCTAGACATTATGGGCCCGTTCCCAACAGCTATGCGACAACTGAAGTTCATAGTAATAGGTATAGATTACTTCACAAAATGGGTAGAAGCCAAAGCTCTGGCCACCATCACAGAGAAAAACATACGGAGCTTCGTCTGGAGGTCCATCATATGCAGGTCTGGAATCCCCAGAGTCCTAGTCTCGGACAACGGGAAGCAATTCGACAATGGCCCCTTCCGAGAATTCTGCTCGTAGCTGGAAATAAAGAATCATTACTCTTCACCCGCCCACCCCCAGGCCAACGGCCAGGTAGAAGTAACGAACCGATCCTTGCTTAAGATTATCAAGACTTGGCTCGAGGGGACAAAGGGGATATGGCCTAAAGAACTGCCAAGCGTACTATGGGCATACAAGACAACGGCGAGGACCCCTACCGGAGAAACATCATTTCAGCTAACCTACGAAAGTGAAGCGGTCATCCCAGCCGAAGTAGGACTCGCAAGCTACAGGGTGAACGCCCACGATGAAGGAAGGAACGATGATGCCATGCGTCTACAGCTCGACCTGATCGACGAAACAAGAGCAGCAGCAGAACAAAGGCTCGCACGGTATCAAGATCGCATGGCTAAACACTAAAATTCTCGAGTCAAACACAGGGACTTCCAAACTGGAGACCTTGTTCTAAGAAAGATCATGGGCGCCACTAGAGACCCTGCCCAAGGAAAACTCGGCTCCAACTGGGAAGGACCTTATCGGGTCACGTCATGGCAAAGGAAGAGCACTTATCGCTTGGAAACCTTGGAAGGACAAAAATTGCACCATCCATGGAATGCCGAGCACCTACGAAAGTACTACCAGTAAGAAGGAATGGCAACCCTCTACTTGTTGTCTACTTTAATGTATTCTGGAAACCTAAAGGGCATGTTTCCCCCCTTCTTGAAAATTATGCGAGATTCAGAAGCTTATTCAAAGTCTCTCCTATACTTTGCTGAGTGTTGAAAACTTGTCAAGTATAAAAGCTGACGACCCAAAGCGACACTATCCTAAAAGGATAAGCGTAAAAACCGGTCAAGCATATAAGCTGACGGTTCAGAAGCTGACGGCCCAAAAAGCCAATAATCCTACCCTAAGGATAAGCGTAAAAACCGGTCAAGCATATAAGCTGACGGTTTAGAAGGTGACGGCTCGAAAAGCCAATAATCCTAAGGATAAGCACCGGTCGAGCATATAAGCTGACGGTTTAAAAGCTGACGGCTCGAAAAGCCAATAATCCTATCTTAAAGGGATATGAAGTGTAAAAGCTAGTTAAGCATAAAAAACATGTCGGCTCAAAGCCAACAACACTATCCTAAAAGTATACAAGCTGATAGCTTACTAGCTGACGGTTCTATCCTAATTGGATAAAAAAGGCACGAGCCCGTTAAGCATAAAAACCGACGGCCACGCCCTAAAGTTTGTAACTTTAAAACTTATTAAGGGATAATCCGAAGCTGACGGCACCTATCAGGCAGATATGACTTCATCACAAAAAGCACAAAAAATCCAGAATTGGATTACCACAAAGAGATAAAAAGCAGAGGAAATCATCCACAAGTCTTAAAATAAAAACAGCATATTACGAGTGACGGAAATAAAGTGTTATATCACAAGAGTATTGGTTTACAAAAAGCCCTCAAAACAATGGGGCACCAAGTACAAAAAAGAAAAGAAAACTTTTTTACAAAAAATCAAAGGGCAGGAGCATCCGGAACGACCTCGTCGCCCTTAGGGGGGTCTTGAACTGCGAGGAAGCCTTCAAAGCCGGACGGATCAGATGACGGGATTTTTGGAGCGACAGACTGTTCAAGAGCAGGCTGAGCGAGGACGAAACCGTCACCCTTCGGATGCATCCCAGACTTGCTGAGGCTGTCATCGTCCACCAAGACGGTGTCGCCCACGGGTGTAGACGGCACAGGATCTTCTATTGAAACCTTCGATAAGTCTAGGTGAGGGTGGAGAGACTTTATCTGTTTAAGACAGTCCTCGAACCCATCACCATAATACTCGGCGCAGGCATTATTGAACGTCTGAGATGTCTTGAACTCAGCTACGGCGTCAGCTTTTGCCGTCTCCACCTGGCCCAAGAGGGACGTCAGCTCCTTCTCCACCGTCACCTTCGCCTCCCTCTCCTTCTCCAGCTGACGGGTTCCTTCCTCAAGTTTTTCTTTCAGTTCTTTTACCTTCCCGTTCAAGGTACGGCAGGCGTCTTTGTACTGGTCCAACCCGTCATTCAGATTTGTGATGCACTTCTTCTGACGGGCCAGTAACTCCTCACTCTTCACCCCTTTGACTTGCATGGCCCCCATGTGAACCATAGCCTGCAAAACCAAACTTCCGTCAGCCCATTAACACAAAAAGCAGACGGAGCAAATTAAAAAATAATAAAGAATATACGTACTCGGGCGAGATCGAAGAGACCCGAGTCCCCCAACTCCTGCACAGACTGGTTGACGCAAGAATTGGCGTCCTTCTTCTCAAGGATGGAATCCAGCTGTTCAAGAGCATACCCCTTGTGGGTAAGGAGGCAGCGCCCGTCCTCTTGTCCGACGGGACCTTGGGCTGACATCAACCCTTTCCCGGCCCCGTGTCTGGGAGACGGGAGCTTTGTGGGGTGATCCCTAGGGGTGACGGTCTGTTTCTTTGTTGGACGGTCTTCAGTACCATCACCCTTCCTTTTAGGCACGCCCTTATTGGCGACCTTTGGGAGGGACGAGGACGCTCCCTCTTTCCCCTTTTCCTCCTCCTTTTTACGCGCAGCGGCGGCCCTAATTTGCGCCCTCAACTTAGCTGATTCCATTTCTGCAAGACAGACACAAAATGTAAGAATACACAAGTAAAAGTGACGGGAATGAAGGGGTTAACGAAACTTACGTTGACGAGAAAGGTTGTTTAGGCGACGTGCTTCTTCTGTCGGCTCGGGCCCCCCGCAGTAGGCGTGGAGGGCGTCAAGCGTAATGAGGTCACGGCACTTCCTTTCCTCCAAAGGAATCTCCGTCACCTTGAGGATGAAAGCTTCCTGCTCCTCTGTTATCACCGGACGGACGAGAGCTGCAAAAAGGAGAAAACAAACGGGTAAGAACCTTGGGATAAATAAACCTAAGTAAAACTGACGGCGATGACCTGATTCCCTAACGAAGGCCCAGGTGCTGTCAAAGCCTTGAGGAATTGACCCCCACTCCTCCTCACGGCACACCCAGTTCGTCCCCTCCACAAAAAAGTACCTGCCCTTCTAATTCCTGTTGGAGTCAAGCATGTCCGATACCAGCCTCAACTCCTTCTTCCTCTGGAGAAGTGATAAATCCCCTGGGACGAGGCAATGTGGTGTGGACGGTAACACCAGAAGAATTCATCAAGGGTTAGCTGACGGTGTCCCCCACTTAAGCTACCCCACAAGATCTCTGACCCTATAAACACCCTCCAGGCGTTAGGGGCAATCTGGCTGACGGACAGCCCAAGGTAGTTTGCCAGCTGACGGTGGAGCTCCATCAGGGGCAACCTCAATCCTGCTGCGAACATGGCATCGTACATGCCAACGTCCGCGGTCTTCCCGGAGTAACACCTCTCTCTTTCTAAAGGAAGATGGATCGGGATATCATCTGGAATTTGGTAATGCGCCCGCAGGGAGTTAAACACCTTATCCGTCATCGTCGTCAAAAAGTGGATAACCGTCCACTCCTTGGGAAGGATGAATGGACGGTTGTCCCCAGAGCCCCTGGACGTACTCTCCAAGGCGTCATCACCCCCAGATGCAGTCTCGTCACTCTCACTCTCCGCCCTGTCATCGCCAACTTCTTTGCCGGCCACCCTACCTCCTCTATGAACTTCCACTTCCCCACCAGAAGATTGGGCTGACGACCCACCCTCCGATGACCAAGAGGAGTCCTCCTCAGGCTCATGGCCTGATTGGAAGACCTCATCGTAGCCCGCTCCATCGCAGACTGACAACTGCTTACTCGACGTTTCCCTAGGCATCTTACTACCTACAAGCGACTGGGGTGGTCTAAGAACCCAAGTGACGACCTTTCTAGTGAAACTTCCAAAGTTCAGTATGCAATTAAACAAAAGAAAACAAGAGTGGAAATATAACTCACCAAGTTATATAGACGGCTTTGATGAAGCTGACGGTATCAACTAGCAAATGGGAACGGGAGCGCGATTGTAATCTCTCTTTAAGCTGACGGCTTCTCTCTAATCAGCAAAAATGAAACAAGGAAGAGAAATGAGGAAGAATGGAGCATATATATAGGTAAGGATATGGGCGCGGAAGACGAAGCGACATTCCTGTCCGGATATAGACCAGTTGGTCCAGGACACGTGTTCCGACACCAGGGCTGCTCGAGGGGACTAGCCATTAATGCCTTGTCTGCCACGCGAGGTACTCCCCAAACCGTCAGTTGAGATTGACGGGATTGAGGAGTAGGGGGCAACTAATAGGGACAAATCGTCTGGAAGGTGCCGTCAGTCCCTATCACACCGATGGCATGATAAAGGCTGACGGTTCTTCGCTCCCGTCATCCAAGGACGACACCCCCAGCGCGCTCCGATGGCGAGGTCTACGCATGCCGACGGGATGAATAAGTGACGGGGCAAAGCTGAAGGCACCAACACGTATCTTGTCGTATACGCTTCCGCAAGGAGAAGAATCTTGCCACATATGCTTGCGCTTGAACATGTATCTTGCTCGACACGATTGCTCCCAAAAGGATGTCTTGCCCAACACGCTTGTTGCCCAAGAAGTATCTTACGCTCCACGCTAATCCAGGGCAATTCCGGTAAAGGGGTATCTTCCCAAATACGCCTTGGTTCAGGCCCTACGCTATTATAAATACCCCAGGTCCTTACAAATCGAGGTACGCATAACTCCCCCCGACTCTGGCACTCTAGAGTTGTGAGCAATACTAACTTAACCAGTGGAGGGTCGTTGGCCGGTATCACGCCGGTACCTCCCTTTGAGGTTCTTTTCATTTATGCAGGTTCACTCGGAGCGCGTGGAGGCCCGGCAGCTTACTGAGCTAATTCTTGAGATCATCACCTACCAATTGATCATAGGACTCCTGATTCCTGAAGTAGATTAAGGAAATATCCTCATTTTTTTAATAATAAGATTATATGTTAAATGTCAAAAAAAAAAGAAAAAAAAAAGAAGAAGATGAAAAAGAAGGATAAGAGAAAAGATGAGGATATGTCTACGTAATCTAATTAAGGAATTCTAACTAGGAAGCAAGTACACAGACATTAGTTTGGGTAAGGGTATGAAACTATGACACAAGCAATTTTTCTAAAGATTATAACATGACATAGTGGTATGGCATCCTAAATAAAGTGTCGGAATCCTAATGTCATCAGATGATGACCAGTCTCAAAATTGAAGTGACTCAATTCTCTTAGTTTTGGTTACTGTAGCAATCATCTCATTGAGAGGGGCGTAGCTAGGAATTATTATATTGGGAGGAGGGGAGTGATATACTAAGAGCTTGATTAGGATCAGTTTTAACTTTTAATTTTTAGTTTTTTTGTGCATCTTTTTAAAACCTCACTCTTATTCACATTTTCAAAATTTTTCAATGTACGAGGTTTAGTACATTTTCAGTAAAAAGCTAGATAAGGTTTTTTTTTTTTTTTTTTTGGGGCCAGTGGGCCAGTGATGGCTGCCACGTCACAACGTGAGAAGGAAAAAAAAGGTCAGTTTTTTTTTTTTTTGGGACTGCGAGGAGCATAGGAGGCATGAGAAATGAGACTAACGAAGGTTTTGTTTTGTTTGAGTTGGGATTTGGGGCTGCGCTGGACTGGCAATGCTTCAGAGGAGAAAAAAAATTAATAACCTGGCTTTCTTGATTTGGGGATGAAATATGAAAGTTTTGTTTTGGGCCAATTTTTGTTTTATTTGATTACAATAATAGATGTCTGTTGGATTTTTTTTTTTTTTTTTTTTTGCTAGAAAGATGTCTATTGGACTAAAAGAACTTAAAGAAGTTTGGGAATAATTTTTGGCTCATCGACATTAAATTTCGAATTTTTCTTTCTCTCTCCTCCTTCTTAGCAGCCAGGGATTCCTTAATTATCAACAATTGCTCCATCACGGCTTTCTCGACAGTATCAATTGACTTCAAAAGTTTCTGCGTTGGTGTGAGAAAATCTGATTCTCCAGCAATGTTGATTATGTACTCAATCATCGAGTGCAACACATCACCAACATCTGTTGCGCAACGCATGCAACAGTGGAGGCTTGACACGAATAGCTACCAAAATCGGAGTGATCATAAAGATATCGTTCTTATTGAGTCGAGCATTAACAGGAGTAAGAGGACTCACTTCAAATGCCTGAATACAAAAAGTTAATTAAGCATTGTTCAAACTCTATATTCTTTTCTTTCTTTCTTTCTCAGTAGCCAAACAAAACGTTAAAACCAAAAGAATAAAAACCCTAATTTTTAAAAGAATATATTTAAATCCAAAAACCTAAGAGGAACTTACATTATTTCTTGTATCAAAGACTTCTTAAGAGAAGGTCATGGAGAAATCTGAGGAGGAAAAAAAAGAAAAAGAAATTAGCAAATTATGAATGAATACAAAGAGAGAGAGAGAGAGAGAAAGAGAGAATGAATTTTCAATAAGATGGTTGATGATGGGTTTGCATGTAGAGTAGAGATTAGAGAATAAAAGTGAGTAAGTCTGAGAGTATGAATTTGAAATTGACTGTTGGGTTTCGCCAATTTATAGGCCAAAATTGGGAATTAAGCCCAATTTCTAAATTATTTAGTTAGTAGGCCCATTTTCTAAACTATATAATTTATTAACATCTTGAGTCATAGAGACTTGATTTTGGGCCTATAAACCGAGTCTTTAAGACTCGGTTTTCTTGTTTGGATCGGATTTGAGCTAGCCCCGAGGTCTACCTGAAAATCAAGTCTTAGAGACTCGATTTCCATCTCGACCTTCAAATGCTCGAATTATGTGTAGACTGCATCTGATGTGGATTCCAGCTAGAAATCGAGTCTCTAAGACTCGGTTTTTAAAATTGAGTCTTAGAAACTCGATTTTTAATCTTTGGTGCACAGGCTGCCACGTGGTTAGGGCAGCTACTAACCTTAGTCCTCATAATGTAGGTCTGGGGTCTCTCTGTTTTTTCCTCCAAAAAACCTAGCAGCTCTCTCTTCCTCTCTCTCTCACTCTCATACAAAACTCATCCCATTACAAAACTTCAAATCAAACTCACCCTCCATATTTTCGCATCCTCATGTCAAGTAAGATTTCTCACTCTCTCTAGTTGTTAGTTACATAAATATGTATTGTTAGGTTTTTTTTATGGCTATGTATATCATGACTATTTTTTTTTTTTTTTTGGTTTGCTTTGATATTATTCTTTATATTTTTGATAGAATGATTTGAAGGTTTGTAATGGGGTGAGTTGTGTGTTTAGTTTTTTTTTTTTTTTTTTTTTGAGTATGATGAATGATTTTTTATTTTTATTTTTTTTATTTTAGAAACAAATGATAATGATTGAGTGTGTATATGTGATAGGGTGAGTATATGCAAATGTGGGGTTTGTATATGCATATGATTTAACAAGTTAGTGCGTTTGTATATTTTATAGGGTGAGTATATGCAAATCTAGGGTTTGTATATGCATATGATTTAACAAATTAGTGTATATATTTGTTAGTCTTTTATAAAAAGTAAAAAATATTGTAGATATGTGTATTGTTAGGCTTTTTATCATGACTTTTTTTTTTTTTGTTGAGTTTAATATTTTTTTTTTCATTATTTTTTTGTTAGAATGAGTTGAAATTTTGTAATGGGGGTGAGTTTTGTCTTTATTTTTTTTATTTTTTTGAGTACGAAATGATAATGATTGAGTGTGTTTGTATGTGATGTGGGGTGAGTATATGCAAATGTGGGGTGACAAGTTGTAATTTTTGTACTTTGAGTAGATAGAAAAGGTTTTGCAATTGATGTTAAATGAAAGAGATAAAATATGTCGCTAACATATTACACTTGATTCTAATAGGTTCACAATCTCTAAAGAATATTGATATAAATGTATAATTCTGAACAGATTGACGGATTCCCATTTATAGGACTAGGAATGGCAACGGGTCGGGTTCGAGCCGGGTTTCTTTTTGCCCGGACCCGACCCGTGGGCCTAAATCCGTTACCCAAACCCGCCCCGTTTAATAATCGGGTTTTTTTTTCCACCCCAAACCGGCCCCGCCGGGCCCCGCGGGCTCCACGGGCTCCATCTCGTCCTGCCCAGCCCCAAATCACAACACAAACACAAACACAAATACAGATATCAAAAACACAAGTTTCAGATCAATGAATTTCCCTTTCAAAATCACAAACACAAACACAAATCCTAACACAAATACAAACACAGATTTCATAAACACAAAAATTTCACATTTTCCCTTTCAAAATCACAAACACAGATCCTAACACAAACATAAACATAGATTTCACAAACACAAAATTTTCAGATTTTATCTTCCAAAATCACAATCACAAACACAAATCCTAACACAAACACAGATTTCACAAACACAAAAATTTCCGTTTTCCCTTTCAAAATCACAAACAAAAAGACAGAAACCCCAACACAAACACAAAAATAGAAATCACAAACACAAATTTCAGATTAATGATTTTTCTTCTCAAAATCAAAAACAAAAACACAAATACAAACAAAGAAAGAAAAAACAATGAAAGAAGAAACGAACCAAAAAAGAAAGAAGAAAAATCATGAGCGTGGGGCTGAACGAACAAAGCCAACGTTGTGAGGTTGAACGAGGCCATGGGGCCGACGCCGTGAGGTTGAGTAAGTCGTGAGAGCTTGAGAGAGAAAAAGATGCTGCTAAGATTGAGATTTGAGAGATTGAGATTTAAGAGCTTGAGAGAGAGAGATAGAGAGAGGGGGCGGCTAAGTGAGGAAAAGTGAAAGGAGTTAGGTTAGGGTTAGTTTATAAGTGTATATATATAGAAGGGTATTTAAGTAATTTTGATTTCTTATGTAACCGGGTCGGGTCTGGGCCGGGTTTTTGTAAAAATCCAAACCCGATCCGGATCCTGTTCGGGTTTTTTTTTAAACCCAAACCCGTCCCTATTCTTTATTGGGCAGGGTAAAATCCGGCCCATTAGAGTCAGGCCGGACTGGGTACCCACGGATCGAGCAGAAATTGCCATCCCTATATAGGACCGAGTATCGAATGCTACTACATGATGATACGTCATAAGTTGAAGACGTTGAATGATTTGAAGAAGAAAATAATTGAAGAATTGAATTTGAACACTGCTTGTTATGACATAAAGATTATTTATCGTTACCTACAAGAAGTCCTTCATGAACGGATAAATTACGGGTATATGGCGATCAAAGACGACAAACATATAAAGATCATTTTTAATAGGATCCATAAAATGCCCCAAGTAAATAGGGCTGAGTCGTACGTAAGTTCGGAGCCGCTTGCAAAAGTTGATACTGAGAAGGTGCAACAAATAACTACATCTTTACAATTTACAGCCTTAGATGATGGATGCACTACAATGGGAGGCTATACAATGAAAAGTTATATGCTCCGATCTCAAGATCATGCTACTAATACTGGTGAAACACTCCAATCTCAAGAGACACATTTAAAGGAGGAAGACGAAGACAAAGATCATGCTGCGAATAATGGTGAAAATTTTGATGATATGGATGACTACGAAGAGAAGATTGAGCGAGGCAGCTTTGACAAGGATGTAGATGACCATGAACAAGTTCCCAATTTTGAAGAGGAAAATATGGAGTACCATGATGAAGGTGATGCAGACGATAATATTAATGTCCAGCATGATACAAATACGACCACTGCCTACACACCTCCTGCTGAGTCATTCTACGCAAATACTTGGGAAAATATGGTTGATCCTTCACGTCTTCAGATACCATTTGTATCTACTTGGGAAGATGGGATTCATTTTAGTAAAAGGTTGACTTTTGCAAATAAAGAGACAGTGAAGCGTGCATTGATAATATGCGCAGCAAAGGATAATAGAAATTTTATTATCCGGAGGTCGACCAAAACTAAATTGTGCGTTGCATGCATTGACACCAACTGCAAGTGGTACGTTGAGGCATTCATGAAGGCTAAACTTAACCGTCTGTGGATGGTCACGTCTTATGTGGGTCCACACAGTTGTATACCCTTTGGCCTGCGAAGAGACGGTAAAATGATGGATTCTAATTTTGTTGCATCAGAAATTGTGGAAAAATTGCGACAAAATCACACTGCTCGTATTGATGAGCTCTGGGAGATCATACATACTAAGTATAATCATGAGCTTTCTTACTATAAGGTATGGGACGCAAAACAAAAGGCAATTGCTAAGATATTTGGGGATTGGAAAGAGTCTTACCAAAGGTTGCGAAAGTTATTGTTGGCATACTTGGATCAAGATTCGGGTACCCAGTACAACTATTACACCATACCTAGAGGCATAGATGGTACTACGTTACTACGCTATGTATTTTGGGCATTTGCTCCATGCATTGCTGCATTCAAATATTATAGGCCAGTGATCAGTATTGATGGGACTCATTTGTATGGTAAATATCGAAGGGTGTTAATGATTGCAATGGCAACCGATGCTAACCAAAAGGTTTTGCCTCTTGCCTTTGCTGTTGTGGACAAGGAGTTAGGGGCTAGTTGGGGTGGTTTTTAGAATGTCTCAGGATTTCGATAGGGCATGTGATACCTAACGAGGGCATTTGCATTATTTCTGACCGACATAAAGGTATCAAATGCGCCATTGCAGAATGGCCTAGAGGTGATGAAGGAAGCTTACGGGTATTTCACCGATATTGCCTTCGACATGTTGCTAGCAACTTTAACACACACTTTGATGACCCGACTCTAAAGGCATTGGCCTTGAAAGCTGGATATACGACTCATGAAGCTAAATTTGAGTCCATAATGCAAACCATTAAGGATGTCGAGATTAATGCACTGAGGGGTGTAGAACTTGATGATCCCCTTATTGTACGCTATATACAATACACATATCTAATGAGTGAGGATCTGGACAAATGAACTCAGTCACATGCTAGTGGAAGACGTTACGAGGCAATGACAATCAATATCTCTGAGTGCTTTAATGGGGTGCTTGAAGGTGCCCGCGGTTTGCCCATTACTGCAATGATTGAGTTCACTTGGTGCAAATTTGTTGCATATTTCCACGATCGACAAAAAGAAATTACTTCTGATCTCTTTCAAGGTAAGGTGTGGAGTGATTATGCAATGGGGATCTATACCAAAAATTCGGAGAAAATTTTAGGACACACTCTGAGGAATTTTAATCATGAAACTCGTGTATATCAAGTGGTTATCCTGTACAATGACCACAGAGGTAGAGGGGGAAAACCACAGTCATGAAGTACATGTATTTGCTAGAACATGTGGTTGTGGAAAGTGGCAAAACATTAAGATCCCTAGTTCATATGCAATTAAAGTTCTTCAAGGTCTACACCTCGATGCGATCAGCTATATTGACCTATGTTACAGTTTGGACAACCCCATTCAAACATATGCACATCAATTTGTGGTGCCAAAGTCAGAGTCATTGTGGAGGGACGTTCGCAGACCATGGTGGGTGCCTAACCCACAGCTGTTGCGGGCCAAAAGTCGTCCTATGAAGTCAAGAATAAGGAATGAAATGGATGGGGTACGGCGAGAACGGGGAAGCCGGAGGGAAGATTCGGACTTGAGGGAGATTCAACCGAGGCAGCAATGCGAAGTGTGTCATGAAGAGGGGCATAACTGTAGAAGATGTCCCAATTCCCGTGAGGCTTCAACAAGCGGTTCCTGTGGGGCTTCGACAAGCAGTAGTGCTACAAACTAGGCAAGTGCTATCGCTATATTATATTTTTATATAATATGCTCAGACTTTCATTTGCTTGTTATTCTTCGCATTTTGGAACTAACGACTGTATTTTAATGTTTGTCAAGCGAGCGGAGACTCGATTTTGGAATGGCATTGTACGTGGGAGTTGTGGTTATCTTCGGTATGGACAAGTGCTAGGCGACTATGTAGACTATGTTGTATCGACTCAGTTGTTATTTTGTTTATGGCTGAGTGTTATTGTAATTGAACTATTCGCTATCCATTGTACTCGTTACATTAGTTGCGTTGTGAAGCGTTTGCCTATAATGCCAGCAATGATAGTACTTTATGTGCCTCATGTAGTGGTTAAATCTGTTTGGTCTGTAGATAAGAGACCAACTATAATGCCCAGGAACAATTCCAGTTTTTTGCATCTAATGTACTCTCCCTTTGACTGGTATCATAATATATATATATATATATATCTAGTTGTTTACAGCCCATGTGATGTGTTCTGGATTTGGTTTACTGCTGCAAGGGAAGAAAAAAAAAATTCTAGTTTACTGTTGCAAGTGGGGGAAGGGGGGGAGGAATCCCAGTAGAAATCGAGTCTTTAACACTCGATTTCCATTTGGGTGGCATGGTCATAAATAATCTGCCACTATTATAAAAAAAAAAAACTGCCAGACAAATCGAGTTTGAAAAGCACAATTTATGCTGGACTTATTTACCATAATGCCACTCAAATGGAAATTGAGTTTCAGAGACTCAATTTCCACTGGGAATTTTTCCAGTGGCAGTGGCCGTAATTAGTTTTGAACTCTCGGCCTGGCGTACTCGCTATTAGGGAACTCGAGTACTGGATGGAAATTGAGTGTCTAATACTCGATTTATACTGGTTTTTGCTTCTTCTTCTTCTTTTTTTATAATGGAACTCGAGTATATAATACTCGAGTTCCTCTGGAAATTTAAAAAAAAAAAAAAACAATTTTAGCACTCAAACACTTCCCTGCATCTTCACATCTACATATTCTTGCCTTTACCTTGTAAGATAGAAGCTATATACTAGTATTACCCCAAAATGAAAAGACGTTTTAAATCGCTTACTTCACCATGCCACACACAAAATAAGCAAACAAAAGCAACTGCAAATTAGATGGTAATCCATGATCATAACAAGAACAAATGAAACAATTTTAGCAAAAATAAAAAAGATCAATTGACACAAATTCTTATAATACAAAACTAAACTCATATTCATCATAGTATAGACACAAATTCTTAAAGAATTGGTTCTGTATTTCGTCAAGATAATCATATTCTTAGTTATTACCTTTAGTATTTCAAAGTCCACCTCGTTCCCTTCTTTTTTTATATTCCTACCCAAAGATGCTAAATGAATCCCTATATAATTCTTTTCTTGCAATTAAAAGTAAGAATGTAAGAGATGGTATTAAAAATAGAGAAAAAGCACTAAATCAGAGTAAATTTTTTCCAAAAAAACAACTAAAAATTAAATCCTAAGCAACCCAACAAGTATATAAATATATATATATATATATATATATATCTCCAATTTCTCCATTCTTAGTAACATATTTATCATAACTGACCAAATCAAACTTAGATCAAAGTAAATTTTGATCAACAAAGCACTAAAATTAAATCCTCAGCAAATATAAACAAACCCAGAAACATAATCCGATTCCACAAACCAATTCAATCTCCAAAAACAATAAAACTTCGATGTTTTTTAATAATTCTATTAGAAATTCATTACAGAAACCAAAATAGAAAAAAACGAATTGAAACCAAAGTTTCTTTGATTTTTCCCACTATTTCTCGGCAACCAAACGGTGAAACACACTTTGCATAAAGCGACTCACCATTTTTTTTTTAGTTTTGAGAGACCGCGTAGACTGAAGGAACTCAAAGCTCTGTGATAAGGGTTTGATACAATCTTTGTACACCTCGCTGTGGCTTTATCAAATCTTTCGGTGAAGGTGATGAATTTGAAATAGTGGAGACTGAGAGTGGAGGAGACTAAGTGAGAGAAGAGGGTGAGTGAGAGAGGCGCTCAGAGGTTCTATGTGAGAGTGAGAGGGTGAGTGAGAGCGTGAGAGTCTGTCTAGTCTATGTGAGAGAGAGGGTGAGTGAGAGTGGAGAGTTAGAGTGAGAGGCGTTAATTTTGAAAAAAGCCCTATTTGAAATCGCCTTAGAGACTCGATTTCCAGGTCTTCCATGTGCATCAACCACGTCACACCCAATCGCCTCGTCACATACAAATTGATGCTTAAAGGGGCGGCTTATAAATCGAGTCTCTAAGACTCGATTTTCAGGTGGACGCCACGTGGAAAAAAATCCACATCGGACCTGTTCAGATCATGAAAACCGAGCCTCAAAGACTCGGTTTATAAGCCCAAAATCGAGTCTCTTAGACTCGAGATGTTAGTAAAAAATATAGTTTGACAACAGTGTCTACTAACTAGATAGTTGGAAAAATGGGCTTAATTCCCAATTTTGGTGTAGTCCAACTACCAACGTTAGCGTTGGAAACAAGCTTAAAATTAAAAACTGTATTTTGTTAACGCAACGTGAGAACACTAGTCACGCATAATAAGAAAAAGGGGTAAATTTGGCATATTGAACTCCAAAAAACACACACATTAACTAAAATTGTATACTTTCTCCACACACAAAAAAAAAAAAAAAAAAAAAAAAAACTAAAATTGTATAAATTTACATTATTGCAGTAGTTGTTCACATGTAATTTATTTTTCAATATATTTTTTACTCATAGATAATGAAATGTAGTGTACAAAATAGATAATTTGATGGTGATGTTTTAAAAGTTGTTAGATAAAATAGAAAGAAAAAAATAGGTTCTTATGTTAAAATATATAAAAAAATTTTACACGAGCTGATGCGAATGCTCTAATTTTGATAAACTAAATTTTTTTTTTTCAAAAAAAAGTTTTAAAAATTTTATGATTTTTTTAATTAAATAAAATTTTTAAATATCAAAAATTTTAAATTCATTAAATCAATAAAAAAATAAGCTTTTTTTTTTAAATCACTAAATGAGCACTTAATAAATGAATATAAAATTGATGTCACATTAATAATAAACAATAATAAATTGCATCTAAAAAACATTAATGTAATAAATTTGTAAAAAAATGGACCTAAGTCTTCCTCTGAAACTCTAACCAAGGAACAGAGGAACACGAAGAACAGAAACCCCATATGCAGGGTAGGCTTGATCAAGAGCTAAGGAGGAGTGGATGGATTCCCCGTGAGAGAGGGGATCATTTTGGGCTCATTACCAAGGTAATCTGTGGAGTCCTCAAGCCGAGGATCCGCCACTCGTTTAGCCGAGAGATCCCTCATTATCAGCTTTCTCGAGATGCACGTCAGGGAAAACTCAAAACCCAATGGAACAGTTACCTTCACATTTAAGACTTCTCTTACCTAATGCCAGTCACATTAAATGATGATTGACTGGCCTAAACAATGAGGCCACCCCCAAAGTCTGCTTTGATTATCAAAAATGGCAGAGGAATGTGCAAATTGAACAAGTATCTCCCCAAAATCCAGCTAAAGGGCAGGACAACTAGAGGAGGAGGTCGGCTATAAACGGAGGAGAAGAGCAACAAGGAAGGGAGGTTCAAAAAAATTGAGAGAAGAACTAGAGAGAAAAAGTGAGAAGAGTTTTCATAAGTGTTTGTCCCTCTAAATCCTTGTACCCACCTCACGAAAACCATTTCCATATATATAAAGCTGTGATTCAGTTATTTCTATCTTTGATTACCTATTTAGTTCTCCCATTGTTGATTTCCACCTCCCACATTTCATAAATTAGTTGCGTAGATCAAGAACATTCAAACAACTCTTTTCTATTTGTGTTTTTAGTCCCCGCAAAATTAATTTTAAAATCATTAATTTTGTTTTATGTTTAAAGGTAATACATTATTTTTGAATAAAATTTTTTATGCTCTACGAAAATTTATTAGTTATTTTCGAGGTACAATAATATAGTACTCCTCATTTTCATGGTAAAACCCACAAAAAAGAAGTGCACACAAACCTCCCTTGCAGTATAATGTCGACAAATTTACAGGACTCTAAAAGCTGCATTAAAGTTGTTGAGCTCCATTCTTCAACGATAGACACACTACCTTGCAGAGTTCTAAATGTCATCAATGAGCAGGCCAACTCTAGTTCCTTCAACAAATATACCCCAAAATGTGTGTGTTCATGTATCATGGTTACAATTTTTTTTTTTTTTGTGTTTATTGTGTTTATATGTTGTGTTTGGATTTCATGAAAGTAAAATAAAAGAAAGGGGGTATTTAATTTTTTATTTTTTAACATCATATTATTCCTTTAATTCATTATTTTAGACTTTTTTGTCATGGGTTTTTTTAATTTATTGAAATTTTGGCTTGCCTTTTTTTAATACCAATTAATTTTTTTTAAAATTTTATTAATCACGTGTCAGTTGAGAATTCAGTCAATCATGTAAGCAATTTCCTTCATTGAGATGTTGCAAGAACAAAAAATGAAAATTTGTTGAATACTCAAGGTTGAAATTGAAAGTACTCAAAAAGTAAGGATCAAAATGAAAATACTAATCCAAAAAGTAACTCTTGAAAATCCTAATGAACTGCAAAGTGAATTAGGATTTCCCAAAATTGAATGAACCCAATTTGTAAAGATTTAAAAATAAAAAAATAAACTTTTTTTTTTCAAAAATTGAATAATGAACCCAATTTGTCAAGTAGTGGTGGGTAAGAAACTTAAGCTTAGACACACAAAATTCATTTTGACCGGTTTTACTGATGTTTATTTTACCAATTTAATGTCAAGCCATCACCTTTAACATGACTTATTTATTAAACATGTTATGTGAGATGTAACATGACGTGTTACTTATTTAGTTAACTGTTCGTATTAGGGTCGATGAATATTGATACAATTAATGAACGTTTTATATTCATGTTAACCAATATATTTGAAATTCTGAATACTTATAAGTCGACACGATATAAACCCAACACATGAACATGAATAGTCACCCCCACTTTAGACCTTACTTATATTGAGATGGGTTAGGTATGATATATACTAGTTCATAATAAAGCAAGGTACAAGGTGTTGATGCGATCTACTTTCAAGTTTCAAGTTTCAAATACTTTGCTGGCAGTCTGAAGTGCACGAGAATTTCAAACATGAAAAAATAATGGTTTGCTTAAAATTCGCGAGAGAAGGAGGTAGTAGTTTGTGAACTGGACCAACTGGTTGTTTATACGGAGTTACAAGAAGTCAAGCATGATTTACATTATAGTAGGAGAATGAAATTTCAATGAATAACTCAGTGGGGTTTAGGTATCTAATAAGTTATGGAATAAGGAAAATTAAAAAACTACCCACGTGGGGATTCAAATTATTCATAAAGACACCTTAATCCGTTGACATATACATGCTAGGCCCACTAGTTGGCCCAACCCAACTTCATGATCAAATATAATAAGTACTGGAAAAGTTTATGGTTGTTGAGTGATATATGGACTAAAAATTATAATAATCGTCATTATTCCAAATCAAAGCTGGCCAGCAACAGCGAAAGCCATCACAGTGATGCCCCCATTTGGTGATTGGCAAGATGGAATGGAAAAGGAAATAAATTATTATAATATGACATCTTCATTTTTCATAACTGGCTTGACATATTAACTAAAAATTCAATAATATTTATTTATTAATGTTATCCTTTTTATTCTAAACATGAAGACTCAAATGTTGAGAAGGACGCATGATGTTGATTAGATGTGCAACTGGACCTTAAACTTTCAAGGGGTAATTATGCAATCCACCCACATAAATGCAAAGAAACAACTGGACATTGCAAAAAAAAAAAAAAACTGGACATTGTATATGAATTATGAAAGAAGTTGGTGAAAATAGTATCAAATTTTAAGAAGTATTGAATATTGATGAATTTCATGGGTAAACACTCAAATGACTTAATGAAGTACATTTTACAAGTAATGTATATTGTTAAAAATATTTTTTTTTTTTAAATTCCAAATCTTCAATACTATTTTTTTTTTTTTTGACTTTTTAAATATGTATAGCGTATCACGCATTCACACTATCAAATAAATCTCTCTCTCTCTCTCTCTCTCTCTCTCTCTCTCTCTCTCTCTCATTTGTTACCTGAAAAAAAAAAAAATCTAACTTATATTCATGTTAAATTTTAATAGAAAAGAAAATGTTACATACAAAAGAATTCCATGCATTTAACATAAAATTGCGTAGTTAAAGAAAATGCGTAATTACAAGAAAGGAATCCTTTGGAGTTGATCCCAAAATACTGCCTGTAAGGCCATGGGCTACACGTATTACTTTTGTGCAACAAAATTTTTCATTCCACCTACAAAATAAATACCTGAAGCTTTTAATGTGAGCAACAAGATGCACTTACACCATTTATGTGCACACATTCTCTCGTATACTGTTCCATACCATGAAGCATAGATGCAACATAAAAAAAAATGAAAGTTATAGTGGTATATAATTGTTTAAAAAAATATAACTAAATTATTTATACTATTCAATTGGCTATAGATATTATTTTTATGCCTAACTATGATAGAAGTATGTGGTTAAACGATTAAATTTACTGTATCACAATAGTTTAAACTTTTGAGACAATTGGTAACCTCTCATTTAAAATCTCACATGTTAAACCTCATCTATTAAAAGTGTGGTTTTGACCCACACATGAGAGAGAGTGTTAGAAATATGTGGTTATGTTAGGAAGGCTAAATGATTAAATTTACCATATCCTAATAGTTTAAACTTTTAAAATAATCAATAATTTAACAAACATCATTTCTCATTTGATCTAAATGTTTTAAAGTTTATAACATACTAACAAGATGCATTCAGACCATAATGGTGCATATATTATCACATGTATCACAAATAAATTATGTGTGAATAAAAAATACTAAAGAAAAGTAAATATGAACGTTACTATTAATTTATAAGTTATTGGAACTAAATTCACAAATGAAGAACTTAGCAAGAGATCAAATCATAAACTAATAACATTGGAATGAACAACAAAGTTTCTTGCATTCTCTTTGGTCAGCCTGATGAAGATTCTTACAAGTTAGGATTTACACTTCACAAACTATTTTTCCTTCTATTTTTTATATCCTCATTTTTTTATGGGAGAGGGGTCCTATTATACTAGCTGACTCTCTCTCTCTCTCTCTCATCATTTGTGCGGTGGAGGGGTGTGGACAATGATATTTGTTCCATCAGAAGTCTCATTTCTTTTGAGGGAGTGAGTGTATCATGTATGGAAGAAAAACTCTGTTTTGATTGGCAATAAGTGTGGTCTGACTATTAGGTACAGTTATTCATCGCGGAAGTGAATGTTGTTGGATT
Organism: Lithocarpus polystachyus; assembly: GCA_033629205.1. NCBI lineage: Eukaryota > Viridiplantae > Streptophyta > Magnoliopsida > Fagales > Fagaceae > Lithocarpus > Lithocarpus polystachyus. The sequence goes on along the minus strand of CM066168.1, from coordinate 31,921,857 downwards.
TAGGCACTACCACCCCTAGTTTGTCGACTATACTTCTTTATTTGTTCTTTAGTAATTGTTGGTCATTCCTCGATCAGATCATATCCTTGGCAGTGGGCCCAGGATAAGGCTCTCCTCGACCATGTACCTAAAGAGGCAACGAGACTTCTTTGTGGGCTAGGCCATGCTACCCAGAAAGATCCCTTCGCCTCCTTCTTCCTCGATGTTTGGCTACTTCCTTCTACAACTTCCTTGGGCTGGATTTGTTTGCTTCCCTTTCTTCTTTTCTTACTCTTGTGGCCTTTCGACCCATGAGCCTCTAAAAAAAGAAAAAGAAAAGAAGTAATGCATAAATACACTAAAAAAGAAGAATATGTAGTTTACCAAAAAAAAAAAAAAAAGAATATGTAACTGCTACATATGTAAAGCACATAGAAATAATGTCGACCTTGAGGGGTTGGCCAAGCGGTTAGGCGCTTGGTCTCAGGATGCTTGTCCTGAGCTCGACTGGGTGTGCTCCCCAGTTTGAGTTCTGCGATCTGCATTCTGAAAACATCCCTCGGACCAGCACTTTACCCCCTCGAGGCCCACCCGGTGCGAGCAGTGATTAGTCTCTGGTTGTCTGCCTTGAAGATACACTATGTGTCAAGCAAAAAAAAAATAGAAAAATAATGTCATTAATACTTGAGTTGTAAACTCATTAATGTAAAATGTAACGTAAACTCAAATTGTGTTGTTGTTGGTTTGCGGCAACATACACGAGCTGGCCCCGCAAATATTTTTTGGAATACGGAAGTTTTAGAACTCAGATGCCAACCTGGCCTGGCCCTTGATGCTTTGAATGCAATGTATCACCCACAAAATCCCGAGCAACAAGAAAAATACAAAAAAATTTCTGTGTCACAAAAAAACGTGGATCATGATCAGGACACCACCAAAAAAGTAACGGACGGTCGAGATTGAACGGTCCAAACGAAAAACAGCCGTATGATTGAGGGTGTCTTATTATCTATCCAGTTTTATGATCAACTCCGCACGTTGTGACAGCTCACGCAATAGTAGGTGGCGGGACACATGTCGTCGAGCTTGTCCTAACCTGTTACGTGGAGACCAATCATGTTGCTCGGTCGTGCCACGTCATGAAACGACAGGACAAGTGGGCTCACCTGCCTGTGACCTCTACGTTCCCCACGTTCTCGAACAGTTTCTTCTGTTGTATTTCAATCATTGGTTCATTCCTTAATTGACTCTCATGCCCTTGCTTATAATGCTAATCACTTCATTTTCTTAACCTACTCCCGTTAATTTTTTACTGATCATGATGAAAAGTGAAAACTTTGCCCTACCTAACAAGTTAAAATGTTATCTAATTCCTGGAAAATGTTGATGAACGCAAAATTACTAAATGGTGATGTCATACGTTAACTCCGTGGGGATTAAATATGAGTCAGTTTGATTAGGGGATTTAGAAGCTTAAAGTGCGTTTTGAAAACCCAAAAAACTATGTGTTAGTGATTTAAAAAAAAAAATTATAGATACGATAAAGTTTTATCTTATGGCGTCCACTCTTGATGATTGTTTTTTATCATCAAATTAAAACGTTAGTTGGTTTTTTGGTGTGAGCGAGTTTGAATCTCAAATTTCTTATTTGATGACAAGATATTTTATCAGTTGAGCTAATTGGAACATACGAGGTTATGATTTGATTAGTGAATTAAGCAATTCTATTCCAAAAATAAATAAATAAAATAAAGTAAGCATAATAAAAAACCATTTGATCTTTTAAAAAAAATATAAATTGACCCAAAAAATTTAAGTTATTACAAAATGATGATATTTGACCAATATTCTAACACTTCTATCACTTTTCAAGTTCATGACCAATTATTTTAATATTAAGATAAATTACCATTTCATTGCAAAAAATTAAGTTATCAAGAAATGATTAATTTAAATTTTTTAACATATACACTAACAATAGTAATGCAATTAAGGTTAGTGAAAATCTCCAAAGCACACTCTTTTTTGATAAATTCACAATTGTTATGGTGCTAAAAAATAGACTCATGTGAATATGTGATTGTGATTGTGATCATGGTTATCAAAATCCCGATCTGGATTTTACAATCTTACGATTTTACGATTCTACTCGCCTAAAACGATCCGGGTCTTTCAAGGATTTTTGCGATTGTTCAAGATTGGTAGGATCGTACGATTCTGACAATCCCAAATGATCCTTGTTTCTTATAATTTTCTCTAACTTGACCCTCAGTTAGATCTAAATGAAAAATAACATCCTAATAGACCAAATTTTGCTATTCTAATGTAGATATTTAGAGGGTCAATTGGACCCAAATAAAAATTAACATTTCAATAGAATGTCACGTTTTAAGGTTTTTGGCCTCTTTAAATGATGCTTACAAATGGATGTATGGTAATTACATCAAATGGATGCAAATTTTTGGTTTTTTATGAATGAATGTATATTTTATGTGATTATTTAATATACCAATGTGTATTTTTTTGTTCTTTTCTCAAATAATGTAGGATCTTACGAGAAACAATCCGATTTTATAATCTACGATCCCACTTACGTCCCACGATTTTATGTAGGATTCCAATTTTGACAGAAGACAGGGAATGGGGAAGGAGAGAGTAGGAATACAAGACTTACAACACTAGCACTTGCAAAAGGACTTAATCTTTATAAGTACTAGCGAGACTTATAAACCGAAAACTCACTCACTAACTAACTAATGTGATACTTTAGACCACTTATCTCTTAGTATTTCTTTTAGTCATGCGTGTAGGGGCAGTGGCCCCCCTCTGCCCCTTACTAGTTCCGTCTCTGCGTGTAGGAAAAGCAACAATATAGCCCATGTTTTAGCTAGTCAGGTCCGGTTAGAAGAAGCACATGGTGGAATAACGAATTATCTTGGCATAAAAGAAATGGAGTCATGAATTGAAATGAATATATATGATAATTTGAAAATTATAATTAATCTCCTAGTTAAGTATGTAGTGTGGCTATTAGCGAAAAAAAAAAAAAAAGGAGAAAAGGTGAGTAGTGTGGCTTGTTTTTTTCTGATTCATTCATTGTACGGTCCATACTCCATAAAAGATTCTCTTTCTTACCTCCCTCGAAAAATAGATTCTCTTTCTTACCCTTTCTGCTTATAAATTTATAATTAAAAGTTGTTGTTTTCGTCATTATTTTGCAACATGATTAAGCCTTGAAATAGTATATTTTAGTGTGTGTTTGATTCCAGCTTAAAATACCAATTTATTTTACTATTTAATTTATGTACTTTTGGTACTATTTATGGGTCTCACTATACTATTTCAACTAACTTTTACCTTTATTTACAGTACTTTTAGCAAAAAAAATTTTAATTTCAGCAAAATAAACAAATCTCAAACAGACCCTTACTATTCAACTTATTTTGTGTGTGTTTGGCATAACTTAATTTTACCAGCTTATTTACTATTTAATTTATTTTTGCTACTATTCAAGGGTTCTATTACACTTTTTGGTATTATTTATAGGTCACAATATATTATTTCAACTAACGTTCACCTTTATCTATAATACTTTCAGCAAAAACCAAAAAGTTTAAAATAAGCGAATTTCAAAAAGACCCTTAATGTCCCTTTGGAAAAAAATTATTTTTGTCAATTTATTTTACTATTTAGCTTATTTTTGCTACTATTTATGGGTTTCACTACATTTTTTGGTACCATTTATGAGTCTTATTATACTATTTCAGTTAACTTTTACCTTTATTTATAATATTTTCAGTAAAAAATTTTTAGTTTCAACGAAATGAAAATAGCTTTAACATTACATAGCTTTGGAAGGAATATCCTGCCTACAATCTCGTAGCCCAAAAACATGTCATTTATAACGAAGAAGCAGTGATAACGACAAAATTTATGAACAGACTGAACCGTGATACTATAAATAAACCAATTTTTAAAAATAGTTTGGACTCAATTCAAAGATTAGCTCTTTTACGTAAGTTTAAGTCTAAATTTAAACTCGACTATCAAAAAAATCGAGCTCAAACATTATATTATATTAGTGTGTAATCTCGTACATATGCACTGGTATATTTAAAAATAATCACAATTACATATTATATATATAATTATATTTTTTATGATTTATTATATTGGACTCCTCATTTTCTACATTAAATTAACTAATTTGGCACAAAAATTTAAAAATTTAGACTAGATGAGACACATGGAGCAAAATTAAACTCTAATTGAAATTCAATTTTTACCTAAATTAATTCACTTGGCACAAAATTCTAAAATTCAGATTAGATGAGACATGTGGCGTAAAATTAGACGCTAATTAAATTTCAATTGAAAATTTAATTGAATTTTCTCTCTGCGTTACCTATTATTATATATATAGATTCATGAATGAACTCTTGAGTACTAGATTCAATTTAAATGTGAGAATCAATTTAAGTATATATAGTATTAGTATATGTTTATTTGTATACATATATAAAATTATAATTTTGTAGACTTGAGATTAAATTATATAAATTCATAAAAAAAAAAATTAACAATTTTGTCCCTCCGTCTACGAGGATAATTTGACTTTAGTATCTTAAAAGATGGATTTGGCTTGATTTTGGTCCCTTAAATTTATGATTGGTTTGATTTGGTCCCTAAAAAATTGAGTGACTTAAGTGGTTAGTCACGTAAACAAAAAATTACATGTAGAGACCAAGTTGTTTTATATTCTAAATTCTAAGAACCAAATTCTCGAACTTTTAAAAGTTGCACTTTATCCAAGGGGTTTTAATTTCTTTAAAAAGTTAGCTCTAAATATATTTTTTTTAAATCAAATATTTAAATCACATTCTTTAAAAAGTAAACACACACACACAAGTATATAATCTTATTATTATTAATATATATACACACTATTAATAAAATGATTTTCAGTTTGAGTTTCATCATTTTGTGTAATAAAATATCCTCACACAAATTATTAAACTCTCTAAATTACTCCTATCTTTTAGTTGGATAACTTTAAATTTAAAAATATAAACTGATCAAAAGAGTAATTTACTATTTTAAAAAAGTTCATAAGTTTTAGGCTTTCAAACTTTTATTAACTTTCACGTAAGGAAATGTGGGGCCACGTTTTGTTCGTCCTCGACAAGGCATGGGCGCAGTGTCCCACATCGAAGAGAGCTTCCCCCACTTGCTACCTTATAAGGTGTGAAGCGAAGGAAGTAGTGTACCATCGTATTCCCGTATTCGAATACGGGAATACGATGGTACACTACTTCCTTCGCTTCACACCTTATAAGGTAGCAAATGGGGGAAGCTCTCTTCGATGTGGGACACTTTGAGCCTCCTCGGCACTGCGCCCATGCCTTGCCGAGGACGAACAAAACGTGGCCCCACAATAAAAGAAGTTCTCTTTTTATATTGTGGGGGCACGATGGGTAAGGGTCAGGCACCGCGTTTTGGGTGTGACCGCCCACCGCCCTTCTCGGCAAGGCTCTGGGCGCAATGCCAAGCCAGTCCCACATTGGGGCTTCTTTTATTGTGGGGCCACGTTTTATTGTGTGAAAATATGTGTAGATCTGATTCATAAAGTCATAAGTGGAAAAAAAAATATTAATTATTCCTAGCCAATTTTCTACATTTCCAAAAAAAAAAAAAAAGTCTAACTCGTTTTCGCTTCTGTTCCATCAGTTCATTCCGGTCCCTCCCCTCAACGTTCAGATTTCAAACTGCTAGACCTTTAGTAGTTACAGTTACAATTAGAGCCAATGGCAGTTGAGTCATTTTAGAAACTTCTATGAGTTCTATCAATCTAATCCATTGCATTGAAAAACTCATCATACTTCATTGCTCTCTTATTTCTCGATCAAACCAGAGGAGTGGAGAGGAGTGAGTGTCACCAACTCTGTCTCTGTGTGTAGCTTTCAAGCTCAGCTATCACAAGTCACAACCCACTTCACCCTTCACTAGTGCTTCTAATCCAAACCACTATCAATCTTTCCTCAAACTCTACTCTGTTTCATTCTTCTAAACCAAACCATCAATCTCCATTCAATCCATCCCATAATTCTGTTTTGGAATAAGTCTTCATCTTTATCTCTCTTCAGGTTGCTTTCATTGTCTACGGGGTGGGTTCCTATTAATAATTCAATTCAAACCCAATACAATACTCATCACCCAAGTTTCCGAGGTAATACTAGCACTTTGTAAGTATTGCATTGCTTTGACTTTTTTGAATTCTTGAAAATCCGGTTGCTTTGTGCTTGATTTCCTATGTTTTGATGTGTGAAATGGTTGATTTAGTGCTTGGGTTATAATATATGGTGTTTGTGTTTTTTCTGTCATTTGATTTTATGTATCTTCTTCTCTTCTGGGTGTGCTCTAGTTTGGAAAACCTTGGCTGCCTATACTGAGTTATGTTAATTCTCTGCTTGGTTGCTGAGTATTTGAATGAAGTACAGAAATCAAGGTTTAGAATCTTCATTGCTTGAGGAAAAGAGAAAAACCATTACTTCTAAACTCTTGTCAGACTGATCAATACTAATTTAGCTTGTGTAGTATTTTTTTTTGGACAAAGTTTCTCTCCAAACTCCCACTAAATGAATATATATTTTGAAAATCCAACAAGTGAATTGCATGTTATTTATGTTCTTAACATTTATGTCAAATTTCGTTTAAATCAGATTTTAATTACTATTTGATCCATAAACAAATTTTTTATGCATAATTTAATACTACAAAAACTTGAAATTTTAATGTTTGATTGATGACATAACTATTGATCGGTGATTTTCTTGAAATTTTGCAAACATGGAGGTTATAATAAGATAATGCAATCTAATGGAGGATTTGTATTCTTATCCAACAAAAAGCTATAAAGGGAATTTGGAGAGAAACTTTGTTCTGTTTTTTTTTTCTTCGTTTTATGATAGATTATCATCTACAAAAGTGTTATGAAAGACCTAGAGGATTTGAAAGGTGGGGGTTATGAGAGAGCTAGAAAAAGGGTTATGAAAGGTGCAGTTAGATGTTCCTTTTCTTAGAATACTTATCAAGTGGTGAAATTTTCTACATGCTATCAGAGCCATGGATCTGCTGTATTGAGCCTCTCTCCAACTTCTACTTCCAGCCAGCAGGCCTTTTCTTTGTCATTTCTCCAGCCAGCAGGCCTTTTCTTTGTCATTAGCCTTTTTCACATTCTTTTAGACTTCATACCCGGCAGGCCTTTTCTTTGTCATTAGCCTTTCTCACATTCTTTTAGATTTCTCTCTCACTTAAGTTCTTTCACTCTTGTATACTATTTAGATTCCTACCACCATTTAATTATATCTATATTTAAAAAAAATAAAATATTCAATAATTTGGTACAAGCACCCATGGGTTATGTTTTTCCCCTCTTGTATTCATGTCAAAGTCATGCATAATGGTCACCACCAAAATCACTGTGTTCATACCATCACTAACACTAATCTATATGAGTTTATAATCCAAGATCACAAACTGAAGAAGCATTTGGCTTGGACCTTTGCACACAGTGATTCAAAATTCAACCCATGAAGCTTTCTTTTCCACATTGTTAAGGTTTAAGGTTTCAAGTTTAAAGGCAACTTGGTGTGAAGGTCCTAAACTGTGTCTCATGGAAACCAAAATATTGGTCCATGAAGTGCTTATTTTGTCCATATAAGATCTTGTTAATGATTGCCCAAGTGATGCTTTTTTTCTTTTCTGGTGGTGGTCCAGTGGATAATATGGAACTTTGATTTTTGATGGCAAAATCCAAATTTGGTTTGTGTCAAAGTGTTTTTTTTTTGGTCAAAATCATTATAAGTTTGAGGGGGTAGTATTGAGGAAATATATATCATGGAAAGAATCACCCATCAAGTAAGGAAGAGTTGAGCATATAATGAATTATGAAATTGGATACAATAATATTATGGTTTTTTTAATTATTTTATTGTATAAATCCTTTAACGAGTTGATTGTAATCAAGTAAATATTTTGAATTATATTCATTTTTCTATATGCTATCATAGCAGGTGATCTTGAATTCAAACCTTGTCTCCATCGTATCTCCATTTAGAGTTAAAACTTCGACATGTTAGACCCTCCTACTCATTAAGTGGCACTTTCCCATGTGTATTAGGGTTTTAGGTACTTTTCATAATGTTTTGTGAACATAGTTAGAGGTTAGACCTTGGTGAGATGGAAAGTGTTCTCTGCCCAAGCGATGTGCTGCAAGTTTGAGTCTAGGAATCAGCCTATGTAGAAATTGAAGAAAAGACTGCCTACCAACCATCTCGTTCAATCCCACATATATGGGAGCCTTGCACATCAGGTACATTTGTGAAACATAGTCAGAAAGGATGGTAAGAACTACTAGACAAAGGCTTGAGAAATATGAATAATAGGTTGAGGAAAAAAAAAGGCTTTATGATCTAGAGTTTGTGATGCATTTTCATGATGGTGATATGTAGGAAGGATGTGTTAGTGTGGAGGAAGCATTGTGAAATGTTTTTCAGTTTAATTTTTATAGTGAGGTCATGGTAATCTTGCTCTTCTAGCTAAGAAGGTGTGCTAGTCCTTTGGGCAATCTTTCAGTGAGAAGCAGGAATGCAAGATCCTTCATAGGAGCAGCAGGGATAAGAGTGATGTTACTTCTGTTGATGGTTTATTTAGTCATTTGGGTGTTTCCTTGTTTGTGTTATTTTTTTGTTGTCACAAGCTAGGTGATGCCAAAATCCATATTTGACCGTCTATCATGATGGAGGGTTAATGTTGGCAAATAAAGAAACAAGGGTAGCTCCTCATTGATTGTTTAGTGAATATGGGAAAAGCATAATACAACAGATTTTTTTTTTTTTTTTGAGATTTCGGGCTTTGCCATACTTTAGTTGAAAAATACTGCACCTAGAATTCCAGTTCTTTTGAAAAAATTCTTTGATTATACTACTAATGATTGCACTTATGCCAACTTTCCTTATGTCGATTGCTTTCTCTTTTGTTTAATTTTTTCCACCCTTATCTTTAATGTGTATGTCTACCTGGTGTGTATCTGGATCTGGATCCTTTCTTTTGCATTTCTCTGCTGCTAAATGAAATTTGGCCTAATTGTCCTAACCGAATTTGGCTTTTCTCTGCAACGGAATGGATCTTTACTCAATTAATGCAACTCCTTTTGCATTTGAATAAGAAATATAAAAAAATTGATCACAGATAAGGAAAGGAGCGTATCACAGAAGAAAATATAGGAGAAATAGTGTAATCTGTGTGATGTTATTTCCAATACTAGTTCATGGGAGTTAGGGGATTGAGCAGTGTTTTTTTTTTTTTTTTTTGCCTAAGTGGGCTATTAATATCTTTTATTGTTTCTCCAGAAATCTTTCTATCCTTTCTGTAAGCATCTGTTACGCAATGGAGGCTGAAAAGGGGGTTTCTTTGGAGGATGAGAGTTGTGTTATTGAGAAAAAACATGTGGAAGAATCAGTTGAGCATTTGAACAAAGAGGGTGAGAATGTTAGTGACAGTGCAGTTCCCACTATGAATGGAATATCTGAACCAATAAAGAAAGCTAAAGGCTTAAATTCTTCTGGAGTGGTAGTTAAAGCCTCTGCAGCTGTATCTACAACTAAAAACTTAAAATCCATAATGGTACAATGCAAAGAATTTTCCAACTTGAACTGATTCTCTTATGATTATCATAGCACATATGTAGGGGACCTTCTTATTATTATTATTTTTGGTTTATCTGTCTTTTGTGATCAGGAAATGAGAACTCTGAATAGTGGTTCACCAGAGAACAATAAACTAGCCAAGGATCATAAAGCTAATTTGAAAGCCACAAGTCCTTTTTCTCGTAACCAGAGGTTGCTTACTCAGAGTCTTTCCTTCCCCTCAAGAGGAGTATGCTCTGATGTTCTAAACAAGAGCATTGAGGTCTACCCAGTGAAAAAAGAAGTGAAACATGCTCAAAGAAATGGGACTAGATCCCAGGCCTCCAGTGGACCAGCCACTTCAACTTCACGTCTGACTCATCCAAACAGGCCTGCATCCATTGGACTCCACTCAAAGGAAGCTAATACAATTGGTGGAACTTCTGGTCGGCAGACTTCTTTAGCATCCATGCCTAGCATTAGATGCTCTGTGGTATCATTTTTTTGGTCATATGTTCCTTTTATACTCTCTTTATTACTCTACCTCATGCTAAAGTGTGTTCTTTGTTGTATCAGCCTGGGAAGTCTCGTACTGTGAGTGCAACTGCTACCTGTCCTCCAACTGAGGCAACCCCGTGAGTCACAACTTCTTCAATATAGTTTTTTATTATAGATTTTGGGATTGCTTCTATATATTTCTGCTGAATAAATTCTCAGGCTATGATTTCATGTAATTGCAGATCAGTTGATCAAAATCCAACTCCTGTGAAAGCAGCACTACCAGTGAAAGAGGATGATGATGTTAATTCCACTACTTCGTATGATCCTTGATCAGCATGATTTTTTACATTTGCTACAAGAATAATCATTCATTTCTTCTCATCTCTTTTTAATAATATTCTCATTATCTTCTTTATTTTTATCAGAAGTGCTACTCCTCGTGGGACTCCTAGTGAGCGGAGGAGCAGTGGTTCAGGATTTTCCTTCCGGTTGAATGAACGAGCTGAGAAACGAAAGGAGGTTGCTGATGCTCTTTTAAAACCCTGTTAAAAGTTTTCTTTTAAATGCAAAAACTGATCGCTTTTTTTTATTGGCCAGTTCTTTTCAAAGCTAGAAGAGAAGATTCAGGCAAGAGAAGTAGAAAGAAATAGCTTGCAAGAAAAATCAAAGGTGTTGGGGACAACATTTCTTTGCACTTGGAAGATGCTTTGCATTAATCATTCTTTCTTTAACTTTTCTGCTTGATATCTATTCCATTTCAGTTATTTAATCCGTGCTCATTCTGGGTATCTTGCAGGAAAACCAGGAGGCGGAGATCAAGCAACTGAGAAAAAGCCTGACATTTAAAGCTACACCCATGCCAAGTTTCTATAAAGAGCCACCTCCAAAAATTGAAATAAAGAAGGTAAGTCATCTATTTGTTTGATGCTTTCAGGGGGTTTTAAAAAAAAAAAAAAAAAATTCTTTAACACCAATGACCTTGCAATTAAAACCTTCCCAATTGAGTTGGCATTCTATGCAAAACAAAGTGGGTTAATTTAACTTGCATGCTATTGGGTTCCAAGACACTCTTTAAACTCAAGCAGTCTTTTCACTCTAATATTGGGGAGAACCCCGATTAAAATAGTAAGTTTATTCTTTTGGCCAACATCAGATCTGGTGCAATGTTACAAGCTTGAACTTACATTTTTTTATCCTAGAAATAGTTGAACTTCAAGCAGGTTGGGGCTAGCACTTAAGGGCTTGTTTGGATTGAGGGGGGAGGGAGGGAGGGAGGGAGGGGGGGTGGAGGGGAGTAGAGTAGAGTTGGCCAAAAATAGGCTAATTTCTAGCCAACTCTACTCTATTTCCTTCCACTTCCCCCCCCCCCCCCCCCCCTCCCCCTCCCCCTCCCCTCAATCTAAACGGACCATAAAAGACATCCAACTCTTTAACACAAAACATACGTGCTGTATTCATAAACTTATACACCTCTAATAAGTATGTGTGAACTCCTATAATCTAATAGAGTTTAGTGTTCAAAATGAGCTAGAGAAGCCTACTCTTTCTGCTTCCCCCCTCTGCTTCATGCACCTTGCTTTTTGTTTCTCAGCATTGTGTCTACTCATTCATCTAGATACCAACTACACGTGCAAAATCTCCAAAGCTTGGAAGGCAGAAGAGCACTTTGAATGCAAGAAACAATTCCTTAGAAGGTGATGGACCTTGTCTCAGCCCACGTCTCAGCCTATCTTCGAAGCTTGGGAAGAACAAGAATTCCATTGCTGCAAATAACTCTTCAGAAGGTGGTGGCTCTGGTCTTAGCCCACGTCTTAACAGAGGACAGGACAATTCAACTAAGGGATTACAGGCAAAATATGATAAAGATGCTGCTTCAAAGAAACCAATTAGAAAGTCCCAATCCAGGCTTCAACCTCAGGAACTTGTAGTCACTAAAACTGAAGGAAAGCCTGCCAACTCTAAACCTGAGGCCCCAGGAGAAGAAACCAAAAACCAGGCTCTGGATGTTTCAGAATGCAAAGATAAGATGGACTTAGAGTCTGCAGTGGATACTTCTCAGAACAATGCACTGGTTTTGAATTCACCTGCCCCTGAGATTATGCCTCATGAAGTTACTGTTGGAGGTTAAAGATGCAATACTTGGACCTTGTGTTTATAAATTATAGGTTTACAATTTTTAAGTTTAATTGGACTTGTGAATTAAAAAGAAAAATGATGTGTGTTGTGATTAAATCATGTATGTTAAATATTGTTCTCTACAGCTTAATGTAGTTATGCCTTTTTATTTTATTTTTTATTATATGGAAGTTTTTGCTTCTGTGATCCATTTATGACCTTCATGCAGAGTTAATGGATGTCCTGCGTCTTGCAAGAATTAATAAATTTGTGTGGGAAATTGATAATTAGCCTTCTCTTTTTTCTTGTAATTAATAAATTTGTGTTGTGATTAAATCATAAGTATACCAGTGAGGAATAAGCCTTTTTAGTTGTCTCTCATGAAATAAAGCACTAGTCAAGGGCTTGTATTTTTTTATTATTTTTTTTTTTCACTTAAAAGTTGAGGATGAATTAATTTTCTGAAACTCATGATTACCCTATATCTCCTATCACGAGGGAGACATGGTAGCATCTTCCCATTTTACCATTTTACTTTTAGAGTTCTTATCTAGAAGTTGTTTAGAACTGTTTTAGGAAATAATTTTGATAGATAGAATAGAATTTAACTACTTCATGATGACTGTTTTAGATCACCAGGCCTAGAGCACACCAATTGGTTTCTAGTAAATAGTTATTATCGGAAGCAACGACTTCTTTCCTTTCATTCTTGCAACCAGGGTGTCAGAGTCGATTTCATGGCTAACGTCAAACTTTCCACAGTACTTAAGATTAGAACTTTATGTTAGCCTATAAACCCATAAGTTCCAAAAGGAGCATGACAAAAAGCACAACAATTATTAGTCACCACGACGGATGAAAAAGCACTAGATGAAATGGGCTATAACCTTCACTTTGAGATGAGAAATGAGGAGATCCTTCATAACCTCGTAGTCGTCCAAACCTATTTGGGCACCATCCAACACCTATTTAGCCAACAATTAGACCAATAAATCCAGTTAAAACATTGTATTTTCGCATCCAATACAATGTTTTAACTGAACAATACCTATGACAAAAAAAAGAATCTCTTGATTGGTTGTAAAGAGATTCTTCTAACTTTTTTTTTTTTTTTTTTTTGAGAATCCGCCCCAAAAGGAAGGAGCTCACGAATTATTGATAGATTCTGCAAGATACATAGAATAGGAAGTAATAGGGATTTTCTCCATTCAAGTACAGAAAGGAGGAAAATTACAAGCATCCCGTGCCAAGCTATATGCTACTGAGATTCTTCTAACATAGGAAGTTAATAAAGAGACAAAAAAAAAAAGATATAGGAAGCTATAAAAGAATCAGAAGAAGTGTGTACTTCTTCTCTATTGCAGAAATAAAGAGAAAAAGAAAAAATAGAATATCTGACAACGAATTAATTGGTTAACTAAAGTGTGTACTTTTCCTCTAATTTTTAGCAATGACATTGCCACAATTGCCACACTTTTATTTTGGCAATGGTGCCCTCTATTTCGGCAATGGCATTGCCACAAACTAATTACAAAATTTTTTTTCCCCTCTATTTTGACAATGATATTACCACAAACCAATTGTAAATAATTTTTTTATTGTTTTTTTCTATTTCGGCAGTGCCACAATTTTTTTCCCAATTGCAAAAAAAAAAAAAAGTTGCCCCCCTACTTCGGCAATTGCTTTTTTTAATTTTTTTTTCCCTCCTATTTCGGCAATGGCATTGCCGAAATAGGAAGAAAAAAAAAAGTTGCAAAAAAACTTTTTTTAGGCACCCCTCACTCACCTCTATCACTTCGAGCACATCCACGGACAGAGGGGAAATTGGGCAGCAGAATTTCGGTAATGTGATTGCCGAAATTCAGCCCAATATTTCTTTCTCCTCCTTTTTGATTGAATTTCGGCGACTGTATTGTCGAAATTCACTCTCTCTTTCAAATAACTTGCAACAGTGCACAAAACGCAAATAAATTTTGAAAAGAGCAATATTCAGCCAAAAGACTCTCGGAGTCGGGGTGCAGCTGTGGCTAGCTGCATATTTGGGGATACTAACAGCTGCCATGTGTCACTTGCAGGTGCTGCCTTAATTGAATTTACAGGGCCAATATCTGCTATTGGAGCAATACTCGCAGGAATTGACTGTGCAGGTTTAGACCATGTGATGGTGTTTGCTTGTGGGGAATTTCTCAGATTAAATCAAGTGTTTTCTTTTTGAGTTTATTCCTATGGTACAAGGCAAAATGCTTGCAAATTTAATTTGTATTTGTCACGTCTTTTCTTCTTTAGATGAATACAATGCATACCTTTTCAACCTTTTAAAAACAACATATAATCAATATTTTTAACCTAGTTTGCTAGTTACATGACTAAAAGTCTAAAACATATTTTAGTCACTCTGGACTTAAATTCTCAAGGAAAGGGGTGGGGTGATTAGGAAGGAGAAAAAGAAAAATCATGGCTTCTTGGTGGCTGAATGTAAATGAAACCTGAGAAGTTTCTTGCACTATTGCAACACATACTTAAGCCTGTTATTGGGTTTTTACTAAATTCAAATGACTATTGTGTTTGCACATTTGATGAGAAGGAATATAGGCTTCTTGTGACAGTCTCAACTAGGGGTGTCAATGTTCGACCCAACTCGTGAACACGACATGAACCCAACATGACTTTTTCGGGTTAGGGTTGGGCCTTAATGAGTTTGGGTCATAAACAGGTCAACTCGAAAGTGACACGATAAGAAATGTGTCATAAGCGGGTCAACCCGCGTAACCTGTAATAGACACGTTTGACACGCCAATTTATTTGTGTCAACCCGAAATAACCCACTTAATACAACCCATTTAACTCGTATAACAAATAAATATTTATTTTATTTTAGATTTGTTAAATACCTTTTATATTCAACATATATTTTAAATTTAAAAAAAAAGTGAGTAATTACAAAAATTTACGAGGGATATAATTGGAAATTGAAACTTTACAGACCCTAGAACTACTAATACCTTTTTTCTTTTCTTTTTTTGCATAGAACTTGCACAAATGAAATTGGATGAGCTTGTGGAAGATGTTATGAATTTGGACATCAACAAAGAATCTATGAATGATAATCGTGGTCATAGTCAGGATTAGTCTATTATTTGCTCAAATTCTTTCAATATTGATACTTAGCATTTGGCGAGTTCTAAGGATATTATATTTTTGTTGAATTATGTTATTTTATTTTTGTTAAACTTTGTTATTTTGAATTTGGGTTGAAGTGTAAAGAACTTATTTCTAGATGAATGTTATATTTTTGTTGAACTATATTATTTTGAATGTGGATTAAAGACTTGAAGTGTATGCACTACTTTTTGGGATGTAAAAAAAATAATTTCTAAATGGATATTATGTTTAATATTATGTAGGTTGAAATGGGTTGTGTTACATTCATGTCAACCCAACACAACTCGTTTATTAAGCATGTCAAATGGGTTAGGTCAGGTCAACCCGTCTTATTAACAGGTCAGGTTAGGGTTGAAGGATCATGACACGATTATTAAATGAGTCGGGTTAGGATTGAGCCATTTAGTCGAATACTCCTACCTCGACACGACACGAACCCGACACGCTAACCCGAATTGACACCCCTAGTCTCAACCTTATTAATTGAAAAGGTGGCGTTTAGGTAAATTCTATATTGATTGCATGCTAGCTATGCTCCTTCTCATTTTTCTTGTTTTGTTTAGGTAAGCTCGACTTGTACATACCTATAAGTGAGGAATAAGCCTTTTTAGTTCTCTCCTGAATTAAAAGCACCGGTCAAGGGCTTGAATTTTTTCAGTTAAAAGTTAAAAGAGGAATCAATTTTTTGAAACCCAAGATTACCCAAGCAAGGTAGCAACTTCTCATTTTACCATTTTTCTTTTTAGACAAATTTTGGCTACCAACTTAATTATAGTCCAAAAGACTATACAACCTTGTTACATAATGAAATGCACCAAACCCAAAACAGGCAATAATGATAGATGGTATGTGTCCTTATATTACACATGACTCACTTAAAATAATTGTATATAATCACTTATGTGTGGTTTAATAAATGAGCACATATATTCTTATCGTTGGTTTCTAGCCAAATTTTGTTATTTTCTTGGCTTTTATCTAAACAGTTGTTTAATAATTTTTTCAAATAAATAGTTTTGATAGAACTTACACTCATGAAGTTCACTCTATAATGATTGTTCTATATCATTTGGCTAAAACAATAATTGATTTTTTTTATAAATAGTTATTATTGAAAGCAATCATCCAATTACGTAAAGAGGGATTTTAAGTATTATGTTAATAGTTAAGGGGAAAAAAAAAAAAAAAAAAAAAAAAAAAAAAAAAAAAAAAAAAAAAAAAAAAAACAGTTCACAATTATCTCATTAAACCAGTTCCTTCACTATGAAGATGCATAAGTAGAGATCAAATCCAAAGTATAAACTTTTGGGCCTTTTGGCATGTATAAACTTTTTCCTTCATTAACAAGAGACCATCAGGTCTTCCCTAGTGTTTCTGATATTACCAGTTACAAACATTCTGCAAAAACAAATAGTTAATGTAGAATTTCCTTCCTCTATTCAGTATGTACAATAACGTTCCAAAATTTAACTCTTTCTCAATGCATATTACACAAGGTAGCAACAATTTCTTTCCTCTCATTCTTGAAACCAGGTTGTCAAATTGTCATACTGGATTTCATGGCCAACATCAAACCGTCCACATTACTTTCGAAGGGAACTTTATGTTGGCCCATAAACCCATAATTTCAGAGAAGAGAATGACAAAAGGCACAATAATTATTAGTCACCATGACTGATGAAAAACCACAAGATGAAATGGGCAATTAGAGCGGCCTTCTTTTTTCTTTTTTTCAATCAAGCTCCACTTTGAGATGAGAAATGAGGTGCTCTGCCGAGTGGAATCACGAGATCCTTCATAACCTCGTATTCGTCCAAACCTATCTGGGCGCCATCCAACACCTATTCACCAACAACATAACCAGCAAGTTCAGTTAAAACTTTCCTTATTCAAAAGACATGGGAAACATCCGAAATTGTACTCTTGATTCCACATTACAAAGTTAAAGTACAAAGGTATGAATTTGGGCATTGAGAGCCATCTATTAGCAGTATAATGCAGCCAAAAACCCAAGAACTTAAATTTTTTACTTTCAACATCAGATATTCTTTAATTTTCCCAAAAAACTAATTTCTAGACTCATAAGCTGATTTAATCTCATCGGAAATGGCTGATAAGAAATTATTCTTCTTTTCAACACTATATATATATATATATATATATATATATATATTAAAATTCTAGCATATAAATAAACAGACTCTATAAGCCCCTAACTGCAATATAATAATTTAACTTCCTATAATACCTAACTGCGAATCTAAGACACGTGCCAAGCTTGGCATAGTGCTACCTAAAATTTCACATTACTTGTTAAATATATAAGATGATAAGACAGAATATAATAACGGGTACCTTCTGCATCAACATCCTCCTATTAGTCATGTGCGGGGTAAGTGCAGGGATCCTACAGACGGAGAGAGCTTCAATGAACAGAAGAACAATCACTTGCCATTGTTTCATTCTGAAAGCCGGAAGTGCATCAACAAAAGTCATTGTATCCAACAAACGCCCCTGTATCCAAACCTCTTAATGTTTGCTCACCAAATAAAAACAAGTCATTGATATTTGGATGATTACACTAACTTCAGAGAATTTTTTGCCAAGAAAAGAAGCGTTAAATTGTATGTTAAAATTATATGACATCATTCCTTCAGCCCTTGCCTAAAAAATTCTTAGCAATTGCTCATCAATCAAAAACAATTGATTTGATATTTTGGATGATTACACTAACTTTATAGAGGATATTTTGCCAATGAATTGAAAATGAAAATTATTTATTAAAATTATGTGATAACATTCCCTCATAACCATCACGCCTTACCATCTCATGGTGTGAAAATGATCAAAATGGAACAAACATATATTTTCTAACATATTATTTTCATGTGATTTTAAAAGGATATTCAACTGCAAAGTAGGGATTGTTGGGATAATGACACAAGTATTGAATTACTTAGAATAAAAGGAAAAGAGAGACACAAGTATGACCAAGAAGATTATGCAAATGAAAAGAAGCCTAACATACAAATTGGTAGTCAGGGAATTATTGGCTCTCGACCGTTTGGATTGAGGGAAGAGGGAGGGGGAGTAGAGGAGAATAGAGTAGAGTTGGCTAGAAATAGGCAAATTTTGGGCCAATTTCACTTTACTCTATCCCTCCCCCTCAATCAAAACGGACTTTAAGGTAAAATACAAAGGGACAAAGTTTGGCCGCAAACATGATTGGAGCCTTGGGCTCCAACCACCAAAATAGGAAGATGGCATTCAACCAAGTCAGTCATGCTTTGCACATGATGGGACACATGTCATCTTCCTATTGGTGGTTGGAACCCAAGGCTCCAAACATGTTTGGAAGCAAATCTTTTCCAAAAAAAGAAAAAAATGCAGATACAATTAACTCATGGAAGGTGGTAATAAGAGAACGGAAAGCTGAAAACATTTTCATCCATAATTGATTTCATGTCATAAGTTCTTCACTGGCTTTTAACTTGTATGCCTCACTTGTAATATGAACATATTGTATACTCAATTGACAGCAATAGGAGACAGGATTCCAGTGGCTAATCTACCAACTGATGTTATCACCGTGCTATGCAGAATAAATCTTAGTCCTACACATGCAAAAAAAACATTGAAATAAAAATGTAATTGGTTCACCTGGAAATTAGATGGCATGAGACTTGTAATTCTCCAAAACATAAAATGATGGTTCTAGATTTAGAACTATGCAAACAATAAGTCAACAAACTAGGCACAAAAGTCCAACACCAAGCATCTAGTAAGCCTAGTCATAGATAAGAATAATAAAAAAAGTAAGCCTAGTCATAGACAGTTCACAAAGAATTAAAGAGACTTCATACACCTGACTTGCTACTTCTCTTTATGCTATAATAAGGAATTTATAGTACATAATTTCATGGACGTGGAAGTAATTTTAGAGGCAAGAAACCACTATGAGTACGGGTAAACAAATCCCAAAAAGACAGGATTTTAGAAAACTAAAACATAATGTGTAACTTATAGCTTACTTAATATGAGGAAAATATTTCCAGGGGTTTTCTTCTTTTCTCCCTTGAATGGACCAAATCAGTATTTAGTTCCTTAACTTGTTTTTTTTATAAGTAGTTTCTTAACTTAATTTCTGTAGATGACAGTTTCTTAACTTAATCTTAAGGGAAAAACTAGTGCAGCTCTCTTCATTTCATTATCCATCAATGCTGAAACAAAACAGACATGTTCAAGATCAATACCATTCCTTGCTCCAAAGTAGAAATTGGTGTTGGCAGTCTTAGGTCAGCACTTAGTCCGGGCAAAACCCGAGCAAGACAACTGGCAAGCGTTTGCTTGATTTCAGTTGAACGACCATCTGCCAAGGTAGTCTTACAGGGGTACTCCCTCCCATTTACTGATAGATATTCTTCATGAAGACTTTCGTCCCTCCCATATATATAAGCCAAAGAAGACGATGTTATCCACGCAAAGAGAGCCATCCACATTGTCGCAAAAGGAGACAACTAAATGACATTAAAAGTTGTATATAGTCAAATATAAATAAAAAATAGGGAAATAAAAACTGGTATGTCCTTGGTTTGAACAGAATAAAACTTACACTTAAACCAAAACCCTCTGGCGGAGGGTCATACAATGAGTCTTCAGGGTCAAAAAAATCGGATTGTGGAATTCCAGGCTTTGTTGGCCACTTCAAAGGAGATGGTTCTGGTTCAAGCAGATCACCATCTTCCATCAACTCCCCTTCATCAGCATCATGGGAATGTGGCAATATAATAATTCCAGCTTCAGACACTGGATAATAAATGTGAGACAAGAAAAAAAAGAAGTTAGGGGTTGAATTAAGCTGTCTAGAATGAAAACTAACTTGGTACACAAATTAAAAAGTATACAGTTATATACCAGCATCAGTGGCGTCAAATTCACCAGAAGCAACAGCTTCTGCTGCCTCGCTCAATGCCATTGCCACAGCTTCAGCCGATGCAAAGCGTAGCATTTCATCATTATCTCCCACATCTGTACTGCCTAATATCTCATGACTTTCTTTATTTTCCCCATTGCTAAACTCACAAAGATTTCCACTCCCAGTGCCATCAACTTTCTCATCAGCCCAGGTAACAGAGCGACTAAGCTTCTTAGTACCTGAAGGTTTAAGAGAGGATTTGATCATTATTTTACTTGATTTGGCTGCTTTCTCAGCTTGGACTTCCTCTTCTGCTTCTGCAGTACTTGAATTGAAACTAGTTTGGCAGGGATTTGATGCTGAAGGCACCTCTTGTATACTAGGATCATCCTTTTTGATTATTTTACTCTTTTCCCCAATTGATGATTTCCATTCAGAACCATTCTTTGTGAGAGCAGGTGGGTTTTCCAATGTGGAGAGTTGACCATCTAAATCCATATAACTCATTTTTTCTTTTGGTTCTTTAAATTTAGTGTTGGAAGCAGTCTCTGTTGAACCTGATGGCATTTTTGAGACACTATATTCATCTTCAGTGATTATAGTACTCATGAAGTCCATCTCACTAATATGGAAGTCTTTTTTACCACTCGACATGGTATTGTTAACTTTGGACCCTGCAACATACAATCCAAGCTTATTTGATGCCAAAAATTATATCCTCCACTTTTCTCAGGAACCTAAGCATAAGTCTCAAAAGATACAACTTAATGGTTGCATATCTGCAATGGATCTGATATAACAAATCAAAGAGAGACACTATCCACACTCTAAGCTAAAAATTTAAAGTTCATACCTTCTTTGCGATTTTTGGAAGGTGAAGGCTTGGAACTATGGTCTCTCTGTGGAACATAACCTTCAATTGCATTTGATGGACCAATCCACTGCTCCAGAGACACTTCCCCTGCCTTGATTTCTTTTTTTTCCTGAATCTTCAAGCCAGACAATCCTAAATCTCCATTCTTTCCTAAATTCCCCTCAGAATCCAAACTCATAATCCCAAACAATCTCAGAACCTCATTAAGTTTTTCTGAATTTACAACTGAGCATCTCTCATCTTGCAAGCTCTTAGCAAAAGCTTGGCTGTTAACAGCACAACTTGAAGAGCAATACATGTATGTCTCCTGCAGATCATAAACCTTGTGTTCCTTCAAGGAAATGCGAAACCGGCCCTTCCTAGGGCGATCAGAGGGCAGAGAATTGCAGCACAAAGGGTAACCACAGAGGTTTGTAATTGAACGCTCAGTCACAACATCTTCATAGTCACTGCGTGTCATCAGAGATCCAGTAGCAAAAAGGTGGCTTTCATCACTAATGCCTTCAAGGAGGGAAAGTTGCAATTTGTAGACAGCATCTTTCAGAGAGATTGATTGATCCTTTGCCATTGAAAAAAGACCACCTGAAGTAATGATCTAGTCAGAGAAATTTCAAAGTTCAAAACTTTCAAAACAGATTGAAATCCCCAAACTACACAAAACGGTACTTCAGGTGATATAGTTTTACAGGAAGAAAAGAACAAAAGAAAATATAGTTAGGGAAAAAAAAATAGGACTCCTAGAAAGATAACTACAACTACAGAACTCAGGCTCACTGCAATTTTAGAGATAATAATAGTAATAACAACAATTTCAAGCAATTTTACTGCTGCAGTGTTTCCTCATCAGCCATACACGTGAAGGTAACAATTTCTAACACCACCTTCTGTTTCATAACAATTGCAGCTCAATACGTGGTCTACAGTCATTGATCCTGCCAGTTTATAGAGGGCCAGGATGAAGATTTGAAACCCCAAGAGGAGGGAAAGAAGAAGAAAAAAAAAAAAAAAAAAGAGTAGGAGAGAAAAGGAATGGATGTATATGCAAAGGGGCTACAACTTAGATCTAATTATTAGTTCAACAAAGTATTCAGACATGGAACCATGAAAAAACAATATGCCATCCTCTATGACATACTATCAACATAAATGGGACAAATTAATAACTGGAAATTTTAACTTGACTATGCAAGTGGGGAGTTTTATTAAACAATTCAGATATAACTGAACTGATATATCTCGTCCATAACCATAGCTTATGTTCGTCCATAACTGTAGCTTATGTAGACATATAAACTAATTGGACAACCCCATAGAACCAAACCAATCTCTAGTTAAAATAGAAAACAAGGTTTCAACATAATAACATTACAAAAAGCCAACAGCAAATCCCCATAGAACCAAACTTAGTATTATCAATACCATTACCCTTGTCTCATTCATCATAGATAGCTCAACATAAAGCATATTGACCCATCTAAAACAATTCAAAAGATACAAACTCAACACAATATTTACATAAGACACCACCATAAAATTTTGCATACCCAACTAACAAAAATGCTTCAAAACCAAACGTGGCCAACGCCCATGGGTCATCGTCTCTATTGCTGTTAGAATCAAAGCAAAGCTACTTTGGGAGGTTTAACAAGCAAAACCAGTGGGGATTTGGAACCAATGGGGAAATGCCCAATTGCCCAATCTCTCTATTGGAAATCGGAATAAGCAGTGATAGGACCTAGCAAAAAGCTGTTGCCTCAGCAACATTACATCTCCCGTTGTAAACGCTAGAAGTTGTCAATTGAGCTAAAAAAGGCTGCTGGGGTCGCCACAGTAACATTCTTACACAAAAACTCATCTTATTGTAGCAAAGATACCTCAAACTCAAAGTATTTACATGCCCATGATAATGAATAATTTCCAAATATTAAAATCCTAACTCCCACTACACTACAACGAATCATTTTTTTCGCAGATTCATCATAAATAAAGCCACATAGAAAGAAAGAAAGCATTTTTCAAAGTCTAATTGAACAGAAATTCACTATTTTACTCAAGAGTTGTGTTCCAATGATCAGAAGAACATAAATTTCAGAACAAAGCTCATATATCCATATCTCGAAATATTGTGCAAAGAGAGAGCACTTACGAGAACAGAGACTTAACAGTGGGGTTGGACTTCGAGTTTGCGACGGAGGGCACGGCGGGCTAGAGAAAGAGAAGAGGTAAGTGAGATCAGAGAGAGCATTCGATTTCGCAAAGGCAATATTTGAGCTTTATAGATTAGGGTTTCTACTCATACCCAGAACCCAATTCATCTCTATCTATGCATCGCTCTCTTCGGATAAGTCCCGTTTTCATTTATTTTACGTACTTCTTTTTTTACACTTTTTTTTTTTTTTATATATAGATACATAATTAAAACTCAAACTTTCTTTTTTATAACAAATTTTTTTTTTTTTTGGATGAGATTTTTATAACAATATTGATCATATTATTATACCATTTTTTTTTTAAGAGACGATACCATACTATCTATACCATAGAATTGAGAATTTTTATTTTGCTTTTGTTAAACCTCACGGAAGCTCACTTCAAGGTATGTTAAAGATCTTGATGAGATGAACTAGTAATATGTCACTTTCTCCACACAAAAAAGAAATTAAATAAATAAATAAATAAAATAAAATAAACAAACAAACTAGTAATATGTCAAAGATATATTTTTATAGATTTTTGGAGTTGGTTTCAGATCTTTCGATAATAATCACAGTTGAGCAGTTTAGTTTTTTTTTTTTTTTTTCCAAACATTTTATCATGTTTAAAAATCATACCCTTAATTGAAGTTTATTTTCTTAACAAATTATATTTGTATTATTTAATGTTTTAGGTATTCATCTATCTCTTTTTTTTATTTCCTCAACTTAAATAGATTCATTTTTTCTTATTTGTATTTTAATCGCTCTACTTTTCACAATAGTGCATAGCTAAGAATATATCTTTTATTGGGGAGGGTTGGGAGGGGGATTAAAATGTAATGATCAATTAAATTATTTAAATACCAATAGTATGTTTTATATAGTAATGTCAAAAAATCACAAGATTTTAGTATAATGGTTTTTAGGGCCTCATAAGATCAACGAGGTCTTAATTTCAAGATTACTAACTAGCGTCTTGGGATTACTCAAAAAGTAATTCCTCATTGTAATTACCTAATTTGTGTGAGATGGGGTAACTACACATACTCAAAGGAATAATCAAGCTCTTGAGTAGCTTTGGATTTATCAACATGCAAATTAAGTATTTTATAAACTAATAAATGTAATAAAAAAATTATAAAAAAAAGGTGTCAATCAAACCTAATAAATATGTGCTTAGATTAAGAAAAATATTACAATTTTTATCTATCTTTTAATCAAAAGCACATTGTATGATAAAAGAAGATCTATCTCACTTAATCTCTTAAGCATAATGTAAAAAACAAATGTGTATATATTCGATTTGTTGGTTAAGTCATTAGAGAAATAGATTGTTTTAATCTATGGGTTTTGAGGGAGCCATGATCAAACTATCTCAAGTAAGTCTCTTAACTTTTTTATCAATAAGAGCCACCATTATGTTCCAACAATTTTTCTAATTTCAAATTGTATCTTTTCTTTTCTTGTAGTTCCACTTATCATTTTAATATTCTCATTGTATGAACAACTTTATTCTTAATAGCTCAATATTCAGTACCATAAAAGTTGTGTATAGCACAATTGTTATTATACAAAATATGATTTCTTAATGTGAAATGCAGCTGGTAGACATGTATTAAGTTGTCATTGGTTCTTCTCTTAAAACAAATTAATAAATAGAAGTTGGCATTGATTCAGATTGTAAAAATCTTAATTAAGGCCAAAATTTTAATAAATAAATCTTTTCAAATATTTGAAATTTTATTAATAGGTTTTACTATATTTGTAGTAGTTTAAGAGTAGAAAAAATTTCAATCTTCAAAAAAAAAAAAAAAAACTTTTCCTTTCTCTTTCAATCAAAATTAATAGTTTTTGAGACAAATTTATTATTGAATTCCACTATTCAATAACTAAAGTCCAATATTGCCAAGAGAGATAGCGACCATCTAAAATATGGTATTTATTCTAATATTGATTGTTTCGATACTTTTATAATTAAAAGTTTTTTAATATGTTTTATAAATCATATGAAAATAGTTCAATTAATTTATTAAATTATATAAAAAAAAATTTGATTCTTTTCTCTAATTCATATATCGATTATAAAATATTAACTAATAATACATTTTACATTGGTATCTAGCCCCAAAATGTGTTGAGTCGGCCTCAGACTAGGCCCTATTTTTGCCGACCATTAATTTGATTATTTGAGTGAGGTTTGAAAAGAATCCGTTTGAGATTGAATTTAGGTGTTCAATAGAATTGACACTATATAAAATTTACAAGTTTCTAAAATTTTTATTTTATATTTAATACTCTATGCATAAAAAAAAAAAATTATTCATAGCAATGTGGCCAAATTCGCAATAAAAGCAACTAACATGCCAATACACATAAAGTAATATTTCATAAGGCAAATTACAACTTATCTACCTGTGGTTTGACCGAAATTTAAGTTACTTGCTTGTGATTTGGAATCCCATCATACAAGTATTCTTTTAGATTCTTTTTTATCTTATATTTTTATGTTTTTTGTGTTTTTAGAGGAGAGCGACATAAAAGTGAAGCAAAATTACATGTTTAGCCCTGTTTTTAATAGAGATGGATTACAAAAATCTAACTGAGCTAACTTCAGGTGGATAAAGTGTAAAATTTCAAACCACAGGTAGGCAACTTAAATTTCAGCCAAACCACAACTGGGTAAGTTGTAATTTGCCCTATTTCATGATTTTGGAATGATCATAGTGGTATTAGTACAGAAGGGAAAAAAATTAATTCAATTGAGGCTAAAATTGTTTAAAAATATATATATCAAATTGATGATTTCGCAAAGAAGTGTTCAAACTTGTACCACTGTTGGGATATTGGAAGAAACTAATAAGTAGTCTTCAACCTATTTGATAATCAATGCGATTATCCTGATTAGGGGTGTCCATAGCAACCCGGGAACCGAACCACTCGCCCAAACCGCTCGAACCGACCTGGAAACCGGCCGACCCAACGCCAGTAAAGATCGGAGACGGGTCTCCGCCACCAAAAACCGACTTAGGCGGGTCAGATGGCGGGTTTTCTTCTTCAAAACCCGATATATCCGATCCGACTGACGAAAACCATGAAAGAAGGCCGGAGTTCTAAGATCCGTTCAGATTCATCGATATTCCGGTGAAGGTTTGGTAATTTTTGGTTAGATCCGGTGAAGATCTAGGTTTTCTTGCTTAGATCCGGCGGTGAGATGAAGATTTTGCTCAGATTTGCGCGTGCTTTTGCTTCGATTTTTCTTAGATCTAACGATAAGATCTACGCGTGCTTTTGCTTCGATTTTTCTAAGCTTGATGTGCTGGTTTGTGCTTCGATTTTTGCTTAGATTTTCGCTCAAATCTGAGCTTGATGTTTGTGGTTTTTCTTTGATTTTTGCTTAGATCCGATGATTTTCGCTCAAATCTAAGCTTGATGTTGTGGTTTTTGTTTGATTTTAGCTTAGAACCGGTGAAGATCCGGTGATTCTAACTTAGACCGAGGCCGACCGAATCGACCGTTGTCCACTGGAGACCGATCCGACTCGACCCGAGGTCATCGGCGATCGGCGGCGGGTCGTTCAGCCGTCCACCCAATGCAAGCAGGTCGGTTGTGGGTTGGGCATAAACCTGACCCAGACCGACCTGGACACCCCTAATCCTGATTCCTTTGTCGCTCTAATCTTTTCTCCATATCTTGGCAACACTACTGCATGGAAAGTGTACCCCAAATTCCACCTCAATTAATAGTGGTAGATCACTAATTATTTCGCAAAAAGTGGTAGAATACTAATAATTTCTCCCAAAAATAGATATGGTCATTTTCATCTGTAATTTACTGGTTAATATTCCTCATAATCAGCTTTTTATTATTTTTTGGGTTAATATCTTAATACTCGTCAATGCGTATCAAGGATCAATTTTGAAAGTTAAATGATTTAGATATATACAAGATTAATTTTTATTAATTAAAAGAAGAAAACTAACACTTGTTGATTATATTTGCACATGGCAAACTATCACAAGTAACTCTCTCCTAGCTTTTTCATCAATTAAGCCATCATTACCTTTTAAAGATTGTTCTAATTTTAAATCCTATCTTTTCTTTTTTTAGTTCCAATTTTAGTTACAATTACCGTATAAATAAAAGTTTCAAGTTGTATATGACACAATTGGTATTATATAGAATATTATTTCAAGTTGTCATTGGTTCTTCTTTTTAATAAAAAATAAATAAATAAATAGAAGTTGTCATTGGTTCCGATCACTTGCCAACCTACCTTACACATGTTTGTGTTTTTCTGTTTGGTTATCCCACCTAAATTATTTGGGGTATGCATACTGGAAGGGTGGCCAGATCACATTCAAGTCCTTTTAGACCAACTTTGTAAGCTTGGCCTAGAAATAAGGGAGTGCATAAATTGGGTTGGGGGATTTTTACAACCTAACTTGACCTTGCTGGGTTGGAAAATTCTAAACCCAACCCATCACAAGTGTAAAAAACAAACCCAACCCGACTCATGTGAGTTAGGCTTAAATGTTTCATTTTTAGGAAGAAAAAAAAAAGGATTTCATCAACTATTCAAGACATTTTTTAAATAAATTATTACAATTCACATAATATGTATAGATTGAATACTAAATTTCCAAATTCAACAAAACTGATTCTCAAAATACCAATACAAATCAAAATAAATTATTGAAATAAGTCTGATAAAATAAACATATATATTAGGTTAGGTTGGGTCATGTGGGTTCAAAATATTGTCAACCCAAACTTAACCCAACTGAAGGCTAAAAATAAAAGTTCCAACTCAACCCAACCTAACCCATAACAATGAAAAACTAACACGAGGCGTTGGGTTGGCTTGGTTTTGTCAGGTTGGGGGTTGGATGCAAACCCCTACCTAGAAACATGAATCTATTAAGTATCCTAATAATCTTCTCACTACAAAGTGCCACTCGTGCAATAAGTGTCTCTTCAATAGTATTTTGTGGTGTATACGATACAACCACTTCGTTCCTAATAGTGTGTGATAGAATAGTTAAAATCATGATATTGCCCATTATATCTTGGAAGAACAGCTTTCAGTTGGACAGGTTAAGTGTCTAACACCTTCCTACCTAGTAACTTACCCTCAAACTCAGTCAATCGGATTAAGATTAGGCCTTTTAGATATAATATTCCTTTTACTTTCTTTTGGTACAAGGTACCTACGTAACATAGCCATGTAATTTTCTTTTATTAGATTGTATCTTGGACTAAAGCATTAATTTATTTACTATCATTTCATGTATTTTGGATAATTTATCAATTAAAAAGTTGTCCCATCAAATTGCGATTCTCACACAACTCTTTGTCTTAATTTATGTTTGACCACACTCTCTTGCTTTATTTGTTTGATCAACAACGTTAATGCTTTTTCCTTAAAAAAAAAACAAAAAACAAAAAAACAAAACAAAAAAACAAAACAAAAAAACAAAACAAAAAAACAACATTAATGCCTAATTAATGGTGACTTTCCTCAGCATTCACTACCATTATTTACGATTGTTCAACTATCATTTGATATGCTTGTTATTGCAAAAGCTCTTTGCATCAATCTCTCAACGGAAAATTATTAGGTATTCCCGAAGTACTATAAATGTGTACTCTTCTCTCTCACATAAATAGTGAATCCCACCATAAATTTAATTAGTGGGACCCACCATTCATGTAAAAGGAGGGAGTATGCATTTATGGTATTCCGGGAGTACACAAAAATTTCCCTTCTCAACGGAAAATTATTAGGTATTTCCGGAGTATTATAAATGCTTACTCTCTCCTCTCACATAAATGGTGGGTCTTACCATGATTTAAATTAGTGAGACCCATCATTCATGTGAGATGAGGAAGTACACATTTATGATACTCCGGGAGTACACAATAATTTCCCTCTCTCAACCGGCAATTTTCTCCACTTTCAAAATACATTGAATTTCTCTACCACATAAAGGATCATTGTAGTTCCTATTTTCTAGAATATATTTTTTTTTAATAAACCTATATATTTAACTTAACTCATGCTTAGATTTGTGGTAGTATGTTTAGGATAGAGTTTTCCTCCAAACCAATTTAGAGGAAAGTCCCTCCAACTCACTACGTGGAAACTTAAAAAATTATTCACATGTACTTTTAGTCATTCGACCTACTTAATAGGTATGTGACTTATTTAAATGATTTAATTAATAATGTGATTTACTAAACTTGATGGTCTTATAAATCACCATGTAATGGATTGGGGTAGATTCCTTCAACCTGATTTGGAGGAAAACTTTGTCCATGTGTATGGTGGTAGGCTTTTGTTAATTGCTATCATTTGCTATGAACTTTATATTAATTTGTATTTATATTTTGTATATTCAAGTGAAAAAATTGTGTAAACAACAACAACAACAACAATGTGATTTTGTCATCGCATTAATAGCTCAATATTTAGATTGTAGTCGATTATGGATCCTCAATAGATTAGTTAGAGTTGGCCATATGTATTCTTTTCCATCATTCTACTCTATCTAAAGCTATACTCAATGTTACTCCCTTAATTGACATGTCATTTTTTATTACTTCTAATAATGTGATTTTTGGTCTTTCTTTACCTTTTTTTTTTTTTTTTGTTCCATCAACAACCAGCTCATTTTTTCTTACTATTGCATTAGCCATTCTCCTTTAGACATGATTGAACCATCTTAAGTGACATTCCCTCATCTTTTCATCAATAGGGGCTATCCATATCTTTAAGTGAATTTTCTCATTTCGAATTTTATCTTTCTGTGCATTTCCATTTAATTATCTTAACATTCTCATTTTAGCTACACTTATTTTATAAATATGTTATTTCTTAACAGCCCAACATTCAGTACTATTAAGCAAATTTGTTGGAATTTTCCTACACTTTGGTTCATGGATCTTAAGAACAACTCAAATTTAAGTCATAAAATCATAGAATCCATGAATGACATTTGATAACATATAACATTACTCCTTCAGAATTTAAAATCACCCACACCATATGTAGAAAATTATGGAACCATGAGATTATTCATTTTGATTCTTAATGCGGTGACAAAATCATCAATTTTCCAGGATTTTCGAATGGCAGAGATTGGAGTGGTGATTCATGATTCAGAGGGTGAAGTGATTGCAGCTCTCTCAGAAAGAATTAGTCTGCCCCCATCAGTGGAAGACGTAGAAGCCATGGCTTGTTGACAGGCGATGCACTTTCCTCTCGAAATTGGAATTCGGGATGTGGTGTTTGAAGGGGACTCCTGAGGTTATTTTTAAACATCTCACCTCCGACTCGGATTGCTTGGCTGCCTTTGGTAATCTGGTGTGATGATGTCCAAAATATCGTCAGTAAGCTACAAGGTTCCTCGTTCACACTCGGTACAACCTGCAAATCACAAAGCAACAAATACCTTAAAAGGGTACCAGTGTGGTACCGACCAAGGATCCTTCGAAGGTTAAGTTAGAAGATGCTCACAACCCTAGGGTGCCAGAGTTGGTAATTAGTATGCGTACCTCCTTTCTGCGAGAGCCTTTGGGGTTTTTATAGTAGTGTAGAACTGACCTCCTCTACTTGTAAAAGAAGTCTTTTCCATATAGGACTGGTCATTGATTGGGCGAATAGAATTCTTCTTGTATTTGAATTCTATTTCCATTAGGATTCTACATACCTTAGCTATGCGTGAGACGCAAGTCACTTCCATTCATAAGAGATGACACGTGTACCTTAAACCCGTTAACATCATACCCGTCCATTGTGGATCCGTCCAAACCAGGTATATACATTTCAACCCGTCAACCTAAAATAAGATCTGTCAATTTCACCCCTCTCCAGTTGCCCCCTCACTCTATGGATTCGTGACCTCGAAGGGGACGGATCTAAGGAGTGACGGCTTAAATTAATCTGGCCTATCATACTGTCAGGGGGTAATTAATACCGGGTGATTAATACTGCAGGACGCGTCTCACCCATTTAGTGGTTGTTTGTTAGGAACGAAGTGTCCCTTTTTCTTTCGTGCCGTTCTTACTATATAAACCTACCTTTACTTCCTTATTTTTCACTTTACACAAAAATCAAGCGATCAGAGCGCATCTGTTCACCTTGTTAAGCGATCAAAGTGCATTCGTTCACCTTGTCAAACGTTTTGATCCGTCACCTTTATACATCTGTCATCTGAACTTTCCTATTTGCATATCTACAACTGGTAAGTGCCATTTTTACTTATTCACTTTTATCACTGTCGAATACTTTTAGATTCGTTGGTGTCTTAGGGTTTACCGTCACATGTAGTTGATAGATGTCTAGTGCATCGAGTAATCAATCGTTTGTCTGCGACGAAGCGGGCTACGATGAAGTACATTCGTCAAGTCCGAAAGATCTTGACACTACCAATGAAGAGAGTTCATCTGCTACCTCCTCTTCCTCAAGGAGTGAGGATAGGACAAGAAGTAACCTTAGTGACGGTCTAGGTGAGAGTGAACCTCCAATCCAGTCCGTCATTGGTCCTGACGGGATGAGGAAGTTCATAATGCTTCCAATATGGACGGTTAACGACTTCATGTCCTCAATTAAGGAATCACACTTTAAAACCTTAAGAAATAAATACCAGATACCCGTCAACATACCCCTCCGTCTGCCTTATAAAATCGAGAAGTGTTATTATGACGGCGTTGATGGTGTCGGGATCTATGAGCAGATGCTCAAAGCTGGCTTAAGATTTCCCTTAAGTCCTTTTCACCGTCGACTTCTTCAATACCTGGGTTTGTCTGTCACCCAAATCTCTCCAAACGCATGGAGGGTCTTCATTGGTGTAAAGGTTCTGTACAGTGTTATGTCCGGCAGGAAGAGAAAACTAACAGTGGAAGAATTCTTCCACTGTTACCATCCGGTTGAGATAACAAAATCAAAAGGAATGTATAGTTTTGTGGCGAAGAGTCCGTTGCTGCGGCTTATGAGTGATACTCCAGATTCCAATAGGGACTGGAAGTCTAGGTACTTTTTTATGGACGGTGATGAATGGATGTGTCATCCTGGTGACACAGAGTTCATGCCGGTTGACACGACATGGGGCATATTACCCCGGTCAGGTATACTTCAGTTCTCTATTTAATTTCAACTTATTTATACCATCGATATTTTTAACCGTCTTCTTATTGCAGCTTAAGACCATCAACAAATTTCACTTGAGAAGTGGAGTTTTCTTGAAAGGATTTTTCAAAAGACCAAACTAGAAGAAAGGACCTGGGCCAGGTTGGTCTGTTTGGAGACCATAAACTGGTATTGTGACGGACCAGAACCATCAGAAGCAGCCATTTGATACGAAAAACAAGTCTGCGCGCATAAGTTTATAAGAATAACACTTTTTAGTTAATTCTTACCGTTCACTTTCTTAACTCACATACCGTCCTTTGCAGAAATGGATGATGCTAAAAGGAGAGCATTCATTAAGTAGCAGGCTGCTGCAAAAAAGAAAGTTGACCAAACAGGTGGGACGGATACCTCCAAACCATCTAGAACCAAAAGAAAATCATTTCCAGAGACTGACTGTCAGTCCAAGAAACCAAAAGGTGCAACTGAGACCGTCGTGGGTCTCCAAGCAGAGGTTAAGAAGACGATCCCTCCTAAGCATGGAAAGGGGAAAGGCCTGATGACGGGTGGCATGGTACCTCTGGTAGAGAGACCGCCCATCCTCCTACGCGAAGATTCCAAATATGCTCTAGAAAAGCTCTCGCCGATTTTAACTCCCGACGACTACGAAGACCTTGGGAATCACGCAACGGAGGCGATGGGGGAGACTGGCTTATTTAATATTGCACAGGTAACCTTCATACGACATCTTCCTTCTTTATTCTCATCTACTACAACCCTTAAATGTTTGTTTTCGTTTTCAGACCATGCTGATGATGAAGGGGTTAATGGGCCGCTGTCTTAATCATGAGACAGCTTTGGACCGTATAAGGGCTAAAGCTGAGAGGATGGGGGATGAGCTGGCTTAACTTTAAGCTTGGAAGGTAGTCCAGGAGAAGAAGCTAGCCTTGTCGGAGCAGGAGAGGGCCGAACTGGAAAAGCAGACGGAGTTGTTGCAAAAAGTCCTTGAGGATAAGGAGAATGAAATTGAAGTCGTCAAGGGCCAACTCCGTCAGGCCAAAGAGGATGCAGTGAAGGAGTACCGTGACTCCGAGGCATACTGGACGGAGTTGGGCGGCATCTTCACTAATGGGTTCGACAACGCTCTCCGTCAGGTGAAGGCTTCTCATCCTGAGCTGGACCTGTCTCACGTAAGTATTGACGAAGCTCAAGCTCAAACATCCATCCTTCCTGTTGCCTCAGAAAGCACCGAACATTTATTTGCTGAGGATCGTGATGCTCTGGGTGACGGAAACCGTGATGATGAAGCTGAGACTGCCGTTCAAGTTCAAGCCCTTGTTGAAGATATTGAAGCTGAAGTGAAATCTGGAGATTCCCCCGTTCAGTAGTTTTAACCTTTATTTTTGACATGTAAAAAGTTTTATCTTTGTACCGTCATTAACAATTTGCCCTTGGTGGCATTTTTATTTAAGAACTTTGATTGTAAACTTTCTCTGATATTTATATTCATCTATTTATTTGTGTTAACTGATATTTATTTTGAATCCGTCCTTATATTTTTAAGACAGTATTTGAGCCTGTTATGCACTCTTTATGTATCCAACCTTGTAGGTATTTTTTAACGTTTACAACCTCATGGGATGTATTTGTCCTCTTAATCATATTTCCATCTTCAAGGGATGCATCCATCCTATTAAGGACTTGTAATATTTTACACCCTTTTGGGATGTAATCGTCCTTTTTAAGGATTTAGTAATGTTTACACCCTCTTGGGATGTAACTGTCCTCTTAAGGACTTAGTAATTTTTACCCCTCATGGGGTGTAACCGTCCTTTTAAAGACTTATTAATTGTTACACCCTCGTGGGATGTAACCGTCCTCTTAAGGACTTAGTAATTTTTACCCCCTCGTAGGGTGTAACCGTTCTTTTAAGGACTTAGTAATTGTTACACCCTCGAGGGATGTAGCCGTCCTCTTAAGGACTTAGTAATTTTTACCCCCTTGTGGGGTGTAACCATCCTTTTAAGGACTTAGTAATTTTTACACCCTCGTGGGATGTATATTATATGGTCATCGATTTGCTTATCCTATGGGCGTCGCAACTAGTTCCGTCCATTATAAAGCGCTGTAATTAAAGTTCAAGTATATGTCTAAATAAACTCCTCATGCATAAGTAGAAATCTTGCCTCTTGGGCTTAAAAACTATTGTAGCAAAAAATTAAATAAACCTTAAATGACTGTTGAAAAACAAAGAAAAAACTAGGAAAAAATAAATTATGGAGCATCGTTCTCCGCTTTCTCTTCTATTGGTAGTACTTTTGGAGATGCTCAGTGTTCCACGGGTGATGCAATTTTTGTTCGTCCAGGGACTCCAGGTGGTAGGTGCCTTTTCTTACCCATGAGGTGACTCTGTAAGGGCCCTCCTAATTTGGACCAAGCTTATCTTGAGTAGGATCTCCAGTATTACCCATCACCTTTCTTAAAACGAGGTCCCCGACTTTGAAGTCTCTTTGTTTGATCTTAGAGTTGTAGTATTTGGCCATGAGATCCTAATATCTTACAAGTCTTTGTTCAGCTGTTGCCCTGACTTCGTCTATTAAGTCGAGCTAGAGGCAAATGGCCTCGTCGTTTTTTCCTTCGTCGTAGTTGTTTACCTTATAACTGGTGAGTCCAATCTCTGCTGGGATGACTGCATCACTTCCATATGCCAACCGGAACGGTGTTTTGCCCGTAGGTGTCCTTGTTGTCGTTCTGTATGCCCATAGTACGCTAGGAAGCTCTTCTGGCTATATACTCTTTGCCCCCTCGAGCCGAATTTTGATAATCTTTAGCAAGGATCGGTTCGTGACTTCAACTTGGCCATTGGCTTGTGGGTGTGCAGGGGATGAATAATGATTCTTGATCCCAAGTTCTGAACAAAAGTTTTTGAAGGAGTTATTGTCGAATTGCTTCTCGTTGTCCGAGACCAGAACTCTAGGTATGCCGTACCTACAAATGATATTCTTCCATACAAAGTTCCGCACATTTGTTTCTGTAATCGTAGCCAGTGCTTCTGCTTCTACCCACTCAGTGAAGTAGTCAATGCCGACAACTAGGAACTTCAATTGCCTGGCAGCAGTGGGGAAAGGGCCCATAATATTTAAACCCCATTGGGCGAACGGCCATGGGTCCGTCATTGGTGTGAGCTCCTCCGTTGGTTGTCTTATGGAATTGCCAAATCTTTGGCATTTGTCGCAAGTCCTGACGTATACTTGGGCGTCCTTTTGCATGGTAGGTTAGTAGTATCCAACTCGGATCAACTTATGAACTAACGACCGCGACCCTGAATGGTTCTCGCATACTCCTTCATGTACTTCTCTCATGACATAATCTACTTCCTTAGGGCCCAAGCATCTTAAGTATGGATGTGAAAATCCTCTTTTGTATAGGACACCATTGATTAGTATGAACCGCGCTGCTTGGGACTTCAGTTTCCTAGCATTTTTTTTGTCGTCAGGTAGCAGGCCTTCCTTCAAGTAGGCGACTATTAACGTGGTCCAGTTACTTTCAGAACGTACCTCCTGCACATCGACATTATCAATAGCAGGTGAAGGTTGAACAAAGGATAGTACCTCGTCGGGGATAATCATGTGATCTGCTGATACGGCCTTTGCCAAACGATCGGCTTGTTTGTTTTCGCCTGTTCAAGGTACCTCTTCATCCTTGTGCCCCTACACTCGTATTCGTCGTTCACCTGATTAACGACGATCTGAGAATCACAGCGGATAACTGCATTAGTGGCACCTGCTGCTTTTACAAGATCCAATTCCGCGACCAAAGCTTCATACTTCGCTTCATTATTCGTCGTAGAGAAATTGAGGCAAACCATACACTTCACTTCGTCGCCTTCCGGGGATTGAAGTACGATGCCCGCGCCGCCTGCTTGCTTATTGGACAAGCCGTCCATATAGACATTCCATGGAGGTTGCTTTTCTGCCCTCTGGTCCTTTAGACTAGTAAACTTCGCTATGAAGTCGGCGGCTATTTATCCCTTCATAGCTGTACGCGCGCAGTACTGTATGTCAAACTTGCTTAGCTCAATTGTCCACAATGCCATCCTCCCAGCGGCTTCAAGATTGCTCAAGGCTCGTTTTAGTGGCTTGTCCGTCAGGACGACTACTCTGTGAGCCTGATAGTAGGGCTTAAGTCTGCGAGCGGCTGTGATCAAGGCAAAGGCAAGCTTCTCCATCGGTGGGTATCTTGTGCCACGGAATGCCCGACTGGTGTAGTATACGGGCTTCTGAATTTTTTCTTCCTCCCGGATTAAGGCTGCGCTGACTGCAGCCGGTGATATGGCTAAGTATAAAAATAATTCTTCTCCTTCTTTGGTTGGGCTTAGCAGTGGTGGGGAAGAAAGATAGGCTTTCAGATCATTGAATTCCTGTTGACATTCGGCTGTCCACTCGAAGGATTTCTTCAACGTACGGAAGAATGGTAGGCATTTATCCGTCGCTCTTGCTAGGAATCTATCCAATGCAGCAACCTTGCTGTTGAGGCTTTGTATTTCTTTCACATTTTTAGGGGGCATCATCTCCAATACTGTCGGATCTTATCTGGGTTAGCTTCAATCCCCCGTTGGGACACCATGAACCCCAAGAACTTTCCTGCTGTCACCCCAAATGCGCATTTGTTTGGATTAAGCTTCATGTTATACAATCGAAGAGTATCAAAAGTTTCTTTGAGGTCGTCTAAGTGGTCGTCCTCCTTTTGGCTTTTCACCAGCATATCGTCTACGTATACCTGAATGTTCCTTCCAAGCTATTTTGCGAACATCTTGTTCATGAGCCTCTGGTATGTCACGCCGGCATTTTTACGGCCAAATGGCATCACCTTATAACAGAAGAGACCTTGACTTGTGACGAACAAGGTCTTTTCATCCGCCTCGTCTATCTTGATCTGGTTATATCCAGAAAAGGCATCCATGAAACTTAGCAACTGATGTTGGGCTGTTGAGTCGACTAGGGTGTTAATCCTTGGGAGAGGATAGCTATCTTTGGGACAGGCTTTATTCAGGTCCGTGAAATCCGCACACATCCTTCATTTCCCGTTGGCTTTATTAACCATTACTACGTTTGCTAGCCAATCGGGGTAGTAGACTTCTCTAATAAAGTTTGCTTCCTGCAACTTGCGGACTTCCTCTGCTATAGCTTGGTCTTCTTCTCGAGCGAAAACACGCTTCTTTTGGCGAACTGGCGGAAAGGCCGAAGATACATTCAACCTGTGGACCATGACCGAAGGATCAATCCCAAGCATATCTTCATGGCTCCATGCAAAAACGTCCCGGTTTGCCTTAAGAAAAGTTTGGAGTGCTTGCAAGGTCGCTGGATTGGCAAGGGTGCCAATTTGAGTTGTTCGCTCTGGCACGGAGTCGTCTAAGGGTATTTCCCTAAGCTTTTCAACTGGTTCTGCCATCGTCCGTTGTTCCTCGATGCTCATTGTTTGCATCTAGTCATCTATTTCCATCATCGTCAAGTAACATTCTCGCGCGGCAACCTAGTCCCCACGTAGTTTCCCTAGTCCGTGCTTAGTAGGGAATTTGACCATTAGATGGTAGGTCGAAGTTACGGCCTTCCATGAATTGAGAGTGGGATGCCCAATTACAGCATTGTACGCAGACGAGTAGTCGACCACGAGGAACGTGACGTCTTTTGTAGTTTGCCGTGGATAATCATCAATCATGACGGGCAGAGTCACCGCACCGAGGGGGTATACCTTGTTTCCTCCGAACCTGACAAGGGGAGCATTTGTTGGGACTAGCCGCTCTTTATCAATCATCATCTGCTGCAAAGCTGGGTAGTAAGGATATCAGCGGAGCTTCCGTTGTCGATCAGGATCTGGTGCATGTTGTAATCTCCCACTTGTATACTAACAACGAGTGCGTCATCATGCGGGTGATGGAAACGTTGAGCGTCGTTCTCCGAGAATCCGATGATAGGTGTTTCGGCCTGCTCTATCTTGGGAACGAAGCTTATTGGCTGGATGTTCTGGACCGTTCCGAGGTAAGTCTTTCGAGCCCTTTTAGACGAGCCGGAGATCGCTATGCCCCCTACAATCATCCTTATATCACCTATCGGCGGTCTTGGATGCTCATTTTCTTGTCGGGGAATCTGTTCTTGTGGTGGACCCGTTCTGTCCTTGCTAACGAATCTTTGCAACTTCCCTTGCCGTATAAGGCCTTCTATTTGCTGCTTTAAGTCATAGCAGTTTGCTGTGTCGTGGCCGTGGTCTCTATGAAAGCGGCAGTATTTGTCCCGGGGCCTTTTGTTGGGGTCTCCTTTTAATTTTCTTGGAAAAGTAAGGGCCCCTTCGTCTTTAATCTGCATCAAGACTTGGTCTATCGGGGTTGTTAGCGGAGTGAAGTTTGTGAATCTCCCAACGGGAGGTTTTGAGCGCCTTTCTTGTCCTTTATCTCCCATCCTTGCTGTCTTCCGCCCATTATCTTGATGTATATCGTCTTACCTTTCTCTCTTCCTGAAAGGCTTTTCTCCTCGGGCAAGGAGTGCATCCTCCGCATTCATGTATTTAGTTGCCCTGTAAAGCACATCAGACATGGTCTTTGGGTCATTCTTATATAAGGAGAATAGAAACTTACCCTTTCTCAATCCGTTGATGAATGTGGCTATAAGTATTTTGTCGTCCGCTTCATCAACCGAAAGTGCCTCTTTGTTAAAGCGGGCAATGTACGACCTCAGTGTCTTGTCCTCACGCTATCTGATATTCATCAAGCACGCAGTGGACCTCTTGGACTTGTGCCCTTCGATAAAATGCGACGCAAATTGAGCACTTAACTCCTTGAAAGTACTAATAGAGCCTGGTGTCAATTTGCTGAACCAGACCTTTGCGGAGCCTCTCAATGTCGTAGGGAAGGCCCTACACATTATTTCATCCACTACTCCTTGGAGATGCATCAGCATCTTGAAGGTCTCCAGATGATCCAATGGATCTTTGGATCTGTCGTAGCTTTCGATCTGAGGCATGCGGAACTTCGGAGGAAGAGGATACGAATTAACAGACACCGTGAATGGCGAATCCATCCGATGAACAAGGTCGTCTAGGTCATTAGATACCCGTCCTTTGAAGGCGTTCATCAAAAAATCCATGCACTCCCTCATCATCTGCATCTCCGCTACCACGCTAGACGGGACTTATTCTGCAGTTGATGGTCGGTTCGTATCCTGCCGTTCGGGCCTACTTTGGGCATTGCTCCCTTCCAGCCCCTGCTAGTTTCTCCTTTCGGCGCTGCTGGCCTCCTATTCTTCCTCCTGAGTGTTAAGTGTTGCGTCTCTCTGGCACAATTGCTCTTCCAGGTCATGGTTACGTTTTGTGAGGCGTTCTACCACTGCTGCGAGGGTTTGAACTTGCCTCTCAAGAGCTGTGGTGTGCGTTTCTCCTTGATCGTTCGTCATGGTCGCCATCGAGTGCGTGAGTACCATGCAACTCTTTGTCCAGAAAGCTCAAAGTAATGACTTTTCCTTGCGCTTTCCCACAGACGGCGCCAACTGATGATGTCCAAAATATCGTCAGTAAGCTACAAGGTTCCTCGTTCACGCTCGGTGCAACCTGCAAATCACAAAGCAACAAATACCTTAAAAGGGTACCGGTGTGGTACCGGTGTGGTACCGGCTAAGGACCCTCCGAAGGTTAAGTTAGAAGATGCTCACAACCCTAGAGTGTTAGAGTTGGTGATTAGTATGCGTACCTCCTTCCTGCGAGAGCCTTTAGGGTTTTTATAGTAGTGTAGAACCGACCTCCTCTACTTGTAAAAGAAGTCTTTTACATATAGGACTGGTCATTGATTGGGCGAATAGAATTCTTATTGTATTTGGATTCTATTTCCATTAGGATTCTACATACCTTAGCTATGCGTGAGACGCAAGTCACTTCTATTCATAAGAGATGACACGTGTACCTTGAACCCGTTAACATCATACCCGTCCACTCTGGATCCGTCCATATCAGGTATACATTTCAACCCATCAACCCAAAATAAGATCTGTAAATTTCACCCTCTCCATGGTGGATGACTCAAGGCGTGCTGCTGCCAATTTCATTTCCTGTTCTTTTTCTCATGTTAAACGCAAGGGCAATGCCGTCGCTGATAACCTGGTCAAATTGGCCAAGCACTCTATTGCTCCTCAAATTTGGTTAGAAGACATCCACAGTGATGCTACCAATCTTGTAATAGATGATAGAAGCTTCTGTTGATTCAATAAAATTACAGTTTGAATTCTAAAAAAAAAAAAAAAAATCATCAATTGCCATCATTCGCCATGAACTTAATATGACTATTGTATATTTGTGTTTACAACTTGCTAAAAACTTTAAATTTGCACTTATAAATTCATGTTAAAATTTTTTGTAAAAATATTTTACACTTGATAACAAATGTGCATTTTCGCTCAAAATTTTTATAGGAAATTTGCTCAAAATCTTAAGAACAACTCAACCTTAATCATATAAGATTATCATAATCTAAATCAATGAAGGAAATTTGATAACATATAACATTACTCTTTGAGCAATGTCCTTTACTTGCAAACAGACTTTGATTCTTTTTAATTTTATTTTTATGGATAACTAATATTATAAAACTGAAATTGGAGTACAACAAGGAAAGAAACATAAAAACAAATAGAGAATTAGAGACAATCTAGGCGGAGGAGGTGTCGCAATATAGGAGGAGAAACTCCTTTCCACACCTGATTTATCTCTATATATCTAGCATATCAAGTAAGCTCATGTGCAACCCTATTGTAGTCCCTTTTCAGATGCCTAATCTGGTAGCTGCCAAAATAACCAAGTAGGCTGATGATTCCTTGGATTAGATGCCCAGCTTCCTCGCTTGTTTCATTTGATAGAACACCTTGGTCGACTGTAAGAGAGTCAGATTCAAGGATGATTTGTCTATGTTCCATTTATAGAGCTACTAAAATGCCAGAATCCAAAGCAATAATTTCTGTCTCCGGAAACAAGCAGTGACTTGGAAGGGTCTTGGTCAAGTTAGCTATGACTGATTCGTTAGAATCTCTAATCACCACCCCAACACTAGAGTTCCTTTCATCATCCGATGTTGCACCATCCATGTTTATTTTATAAACACCAGCTGGAGGTTTTTTCTAACTTAGCTCACAAGTATCCGATCCTAGCTGAAAGTAAACAGAGGCTTCTTTGCAGTCATGGACAATTCTAGAGGCAAAACACCATACTTGGTTTGGACTTTGGAGACTAGTTGATAGAATCATGCACCATTTGGTTACGATTGAACCAGATAGACCAAGCTGACATGAAGAAGATTTCCAAGTCTCTGGAAGTTCCATCTGATAGGAAGCTCATAGCTGTGTTAGTGAAGTCACAGGGTTCAGCCGTGACTGCAACTGGGCATTCCCTCCATTGTTTCCACACCTCTCGGGCTATTATACATCTAAGGAGTCAGTGTGCGACTGTTTCAGCCTCTTGCCCACACAAACTTAATGCCTCTTTTGCTCAAATTTACCATTGTTGGAAGAGCATTATTGTAGGTTCTCCAAGCAAATATACGGATTTTGGGGGAAATTTTTAGTGCCAAATTTCCCTCCACAGTGGTGATCTGGGGTGGGTGCCCAGATGAGCTTTCTCCTTCCACCATGTGATTCCACCACACTATATAGTAAGCACTTTTGACAATAAATTCTCCTTTTATGTTACCTACCCAAATAAGTTTGTCTTCGGGTAGGTCCTAGCTTAGGGGAATGTTAAGAATTGTTTCCGCTTTAAAGGGGAGAGAAACTCAAAGTTAATCATATAAGATTATCATAATCACTGAAGGAAATTTGATAAAATATAATATTACTCTTTGGGCAATGTCCTTTACTTGCAAACCGACAATCATTCAAACAAAGATGTGTTCACGAAGCAAAGTTTTTTATGAACACGTTTTGCCACACACTTAGACATAACTTGAACATATATTAATCTGTAATTAGATTACACATAGAGACTACCGCTAATACTTGTAAAAAATAATATAACATGGAGATTACCACTAATACTTGTAAAAAATAATCTAACAACCATTTGACATGCGTACTAATTATGACAAGGTGTGCAAAAGAGTGTCTCTGGACTTGGTTCGCTAAAGTCTTCTCTTCCTCTCTTTCTTCCAATTGCTTGACAACTGGCTTCTCCATCATAGAGATGAGCAAAGGGGAATGACATAGACATATAGATTTTTTTTTTTTTTTTGATAGGGAGACATATAGAAGATTGGGGCAAGTTTTGGGCAATAATGAATAATAAGAATAAAAACCCATTTTAATTCAACCCATACACGTATTGATTCATACTCGATTGGATCATATAAATAATCGAACCTGACCGACCCAACCTGTTTGTTCTTTTTTTTAAACCTGTTTGTTAGGTCTACATATTAAAGGAAATGGAAAATGTATCCACGAGAGAAGAGGTCCTATTGGAGCTTTAGCCCCATTTTTATAAAATAAGCTGACAAGGTTTTCTTTACGCATTAATCAATAATTGATCAGAATCTGTCTACTGCTTTAATTATACAAAAAATAAAGAGAACCATCCGCGAAAGACCAGCCACTTGGGTTGTTTTAATCAGCAAAATAATACATCATACAACAACCACCATCACTGTCACCACAATTTTAATTTCCACACAGAATATGCCTGCAAACCAAAATGAAATTCCACCTTCCCACTCTTATTACACACCGATCATTTGAAAGCGAAATTATAATATTAATGTGCAAATGAAATATATTTTAACTATAATTCACAAACCAATGGCTGCACAAACGGGCAAAAATACACAACCAGTGATGAAAGAGTAAATCATCCAAGATTTTTTACGCATACAGTTTTCTTTTCTTTTTTTCTTTTTTTTTGGGGTGGGGGGGGGGGGTGGGTAAATTGCATAAAGTGACCGTAATTCAAAGAGAAAATAATTAAAAAAATGATATGTAATTACAGTATTTATAACAAAAGAAAAAAAAAACATTGAACTTTCTCTTTTTTGGATTCCAAACGAAATCCTGCAATGTAAAGCACTCTCTCCACTTGTCTATTCATCCATGGTTTTGGACAGAAACTTTTCCTACAACTGCAATATAAACAAAAATTGTTTATCCAAATTGACCCATTTGAATCAGGAAAAAGAGAGATTGAAAAAAGAAGTGTATTTACCATTTATCAATTGTTTACAGTTCTTTTTTTCTTCTTAGTTTTATTGAGAGAATGTATTTTTCATTGACAAGTAGAGAAATGAGATTCTTGTCCAACAGCTCCAAGCATCCTACACGCTACTTCTAGCAACTTCCCTGTCATATGCAATTGGGTAAAAATAAAATGTTAAGTCAACTCAAGATAAAGCCATCTCACATGCATATATCAAATTTGAGAAGCGAAAATTAACAGGTATTAGTTGAATTACTCAATTTTAAA
Organism: Lithocarpus polystachyus; assembly: GCA_033629205.1. Lineage (NCBI taxonomy): Eukaryota > Viridiplantae > Streptophyta > Magnoliopsida > Fagales > Fagaceae > Lithocarpus > Lithocarpus polystachyus. The sequence goes on along the minus strand of CM066168.1, from coordinate 31,877,822 downwards.
TGTTGCCAAAGCTATATGCCCATATATAAAAACTTAAGGTCAGCTATCAAACATAAATGAACAAAGACAACAAATCATGCCAGCCGAGTAGGAAAGTGAAAGTGTAGGAAACAATTAAGAAATAATAGAGTTGTGGAAATTTATCATAGACAGGCTATTGTTGGCATTGAAGATGTGAAATGGAATGTGGTTCACAGCTTGTCCACCCTGGATTTTCTGCTATTTTAATGCTTTGTTTTTATACACATGGATTCCTTAGCAAAAGCCCATAACTCACCTTGAATAATTGAACTAATTAGTTGAAGAACCTTCCTTGGGCCCACCACACCTTTTTTTCAATGATTAATTATTTATTTAAAAACAAAAGTAGAGACAACTACAGAAAGTATAATCTAAGTCCAAGTTGTGAGATCATACTGATAATTACTTCACACCTTACTTCACACCGACAAATTCCTCCCAAATAAGTCTAATATCACACACTTTGCCACAAGGCCTACAACTATTCTACTTGACAGATCACAAGTAATGGAGAAAAAATTGTGGATCCATGCAATAATGACAAACAATCAATTACAATTTACCATATAAAACAGTTGTGGCAAATCGCATAAAAGTGTTTGGTAATAGAATTATTCATTCCTCCCCATCTCCAAAGCTCTACTTCCAAGCTAAAAACCACCACTTTCACTATCTCCTTTCTAAAAAAGAACCCACATTTCAATCACTTCTAGCAATACTCCACTAATATACGTCCATTTATAATCTCTCTTTCCTATCTATTCCTCCCCGTGTGCTTTCACGGCACAAAGGTTCCCCCACTAATAAAACAGTGGCCGAAATTAAAAGCACTAAATCAACCATTTGATAACAAAAATTAAAAGCACTAGTCAATAATCACATCATGTAATAATTTCTCCATGATGGCACTAAATAAAGTGGCCTATATTAAATGGTGTGATAAAAAGTGGCTCATCCCCTTCCACACACTAATTTACATGTCCACAATAATTAACCGTATTTATAATTCTATCTACCCACCACCACAACCATCGTCAATTACCAAACAAAATCCGTGGGTTCCATTAACTCCAGTAAAGTCTGTCCTTGCCAAATAGAAATCGGGTTCGAAACTTTGGATTCCATGTATGGTAACCAATTGGTGTATAACTCTAATGGTGAAAGTATAAACATCGTGAAGTGGACGTCATAGCTTCAACTCCTACTGTATCTATTGAAAAAATTATCAATACAGCTCATCTGGATATCGGAACACCTTCAACATTCTCACCCCTAACACAAAACTCCAAAATTGGACAGAACACCTAGCATAGAAATAATTACACCCATTCACCCAAAATTTCAGTCAAATTTTCCACCACCAAGCATGAACCAAATTGAGATTTTACTTTCACCTAGCATTACATTAGAATGAACATAACAAACTACATGAAGCAATTGACAATAATGATAATAACAGAAATGCAAAAAACTAATAAAAGAGTGAAAGCACATAACAATAGCAATGAGAATAACATTACCTCTCCTGGGCTTGGAGACAGCCTTAACAAGTGGACCTGTTTTCTTCTCAATCTTGGTCTCCTCCTCCGGTGGGAACAAAACCCCATCAATCCCTTGCACCGAAATTCGACCATCGGTGTAAATATCCGGGTCAAACAAATAAGCCGACCCATCTCCTTGCCCGAATTTCACAGACCCATCAGCCTCTTGAGCCACAACCTTATGTGGCAACCGCAGAGTATCATACCGGACCTTCCCGAACCTCCTCACTGCATTGTACATACTCTCCTCAGTCTGATACTCCGGTATGATATGGTAATATATAATCTGCTCCGGTGCACCAGGCTCACTCAACTGGTCCGTGGTTAGCTTAGCCATGGCTTCGTCATTGGGTGCCAAAACCGTCAATACATACCCCTCTGAAACCAACCGGCCCATCTCGGTTGCTAAAGAGGTTAAATTGACTAGAATATCTGCCATTTCATTGTAGCCACCGTAATGTAAGAGTGTGTGGATAAAGTCCTTGACTTGCTTCATACCATTGAAGTGGCCATGGGGGCCACCAGGGCCTGGCGCCGGGGCCGGAGCTAGAGAAGGCCCCGGGGCCAGCGCGTCGTAAATCGGCAGCACCGGTGGGGCGCCAGCGGGGACCGGTGCTGCCGGTTTCTTCAACCGGTGAGTTCTGGGGTCCACCTCCGGTGCGCCTTCGGGCAAAACGGCGGAGATGGACCGCAGGTTTCTTCTACGGTTGAAGTCTTCTTGCACCGATCGAGGAATCAAGAGGCGTTCGATCCCGTGGATTAGCCCGTCGGGTCGAACCACGTCGTCGGGCCGAACAATCTCGGCCGAGTCTATGAGTCGGTTCCCCTGAGTCTTCAAATGCACGTGGTGGTTCGAGAGAGTTGGGTGGCGAAACGAGGGTGAGGACTCGGCGGGCCAGTCTCTGGAGACGATTCGTTTTGGGACAATGTGGAACATGAGAAGAGTTTGGAGGGACTTGAGGTTACCTGGCTCGAGTAAAAAGCGTTTGAACTCTGGGTCGAGTTCTCGTTCCAGAGCTTCATTTCTGGGAGCGAAGATGGTGATGTTGTGTTTCCCAACAGCTTCCTCAAGAGTCTGTAGTAAAAGGGCTTTTTCAACGAGTTCAGCGAGCTCAGTGTAATGGGAATCCAAGAGAGCTACAAGGACAGAGTTCGAGTTTATTTGGGTAGTAGAAGAAGATTTAGAAACTGGGTTTTGAGGCAATGCGGCATAGGAAATGGAAAGTGAAAGAAAAAGAAGAGTCAAGAAGAGTTTAGAAGAGACACCATAGAAATGAGAATCCATGGCGCTCATCAGAGAAGAAGAAGGTGTGAGTGAAATTTGTTGGTTGTGCAGTGAAATGGGATTTGGTGGCAGAGAATTAGAAGAGATTGAGATAGAGAGGGTTTTGCTTGGAAGAGGAGAAAAGAGGAGAGAGAGGGAGAGGGACAGGACGGGACAGGACAGGACAGCACACAGAGAATAGGAGTGAGGAGTGAGAGAGAGAAGGAGAAGAGTTTGGGAAGTAAAGTAGAGTTAAGACTTAAAAAGTGGGAGAAGACTTGTGGGCTGTGAATGAGTTCGGACAGCCTGGAATGTAGGGACCACACGGCTAACTTGGTATCATCAGCTGTTGAGTCTGCGCGGCTTCAAATTCCTCTCTCTCACTCTCTCTCCTAAGCCAAGCCAAAATTTGTGTACTGATCAGTTTTGACTTTTGAGTTTTGACCCTTCATCTTTCTGCCAAACAAATCTATTAATTAATAAACAAGTAACTAGTAAGTACTACTTACTACAACTTTTGCAAGCATGAATGAGAAGGTAAGTAAGCTCATTGGACAAGTTGTATCTTTATGAATGGATGGTATAATAAAGAACTAATTTCATTATTTATTATATTTTTTAATTTGGTTTTTTGTATGTATTTTTATTGTTGTTGATCTTTAACATGTTTTTTTATTCCAAGGGGTTGTTGATGTTTAGCTTTAACTTTGTCTTAAAAGAAAAGGTGATAATATGATATAACAAGCTCGGGAACATATGAGAAAGGTCCATGAATTTTTATTTTATTTATTTTTTAGTGTAGTTAATATGTCACTTTATTAGGGTTTTAAAATGAACTAAAGTATAATTTAATTAAACATTTATTTAGTTCTTGAAGAGTTGCCTTCAAACTTTTTTTTTTTTTTTTTTTTTTGAGGGGGGAGTTGCCTTCAAACATGAAACTCTTTTTTAGATACTTATTATTATTTTGCCCTATTCTATTGGGTTGCCAACATAATTTTGACACCATAGCTCGTTTTGTATATCATTTGAAAGATTTAGAGGTGGGAGCTAGCCTTATTGACAAATTCATAATCATTTATCGAATAGTACTTCAAACTATAGATTATATAGTTTTATACTTTTATGTCATTAAAGATAGACGTGCTTAAAAGATATTTTATTTTCCGTTCGCTAATTTGTATACAGTATATAATATATACTCATTGTAATTAAAAGAATTTATATTTGATGTTTATTGAAATATAGCCCAACAAATAAAGATTTATATAATCATTATACAGACTTGAAGTTATAAATAGGAATTATGTTTGTTATTATAGCTATTAGGACTTGTATTAGCAAATGTTCATGACAGTGAAACTGAAAATGGGTTGTATTTCTTGATCAATTTGTGAAGCAAAAAACTCATAAAATTAACATATGAAGAATTTCGCTCAAGTAATAATAAGCCCACTCAAGATCTTGTTTATAGTCCACTCAAGCAAGCTCACTTGACAGAGAGAAACCCTCTCAAATGAGACATGTTATGGTCCGTTTGGATAAAGGGTGAGGAAGAAAGAGAGAGTAAAGTAGAGTAAATTTGGCCTAAAATTAGCCTATTTTCAGCCAACTCTACTTTACTCTACTCCCCTCCACTTCTCCTCTTTACCATCTTAATCCAAACGGGCCCTTAAGTTAATCAACTAGAGATCTCACTCTTACATTGCTCATGTGAAAAGATAAAGCCCACTTGAGCGAGTCATTAACCGAATTTAAGCTAAGCTCATCAAATTTCATTTTTAAAAAGGGCAGCAAGGTATGCATAATTCTAAAGGCATGATTTGCTCAACACTTCGAGTTGAGGCTACCATTTACGAATCAATGCAAGGGATTAGGTTTAAGTTGGGAGACCCATTTTCATTGAAGAACAAAGAAAGGTTTGAACTCCCATACTTCCAACCTTAATATAACGTACACGAAGAGTTGTTAGTTTGTTTAGCATTTAGCCTCTTCTTTCTATGCTCAACCCATATGAGAGAGAGAGAGAGAGAGAGAGAGCTTTGCCTTAAGCTTCCAAATCCTCCTCTCTTGATTTGTATTTTAGCTTCTTGATCTTGCATTGCTTTTACTTCCCCATGTGTTATTCAAGACCATTTAGAACATATGCTTAGAGTTTTATATAAATATCCCATTGTTTTAACTTACTCACTTTTCAATTCCAAAGTGAGTGTTTTAGAGCTTGAAACCACATAGATATCTAGTTAGGTTCACTGTAACCAAACCTTGAGGGAGGTTAAGGAGGTTCCTTGGAGTGCAAGAGATCTCACCTTTTATGAGCGAGGAGTTTATGGAAATCACTACATAAGGATTATAGACGGTCTAGGACTATTGTAGTAGGAAGCCAAGCAGAGTTTTTGCTTATTTTGCATAGAATCTATACCATACAAAGGTTTTGTGTGTCAATGACTAATTATAACTAGCATGTAACCCACGCAAACGTATAGATGTATTTAAAATTAAACACAATTTTTATTATAAATATATAAATTATTAATCAAATTATTAAAAAAAATGGCATGTAACACATGCAAAGTATGGATACATTTAAAATTAAACACAATTTTTATCATAAAAATATAAATAATTAGTCAAATTATTTTTTTGAAAAAGTAAACATAATTAGTCACATATTAAAATTCTTACCTAAAATTTAATAGTTACATATTAATTCTTACGTATGGTGATCTTTGTTGTGTGGTGATTTTTATTGAGCATATGTGATTGGTTTTTTTTTATTATTATAAATTTTATAGTTCATTAATACTAAATTCTTATTACTTTGCACTCATTAATTCATTTGATATAAAAATTAAAAAAAACTTAAGTAGATACATGACACAAATTTAAGTGGATAATTATAATGTGATCCTCACATAAATTTAGACACATGGCGCAAAATTGAATTCTAATTTCAAATTCTAATTCAACTTTCACCCATTAATATATATATATATAAATATATATAAATATATATATATATATATATATATAGATTGTTTCCTATTTGGTAGAATTTTTATGGACTGTATGTAGAGGAGGGTTTTAAATTAGAGAAATTCTCCTTTAATCTCCACTTTTATAACTAAATCGCTATGGGTTTGTATTATTGCTTTGTTAATTTCGTTTATTGCACATATGTAATACTGCATTATTTCTATTTGCCGGTTAATTTTCAATTGGTGTTTAATCTTTAATTTTATTGTTTCTACAAATGTTAAACATGTAGAGGTCTCAAATTTATATGTTTTCAATAATGAACGCCACTTTAAAGATAGTAATTAATTTCAATAACGTGGAAACTACTTGAATTAAATGTTCTCTAACCGCTCATTGATAATTGACATCCAATTGGGGAAAAAACCATGAATGCATTCAGTCAACATATCACTCCTAAAACTTAGAAAGGTAGTCCGTCCACCGACATCTAAAATTTATGCAAAAATGTTGTAAAAGAAAAGACTATTTAACTAGTAAAGTCTCTGATGGTTAAATAAGAGATCTGAGATTTAATCTCTGCTTACACCAAAAACTAATTGGTGTTTTGGTTTGATTATAAACAGCTATCATTAAGAGTAGATGCTATAAGTTGAAATTCTTAAAAAAAAAAAAAAAAAAAAAGTTAGAGAGATATATCTAATGCATCACTCTGTGTCTCATCATGCATGGCTTTACTTAATTTCTAAACAAAAAGAGATTAACAAAAAAACAAAAAAAAGTTGGAACAAAACTATCAAAATGCATTATTTGGTGGGCTACAAATTACAAAGCTGAAACTCAAAAAACAACGAGCCGAGAGAGTAATGTGTGATCTCACAGTCACAGTTCACGAGGCTAAAAGGCCAACTGTCGGTGTTGTGGAAAATTAAAAAAAATGCCCTGAATTCTACGCTAAGTTACGAAAATCCAAACGTCGCTTTAAAGCGCGCGTGGGATGCGTGAATTTAGTGGCCTTTACAACTTAAAAGGGCAGTAAAAGTCACAAACGGCGACGTATTGTCCGCCAGTAGATCTTTTGTCGCCCTCACCTGACCATTTATGAGAGTAGTACTTACGTCCGTGCTGCCAACCACAAACGTGACTCTCTTCACTGCCTGCCAATTAAAAAATACAATTTTTTAACACTATATGTTTGGTTTGAGGGAAAAATGCAAGGAAAGGAAAACAAAAAGGGAGGGAAGAGAAAAAGAATTATTTGTTTGGTTGGAAAGAAATGGAGGGAAGGAAAGAAAGATGGAGGGAATGAATTCTAATGGGACCCATATTTTTTTTTTTTCAAATTGGAGAAAATTAGAAAGTAGAGATGCAAATATATATATATATATATATATATATTTTTATGTGGCCTACCTATGTCCATTCCTTTCTTCTCTAGAATATTCTCATTGGGTTATGCAAGATGTATATAGCAAAAAATCCGATTATGCATGATGATAATATAGCAAAAAATCACCATAAACACACCTACATCCGATTATGCACATTATTCTTTTTTTATTTTTTATTCTTATCTCATACTTTTCCTCTCTCCTTCCTCCAACCTCTTTCTCGTTGATAAAGTAATGTTGTTTTATCATAATGTAATATAAAATAAATAATGAGATATAAGGTATATTATAAATGTGATTACATAAAATACATAAAGTAATTTTTGGTAACGCAATTTGCCTTTCCCCCCCCCCCCCCTTTTTTGGGAAGTGAATGCTCTTACAAACCAATGGCTATAAAAGAAAAAAAAAATCATCTTTAATTTATTTTCTTCTCTCATTTTTTTCCTTTCTTTCTTTTCTTTACCCCCCTCGTTTTGCAAACATGGCATTGATTTTCTATACCATTAGCCAGAAGAGAAGAGGGTGAGTCCCTCAATGTTTGGGGAGGGAGGGGGGGAGGGGGGGCGACACTTGGGTTTAAGAATACTAATGAGCAAAGAAATGGTGCTGCCAAGAAACCTTTAGTACCAACTAGAACAAACTTGCTAAAATTTGGAGGAAATTGGAAGATTTAATAAGAAATCCCTTTTCAGTGTTTAAAAATTGAATAAATTACTCTGTTGGTAGGACATGTGGAAGAACATGACAAAAAGCTCCACATGTTCAGACAAAAAGGGTTTTCGATTGTTTGGTGCGATGGAAAACACTTTTTGTGATCGATAGAACAAAAGACATTTTCCTTTTTTGATGTGAGCCATATAACCAAAAAAAAAAAAAAAAAAAAAAACTGTTTTTTAAGTAGTTAGGAAAACAAATCAATTTTCCAAAAAGTGATTTATGTTGAAACAAACTAAGCATGGTTAAATTTGTCCAAGTTTCTCATACAAAATTGAACACTTTGCATGACCTAAGTATCTCATAAGTCTAATTATGCTTTCCAAGAATTAAATGTGAGAATAACATATTTCATATATTTATATCACAATTTAGTGAGGTAGCAAGTTTGTTAAGAACACAATAATACTTCAGGTGTTTTTAAGGGATATAGTATAATCTTGAATAGAAAAGAAGAGAAAACTAAGACCTTATAGAGGATTAGGATTTAGTGTAAAAATGTGTGAGAGCGAAATCAGATTCTTTTTTATGTGAGGATTAGGATAAGGGGAACTAGGACATGGCGAAGTTGGGTGATGCTAGGGCAGCAAGGGTATGGAGGGTTGGAGATGGTTTCTTGAAAGGAAATTGGCTTAGGATGTCTGGAGATGCAACTAGAGTTTTGGGATTGTGAGGTAAGGATGGTTGATAATGGATTATGAATGGAACCTTGGATGTGATTAGATGAAGGAAATGGAAGTGTATGTAACTTATTCAAGAGAGTCTTCTCCAATTGATACTTTTTCAAGGGAGTCTCTTCCTCCAAGAACGAGACTATTAAAGTCTGTCAGATATTAGCTATGATATATTTCATGTTGAATATGCTTAAATAGATGCTATAGAGGGAAGCATAAAATAGGAACACAAGAACACCAAGGTTCCGTGGTTCAGCCTTACGGCATACATCCATGGAGAAAACCCTTAAAGACTACATCTTTATTATATAAGAGTGTAGTACAAAACCTGTATTATAATGAACCATAATATGGTTATATACAGTAGACTAAACCCTAAACTAATAGACTTCTAATATAAGTGTAAGACTTAGCTTGCACACAAAGTAGAATTAAGCTTAGGCCTATGCTAATGGGCTAATATATTTCTAACACCCCCTCTCAAACTCAAGATGGAAGCTCGAAGAAACCTTGAGATTTGATAAGGTTAAGAAGATTCCTTGAATGAAGTTTGGCTCTATGACAGTGGTCTGAGGAAGGCAATGGTCTTGCAATGTTGATGCGACTTCTAATAGTGGCTTGACCATACTAGAGATTGCTTGAATAGATGTGGAAGAGGGAAACATAAAATAGGAAGACAAGAATACTAAGGTTACGTGATTCAGCCTTACAGCCTACATTCACAGAAGAAACCCTTGAAGTCTACATTTTTATTATATAGGAGTGTAGTATAAAACTTGTGTTTTTATGAACCATAACATGATAATATATAGTAGACTAAACCCTAGACTAATAAACTTCTAGTACAAGTATAATACTTGGCTTGCACACAAATTAGTATGAGGCCTGGGTCTATGCTAATGGGCTAATATATCTCTAATAAAGTCTAAGCACACAAAATGCGCAATCATATTCAATAATGGGAATGTGATCACAATCAACTATTTATAGAACCATAACCTTCATCTCATTGCCTCACATGACTCCATAGGGTTGGTTCTCTAATTCCACATGTGCTTATAGGAATTCAAGATGTGATTAACTTGCTAGGGTCTAACTAACTAACTAAACTAACCAACTCTATCTTATCTTCTAACAACTAATTTGTAAGTAACAATCCTAATTATATACAAATCTTGAATACACATTCAACTGAGCCTTAGATCTTCATGTGCATGGGAGTAAGAGGGAGCTACCATGCAAATTTCACCCAAATTCAATAAGAGAGTGCTGATTAATACTTGATGAAGAAAACAAGTGCTAAATTACATGCTTTGATTGACGTTCAAAAGTCTAAGTTCTAACCTATAGTGTTGTTCAGAAGTTTGGTCTAGAACTCAATTCTTCCAAGTTCCTCTCTCATTTCTCAAAATAGATTTTGTTCCTATCAAAATTGTGATTGGTTAATGAAAGCATGAGTATAGTGGTCAACCTACATTCTCACCAATCATAACCTACCACCTTATCAAATTGTAAACATATTTAGAATATGTTATATGTTCCTAGCATTGCTCTAACAGAATGATGAAATTGGAATGTAGAATGTGAAGTCTAAGGGGTTGTTTGGATTTGTTTTTTTCCATCACCCATCACTCTGTTTTTATCACCCATAACTCAAAATTGGTGGGTCCCATGGCAGAAGTGTTTGTCTGGATTTGTTTTTAGTTTTTGTTTCCATCACTCAATTCTCTAATTTTTGAGCGATGGGTTATAGAAATTAAAAACACATTTTGGGTGTTTTCAAGTTATAGAAACTGAGTTTCCATAGTATTTTGGTAAATAAACAACTAGGACCCATTGTTAGAGGAAAGTCACACCAGGCGCACCTTTTTTTTTTTTTTTCATAGACTCACTCCAACGGCCATTTTTTTCTTTCTTTTCTTCTTCATAGAAACACATGAATAACTTTATCAAAAAGAAAAAAAAAAAAGAAAAGAAAGAAACACGTGGGTATCGAATTCTCAAGCCCAGAAAATCAAACCCATAAACACATGAGTTAGATCATACACACTAACCCACAAACATGTTCATCCACACGGCCATAAAAATTCCTTTGCCACCAATCATTCCAATCCAACGGCCACAAAAATTCTATAACAATTCGAAGATCTACCACATTGGATCAAAACAAAAACTCAAAACTTATTTACTTCACTTCAACTCACTTTCACACTAAATTAAGTCAACAAACAGTGAAGCTTAAAAGCAAAACCAAAATCTAAGTATAGATACAAAACAACAGTGTAGAAGTGAGGACAAGGAGAAATGAGTTTCACCATGGGTCTATACTTGCTGCTCCTCCTAGCCATGGTGGCTACAAACATCTTATCTCTGACTCAATAGTGGAGTCCCTCATCATTCGTGGCTGCCACCCTCTCCCTCGCCACCACTGCTTCTCCAAAACACCACCAAAACCCACTTCCTCTCTTCTCCATAACCTAGCTTCAACTGCCTCATTCGCTCAAACCCGACACTTGGCTTCGACCCATCTTGTGAAACCGACATATTCACCTTTTACACCAACGAGCTCGACCTCCCGATCCCGTAATTGTTCCAGAGAAATTTGAAGGGAAAAAAGAAGAAGAGGAGAGGCAGAGAAAGATGTAAGAATCAGGGGAAAAAGAAAAAAGAAAAAAAAAAAAGAGAGAGAAAAGTCTCCTGACATTGGGTCAATGTGTGGGTCTCAATTTTTTAACTTTTTTGGTTGAAAACATAATTGAGTGTTGGGTGCCAAACGGGTTGAGTAAAATATTTGGTCATTATTGGGTGATAGAAAATGAGTTATAGAGTAATGAGTAATGGGTGATGAAAACTGAGTGATGAGCGATGAAAACTGAGTGATAAGCGACCAATTTTTTTTTTCACCCAAACAGCCTCTAACTATCGAAGAATATTCACACGAGGCTAGGTATAGGGCTTTTTTAGCAACCAAAAAAAAAAAAAAAAAAACTCAAAACTTGACATAACATATTGCTTATTCTAATAGTTGATGTGGCATGACTATTATAAGGTTTTTATTAGTGGAATAATAATGCGGTATAATTTGAATCATTTATTATAAAATTGAAATGTTAAGATTAATAAAATTTTATGTGGAAGAGTTCCCTAATAATTAGTGGCAGACTTAGGATATTAATCCAGGGGGGCAAGGTTAAAGGACACGATTATGAGCAAATTTAATTCTAAAAATACTAATGAATATTAACAACAAAATAAATAAACAAATAATAAAAATGCAAATGGACATACAAAATATAATATAAATAACATTATTTTTTCAAGCGTAGACATCCAAGAATGTATTTCATATCATTAAAATAAATATATCATCTATTTGTTTAAGATTATTTTTAAAACCTCACTTATTTTTAGATAAAACATATTAAAACATTACTCTAAAACTAAGCCAAATACACCACAAATTTAAGCAATCTATATATAAAAATTGCACACATCCAATCCCTCTGCGTTGAGGCGGATCACCTCTTTCATTCCCTCCCCTCCAAGTCCCATTGCAAATGGAAATGGTACAATTGATATTGTATCAAATCTTTGGTTATCTTCTTAAAAGGAAAAAAAAAAAAAAAAAACACTTCGTGTTATCTCAAGAAATTTTTAATTTCATGAATTTTCATTTGGAATCATTACCATTAGACTACTTTTATTGTTGTAATAAATTAGAAACCAGTTAGAAATAGAGCATATCTCTTTAACTGCTATCTATTACAAATGTCTGGTGATGATTATTTCAATCCATTCTTATTATCTATAATGTTTTCTTCGAAGCAAGTAAATGACTTGCTTTGAAGAAAACATTATAGATAATAATAATAATAATAATAATAATAATAATGGATTGAAATAATCAACCAGGCACTTGTAATTTTTTTGAAAATTTCAAGTGATAATGTTGTAGCTTTGTGAAAAGAGCTAAAATGAAATTCAATCATTCTCATAGCATATGTGAGGGAGTGGAGAAAAGAAGTATGGAGATAAAAAAGTGAACACAAGGTTTACATGGTTCGACTTAATAACTTATGTTCACATAAAAAAAGTCTTGATAGCTATATCTTTACTATAATCTCAATTCACTTGATTACAATGAAACCTTAGTAGGGTTTATATAGGAAAAGAGAGCTAGAGTTAAGCATACGCGAGCTTATAATATCTTTGAGCCTCTTGAGCTTACACACTTAAACCCAATTCCTTCAACACCATATACATACAGATTTTGTTTTGATGGGTCAGGAGGCAATTATCCCCTCCCCCCTACTCCATCATTGCTAATAATTCTAGAACATCTTGAATCCTTGTTCTAATACTAAATTACTCACCAATTTTTAGTCAGAAATTTGCTTTAATACACACTTAAACCCAATTCCTTCAACACCATATACATACGGATTTTGTTTTGATGGGTCAGGAGGCAATTATCCCCTCCCCTCTACTCCATCATTGCTAATAATTCTAGAACATCTTGAATCCTTGTTCTAATACTAAATTACTCACCAATTTTTAGTCAGAAATTTGCTTTAATTTGAAACCAAAATTTTAGCTTATCTAATTGAAAAGGGTGGCAAGTAGGGACGGACCCAGGCGGGAGCCCGGGCCTCCTTGGGCCCAAAATTTTTTTTTAGTAGTTTAATTTTCAGTAAAAAATATAAAATTTAGACATGGGCTCTCTCCAAAATCATGAATCATTAACCTTACCTATGTAAATCTTAAAAAAAAAAAATGTAAAAAAACAATAATGTTCTGTGTATTAAGAAATAATAATGTTTTGTGTCTTTTGTTTTTGTTGGTAGATGATTGCATTTTAATATATTAAGAAATAATGATTTTTGTATAGTTGTCTTGGTTGAAAGTTTCTTAATACTATATGAACGTGTATTTCAATTTTTTTGATTTTTTTATTTTTCGCTTATCTCCAGCCTCTCCTAACTTAAAATCTTGAGTTCATCCCTGGTGGCAAGCTTTAGAGAGCAGGGGCAAGGTCGCCGTACCACAGAAGGCTGAAAGCTATGACAGAAATATGGATGAAAATGTTGCTTGTGAGAAAACAGGTAAGCAACCATTGAATCAAAAATTGTTAAAAATATTTTTTAAAAAAGTTAAAATTAAAAAAAAAGAAAGAAAAAGGTAAAAGGTGTAAACTTTTTGTGAGTGAATTTGGGGTATTGCACGATCCAAATCCGTTGTACACACAGCTTAGGATGCTTTTTAAGTCTTGTCCTATGTGTGACTAGAGAAGCTGGGATCTTTAACCCTTTCTTTTTTTTTTTTTTTTGGAGACTTGAGAGTACAGAGTACTTTTAACGAAAATAAAATTTTACCATATGAGCACAACGTACGAAACATGTGCATCTTATTCCAACCTGAGCATAGTATTAGTATCTCGAATTCACAAAATAAGGATTATGGGCTCGTTGCTTCACAAATCACAAGCTACAACCATAAACGCCACCAAGATAGTATCCGATGTCCCCCTCTATTATACATTTATACTGTTAGACACGAGTCACACGACAAGGGGGACAAAAAAATCCTTGGATTCTATGGTTGGAGACAGCCACATCCTGTAACGGAGCCAGAAAATTTTTTTAAAGCGCCGATAAATGCATTTTTGTGTAATTTTTATATTTATTATTAAATATAAAAGAAGAATTCTCTCAAAAAAAAAAAAAAAAATATATATATATATATATAAAAGAAGAATAATGGAAAGTTTCAAAAGCTAGAAGGGTCATGGTCTCCTTGGCCCATGGCCCTCCCTAGTTGCGCCTATGGCCACATTTGTGTGTCCTTAAAAAATATTATGTTTTTATATTACTTTCATAACAAATTTTAAGTGATAGATTATTATTTGTGGGTAAGAAAGTAAATTAAATAATAGGTTCGAACAAAAACAAGCAACAACCTCTCACCTAATAACTAATAACATTCAATCATTATTGGCCTCATGTCCATATTCTTAATGTTATATGGAAGGGGGATTTAAAAGAAAAGAAAAGAATCATATATGTTCCTCACATTATTTGAAAATTGAATTGGACACAGCCACACCTGCATACAAGGGATTTGTATTCGCAGGCATGTAGTAAAACCATTCAGGCTATTTTTTGCCCTCATGCCTACTGTTCTAAATCCTTATGGCATAAAAGGTTCCTGCAAGAACAGTATGTTCCGATGCATTTGATCCTTCACCTTCTCCTGTAATTTAATCAATGATCAGTAGCTCTTTGATTTGAGTTCAGACAATAATGGCTGTCGAGGCATTTAGAAGGGGATGGGTTACCCCCACTGCGTACCCCATGAACAGGAAGGAAGAAAAGGATAAGAACAAGAAAGAATGAGTAACATCTATCTTTTTTTTTTTTTTTTTTTTTAGTGATTTTTTTTAACAATTCAATAATTCAATAATTAATTACAATGGAGAAAAAGAGATTTGGATCTAGACATCACAGAAAGTACTAATCTGGATTTCGTTATTTATCTATTTCTATTTTTATTTTTATTTTTTTGAGTGTGGCATTGTTATATTATATATGCAAATTAAATAGCCTAATTCTCGCCTATAATTGCAGGTTCTTTAGTGTGCTTTGGCACCAACATAAAAGCTAGCTTATTTTTGTTACTATTCATAAACCCCACTATACTTTTTTGTACTATTCATGAGTCCCACTGTACTATTTCAGATTTTTATCTATAATATTTTCATCGAAAAAAAAAAATTCAGTTTCAATAAAATAAGCGGATCCCAAACAGATTCTAAGAATTTGTTTGAGATCCACTTATTTTGTTAAAACTGAATTTTTTAATATATAAGCAAATTTAGAATTTTCAAAAACCATGCGTAATCAGATGCTTAAGAGAAACTGTACTTTGTAAGACAGAGCCATCATGTAAGGACTCCAAAAAATATCTAATAGAGATTAGAGAATACACAATTCAAGTTCATTAAGTTTTGACACAAGTTTCCCCAAGAAATATTAATATTAAATATAAATATTAGTGCCAAAATCCACCTAACCATCCAGTCACAGTTAAATATATATCCCGCACCAAATTTGAGTCATAATGTCATATTTATAAAAAGATTTACATAAAAATACCCATTTTATAAGTCTCTTTCCAGATGGAAGTTCTTTCTCAGACTTCATCTCCCTTATTTGGGTTCAAACCATAATCACCATGACTCACCCTATGGCCTATATTGCAACGCATCTTGTCCTCAGCATGTCATGTCTGGAGAAAGAGGTTAACCTGAAATCCAAGCTAAACTAGTAAAGTTTAAATAAGCAGTAACGATTAGGATGAAGTACACTGAAAATATTCCAAAACTTTATAACTCCAAAACAATTTGTTGGCAAAAGGCACCAGACAAAGTTCTGTAATAACTGTGTCAATGACACCTATTGCCAGTTCGTTGTCATGACATCTTAAGAACAACTGATGAAATTGACAGAGAATGTCTGTATTACTAATACTTGAAAGGGAAGGTCCAAAAGAATTATAAAAAGGAGTAGCTTTGTTCTTGCACATTCTTTCTCTTGCCTTCTTTTTCTTTTTCTTTCTTTATTGTTATTTTTTTTTTCTGGGAGGGGGCATAGGCAAACAGATTCACAAAACACATGGATCCATGCCGGCAGACCCTCAATTCAAAGAACTTCATTCTGAACAACAGATGCCCTCTAAAGAGAAATAAGAAACGTGTAATATGCTGTCATTCGTAATCAAGCAGGGTGGCTTAATCAGAGGTCTCCCATAACTGGATTTATAAATTAAAAACTGAAAGAGATAATCACCGGCATCAGGACTCACCTTCAAATATGAAATGCTGAGGATAGATGCACTTGCTGAAACAATGTTCATCAACTTAACCTGAAGCTGAACTTGCAGCGCAAGAAGCAGGTTGATTGCTGTCATTCAAAGGGCTTTCTCCATGAGTCTCTGCGATGTTCTGGTTGTTCTGCTCTGTAACAGAAAAATCGCCTACGTGATTTGCTACAGAGGCTGGGTTGGCACTACTATATTCTCTGGTCTCAAGGCGTTCCATCATACGAGATACACCAGCAATTCCTGCATTCACTTCTCTCGGAACATCAGAGCCAACATCCGTCATGGAAGTGTTACGAGAGAAAAGCCTCTCCTTCCACCCTCTGGTACTCTTTGAAATTGACTCTTTGTATCTAAGATACCAGTACAACAAGCATTATTGATAAATACGCAGAGGAAAAAGCATACTAAAATTGTCAATCCAAAAGAAGAGTCTTCATTTTTGAAATTATACCTCATCGACATGGCATTAAATCTAGATTTCAGAGACTCTGAAAATGACTGAAGATCTGATGGTCCTGCTCCATCTTGATTTGGTGGTGAGGAGTGTAGAGCAGGGCTCCTACAAACAGATAAAAACTTCTAAACATATAGATACACCGCATATGACTGCATATAGGAAATTCATTCCCACATTGGGGGGGAGGAGAGTCGTGAAAATTATTTAAGGATATAGAATAACAGACTACCGATTACTAAAGGAAATTCCTTGATGATTTGTTGGCAGGAAAGTAGGTCCAGATGCTGGTGAAGAAACTTGATCAGTATGAACTGAAGGAAAATGTGGGACCTGCTGTGATGGTTCATCCCCACCAGATGCAAGCGGGGTCGATGGACTAGCTACACTAATTGCAACTGGCTCATTGTCCCCTCCAGAGGCAGAAACCGGACCGGGAGGTCCACTCGGATGAGTGGAGAATACCAAAAAGTGTGGTCGACCATGGGCAGACGATCGACCTCTGTGACCATCCCTCCTACCAATATGGTGGGCCCTACCTATTGCAGCAGCAGCTGCCAAGTGCTGGATTATACGCTCTTCAAGGTCAGCATCATTAGCACCTACCGGTAACTGCATCACAAATCAAGAAGTAACATAAGAAAAACCTGATGCACAAATATTGAACATGTTAATAACAAATGAAGTAAAACAAATTTCCAAGTAATGAAAGAAAACAGACATGCTGCAATTCAAAAGCACCAAGGGTGGGATGATGAAATATAGTGGCATTTCTTGGTGGAGTAACCCTAAAGCTCCTCTCTCGTTCCACTGCCTCAAGCAATTCTTGACTGCCACAATATACAGATAAGACAACACCATGAAAATAATTACAAGAAATTGTTATGAGTAATGCCAAAAACTAAAAAAACCAAACACACCTGGTAGAATCCTTTAGGCTAATAGGTTGCCAACACATGGGACACTGGGAACTTCTCTGGCACCTAAAATTAAAACCTAGTGAATTAGATCCCAATTCTATTCTTCCTCAACAAATTATATCTTAATTACAAATATATATA
This sequence comes from Lithocarpus polystachyus, assembly GCA_033629205.1. NCBI lineage: Eukaryota > Viridiplantae > Streptophyta > Magnoliopsida > Fagales > Fagaceae > Lithocarpus > Lithocarpus polystachyus. Next base: position 31,859,845 of record CM066168.1, on the reverse strand, counting down.
ATTCATCATATGCCATAAAAAAATAAAATGTTTCATACGCATACATCCTATTATAATAAACAGTATGATATGATTTATTTGGAATTAAGGCTGAGTTGAGTTTTTATGATTTGTGTAGCATTACAACCAATCAATTTAAGCAACCAACCTGCCAAAAAAATAGAAGGAAAAAGTGTGATCCCCAGCCATATTGTCATAATTCAGAAAGGGAAAATGGTAAATAAAGAAAAAAAAATCTGTCCATCCTAGGCGTTTCAAGTACCACTTTTTCCCAAAAACAAAATAGGTCTAACTCTTTGAACTAATAAGTTTGATTGCATTAGAGGTTTTTTTTTTTTTCATTGATCATTACGTACCAATGGATCTTGAACTCTTGAACTCACCCTCCACCTTGTTCTTTCTAGGAGAGAAGATGACATTTAAGTTATTGCTCATTGGCATTTCCATTTGAGCAGATTTGATAATGCCCACCACCTGACCCAACATTGTTGGGTGAAAAAAAAGCTTAATTAATGTCACTGACGAGCTGGACAAAACAGTTCGTGGGTCACCCATGGGTGGGTGGTCGGACCTGGTCGAGTTATCAGATTTGGGATGCATCAATTGGTCCATACCAAAAACAATTGGCCCAAACTTAGAATCCTTCTAAAAGCCCAATTTGATTTGATGCATAACAAAAACGCATGAGCAAACCAAGCTAACCACCTAAGCTAGGAATCAACCAAACCATTTCCACATTTCCCCATTTACCAAAAACAGTTAAAAATCATCCTCCCCTCTATCCTTTCCACTTTCCCTTCCTTTCTATCAGGATGATGAGGAATGTGGAGTGGCAACAATGAGCCGATGGAGTAGTGACAGTGATGATGACATGTAGTTTGTCATCCCAAGATCATTGACAACACCATGACCTTGAAGAAGTGCACTGTGAAGGAATGATGATGATGACGCAGCAAGTACCACACAGTGATGGTGACAACTGATGATGGCAGATCACCATGAGTTCATGATGAGTCAACACCAAGTGAATGATTTCAAAGATTGAAGCAGTGAGTAAAACATGTGTGTCTGAGAGAGAGAGATCTCAAACAAATGCTATTCCATTGATTTTTTCAACAATATAAGTATTCAACAACATATATGCATGAATTAAAAAATAAAGGATACATATTTATCAAATAAAGGAAGGAGAGAATGATTAATGTAAAAAAAAAAGGTCATACAACACTTCAAAATTTGAAAAATGAAATGAATTATAATTTGTACCATTCAAGGATGCACTGGAGGTGAAATTCATGCTTGCAAGTAGTCACCTGCAAGGAAAGAGAGGATAAAATTAAAGGACATTGCTGCAACATAAAAAAATGAAAATGATGCAAAACTTTTTGCAAGAGGAAAAAGGGAGGAGGAGGAGAGGGGGCGGCGAGTGCTATAAGTGATATATTATTAAATGTTTCATAATTAATACACTTTTTTATTTTTATTTTTATAGATATATTATTAAACTTATTACCGCTGATGGATCACTTTCAGAAAAATCCTCAAGGCATATGCTGCAAGCATCGTCACAGGCTGGTTGTATTCCCCCTTCCACAAAGGCTGCAGCTGATGTCAAGTGACTTTCAGGCTTTGTCTCCTCCATCTCCGGAACCTTTTAAACATAAAACCCCCATACTTTAGAACAAATCCTAAGTCATACAATAATATTTCTGCGCATCTCATTCAAGATATGCATCGTATTAAAACTCTAGAAGAAAAAGCAATCTACATTAGGGAATGTTACCATATCAGTTCTTGAAAATGAAAACTAGAACCCCATTACAGAAAAATCAACAAAGCTAAAAAACTAGTTAATTTTTGCCGAAAAACTAACTAGCATTCCCAACATGAATCTTTTCCCAAGAATTTCAACTTGATGGAAGTAAGGAATCTTATTAAAGACTTCTACATAGGTCATATAATTCCAAGAGAGAAGACAACATTACATACTTCTTTCAGCTCTGCCAGCTGATCAATTTTTCCCGCTAAATAATTCTAATACTAAAACCGATTTTTTTGTGCCCTGCTTTCCTTATCCAACCTAACTCTAGTTGTCTTCAACATTTGTTGTTTAATATAAATTTAAGTATTACACGGCATCACATCAAAGACTATCAATTTTCCTTTATAAATTTGATAAAACTACATGAAAATTTTAGTTGCATTATTATTTGTGCCAACCAGCAGAAAACAGCTGCCAACAGCCTTATGCCTTAGCTGCACTGCCCAGTTCTCCTCATGTGGGAGAACTTGGGTTTGAATCCCCCTTCCCAACTTCTTATTAGCGCACACACAAAAAAGGGCTAGAAAACAGCTTATAGCTATTTTGGGTTCATTTTTTATTCATAAGTTACACACCCAACGGGTTTTGAACCTACAACTATACCCGGAAGTACAATTTGAGCCACAGCTCATTGGCAGCTAATTGGGTTTGATACATAAAAAATTAAAAATTAAAAAGCTGAGGATCGTCACTATTTTCACAAAGGAAAAAGAGTTATATCAATACCCTCTATTACAAATTTTACAAAGGATCAAATTTGGCTTAAGACATACATACATAGAGGAACAAAGAGATATCTATAATAAAAACCCAGATGGGAAATGGATCATCTACATAAGAGATACAGTTCCATGAAACCAATATGAGATTTTTTTAACAAAAAGACAGAATTTTTATTGAATTTGAGTTTTAAAAAGACAAGAAAAAGGGTTTACCTCCATCAAGGAATTGGAAAAGGTCCAGAAAAAAAGGGTCAAGTATTTATAGGAACGCCCATAAAACAAGGATCAAGCTGTGAAATCACCAACCCAATCCAGAAGCAATGCTAGAGATCCATGCAAAGAAATAAAAATCCAAGAATTCAGTGATGATTATGATAGAAGAAGAGGGGGAGAGAGGAAGAGAGAGAATGAGAATGGAAAAGAAAGAATAAGACTTTTGTGAGTATTGTCTCTAGTTTCTTACCTTTACCTTTAATTATGGGTTTGTTTGTTGCTCTTTGGTTTTTGTTATGTGTTGGAAAACAAACCCACCATCCTCTCACCCAACAGCATCTGAGACTCTCCAGAGCCAGAGGGGCCTCTCTCTCAATAAAGTCTCATCTTTCGTTTTAATTATTGGGATCTTATCTCATGTGATGTGATAAAGTCTATTCTCATTTTCAGACCCACAAATTGTATTCTACTGTATTCATTTATTTCTCATGCGATGTGGTTTTTTTTTTTTTTTTTTTTTTTTTTTTTTTTTTTTTGTGTGTGTGTGAGTATTATCGATTGGTTATCATAAGCAACATAATTTTAAATGAGTGTCATAATTTTACATGAGTGTCCAAAAATAAGAATGTAGATATTTCTTTTTTTCCTAGTTTCAGGATAAATAATAACATATGATCATCAAAATCAACAAATATGTCAGAATATTCGTGTGATATACTAAATTAATAAAACAGATAAAGATGCACCTTATTGCCTACTTTTATGTGAGGCATTCCGGATTCCGGATTCCAATTTTACAGTTTTATATATTTTCTTTGAGACTTTTTTGGTTAATGCTCAATAATGAATAATTCTACCACCACCCACTTGGGGCAAGGTGGTACCTTCCCTTGCCATGAGGAGCTTGGGGTTTTTCAATGGGCTCGTTAGTTCGAGTCCTGGGGAATGAGTTTTTGGGGTGAGGTTTTAGCCCATTTAGGTATTAGGATTTCTAATCTAACTCAAAAAATAAATGAATAATTCTTCTTACTTTTAATATAAAAAAACATTTATAGTATAAATTATATTGAAGTTGAATTTGAAATAAAGTTCAATTGAAAATTTAAATTAGTTTCTAATTGCACTTCAATTTTAGTATCGTGCTAATTGTCCTATCATTTGATGCCAAAGCGACTTTAAATTTTAAATGGACTCCAATTTTGATACCAAGTGTCATTTCATTCTTGCATATTTATAGATACATGAATTTATATTAAAAACATAAAAAAAAAATCCGCAAAATTTTTGGAACCACACTTTGGTTTGTGAATCTTACAGACAATTCAAATATAATGGCATGTTTAGTAGACTGTATTAGTCACTGTAATGTAATAGCTATTTTAAGGGTGACAATTCGTGTTCAAGTACTAGGTTGGTATCATGTCAATTCATGAATATTTGACTATATAGGCCAACATGTTTATCAAAAAAGTTAGGATTCCTCAACTCGAGTATGATACATTTATTAAATAGGTTAGTAGTGTTGAGCCGTTTATCAAAGCAAAAAAAAAAAAAAAATTACTAATTTAAGTATTAATTCAATTGATTTGAATTAGGAAAAACTAAACAAATAGATTTTTTTTAATATAAAATCCAAAACCAACAAAGTAATTACATCAAAATTAATCATTCAAAATTAAAGTAGATCTCAATATCACAAATAATCAATCACAATATGTCAAATAGAATAAATCACAACAGTTAATGTTAGATCCCAACAATCAATCTAAGGAAAATAGCTAAAAGTAAAGGTGAAAGTCAATAACGATGACCAGGATTTCGAATGATAAGGAGAAGTGAAGGACGAAGACAACGGCAACTTGGCACCGTATTGATAGAAAGGCTAAGAAAATAAGGCGAGATTGATGTATGAGAGTGAGAGGCAGTCATGAGGCTTGAGAGAATGCAACTAGGAAAGAAAATAAGTTTATATACCTAAGGTTTTGAAAGGTATATTGGTAAAATGAAATTTAGTTAAATGGGCTAGATCAATTTTATGGGTTAAACACGAACCTGACACGTTTATTAAACTAGTTAGTCATGTCAACCTAAATATGATATGACCCCTTAAGTCTCACCCATAACCTGCTAACTTCATGTCATGTTGTGATATGTTCATGAGTCATGTTAAATTTTGCCACCCCTAGCTATTCATATGGTTTAGCTAAAGTTTGGTTAAGTACAAGAAATAGTCATTTCATATGAATAACTATTCTTTAAAGTGAGGAATAGCTATGAATGTGTACAGTCTATTACTTACTAGTGATTATGGTTGTTCTTAATTGTACCGTGTACATGCACGTGATTATAAGCTAGTGCTATGATATGTTTATACTTTATATTGATGGTTAATATAAAATACATACATATTATGTTTATGAAAATGTTATATCACCAATATAAACATATTAATAAATATTTTTATGCATATGTTTATGCATTTCCCACAATTTTCTCCCTTTGTAGAAATCAAAAAGAGATTGCATGGCAAAATTTAAGTTTCTTCCATGCATAACGTGGAAAAGTTTTAAATAAAATATTTGTTTTGGATTATTGTATCCAACCATTGAAATATTTGCAGAAATAATTCACTTCGCTTATGTCATTTGTGCACAAGTTCTCAACTCAGCCTAAGTATTTATCTTTTCAAATTCTTTTACAAATTTTGAATCCCGACTACAACAGACATTGTCCATCCTAGATTTTCGTAAAATAGCCCTATCTCATAACAAATGACTCAAAATGACATTTTACTTAAAAGTATCTAAGAGTGAGTCAACCAAATCAATTTAGGTTGATTGGATAGAGCAAAGTCCAAAATTAGTGATTAAAGACTTGTAAACCTAGTTATAATAATTGTCAAATATTAATTGAATCATGAATCAATTTTATTGCACAACAATTATGTTTATGCAAATGTTTTATTTATTTATTTTTTTTATCAAAGAGTTTATGGAAATGTTATATCACCAATATAAACATATAATATATATATAAAATAGAAAAGTTTATAAATATTTTTAGTAAAAACCTTCTTTATTTATTTTTTAATGTTTTTAGAAAATTAGAGATACAGACGATATTTTTTTCTTTTTAAAAGAAGCCATAAATGTGGATTTCATGGTTAGCGGTTAAGAATCCTTTAAGTTTTATTATTGTTTTATACACTTGATGTAAATACTTTATTAAATGTAGGAAAATAACATATGTTAAATCATGTTACAAACAAAATTTATGTGCCTACACACACACACACATATGTTATTCTTTGAATTTATATATATTTAGAACAGTCTCAAAATTACACAAACTTCGAAGATATAATGTTGAAAAATTGAATGATTTTTCTTCTATTACAACGACAGCATCATAAGGGTTGAACTAAAGAACATTGGAGTGGTTAACAAAGTTAAGAAGAATCAAATCAATATTTTCAAGGCTTACGCAGGTTGATATGCATCTTAAGACATACGTCTTTTCCAATGAGAAGACTAAACCATTAAAAACCCAATGGTATCACAACTTACGGCTATGAACTTGTTCTTTTTAAAGAATAGAGGAAACAATATCATCTGATATAGTATGTGTCTCTGTAATGCCGTATTGGTTGTAACAAGTGTTGCAATAGGTGTTGTCTCTGATATTTCTTTGTTGAAGCATACGCTCAAAAATGCATTGTGACCTAGATATAATTCTCCCAAATGTGTAATCGCATACAAGGAGAAACGACTTATCAAGGAACAACCATCTCTTGTTCCTAACCGTTAAGGAATTTGTAGGGCTTTACAGTGGTTCATGTAGCTCAAACATGATGCTTCTGCTCTTGCTAGAATGATGATAAACGTAACTATTAGCAATTGCATTCCATGCAAAGCCATGTCTCCTATTTTCTTCGTGTCTTAGTTTTTGTTTTCTTGATACTTTTGTTCAATTTCCAAAGGCCGTGTCCATACTCCCTCGAGTATCTTAACCATGGAAATCAAAGTAGCCAATGCATTTGCAAATTGATTCTGAGTGCCACTGGAGTGGCGTCTCCGATGATCGAACCACAAGCATTGGTGGCCGGAACGCTGTCTTCGGCCATCGAAACGGTGACTTCGATTATCAAACCTTTGATGTTGGTAGGGATGTAGATATCCAGAAGTTTGTATGGAAGAATATCATAATCCGGTTCGGAGTACCACATACTCTCATCTCGGACAATGGTCTTCAATTTGACAGTAAAGCGTTCAGAAGATTTTGCTGTGGATTAGGCATTACGAACAGGTACTCCACCCCCGCGTATCCTCAAGGAAATGGCCAGGCCGAAGCAGTTAACAAAGTCATAGTAAGTGGTCTTAAGAAGAGGTTGGATGATGCCAAAGGAAAATGGGTGGAAGAACTACCGCATGTCCTCTGGACCTACAGGACAACTCCTCGAAGATCTACAGGAGAGACCCCATTTGCAATGACGTACGGTGCTGAGGCTGTTATCTCCATAGAAACTGGGTTCCCTACGCTTAGAACCAGTTCATTTACCTCGGCTGACAATGAAAAACTGCTAAAGGACAATCTGGACCTAATTGCCGAGCATAGAGAAAGCGCTGCGGTTTAGCTAGCCTACTATCAACATAAACTCAAGCAGAGTTATGATGCCAACGTCAAGCTAAGACCACTCACACCAGGGGACTTGGTTTTACGGAAAGTCGTGGGCACAGCAAAGAACCCAGCCTGGGGAAAACTTGGACCAATTGGGAAGGGCCATATCGCATCCTATCAGTAGCCGGAATAGGGGCCTTTTACTTGGAAGATTTGGACAAAAGAGCTGTAATACACCCCTGGAATGTAAATAATCTAAAAAGGTACTATTATTAATAAAAGTTTCTATTCTCTCATCGAAGTCTATTATATTACTTGTACTCCTAAGTATTAAACAGAACTTTGGTCATGCCTGGTCCCTCGGACCACATACCTTGGGTAAATTAATACTCCTAAGTATTAAACAGAACCTTGGTCATGCCTGGTCCCTCGGACCACATACCTTGGGTAAAATTAATACTCCTAAGTATTAAACAGAACCTTGGTCATGCTTGATCCCTCGGACCACATACCTTGGGTAAATTAATACTCCTAAGTATTAAACAGAACCTTGGTCATGCCTGGTCCCTCGGATCACATACCTTGTGTAAATTAATACTCCTAAGTACACCTTGGGTAAATTAATGCTCCTAAGTACTGAACAGAACCTTGGCCATGCCTGGTCCCTCGGACCACATGCCTTGAGTAAATCAACAATTTTCTTCATTTTTCTAAATGCTGTATAGAACCTCAGGCGTGCCTAACCTCTCGGATCATACACTTAAAGTCATATCATCATAACACACGTATCACTTAATACTATGCCGAAGTTTAATCTTTCATACTCACTCAGACTGCATACTTTGAGTTACTGTACTCATTCAATTTTACCGAGTCAACAATAAAACAGTTGATTGTACTTGCTTGAATTCATACTCATTTGCTGAGATAAAATTAAGTTAATTAAATGTCTTTGATGTGAACGTTTAGGCTTTCTATTGCTATTTTAGTCTGTGAACTTAGACTTTTCATAAGCAAATAAACAAAATTGGGAATAGTTGAAAGCAAATGAAATATTTTCATTGAATCAAAAATTGAAGTACATTATCCCAACACACAAAATAGTCGTTACATTAATAAAAAAAAAGGGGGGCAACAAACAATAACAACTACAGCAACTAACAATCCTAATCCTAAGCCTATCTAATCTAAGAAGGAAGGCTGCCTATTCCGCTCGGGTCTACTACAAATGATCCGGCCTCAACCTCTGAGGGGGCTGCGTCACTAGCCTTATCAGCATCCACATCGGCAGAAGAAACGTCCGGAGCTACTTATTCAATTGGGGCAACTTGTCCCTCCTCAACATCCTCGGCGGCTTTATGAGGGACAAGCGCCAAGCTTGCTTGCTCCGGAACTTGAGAAGATAAGGGGGCGGGGTCAGCCGGGGTCAAACTAATGTGGGGATGATAGTATATCCTCCCCGGCTACCTTAGGTCCGAGTCAGCTGGGACTCTTGCCAAGTTCAGGGCTTCCTCCCATGTGAACTTGCAATAGTCCCTGCATACCTCAGAGACCTCTTCCGCCAGTCTTGTTTCCGTCTCTTTAATGCTGCGGATGTACTCGGCCTGCTTCTTGGCCTCAGCAGCTCCAAGGGCCTCCTGAGCTTCTTTTTCCGCCTCCTCGGCCTTCTCAAGGCTAGCCTTGAGCTCCAAGACCAGCTACCTTTGGGTTGCCAGCTCTATTTCTGTAACATATAATTTTTTCCTCTGGTCCTCGGCCTGATCCTGGGCGTTCTTGAGGCCAGCCTCGACGCTCCGCCTTTCCCTCTCCTCCGCAGTTAGCTTCTTGGCTAACTCCTGTTTTTCTTTTTTTAAAGCCTCCATGTCTCTCTCTACTGCCAGGCGAGATTGGGTTTCGGTCCTAGCCAAGTTTCGTGCGTCCCTGACCTAGTCCTCGGCCACGAAGACTTGTTGTGTAAGCTGCACAGTAAGAGAGACAAAATTGTATCACTAACAGTATAAGAAAAATACACAATACACACCTAACCTAGTCTGCTATGCAGCGAGGTGATTAGGAACTTACCATGGCCAGGTCTCTCTTCATTGACATGAACAGGTCGGCTTGCCTCCATGACCTCACTGTCTCCATGTCTTTGGGCAAAAGGAGAGGGTGCTCCAGGGCCTCGACAATGTAGCCTGAGCGCCTCCTCTGAAATTCCCTAATGGAGGCCGTGGAGGGAATGGGCGCGCCATCCAGGTCCAGCCTTGGGTTCCAGGCCGGGGGCAGCTGAACCTCCCTGGAGTGGGAGTCGCTCCTGTGCTCGGGCGGGGAGACCCTTCTGTCTTCTCTCCCACCCTTGTGTTGCTTGGGAGCTTTCTGTTGAGGAGGGGGCACTTCACCCTCCTCTTCGTCGACATCCACCACCTTCCTCTTCTTCTTTAAGTCCACCATGGGAAGAAGACCCACCCCGATGGCGGGGAGAGGAGGGAGTGGAGGAAGCTGGTCGGTGGTCTTTTCCCTGGATGCCTCGGTGGAAGATGCACCCTTGCTCCTCCTAGCAATGAGAGCCTTTAGTCCTGCCCTGGGCTTGAAAGTCATATTTTCTTCCTCCTCCTCGGTGCTCTCGGACTATGGAATATCCTGAAGCTCGCCCTGCACCTCCTCTTCACCGTCGAAGCGGAATCCGTCTCTCTTCCTCCAAGGACAGCAGAGGTGAAGCAGACCCTTCCCTTTGAACAGCGGGTTGAGGAGCAACTTGTCGGATTGGCCACTCAACGGGTGGAAGATCTCTCTTGGCCAGAAAGCCCTGTTGCGAAATGTCAGTCCGGTTGATTCTTTTATCGCCTGCTCGGATGGAGTTGCCGATGTCTAGAAAGCTATCCGTCAAAGGAGTAAAGTCCAGTATAAGGTGGACAGCACGTAATTGGCCGTCCGTGTGCACACACACCTCGGACCTTAGAAGCTTGTTAAGTCCCGGCACGTTCACGAGGCTGAGGCGGGGAGCGACGAACTTCCTATCTGCAATCACGATCACAGAACATGGAATTAGCTACATCATTTCAAAACCAGATGATAAAACAACACGGAAAAGTGAAGTCTAGAACCTAGATTCTAGGTTAACTCAATCTAATTCTAAAGCATCTCACCTGGCTTCCCCTCCTTGGTCGGGCAATGGTGATCGTCATGCCATGCCCCAGAGACGATGACGTAGTCGTCCTTCATGCCTTTGTTGGACTTCGGAAGGCACGACACCATCTTAACGATGGGAGACCGGGATTTCAAGTAATATCCCCCATCGGCCTGGGAGTGACACTCGTACATATGTACGACGTCGTGCCAGGTGAGCTGCAAATCCATCATCTGGTAAGGGCATCGATGCAGCCTAAGACCCTAAACAGGTTGAGAGCACATTGGTGCGGACACAACCTATGGTTCCTAAGATATTCCCGGGTTACCGTGCCCATCAGAATGGTCATCCCTCCTTCCAAGAAGGCTATTACGGGAATAACCACCTCACCAGTTTTTCTATAAGTCATAATATTTTCCGGCAGGCAGTAGCGAAGACTAAGCCCCTCAGGTATATGGTACTTTGCCTTAAAGAGCTCTATGGCCATAGATGTATCAACTAAGTTCATAAACCTACCCATGTTGGTATGTAAAGAAAAACTATGGGAGTCTCCTAAGATGAGAAAATGTAAAAAGGAGAAAGCCGAGGTGCTCAGTTGAGGAAAAAAGAACTTGGAGGCCAAGTACTTACAGAAGTAATTGGTACTTCTAGTTCAGAAATTTCTTAAAACACCTAGGATTCTTTGTTAGAATGTCCTCGAACTATTTTAAACTAGTAAACGTATGTTGGCAAGGATGCTTAAGAACGCTGGAGTGCTTGAACGTGTACGAAATTGGCAAAACTACCTCCTAAGAGCCCTTTTTATAGTAGGCGAAAGTGGGTGGGAGTTATCCCGCTCGAAATTACACGAAGAAATCCTAGCCATACAATCTGCATCTCACCGTTAATAAAAGAGACAAAGCGCCACCCAGAACAATAAATGACGCGTTGCAATTTTTGAAGCGTCATCAGAAATTGAGAGACTCGCGAAACGGCGCTTCCACGTGGAGGAGCTTAGAGGTTTGATGGAATCGACTCTTGGAGAAGTCAAAATCCCATCCTTCTCCTCGGATAAGAGGGAAGGTCAGAATTTTGAGGGGCTATTGTAGGGGTGAAAGGCCCAATATCAGGTAATGGGCCACGGGCCTGTCCGAGAAGGCCTGTACACCTGAGGACAACCAATCCTGAGGAGTGTGCCCAGCCTAACTCGATTCTAAAGTGTAAGTCACGGGAAAAAAGACTGTTCCGAGAAGACTTGCTTGTTCGGATTGTCAAAAGGGTGATCCGGATGAATGCTCCAATACCAATCCTAACTCTTCCGGAGAATTCCTTGACCTATATGGGCAAAAAGGACAGGTGGCAAAGATCAGATATTAAGCAAAAGACTGCTGCCACCGCATTTATAATCCTGCAGCTAACATCATGGTCGCATTAATGGGAAAAAGACACCTGAATAGTGACCTTCATCTTTTACAGCTGCCAAGTGAAGACTTCAGGTAAAGACTGATGGGACAAGTATCAAAGAAGACTCACCTAACTGGCACAGGAGGTAAAATTGGCATATAAATAGAGTGGGAAACAAAGAGAAGAGACATTGAACGATCAGGAGAAAAAAGGAGAAGAGAGAAAGAGCAAGAGAAACATTAAATCATCTACTAAGGCAATCTCCTCAGACCAAGCCGAGCAGCATTCGAGGCAGTTCCAACATTCTGTCTTTACTAATCTGATCATAGCCAGGGTTGAGCCATCAGCCAGCTTTCTCTCAACCGAGTTTACTTAGCCCACTCTCTTACAAATTCATTGTAAGGATACTGTTTACTTGTTGGGCTTGAGTCCATCTCTCTTGCCAGCCCAAATTATAATTTGTCTCTCCACATATATATATTAGTTGTATTTTTTTTTTTGAAAGTTAGTTTAAATCAAATTTTATTATATATTTAAACTTCGCATTAGAATCTTATTTAATTATATTTCTTTAAATAGTAAAATTTATAATTCTATATATAAACATAATCATAACAAATGCCTATTCTAAAATAAAATTATGATAAATACGTAATACTATAGTGTATAATTTCATATACAAACAAAATCATAATAAACTTCTATTAGCAGTTTTCATAATTACTAAATTTCATACTTAAACAAAAAAAAAAAAAAAATCACATTTAAGTTAAACTTTCTTGTGTATTGAACAGGTTACCAACTAATATTTAATAAGTCCCCATACTCAAAAAATAATAATTAATAATTTGCTATCTATTGAATTTACGGGTTTTAGTTAGTTTGAATCATAATATTTTTTTTTTCAAACAAGAGATCTAAGTTCAAATTTCACTTATATAAAAAAATAATTAGTGTCTTGACCTAATCGTATTAACAATTATTATGAAGTGAACACCATAGATTCAAATCCTATCAAATCTGTCAAAATAAAGAACAAGACTTAAGTACAATACTTAGGTGCTGTTCTTTAAATTCACCTCTTAAGATTTTGCTATGTGGCCTTTTTCTCATGGGATAAAAATATATTTTTTAGTTAAATAGCCATATGACAAAATCTTAAAAAGGGAATCTAAGGAACAATATCTAAGGTATTGTATATAAGTTTTGTCACCAAAATAAAACATTGAATTTTAAAACTCCTATGATATTATGAAAGGTAAAATGTACTAAGACTCCCTTGAACTTTTATGCAATTGTAGCAAGTGTCCTTAACCTGTTTTTTTGGGGTCAATTTAGTACATAAAATTTGGTACTAATAGACCCCTTCAGTATATTCTTCGTCAATTTTAACAATTTTATTTTCACAAAATCATTAAAGAAAAACGAAAAGGAGGAGCTCTTATTGCAACAACATAAAAGCTTATGGGGTTTTTGCTTTTTTTATTTTAACGATTTGGTGCAAAAGAAATTGTTAAAATAGACTGAAAAAGGACAAAAGGAGTCAATTTCTATAGTATGAAAGTCTATGTATTAAGTTGAGAAAAAATAAAGATGTTAAGGGGATCTTACTGTAATAACTAATAACTATACGGAGAATGGGCATTACAAGTCTATTTTTACAATATCAAAGTTTATGTATTAAATGTTGAGCTTAGTAATGTGAGCTTGTAAAATTGGTTTGGTTTGGACGACGTGGTTGTTGCTTTAATGCAAATACTTATTCCCAAAAAAAAAAAAAAAAAAAAAAGCTAATAGGATCTTATTGTAACAATATAAAAGTTTTGGGGGTCCTAATATATTTTATCCTATTATGAAATTAGAAAATTTGACAACATTATTTGGTTACATTATCATTTTTTAAAGGTTATTTTTTTTCTTTTCTTTTTTAAAGGAAAGCTTATTTTTCAATAATAGTAAATAATTTTAGTTGGAGCATTAAAATTAAAGCCGTTTGGTCTCATTGAAAGGGGTTTGGCTTACCTCCAGTACTTTTTTAACTGGGATCTTATTTTGTTTTAATGAGAAACTGCCACATTAGCCACTAGCTAAATAAAAGGTGGAGATTAAAACTCACAACCACTTATCAATGTATATTTAAAACAACAGGAAATGTCCAGTTAAAAATTTACTGGAAGTAAGCCAAACCCCATTGAAAGCTACTCTAGTTTATAATAAAAATAAATTTAATAGTTAAAGTGTTTTTTTTTTATATAAAGTGTAGGGAATTATTTGGTTGCTTATGGTTGTAATTCTATCATTTATTTAATGCTATATAAAGGTTAAAAAAAAAAATGCTATATAGAAAAAAGAACTGCATAAGTTGGTCAACAAAGACTGGCCCCTTATGGGTAGCTTTCTCTATCATATGGGCATCTTTAATTCAAACAAGAAGACAAGTCATCGACACAAACTAGCAGTCTTAGATTGAATTTAATGTCATTTCAATTGGACCACAAGAGGTAGCCAAATATACCTTTAAAATGAGGGAGAGAATATTCTAGACAGTCTATAGATACCAATTACATTATTTATTGACATCATCATTGTGTTAATTTGTGCTATGTCCTCTACTACAACTACATATAATTATATTCTATGTATATATAGCACCTAAAGCTTGTTGTCAAGGGAACCAAATCTCTACCAGATATCTCTTTGTAATTGTGATTATAATTTGTTCTATCCAGCCTTACAGATAAGTAGATAACCTATCTTCTATATGGCCCTATAAGGGGACAGAAACTAATACACACAAAATTTGACAAGTCAATTCTAGGGAAGAATGTTGACTACTGACTATACAATATTATAGACCATGTGGCTAGTAAAATCACATGACTCTCATAAATTTGGATTCAACTCTTTGAATGTCACTTGGGATATGCTAGAATTTGGATCTGTTCAAGCATAGTAATCCAAAATGAATTTTCAAATTTGTTTACCTAACACATTCATTCTTTTCAGCCTAAACCGTTTGATGCTATTAAAAGGCAAAAGCAGACTGGAATTGTGTTGTACTTTGGTATTTGATTCATGGTGACTAATAAGTTTGCATGCATGATTGTCTGTGATCGTTGAGCTTCTTGGTTAAATTTAGCCAATTTGGAAATTTGAAACAAATATTTTCGTTGGCTAATTATTTTACACTCCAATTAAATCGAATTTCTCAATTAAACTATCCTTTCCCTGTAATAAAAATCAACAACCAAGAGTTTTGGCAAACTAGACCTCCAAAAATTCGGTCAATGTAATTTAAAGGTTTTATTATTGTTAGAATTTGGGCATGACCATATTGGTCAAGAATTAGTGGGCATGACCCTTGGTTGGTCCCTTTTAAGTTTTATTATGATTAACTTCAATGTAACGTGATTCTCACCAAAAAAAAAAAAGAAAAAAAAAGAAAAAAAAACTCCCATGTAACTAAATATAAGATGTGGGTTACAAAAGTATGTAACTTCCCTCATTTGAAATAACTTATGGAAAATAGAACATCTCTTCCCTCCACCATTCTCTCAAACTTTTAGGTTTTCTCCTATGATTCTTAGGCCTTGGATATTGTGTGACTTACTATAGTAGAAAGCCACACCATAAGCAAAAATCGTTTGAGCTACGGAAGCATGGTTTAAAACATTGAAAAAGTATATACAAAATGTTAGAGGTGATTACTCTTTTTAATTTTTTACAAGTATTATCATTATTAAAAGGGGAAACATTATTGCATTATGAAAGCTCAATTAGTGTGAAAACACTAATGCTTGCTCACACCCCAATTTTAAAATTATGGGTAGATTGCTTATGCGGAACAAGAGTAAATGAATGCGATAAACCGATAACACTACTTTAAACCATATTCAACCCAAAAATAAAAGAAAAGCTTAAAGAGTAGGGAAGACTAAAGAGAGATGCAAATACAAGATAACATCAAGACGTGTTATCGAAGAGGAAATCGAAGAATTTGGCGAAAAACCTTTTTGCGACCCTCTAAGTCGAAATCGATTCACTAGTGAATAAGTTGGAGTACACGAATAACAAAAGACCCTCCAAGACTAGTCTACCCCATGTACTTAAGCCCTCCAAGCTCCTGCTACCAACGAACTTCTCGGAGTCCTGTCTTCACTAGCTTTCCAGATCCCGCAATTCAGCCTGATTACATCTGCCATTTAATAGCTCATTCCAATGCATCCCAAAGCCACCAAAACTTGACTCAACACTCAGATTGGGTCAGGTAAGTGTTTGGGATAAAAACCTCTCAAGGATGTAGAGATGGAGAGGTAGGAGTAGAGGAAAAACCAAGAGAAAATGTGTAACTGATTGTGGGTATAACAATTTTTAACTCTCAAGTGTTTTTGCTAGAGTTTTTTCTTTGGAAAACACTCCTTACATTTCATGGGTAATAAGGATATATATAGTGTGGGTAAAGAATTTGGTAAAACACCTTTTCTTTTTGCCAAACAGAGAGTTTTACGAATACCTCACGAGATGGCCTTTCTCGCGAAGTACTCGCAAATTTGACATCCTGGCATGACTCTTTAGTTTCTAGTCATGTGCTTCGCATGTGGCCTTTCGCGGGTTGCTCTACTCGTGAGCTAGTAGCAAATTGCACTGATTCTTCTTTTGATGCTTGATTCTTCACCAATCTCTCACACACATCCCTTACAAATAAGCCCACATAAATATAGGGAAATGATTGAAGAAATTACAACCAAATTTGGCGCGGAATTAAAGCCAATAAAGGCTAGTTGGAAACCACAACTTTACACATTAAATTGGAAGTAAAGTGTTGGGAACTTCACAATCATAATACTTGTCAATCCAATGTAGAAGTAATAGGCAACATGAAATTCACACGATGTTTGGTTTTAGAGAATAAAGGAGCAATAGAAAAGGGAGGGAGAACGAAGGAGTTATTTCATGGAACAATTTTATAAAACTATCAAGGGTGTGTGATGGTCACTCTATAAGTATAAGTGTTTGTGGAGTGTGGGGGGTAAGAGTCGGGATTCAAGTCTCTAAAAGGGAACTTTATACACACATACACTTAGATTAGGTTAGAGTAGAATTTCTATTTTGTATATAAAAAAAAAAGTGTGGGCCCCACATATCATAAGAGAGTGACTTTATGCCTATGGAACCACTTCAAAAAATTATTTTTTTTTTGGAAATTAAGAATGGATGTTTCTCTTGTTTGGTTGGGTGAAAGTAAAGGATGGAGATAGGAAAAGGAAATAGAAGGATTTTCTTTCTCCCAAATCTAAGGGAATGTTTGGTAATTATTTTTTCCTCTTATTTTCTGTTTCCATAAACATTTTTTTTTTGAAACTAAAAAGCTTGTTTAGCAACCCAAAATGGATAAAAAAAAAAAAAACTATTCTCAAAATTCAATTTATGAAGAAAACTGAAAATATGCAAAAGACTATTTTTAGTTTCTAAAAGTCAATGAAATCACGCATTTAATTTAATGAATCAGTCTTATTTAATGAGTTAGCATTAAAGTTTAGATTGTAGTAGCAAGATATTTTAGTATTTTCCATTTTTTTCTAAAAAAAAAAATATTTTTTAATTTCAACTAACCAAACATGTTTTTTATTTCAAAAATACAAGAAGATTGTTTTTTTTTTTTTTTATATATATATATTCCAAAAACAAGTTTTTGAAAATAGAAGATAAAAACTGTTACCAAATATAACCTAATGTTCTCTTTCCTGCCAACTTAGAAGGAAAGAGAGAGAGAGAGATTGAGATGGTTTACATTTTGATTTTTATAATTATTAATTTGATCCATAATATAAATTATTTCCTTCTACTTTTTTCTACAAACCAAACAACACAGGGATGAAATTTTGTCAATTCTCTTCTACTCTCTCTCTCCCTCTCTCTCTCTCTCTCTCTCTCTCTCTCTTATTTTCCTTTCCCTTCTTCCCCTTTATTTGTCAAATGAAGGGAAAAATAAGTTTAGAATGCTTTCCCTTTGTCTTCCTTTCCACTTCTTCCATTCTTTTCGTCTCTTTTAATTTCTATTTACATTAGGGTGGGCAAACACAATGTTAATGTCAGATTTGGATTTAGGATCGCACATTACGAAGTTGTCTTTAGTAAATGATTGCACTTAAAAAAAGCCCAACCATGACCAAACCATCTAGCCCAATTTTAATATCTAACCAAAATGGGCCTTCTACTTCTCTACTTGTCATTAAATGGTGGGTTTTGTAAATTGAAGTCTCTCACAACCCAAACATACATACCAAACTCCCCAACATGGCTTAAGAGTCAAGACTCAAGACTAAGCACAGGGGACTTTTGATCGAATCACGGTTTCCTTATTGGGAATGCATTAAATTACTAGTAGCAAGTAGCAACAATAAAAAAAATTTACACACACATTTCAAATTATACTTGTATAACTTTTGACGGCAAAAAAAATTCAGTATTTTATCATCTTTCTCAAACTAATTAGGGAAATATCCCTGTTTTGAAACTCGATTTTCTAAAAATCGAGTTTCAATTTTTGATTGCGTATCTTAAAGCCATTTGTGGACCTCCATAGTTGTTTGAAGGTTTTTGCCATGGCTTCCATATTGAGGAAGCGGAGAGTCAAGAATTTTGCTACTAGAATGAATTCCCTAGTTTGTTGGTCTTGTTGAAGAAAAAAACTTGTATTCTCCCTATCTGATAGAGAGAAAGTACTCTATTTGGTTGCCAAGTCCTCTATTATCCGTGATTGTGAAGTGTGAGATACTAATCGTGTTTCCCTATCCCTTAATGAAACAAAACCCCACAAGCTCAGGTGAGTGGGTTGTCATCTTGGCTTTCGTATTAAATATTATAAATGGGTCATTTTGCACCAAAATTAATAATTAAAATGGAGACTTGACACAAAATCAAGCTACAATTAAAAGATAATTGGATTCGATTTGGATTTCAATTGTGCTTTGACTTTATTATGGCAA
This sequence comes from Lithocarpus polystachyus, assembly GCA_033629205.1. Taxonomy (NCBI): domain Eukaryota; kingdom Viridiplantae; phylum Streptophyta; class Magnoliopsida; order Fagales; family Fagaceae; genus Lithocarpus; species Lithocarpus polystachyus. The sequence continues at coordinate 31,840,993 of CM066168.1, read as the reverse complement.
GAAATTAAATGTTGTTTTTTAAAAAAAAAATTGAAGGAAGAAGAAGAAGAAGAGGACAAAGTGGCAAATACAACTTGAACGTGTAAGATCCTTGAACTGAATTGAAGAAAACTAAAGAAGACAATAATGTATTGATGTGGGTCTCCCTTGGGTGAACTTTAACTTCATAGTAGCAATTGATGGGACTTCAACTCTTCAAGACAAAGAAAAAAGTTGGGTTTTCAACTCATAAAGAAATGGTGTGGAGTGGGATCAAAATTCGAGAGAGAGAGAGAGAGAGAGAGAGAGAGAGAGAGATAGAGCTAAGAAGAATGAAAAAAGAAGATCATATCAGTGAGAGATTAATGGGAAAAAAAATTTGTTTGGGAAAAAAAAGTTGCATTGAAATCTGTACTTATCAAAATTCGCATTCTACTCGAAATTCACCAAAATAGGTTTAAATGGACTCAATGGTTGAAAGATATGTTTTATACATTGCACATACAAGGAGGCGAATTTCGTTGCCCATAATGTAGTTAGATGGCCTCTTTTGAGTAATCATGAGAGAATAATTTATTGGGGAGACACCTTGAGTGGTTATATAATATAACATATTGAGGCACACTTAACTAAAAGACCAAAGCCCAATGAGTATGAGCTCAACTATGTTATATTATCTACTTATTCTTCTCATCATTGTCAAATGTGAGACTTTACGCACACATGTACACCTAATAATCTCTCCCTCATGTGTAAGTCTCTACCTCTCCGTGGATTTCAAGATCTCTCTATGGGCCATGAGCAATTCCTACTTGCTCCCCTTTGCCTTATGAGCTTTTTCATTCACTAGTGCATCATTCATAGACTTCCACGTGTCAACATTGAACATCTTTTATCCATAGGAACTTCGCATGGATCGTTTGTGTGGGCTTTTATGGGCTTAGGCATTTTGGGTTAAGTGTATCTCTATATGACATATTAACTACTTAAGGGGTTTACCTAAAGTGTTTATCTCCCCAATAAGTGACATTAGAGCTCATGGTGGTATGTGGCAAAGATGGCAAAATTAAGGTTGTTAAGGTCCCTTTTGTAGTTGAAGCAGGGACAGGGTGCATGTACTTTGATCCCTTTCACAAATGGAGCAGGAACAAGTTTCTTTCTTAGTTGGAGAAGGGACAGTATATTACCTTGGGGAGACTCATTGAGTAGTTAATATAATATATAGAGACACACTTAACCCAAAAGGCCTAAACTCCAATGGGTACAAGCTCAACTATGTTATATTATTCACTCATTATTCTCAAGAAAAAATGCCTTGATACCCCCCAAACTTTAAGGTAGTAGACCTTACACTTCATGAACTTTAATGTTAGCCAATTTACTCTTTAAACTTCACACATGTGCCAAATTAGTGCTTCATTTGATCTGCTGTTAATAAACTAACGGAATACTCATGTGATAGGCAATCACCTTAAGCCATGGAGAGATAAGAGAGAAACCTAAGATGGCATCTTGATGGATGTTGATGTGTCGATGACGCCGCTAGGGCTGACATGTCATAATGACGTCATTATTGACGTCAATTAGTATTTTGGCGTGTGCTTCCTTTACTGGTGTGTTAGGACATATGTGTTTCACTTGTTAAGAACATATGTTATTCTTTTATGTAATTTGCTAATCCTTTGACAAAATGCACTTTACTTGTAATTGGGTAGATTTAAGATGTGTTTGATATTTCAAGAAACCTGTTTCAAGATCAAGTGTTAAAGCCATTCAAGTTTGTCCAAGAAACAAGCTAAATAGTGCAGATTCATTAAATCTCGACAGCTATCTCGACAGCTGTATCTATCGAGCTTCAGTAAGCTGTTCTAGCCCGTGTGCTCGACAGCTGCTGGACAGCTCCTATCTGTCGAGGTTTAAGAAAATCAGATTCTCTATTCTGTTTTCTTGGGATCCGTGATTATGTCATTGGGCCTTCCTCTCTTCTAACCCTAGACATATAAAAAGATTATTTTAAGGGCTGTCAAAGTATTTACAAGTTGCACAAGCATTGAGCAAAGTCTGTTCAAGCAAATTGTGACCGGAGACAACGTTTTGCCCTAGTTCTTCTCTTGTGAAAAAGTTGTTGTGTATGTGCACCATAGGTTTTGTGACCAAGCATCTTTTGGATCTTCATTGTGTGATGAATTGAAGAACTTAGCAGCCAACATACTTCTCTAGTTGGTGATTGAAGTCGCGTACTGGGATCCGCGCACAATTGGTTAGTCATGTACTTGGGAGCCGTGCATCAAAAAGAGAAATTGTCACTACAGAACAAGTCTAATTGTGTATTGGGGTAAGGGTTCAACTGTAGGTTGGTATAAGGTACTGGGATTCCTTTACTTGTAACCGCTTGTTGTGATAATAGTGGAATTTCGGGAATGGTGACCTTAAAATCACCTCGTGGGGTTTTTGCGGTGTAGGTTTTCCCCATTCGTAAACAAATCACCTTGTCAATTTATTTTCCGTTGCATACTTTAGTTATTTGGTGATTTGATTGTGCTACCACGCACTTTGCATGTTAATTAACTTAATTAATTCACTTGGCTAAATTAATTGGTTAATTTATCATAAGGGGTCAATTCGTGTTTTGGCCTATCATAATGCGTGGAGGCGACGGCAAGAATCCAGGAGGTGCGTGAGAGAGCGTGTAGGCTCTGATGAGGATCGGATTCTTGTGCTTTGTAGATCGGCGGACGACAATGCCTACATGGCGACGCGTGTGCCCAAAAGCCAATCTGGGAGTTAAGAGTCTAAAGTGGCACGTGGAGGAATTTTTGGAGCCTGTGGCCACGCGTGGAGGTGCGTTCAGTTGCCGATGGAGACTGAATTCCTGGGTTTTGGTTGTTGGAGGCCGTGGAGCACATCTGTGTGGTTAGTTTCGTCAGGGGAAAGGCTTGATTTGCACAAATCTGAGAAGTGAGTCACAGATTGCTTGTATTTGTGGATCTTCGACATAGTAGTGAGTCATGGCGGCTGCATGATGCCGTGGAGTCTAGATATGGCAGACAAGCACTTATGATATCAGTTGGTGGTGTGCACGTGGGAAACTTTTTTGCTGTGTAGAGATAGTTATTTAAAGCCAAGAACGAAGTTTGATTTGATATTATGTTAAATATATTAGCAAAGAGATGTGTTATATTATGTTGAATATGTTAGAGTGGATGTGGAAGGGGAAATATATAATAGGAACATCAAGAACATGAGGGTTACGTGGTTCAGCTTTATTTGCCTATGTTTATGGAAGAAATCCTTAGAGGCTACATCTTTATTACATAAGAATGTAGTACAATAATTTGTATTTCAATTGATCATAACATGAGTATATATAGGTGACTAAACCTATACTATTAGTACAAGTATGAGCAGTGAGCTTGAGCCTATTATATTGGGCTAATATATACAATATATTGTTAACAAATAACATATAAAAAATTAAAGGGAATTTTTTTTCAATAATTTTTCTCCTAAGAAAATGGGAACACATGTATAAAGTTTCATATTGGATTAAAATGGACACGTCTGTCAAATTATTAATTCTCCAAAAAAATTAAGTTATTGAAAAAATTCATATTTAATTATTTAATCATATAATTCTAACATTTTTCCTCTCGCGTGGGTTTAAGCTACAAGTGAAATTTTTAAATGGAAAATAGAGTGGAGGAAATAATCATTTCTTTTAAATTACTAATTCTCTGAAAAGGTTTCCAATTTTTTTTAAGGGTCTTTGCTTTTTATGAAGAGAGGTACTACGTCCACAACAATTTTACAACATTTTTATAACAAATCATAGGTAATTAGTTGTTATTGGTTCAAATTTGAATTTAATACTAAGATTATTTTTTTGCTCCAATAATAACAACCAGTAACAACCTGCCACTTAAGATTTGTTGTAAAAATATTGTGGACATATCATTTCTCTTTTAAGAACTCAGTTCAGCGAAACAGCCCCAATGTTGTTCTAGGGTCGCCCAAAACAATACCTGGAATTGTAAACTTTTTACAGAGAAGTTATTGAGTTCAGTTACTAATTATAGGAACGTTGTGACTGTGAGTATTCTAGTGTCTAGTCTTGTTGGGAAGCTGTTTCTTAAGTGTTGTTTTGCATGGACGCCACGTGCTGCTCTTTCAATATCACTATAGTCTATAGCTAACTCTCACTGCCGAGTTTCAAAAATGGATCATTGAGTTTTGGTTAGGTTGAGTCTGCTTCATATTGATAGGAAAAATGGAAGCCATTTGGATCATCGAGTTATAGTGAAAGATTATTATTCTTCTAGCTAATGCTTAAGTAGAGGCTTTATATCAGAACACAAGGGTTCCTAGATGGCTTACTCAACTTAGGCTGGCAAATGGAAGGAATATGGTTTAGAATGGCTGATAAGAGAGTGCCTAAGAAAGTAGATGATCTTGGGAGATAGAGCAATGATCTTGGGAGGTAGAGCAAAGACAAGGTTCAAAATTATGACTACTTGCTCATATACTGTAGCAGAGAAGAGTTGGTGTTACTAATATTTCAGCACAGAAGTGAAATATCTAAGCTACATAGTACTTTTTTTAGTTGGGATTTCTGTGTAGCTACCATTATTGCCTTTTATTTCTGCTAAGTTGCTAATTGATGTTGTACCCTTGAGTCTTGACTATGAATATTTAAAGAGAGAGAGAGAGAGAGAGAGAGAGAGAGAGAGAGAGAGAAGTATGAAAGAGATTGTTGTAGCATACTTGCAAACTCGAAAAGAGCTCTATGGATTAGGAAAGAGGAAAATAAACCATTGTTCTAAGAGGTACTTATGCAGAAGATAAAATCATGTGCAAAAGTAGTTATGCCAAATCTTTTTTGGCACAAGATAATATTGGCACACATTAGATATTTTAAAAATATGTTTTTGTCCTTAATTGTTTTTTACAATATATCTTACTTAATTAAGGATACTAATAATAGCTGAAATTAAGGAAAAATGGACATGAAGAGTCCTATTTACTTGGCCTACTAACAAATATTATTAACAAATATAGTGCAACTAAGTGAACAATTAAATAGACCACATTGTTATAAAAAAAGAAGACCCCATTAAAATAAGTTTCCTTTACAAAAAAGTATTTATTTAACACTCCCACTTAACAATATACTAATGCTCTTTCTTTTTTGGTTTAATGTCATAATTTTTTATTCATCACAATTTGAGGTTTAAATGAATGTTTGGTTATATCATGCATTTGAGAACTACTGATAAAGTTAGGAGTGTCATTAGACTAGCTTCAAAAAATAAACATATTCACACATGAATATATGATTTCAATGTTTTCTCAGTGTTCAGTTTTGGTGGCTAGCCTCATGACACTCCTGATCGTATCAGTAGTTCTCAAATGCATAATATGATCAATCATACACTTAAACCTCAAATTATGATAACTAATGCATCAACCTCAACAAACTTAACATAACCCTAAGGAGTTGGCTGGGTGGTTTCTAAGACCTCATGATATTCATTAGATCTTGGATTCGAAACCTCTTGCCATCATTTTTAGGGTAATCTCCATGAAATTTCACCCTATAATAACTCAGTGCCTGTGGGACAGGAGGACTACATACACCCGAGAAAATAGTTAGATACTCAAAGAGTTCTCCACACCTCCTTTGTGACCAAAAAAAAAAAAAAAAAGAAAAAAAAAAAAAAAGAAAAAAGAAAAAAAGACTTGACATAAAACCCTTAATTGGCAGCAAGTAGCGTCGCTCTATTTATCGCTACACCAAAGTTTATTAGTTTTGAATTTAATCTTTTGACGCTAACTTCAACTCTCAAATCTCTCTCTTGACTCTTGAGAACATTTGAGCTCTGCCTCACCACTACCACACCAAATCAGTGATCTGGGTCTGAGTGAAGAAGGCTCTTGGGCTCAAGAATTTGGTCCTCATCTGTGTAATACGCAATCAAATGGCTTCCATTTTTCCTAAGTCCACGTTCGCTGTAACTCGATATTCCAAAAATCGAGTTTTATATTGAGTTTCAAAACATGAGCATTTCCCTAATTAGTTTGAGAAAGAGGGCAAAATGCTAGATTTTTTGTGTGAAAGGGGCATTTGCCCATTTTGGCCAACTTTTGACAATATTACATTATTTAATAATTTTATATTGAATGTGTATTTTGATAAGTCCACAAATGAATTATATTTCTTCTTATACCATTCATTCTAGCAAAATTTCATGTTGCTAAAAAATCAATAATTATCTCATATATAGTGTTAAGATTTAGATCCCTCATATTAGCTTTTAATCAAATTAATTCGAGTTTATTTTAATCACTTATGCTTTGGATGGAAAGTTGATAATGAATAGCATATAACCATTATTGCAAAGTAAATATTGCAGAAATATAAAATACATAGCAATATGATTATGACGAAAAACCTTAGTGTCATCATGAAGCTTTAACCTTGTTGAACTCCTATAAAGAAAAAACCTTATTGAACTCTCTCACAATATATCTTTTCAACATGAATTCCCTGTTTGCGACTTCATGTACCAACTTAAAGGTTTACACCACAACAACATCTTGATTGTTGATGGTTTGCAGTAGCTTTCACAAAATTGCCAATCCAGTCTTTAATTGTTGGTGACAAAAACCTAGCTTGGTACAAAACCTTAGACGCACATTCGTGCAGTAATCTCTCATTTCTCTTATGCCTATGATCCTAAATATGCCTTATGTATGTTTTGAACAAGTATGGCATGATTCTCAAGGCCTTTATAGCCTGTTTGGGAGTTAAAAAAAGGAGGGGGAGTAGAGTAGAGGGAGGGAGAGTAATTCAATTATCTTGTTTGGAAGTTTTTTAAGGAAGGAGGGAGAGGGATTTGGAGGGGTTTGGAAGGGTTTCAACTCCCTCTAACCCCTCATTTTTAATTCCTCCAAATTGGAGAGATTTGGAGGGAGAGTAGAATAGATAAATAATTGTCCAAATGAATTCTCTAATTTACCCTTTCTAAATTAGCAAAATTACCATTTTTAAAAGGCTAATTCCCCCATTTCCCCTCTCTAATTTTAAAAACATCCAAACAATGTAGAGGGGAATCATTCTCCTTTACTCTCCTTCCCACTACTCTCCTTCTCTCTACTCCCCTCTACTCTCCCCCCTCTCTAAACTTCCAAACAAGCCATTAGTCATGCTGGGTCCTATAATTCTAAATCCATTGTCTCAATCGGTTAAGTGGTATTAAGATTGCAGTTGTGCTCAAGTAAAGCTCAAGCAGTTGACTACAATCGAGCTAGTAGATTCAGCAGTTTCATGAGTAGTGTTTGTGTCTGACAATTTCTAGAACACTTTATAACTTACATCTCAAAGTACAATTGAACACATTTTGGATATAGTATGCCAGCAGTAACAAAAACATATACAATTTTGAAATTTCAAGCTATCTCCTTTGGGTGATGAAGAAAAAGATATAAAGGGAAGGTAAAAAAGGGGAAGACAAGAAGATGGAGGACCGAAGGTCCATACCGTTACTCACTTATGTTTGAGAGAGAGAGAGGGAGAGAGAGAGAGAGAGACCTTGGAATTTGGTGAAGAATTAACTTTTTTTTTAAAAAAAAATTTAGCTTTCCCCCCCCCCCCCCCCCTTCCAGTCTGTGCTATAATTGGGGAATATTCTGTGGTTTATAATTTTTATGAGGAATTGTTTTGTTTTTGTTTACATTACTTGGCCTTTTTAAACCAACCCTGAAAATAGTTTTTTTTATCAATAATTAGTAAATTATCTTTAAATCATATTGATTACAATTAATATTCTTCAAACACTTTATCATATTTTTAATAAATAAATTAGAAATTAAACTAATAATTTTTTTTTGAGAAGAAATCACACCATTAATCAAATTGTACTATTGGTTTTAAAAATTATGAACATATAAAAATTTAATTAATTTTAAAAATAAACGTTGCTTTACATGTCTAATTAAATATATACATATAAAAAGTGCAGTAGGTTGAAACATATAAACCATCCATTAATTTCCTAGCATCTGTTTTACATGTATCAAGCACATCAGGTTTGTTTCGTAAGGATCACTTTACTTAAGATTAAAGATAAGGGCTGGGCAGTAAGTGAAGGCTCGTTTTGTAGATAGCAAGCTATGGCTTTGACGAGCAGCAAGCACCTACTCCTATCAAAATGAAAAGCAGCAAGCTCTGCTTGAAGAAGCGAGCCCCTAAACCTGCGCACCCCTAAACTACAAGCTTTGAAGCCCCTTTCCATAACATAAGGGAAGCTTGAAGAGCTTTCTTCACAGGCTTGAGCATATCTTTCCCTAGATGGTTGGTTTTGTAGGGAAATGATGGAAAAGTGTTGTTTTCATGTTCCTTTTCCTGGGGTGTTCAAGGATATGTCGTAAGGTTTAATGCCATGGATATCAGTAGTTGAAACTATGACACCTAATTAGCATTATCGTGTTCAATGCATTGAAAAGTTACATTTGCATGCTTGTACGATATTTTTTTTTGACTAGCGGGAGCTTGTCATTGTCATTGTAATATTTTGGAGTTGTTTTGTTTTGTTTTGTTTTGTCCTTTGCTCCTTTCAGAAGTAGTCAATTTGTAAGATTGGCAATCGCTTTAGATGCGAACACTAAGAAAACGTTTTGCCAAAAAAAAAAAAAAAAAAAAAAAAAAAAAGCAGTACTGAAATAGAAGTTTGCTTCCTCAAAACCTATGCAGACTTTAATGCCATGGACATCAGTAGTTGAAAATATGACACCTAATTAGCATTATTGTGTTCAATGCATTGAAAAGTTATATTTGCATGCTTGTGATATTTGTTTGACTAGTGGGAGTTTGTCATTGTTATATGTAGGAGTTGTTTTTGTTAGGTTCTAAGGAATTAGGAATTAATATATTAGAGCTTCAATTTGTAATGTTGGCAAATCATGATCAAAATGTTTTAGTCATGTTTAGACTTGCTCAAAATATATGTTTTTATGTAAAGTTGGAATTGAGTTACTGTAGGATTTACTGTATAAATTTGCCTGGCTCGATCGATCGATCGAAAGTCGTGTAGATTGTTTTTCTGCAGAATTTTTCAATTCAGCCCAAGTCCGTTTGACATGTAGAGTTTTATGGTTTGCCCTAAGTATAAAAGGGAAAACCCTAGTCACGTTTTGAGGTTGCTCTTTATGCTGTGTGTGTGAATCTTATGTGAGATCTAGAGGTGTTTGCCTTCATATACACTTAGGGTTTCCAATCTCAAGATTGATGTCAAGAGCTTGGTGATCAATTCAGTTGCAGTATCAAGAGCTTAAAGATATATAAGCGAGAGTGCTTGTGCTTGCTGAGAATTCAAGAAAGAAGTAATTTGTGAACTCGGAGCTGTCATGTGGTCGTGGTAGTAAATTCTACCTAGAGGTAGCAATAGGATGTTAGTGGTCTAAGTCGCTATTGTGTAAATTTCAATTCTTTCATAGTGGATTCGTTTTACCTTGAAGATAGTTAGGTTAAATCCTCCTCAGATTTTTTACCGGTTTGATTTTCTTGGGTTATCATATTGTTGTGTTCTTTATTTTTCCGCACTTTGCAACGATTTGATTTATCTGTGTTAACCTAGATTTGCATAATTTATCTAAGTTAATCACTTGACTAAATTAACTAGGTTAATTTGGTTGTGTTTTAAGGGGTCTAAAAACTCAACAAGTGGAATCAGAGCGGGTAGCTCTTGTGTTGTAGATCTTTTGATCTAAAAGCTGAACCTTGACCCTGGTTGTCATAGAACACGGACACTCTCTTGTTATTCCACCTCATTTTAATGGTAATAATTATGCTTATTAGAAAGTAAAAATGAAAGCATTCCTGAAATCTATTGATGAGAGAGTCTGGAACTTCGTTGAATATAGATGGGAGAAGCCCACTGCTCGTGTGAGTGAGTGGCAAACTTCTCAAAAAGAAACAGCTGCTTTTAATAGCAAACCTATGAATGCTAACTTTAATGTTGTTTATATGGAGGAATTTAAGAGAATCTCCAATGTTTCGGTTGCTCATACTGCTTGGAATATCCTCTAGACTGTGCATGAAGGCATAAAGACAGTTAAAATCAACAAGTTGCAGCAATTAACTACTAGATTTGAAAGCATTAGGATGTCTGATGATGAATCTTTTGATGAATCTTTTGATGAATTCTTTGATATTGTTAATTCTGCATATAATTTGGGTGAAATCTATGATCAACCTAAAATTGTTAGGAAGATTCTTAGATCTTTGACTGAGGATTTTAGACCCAAAGTGACTGCCATCACTGAAAGCAAGGATATTGACTCCATTCCTGTTGATGAACTTGTAGGATCTCTTCAGTCCTATGAGTTAGACCTACCTAAGACTAACAAATCCAAATCAATGGCTCTTAAGTCTGTTGATGATGTTGATGTGAGTGGATTTGATGATGAACTCTCTGCTACAAAGTTTTCCTATCTTGCCAAGAACTTTAGAAATTTTCTTAGAAACAACAACAGAAGGGCAAGAGGTAAGAACAATGCTGAACCTAGAAATTTTAAGAGGAATGATCCCACTAAAGTGAATAACACAAAAAAACCTAAAGAGAAAGTAGGTCAACCTTCTAATAATTCTATGGGTTAACAATGTTTTGGTTGTCAAGAGTATGATCATGTGAAATTAAAATATCCTATACTCTTGAGGTCTAAGGGTAAGGCTATGGCTGTAACTCTTAGTGATGATGAAGTTTCTGATAATGAGTCTAGCAGTGATGAGGATGAAAACTTCATTGCTTTCACAGCTACTGCTGTAGTTGATGAAAGTATTGCTGTTGAGGAGAACTCTTCTGATGGAGAACTCTCTAAGGATGCAGATTTGCAAAAAGTCTACAATAAATTTTGCAAAGTTGTTGCAAAGGATGTTATGAGTGTTGATTTAGACTTAAAGAAAATTGCTTCGTTTGAACTTGATAAGAAAAATCTGCTTGTGAAACTTTTTGATGCTAATGAATTGCTGAATAATGTGAAGACTAAGAACATGCTTTTACTTGATAAAGTTAAGAATTTGGAACTTGAATTATCAGTTGCTAGAGAACAATTTAATAGGTCTACAAGCTCCAAACTTGATCACATGCTGAGTGTTTAAAAGTCTCCTTCTGACAAAACTGGTTTAGGTTTTGTAGAAAGCATCTTTGTGCCTGAACCTTGTTCCATAAACTTTGTTCCTTCTTTTAAGCCCCCTGTGAGTGAGGTTGTCAAACCTGTAAAAGTTACACCTCCTAGGAAGATAAGGGTTGATCTTCAAAAGTCTAAACCTAAGACTTCTAATTCTTTTAAGGGCAAGTTGTATGATAAGCCAGCATAGGTTTGTCATTTTTGTGGAAAGTCTGGGCACATACATCCAAATTGTTTCAAGTTGCAAGCTACGAAGCGAGCAAACAAGTCGAAAGTACGTATGCCTCAAGCATAAAATCTTATGGTACTTATTGGTGAATTGGTAAAGGCTCTAAACCTTTATTCCAACCCTGAAGTTGGTAATCATTCTAACATGAATAAGAACTCCAATGCTAGAGTTGCATCTAAAAGGCTTTGGATGCAAAAGACTCAATTTAATTGAGTCCTTTTGACATGGTTCTTGTGCTTCATTGCTCTACTCTTTGTGACCATTGTTCTTTGGTTTTTTTTTTCTTTGTTTTTAGGATTTGCATTATATAACATTCATGCATTTCATTTTAGTTTTTTTTTTAATAAAAAAAAGAGGAAACAAAATGTGTTTTGTATCATTTTCTTGGTTTTGAAAACAAGGTTGGTCAATTTATTTTCACATGACATGTTTTTGTACCTTGTTTAGCTTGGATGAGCTTATTTATTGCACTTTACTAGTTGAAGCTTTGTAGTGCATGTTGTGTGGGAAAGATGTTTATAGTTTTTGATCACATTGTCTTGATCTTATTACCACATGCCTTTGATTGTCGGACTTTAATCTTTAGAGAAAGGTATAAATAACCATCTCACCACTGTTTACTAGTCAATCGTGAACACCTTAGTGCATATCATAAGATTTTGTGCTTGAGAAAGTGTAGCACATGCATAAAAAAGAAGAAGGTGTAGCCTCAGTTTAAATGCTAAAAATGGTGTGTACATTATAGGATTATAATAACTTCACAAATCAAATAAAATTAGTGTGTATATTATGAGGCGACACAAGAAACTTACATGATTGCAAGCTTGTTTCCTAGGAGATGTGAGAGTTATATGATGTAACTCTTTAGGTGTTAGTCTCTTTCAAATTCTATGTGATGAATTTTGTAGACATTGTGTTTGATTTCTATTCACATATTACCTCACATGTATCTCAAGCTTTTGCTAGTCACACACATTACACCAGTTACTCTTTGCTAAACTTTGTACATGTTATTGTGTGTGATTTTGGTCTGACCAACCAAGTTTGAAAATTCCTTGAGTTTTATGCAAAACATGTTTATGCTTGAGAATATAAGGAGAATTGATTAAAAATCTTAATTTTGGGAAAACTGGGTTCAAAACAAGTGTTTTTAAAAAACATTTCATCTTATATTCATGCATTTTATTCATAAAATTCAATGCCTTGAGGAGTTTCTGCATAAAATTGCTTTATTTTTCAAAAATTTGATTTTTCCAGAATTTCGATTGATCGAACCTGTTTTTCAACCAATCGAAATTGCGATTAAAATTTTTGGTTAACCTCTGTCTGTTTCGATCAATACTTGATTGATGCTGGATCAATCGAAGCATTTTCGATCAATCGAATCTAAACTTTGATCAATCGAAAATCGCGTGGAGAGTTTTTTAAAAACTTTTAGTTTTCACGTGTTCATCACTTTTTCACATGTTCCTTCTTTTCACGTGTTCTATTCTCTCTCCACTCGATCGGTCCAAGCAACCTAATCTAATTTTTGTCGTTTTCCACCAAATTTCTTCAAGGGTTTTTGTCTTCTAAGGCCGGTAAGACGTTTATACCCCTCCTTTTTTTTTTTTTCCTGTTTTCATGCATTTTGGGAAAATTTCAAACCTAAAGGAATTTGGGATTGTTAATGATTCAAGATTTTTCTTTCACAATTGATCAATGGGTTTTTGTTTTGGGATGATATACAATTGATCTATGTGAATTAATTTGAACAATTTGTTGAATTGTGAAAAACTAGAATTTCTAGGGCTTAAACTACCCGAATTGGGGATTTTGCTCAATTAGGTTTAATTTGATGAAATTAGCTTGTTGGATTAATTCATATGATCATTATATTGTGTTATCTATCTTGTTTAATGATCAATTGGTCAATTTCTTGAAAATTCTACAAGTGGTTTTTCAAAATTTTGGGGTTTTTGGTATAAACTCTATGCTCAAGCTAATTTTGTGAATTTAAAGTTAAATTAAATTTATTCTCACTGCATTAGAGCATGCATCATTTGATTTTACTATTCATTCATCATATAGAATTGTTATTTCTATATTTTTTTTGTACTAACTTGCAGTCTCCCCTTGGATTTTCTTCTGTTTCTTTTTAGTTCTTTTCTGTGTGTCTTGTCCTTCCCTTAGCACCATGGTTAGGAAGACTAGAGCTCATAGGGTGTCATCCTCCTCTTCTTCTCCTTCTTTTGATAGCTCTAGGTTTCCGAGTGAGAAAAATTAGAAAACTTATGAGAAGCTTAATCTTAAGAGGAATATTTGGATTGAGAGAAAAGTTCTTTTAGATGAACTAGATGATAAGATTAGGTGTAATTTTGAGCGTAGGGGGGATACCGTTGTTGGATATTGAACATCCACCTCCAGCTACCCTGATTAGACAGTTTTACTCGAACCTCTCTGTCCACATCTATGATTCCAACACTCAAGTGAAGAGTTGGATACGAGCTGAAGAGTTCACCATTACTCCTTCAGTAGTGGCTGATGCTCTTGGGGTGCCATTGGTCCAGCATCCTGTCTATCCGTATATTGAGTCTCCTTCGCTTAATGATATCATGTCATACATCACTGGTACTTCTACCCAGTAGGGTTCTGATCCTTGGATCACTTTTGTTGAGTTGACTGAGATTCATTATCTTTTCTTTCAAATTGCTTGTCATTCTTTGTGGCCTATCTCTCACCTGCACACCATCCCTATCGAGTTTTGTGCATTTTTGTATGCCCTAGTTATGGACACTCCTATGAGTTTTCCTCATCTTTTCATTCATTCCTTGATTAAGGTTCATAGAAGTAGTTCTACTGCTCATGCTCTCTTCTTTCCGATTTTCATTCATCGGATTCTTTTGCATTTAGGATTAGAGCAGTTTCCTGCGTCTGAGTTCGTTCACATTATAGCTCTCATAGGTGCCACCTTTCTTCGGCAGAGGGCTGCTCAGATGAGAGCAAGCTTTAAACGCCCTAGAGTTGAGTCGTCTGGTGGTGTTCCTCCTTCTCCTTCTTCTACTACAAGTGCTAATCAGCTGAGGCATCTGATGATCCTGCTGCTGCTGCTACTGTTCCTCCACCTTCTACTTTGGATGATTCAGACATTCGTCATACGTTAGAGACTGTCATGACTGTTCAGGCGGCTCATGGTTAACTTTTGGTGGACATGCTTGATGAGTTTCGTGCTTTGCGAGCAGATTTGGATAGTTTTCGACGATCACCTTCGCCACCTTCTTTTGATGATGAGTGAGTGCCCTTTAACAGTTCATCACAAAAAGGGGGAGTACACTTGTGTAGAGGAGATTTTGTTGTTAGGGGGAGATTTTTTGGTTTTAGAGCTGTGGAGTTTTAAATTGTATCTAGGTGCTTCATTATGTATCTACTTTTTTGGCTCATGATGTAGTTTTGTTTTTTTTTTTTTTTTGTTTTTTTTTGTTTTGGGAGATACTATGTTGTATTTATCTATGTTTCTTGTTTCACATTGTGCTACATTGATTATTGATTTATATTTATGAGGTTATTCATGATATATGTCTTATAGTTTATGTTGTGCGAAATCAAGAAGTTATTTTGTTTTACTTGTATGTTCCACACATGCGTTTATGTGTTTATTAAGTATTTCAGGAATATATAGGTTGATTCAGTTGTGCTGCTGTCTACACTTGTAGCTGATAGATAGTAGTTAGGTTGAATTTGTTATGTTGGGCTATGTTTTTGTAATGGGTTGTTTTTGTGTAAACTTTGAGCATTTTGTTAAGTTTGTGTTTTGTCACGGATTGCCAAAGGGGGAGTTTGTTAGGTTCTAAGGAATTAGGAACTAATGTATTAGAACTTCAATTTATAATGTTGGCAAACCATGATCAAAACGTTTTAGTCATGTTTAGACTTGCTTAAAGTATATGTTTTTATGTAAAGTTGGAATCGAGTTACTGTAGGATTTACTGTGTAAATCTGTCTGGCTCAATCGATCGAGAATTAGACTCGATCGATTGAAAGTCGCGCAAATTATTTTTCTGCAGAATTTTCCAACTTAGCCTAAGCCAGTTTGACGTGTAGGGTTTTATGTTTTGCCCTAAGTATAAAAGGAAAAACCTTAGCCACATTTTAAGGTTGCTCTTTATGCTGTATGTGTGAATTTTATGTGAGATCTAGAGGTGTTTGCCTTCACATACACTTAGGGTTTCCAATCTCAAGATTGATGTCAAGAGCTTGGTGATCAATTCAGTTGTAGTTTCAAGAGCTTAAAGATATACAAGCGAGAGTGCTTGTGCTTGCTGAGAATTCAAGAAAGAAGTAGTCCGTGGACGCGGAGCTGTCACGTGGTTGTGGTAGTAAGTTTCCTACTCAAGGTAGTAATAGGATGTTAGTGGTCTAAGTCGCTATTGTGTAAACTTCAATTCTTTCATAGTGGATTCGTTTTACCTTAAGGATAGCTAGGTTAAATTCTCCCCAAGTTTTTTACCGGTTTAGTTTTTTTGGGTTATCATATTATTGTGTTCTTTATTTTTCTGTACTTTGTAATGATATGATTTATCTGTGTTAACCTAGATCTGCATAATTTACCTAAGTTAATCACTTGGCTAAATTAACTAGGTTCATCTGATTGTGTTTTAAGGGGTCTAAAAACTCAACAATTTTGTTTTATTTTGTCATTTGCTCCTTCAGAAGTAGTCAATTGTACGATTGACCAATTGCTTTTGATGCGAACACTAAGGAAACATTTTGCCAAAAAAAAAAAAAGGTACTGAAATAGAAGTTTGCTCCCTGAAAACCTATGCAATGATCTATACGACCTAAATCCGTGGAACATGAATTTAAATAAATGACTAACTTGCTGATCTTACATAACTCAATAAACATAATTAATTTAAAATTTAAATAAAACTCTAAATAAACAACACTCTTAATAAACCTCTTACAATATCTGAAATCCAAAATTTAGAATAATCTCCAAATACTATAAAATCTAAAGTGAAATAAAAATATCTAAAATTTTTTAAAAGCTTCAAGCATTGTTGACGACGCCTAAAAATTCTCATGCTCAACCTTGCACCTTATGAAATAATCCAAAGGTTTTGTTTTCCAACTAAACTTTAATTTGAAAAATGTAATTGATGGGATGAGCCACACATCTAGTAAGCAATTATACACAATACACAGCAGAATAGAGTCAAGCAAAGCACGAGTATTTTAATTTCACAAACTTACTCAATAATATCAAATATAGTTTTTCCAAAGCATATAATGAACCGCTTAACACATATGTAATAAAATTTTAAAATCATTCAAAAACACATACAATTAATTGATCAGAACACAGTGTCACATATACACATATCACATATTCTCACATACAATCCTGTGAGTGGATACCAACATCTAACCTCTGCTGGTGAGAGATCAACACTTATTCTCACATCTCTCACATACAACCCTGTGAGCGGGCTTACACATACATCTGATCAATTCTAAAAACACTTATTTTGAGTCACATATCACAAAAGCAAAGTTTATACAAAATAGAATAATTTTATTAATATTAAAAATTATTCCAAATATAGAGACATAGCGAATATCACAGTATTGAATTGAAATATAAATCAAAGGATGCTTAACTCTCTTAGGGAATGAATAAGAATTGAGGAGTTTATATGAATATTTTACAATTCTTGAGTAAGTTTGAAAGCTCTGTTTGTTAAAAAAAAAAAAAAACATTTTAAATACCATTTGGACAAATAGGAATATGACTTGGAATCACTTGGTTTTAAACAAATTTAATGAACAAGTGGGAGTTTGTCATTGTTATATGTAGTTGAAAATATGACACCTAGTTAGCATTATTGTGTTCAATGCATTGAAAAGTTACATTTGCATGCTCGTGATATTTGTTTGACTAGTGGGAGTTCGTCATTGTTATATGTAGGAGTTGTTTTATTTTGTCCTTTGCTCCTTCAGAAGTAGTCAATTTGTAAGATTGACCAATCGCTTTTGATGCGAACACTAAGGATACATTTTGCCAAAAAAAAAAAAAAAAAAGGTACTGAAATAGAAATTTGCTTCCTGAAAACCTATGCAATATAGATGCTAATTTTGCAGGGTTATGTTGCTTGCCTTATTTTGTCTTTGGTAAAACTAGAGTTGTAAATGGTTGAATCTCAGGTGTCAGTTTCAGCAGTGGTGGTTAAGTTGTAGAAATGCTTATATTCCACAGACAACTACGCCAATTTGCTCTAGCTCAAGTGGTACCTCCTCTTCTCGTAAGCAGGGCCGGCTGAACAATTGATGCAATTGATGCAATCGCCTAGAGCTCCCAAATAAAAAAAGATCCCCACTTGTAAAAAAAAAAAAAATTATATATAAAAAATATATTTATCTATATATTTTAATTTCAAAAAAAAAATTAAGTACTTTTATTGGTCAATAAAATGTATTAAGTATCCTAAAATGTAGAAGATTAAAAAGGGACAAAACAAAAATAGTCAAATTTTAGCTAACATAATTAAATTTTAGGAGACAAATTCATTAACTCATTTTGAAATATGCTAAAATGAAAGTTAATACCAGACAAATTCATTAATAATACAACATAATTGTCTTGAAATATGCTAAAATAGAGATTATAAATTTCTACAACAAAAGAAAAAATCTCTCATCCCTCTATCTCTCTACCTCTTCATCTATATTCTTACCTTTCTTTTCTTCATCTTGATTGTTGATATTTTTCTATAAGCTTAGTCATTCTTTGTAATAGCTTGAAATCATTCTTTGTTCACTGCCCTTTAGTTCACAGTAGATTCAAAATTGAAGAGGGGCAGCGTGGGCCGTGAGCATAGCAAAGTAACCCTTCTCTTACTCTCTATCTTTCCAAAAATTAAGATCAAAGAGTTTGTTTTTTATTCAATTTAAATATTTTAAATTAGATATATTTTTTAATCTGCTTCATTGCTTGATTGATAGGACAACACGTCTTGTATAGCCCACAACAATGCACAGTGACAATGTACACAGCTTGATAGGACAAGACTGCATAGTACACACAGCACTACACAGTTTGCCCACAGGCCACAACACATCACAAGACCATAAGCTAAGCCCATAGTTCACACTTCTGACTTCACAACTGGCCCCCACATGCCACACGGCCACACACTTATTAATAAATTATCACATTTTTTTTAAAAAATTCAAATTCTTACTTTATCAATTATTATAAGTTCTTACACCAATTAATAATTTAACGTATATCATATTAACTCATTTGTATTATAGTGGTACTAATTTATTGCAATATGTAGTAAATTAATTTTTATTTGGGCAGGTTTAGACTTTAATGTGATCATGGTTTTAGAAAAATTGCAATAATGAAGTTCTATTATTTTATACTTTAAATTTTATTTTTAGTTAAATTATCATTTTTAATTATAAATTGTGTTTTATTTATCTATACAAAATCTTAATTAGTAACTTTGCATCTCAAAAAGCAAGAAAAATAAATTTAAATAAAAAAATTCAATAAATATTATTTAATTTGTTAGGTTCTAAGAATTAGGAACTAATGTATTTGAACTTCATTTTGTAATATTGGCAAATCATGATCAAAACGGTTTTAGTCGTGTTTAGATTTGCTCAAAGTATGGGGTTTTCATGTAAAGTTGGAATCGAGTTACTGCAGAATTTACTGTGCATTTTTGCCTGGCTCGATCGGTCGAGAATTAGACTTGACCGATTGAAAGTTGTGCAGAATGTTTTTTCTGCAAAATTTTCAACTCAGCCCTAGTCCATTTAATGTATAGGGTTTTATGTTTTGCCCTAAGTATAAAAGGGAAAACTCTAGCCACGTTTTTAGTGTTCTGAATATTGTGTTTGTGAATCTTATTTGTGAGATCTAGAGGTGTTTACCTTCACATACACTTAGGGTTTCCAATCTCAAGATTGATGCCAAGAGCTTGGTAATCTTTCAGTTGCATAATCAAGTGCTTCAAGATATACAAACAGGTGTGCTTGTGCTTTGCTGAGAATTTAAAGAAAGAAGTAGTCCATGGACTCGGAACTGTCACGTGGTCGTGGTAGTAAGTTTCCTACTCGAGATAGCAATAGGATGTTAGTGGTCTAAGTCGCTATTGTGTAAACTTCAATTCTTTCATAGTGAATTCCTTTTTACCTTGAGGATAGCTAGGTTAAATCCTTCCCAGGTTTTTACCGGTTTGGTTTCCTGGGTCATCATATCGTGTGTTATTTATTTTCCTCATATTTGCATGATATGATATATTTGTGTTAACCTAGAATTGCTTAATTTACCTAAGTTAATCACTTGGCTAAATATCTAGGTTAATCTGTTTGGGTTTAAGGGGTCTAAACTTCTAATAAGTGGTATCAGAGCGAGTGGTTTTGTGTTTTAGATCTTTTGATCTTTAAGCTGATCCTTGACCCCGGTTGTCATGGAACACAGACACTCTTTTGTTATTCCACCTCACTTTGATGGGAATAATTATGCTTATTGTAAAGTAAGGATGAAAGCATTCCTGAAATCTATTGATGAGAGAGTCTGGAACTCTGTTGAATATGGTTGGGAGAAACCCACTACTCCTGTGAGTGAGTGGCAAACTTTTCAGAAAGAGGCAGCTGCTTTCAATAGCAAAGCTATAAATGCTATTTTCAATGCTGTCTCTATGGAGGAATTTAAGAGAATCTCTAATGTTGAGGTTGCTCATACTGCTTGGAATATCCTCCAGACTGTGCATGAAGGCACAAAGGTAGTTAAAATAAATAAATTGCAGCAATTGACTACTAGATTTGAAAGCATTAGAATGAATGATGATGAATTTTTTGATGAATTCTATGCTAAATTGAATGACATTGTTAATTCTGCATATAATCTAGGTGAAATCTATGATCAACCTAAAATTGTTAGGAAGATTCTTAGATCTTTGACTGAGGATTTTAGACCCAAAGTGACTGCCATCACTGAAAGCAAGGATGTAGACTCCATCCCTGTTGATGAACTTGTAGGATCTCTTCAATCCTATGAGTTGGACCTACCCAAGACTACCAAATCCAAATCAATGGCTCTTAAGTTTGTTGATGATGTTGAGGCTGGTGGATTTAATGATGAACTCTCTGCTACAGAGATTGCCTACCTTACTAAGAACTTTAGAAACTTTCTTAGGAACAATAACAGAAGGACAAGAGGCAAGAACACTGCTGAACCTAGAAATTTTAGAAGGAATGAACCCACTAAGGTTAATAACACTGAAAAACCTAAAGAGAAAGTAGGTCAATCCTCTAATAATTCTATGGGACAACAATGTTTTGGATGTCAGGGGTATGGTCATGTGAAATTTGAATGCCCTACATACTTGAAGTCTAAGGGTAAGGCTATGGCTGTAACCCTTAGTGATGATGAAGTTTCTGACAATGAATCAGTCAGTGATGAGGATGGAAACTTCATTGCTTTCACTGCTACTGCTGTAGTCAATGAAAGCGTGTCTGTTGAAGAGAACCCTTCTGATGGAGAACTCTCTGAAGATGCAGATTTACAGAAAGACTACAATAAACTTTGCAAAGTTGCTGTAAAGGATGCCATGAATGTTGATTTGGGCTTAAAGAAAATTGCATCTCTTGAACTTGATAAGAAAAATTTGCTTGTGAAACTGTTTGATGCTAATGAGCTTTTGAATAATGTGAAGACTGAGAACATACTTTTGCTTGATAAAGTTAAAAATTTGGAACTTGAATTATCTGTTGCTAGGGAACAAACTAATAGATCTGTAAGCTCCAAACTTGATCACATGTTAAGTAGTCAAAAGTCTCCCTCTGACAAAAATGGCTTAGGTTTTATGGAAAGTATCTCTGTGCCTGAACCTCATTCCACAAACTTTGTTCCTTCTACTCAACTTTCTAATAGTGAGATTGTTAAACCTTCTGTGAGTGAAGTTGTTAAATCTGTAGAAGCCACACATCCTAGAAAGATTAGAGTTGATCTTCAAGAGTCTAATTCTAGAGCTTCTAATTCTTCTAAGGGCAAGTTACATGATAAGCCTGCTTGGGTTTGTCATTTTTGTAGAAAGTCTGGGCATATTCGTCCAAACTGTTTCAAGTTGCAAGCTGGTAAGCGAGCAAATAAACCTACAGTTCCTATGCCTCAAGCACAAGATCCTATGGTACTTACTGGTGAATTGGTAAAGGCGTTAAACCTTTATTCCAATCTTGGAGTTGCCCAGAATTCTAATGTGAATAATAACTCCAATGCTAGAGTTGCATTTAAAAGGTTTTGGATGCAAAAGGCTCGACCTAATTGAGTCTATCTGACATGGTCCTTGTTCTTCATTAAACTACCTCTTGTAACCATTTTTTTAGGATCTGCATTGCATAACATTCATGCATCTCATTCTAGGTTGTTCTTTTATTTTATTTAAAAAAAAGGGTAACAAGAATGGGTTTGGCAACATGTGTTTTGCTGTTTTTTTTTTTTCTTGAATTTGAAGACAAGGTTGGTCAATCTATTTATACATAACATGTTTATGTACTTTGTTTAGCTTGGATGAGCTTATTTTATTGCACTTTACTAGCTAAAGTTTTGTAGTGCATGTTGTGTGGGAAGATGTTTATGGTATTTGATCATAAGATCTTGATCTTGAAGTCATATGCTTTTGATTGTTGGACTTGAACTTTTTGAGAAAGGCATAAATAACCATCTCACCACTGTTTATTAGCCAATCATGAACACCTTAATGCATATCGTAAGATTTTGTGCTCGAGAAAGTGTAGCACATGCATAAAAAGAACATAAAGTGTAGCCTCTGTTAAAATGTTAAAATTGGTGTGTACATTATTGGGCTATAATAATCTCACAATTCATATAAAATTGGTGTGTACATTATCCCAGCTATTTCAATAAGTTTTTAATTAATTAAAATTTGGTATAAATTATGAGGCAATATCAAGAAACTTACATGATTGCAAGCTTTTATTCTAGGAGATGTGAGAGTTATATGATGTAACTCTTTGAGTAATAGTCTCTTTCAAGTTCATGTGATGAATTTTATAGAAATTGTGATTGATTACTATTTGCATATCACCTCACATGTTTCTCAAGTTTTTGCTAGTTGCACACACTACACAAGTTATTCTCTGCTAAATTGTGTACATGTTATTGTGTGTTTCTTTGGTCTAACCAATCAAGTTTGAAAATTTCTTGAAAATTGATGCAAAACATGTTTG
Source organism: Lithocarpus polystachyus (assembly GCA_033629205.1). Taxonomy (NCBI): domain Eukaryota; kingdom Viridiplantae; phylum Streptophyta; class Magnoliopsida; order Fagales; family Fagaceae; genus Lithocarpus; species Lithocarpus polystachyus. The sequence goes on along the minus strand of CM066168.1, from coordinate 31,818,357 downwards.
TTGTTTGAGATTTTGAGGAAAATTATGTGAAAATCTTATCTTTTGGGATCTGGGATAAATACATGTGTTTTTGAAATACATTTCATCTCATACTCATGCATTTTATTCATATTAGTTAATGCTTTGTTGAGTCTTGCACTGAAATTGGTTTGTTTTTCAAAAATTAGATTTTTCCAGAATTTCGATCGATCGAATCTGTTTTTCGACCGATCGAAATTGTTTTAAAATCCCTGGAAAGTTTTTGGTTGTTTCGATCGGTCTTCGATTGGTACTGAATCAATCGAGGTATTTTCGACCGATCGAATCTAATTTTCGATCGATCGAAAATCGGGCTAAGAGTTTTTAAAAAAGGATTTTTCTCACGTGTTCTTCATTTTTGAAAAAACTTTTCAAACTCCTTTTTCTCTCTCACCAACCGGTCAAGCCTCCTTTTGGATTTTTTGTCGTTTTCCTCCGGATTTTTTGCAAGGAATCTCTCTCCCAAGGCTGGTAAGACCAAACTACCCTTCTTTTTGTTTTTATTTTCAGCTTTTCATGCATAAATTCATGCATTTCATTGGGTATTTTCGGCATTCTTATTTTTTTTTGAATTTGATGATGTTTTGGTTGTTTTCTTTCACAATGATTTATTGGGTTTTTGTGGGGACACCATCTATAAATGTAACAAGTGGTTTAATTTGATTAATTTGGTGTTTTATGTTGAATTGAAAATTCTAGGGCTTGAAAAATACCGAATTTGGGGCTTTTGTTCAAATTGAAACAATTTGATGAAATTGGCTTGTTAGATTGATTAATTTGATCATTATATTGTGTTTTCTATCTGTTGTGATGATTAATTTCTCAATTTGTTGGGTTTTGTGAAATTGGGTTTTTCCAATTTGGGAATTTTTGATATACATCTTATGCTTAAGCCAATTTTGTGATATTGGATCATATCTGAACTGTGTGCCATTGCATTAGATCATGCATCATTTGGTTATTCTGCTCATGCATCATATAGCATTGTTATTTCTTTATTTTTGTTGTGCTAACTTGCAGTCTGCCCTTGGTTTTCTTTTTGTCTGTTCTTTTCTTTCTGTGTTTCTCTATTCTGTCCTTAGTATCATACCTAGGAAAACCAGAGCCCATAGGACTTCTGTACCTTCACCTTCCTTTGATAGTGATAGGTTTCCTAGTGAGAAGAATCAGGAGACATATGGGACTTTTAACCTTAGGCGTCACATTTGGGGTGAGCGTAGGGTCATTTTAGATGAGGTTGATGATGAGGTGAGGCGTAATTTTGAGCGTAAAGGCTGGTTACCGTTGTTAGACATAGATCACCCGCCTCCGGCTACCCTGATTAAAGAGTTCTACTCGAACCTCTCTATCTATGTCTATGATTCCAATACTCTAGTTAAGAGTTGGATACGAGGTATGGAGTATCGCATTACCCCTTCGGTAGTGTCTGATGCTTTTGGGGTGCCTGTGGTTGATCATCCAGTCTTTCCCTATGATGAGTCTCCTCCTCTCAATGACGTGATGTCATACATCACTAGATCTTCTATCCAGTGGGGTTCTGATCCTCGGATCACCTCTGCTGAGCTTTCTGAGCTTCATTACCTTTTCTTTAGGATTGCTTGTCATTCCTTGTGGTCTATTTCTCATCTCCACACCATCCCTATTAAGCGATGTGTGTTTCTGTATGCTCTTGTTACTGATGCTCCTATCAGTTTTCCCCATTTGTTTCTTCGTTCCTTGAACGAGGCCCATAGGAGTAGTTCTACGGCTCATGCCTTATTCTTTCCTGTCTTTATTCATAGGATTCTTTTTCATTTAGGTTTAGGTGATTTCCCTGCTTCTGAGCCTGTTCACATTATTGCTCCTATAGGTGCTACCTTTCTGAGGCAAAGGGTTGCTCAGCTTCGAGCTAGTTCTAAGCGTCCTAGAGTAGAGCTTTCTGGTGTCACTCCACCTCCTTCTTCTTCTACAGATGCTCTTTCGGCTAAGACGTCTGCTGATCCTGCTGCTGCTGCTGATGTTCCTCCACCATCTCCTTCGGATGTTTCTGATATTCGTCGGACTTTGGACACTGTCATGACCGTTCAGGCGGCTCATGGTCAGCTTTTGGTGGATGTGCTTGACGAGCTTCGAGCCTTGCGAGCAGATTTGGAGAGTTTTCGACGTTCTCCTCCGCCATCTCCTTTTGATAATGAGTGAGTGCCCTTTGACAATTCGTCACAAAAAGGGGGAGTATATTCTATTGTGGAGTACATATCTTGTAGGGGAGTTTTTGTCTTAGGGGGAGTTTTTGTTTCTTTTTGTGATACTGTGGAGCTTGTGGAGCTTTTAGATTATATTTAGGCGCTTCATTATATATTTACATTTTTCAGCTCATAATAGGGGGAGTTTTTTTTTTGAGATACATCTTTTATATATGTTTCTTGTTTCACTATGCTACATTGCTATTACTTATTGATTTATATTTATGATGTTATTCATGATATATTTCTTTATTTTGTGTTATGTGAAATCAAGAATTTCTTTTCTATATTACTTGTATTTTCCACACATGCGTTTATGTGTTTGTTAAATGTTACAAGAATATACAGGTTGATTCAGTCGTGCTGCTGTCTACTTTTGCAACTGATAGATAGTAGTTAGGATGAATTTGTTTAATGGCTATTGTTTTGTAATGGTCTATTTATTTTGTAAACTTTGAGCTTTGTTTTAAGTTTGTGTTTTGTCACTGGTTGCCAAAGGGGGAGTTTGTTAGGTTCTAAGAATTGGGAACTAATGTATTAGAACTTCATTTTGTAATGTTGGCAAACCATGATCAAAACGATTTTAGTCGTGTTTAGACTTGCTCAAAGTATGGGGTTTTCATGTAAAGTTGGAATCGAGTTACGGCAGAATTTACTGTGCATTTCTGCCTAGCTTGATCGATCGAGAATTAGACTCGACTGATCGAAAGTCGTGCAGAATGTTTTTTCTGCAGAATTTCCAACTCAGCCCTAGTCCATTTAATGTATAGGGTTTTATGTTTTGCCCTAAGTATAAAAGGGAAAATCCTAGCCACGTTTTTAGTGTTCTGAATATTGTGTTTGTGAATCTTATTTGTGAGATTTAGAGGTGTTTACCTTCACATAAACTTGGGGTTTTCAATCTCAAGATTGATATCAAGAGCTTGGTAATCTTTCAGTTGCAGAATCAAGTGCTTCAAGATATACAAGCAAGTGTGCTTGTGCTTTGCTGAGAATTCAAGGAAAGAAGTAGTCCGTGGACTCGGAGCTGTCACGTGGTCGTGGTAGTAAGTTTCCTACTCGAGGTAGCAATAGGATGTTAGTGATCTAAGTCGTTATTGTGTAAACTTCAATTCTTTCATAGTGAATTCCTTTTTACCTTGAGGATAGCTAGGTTAAATCCTCCCCAGGTTTTTATCGGTTTGGTTTCTCGGGTCATCATATCGTGTGTTATTTATTTTCTGCATATTTGCATGATATGATATATTTGTATTAACCTAGAATTGCTTAATTTACTTAAGTTAATCACTTGGCTAAATATCTAGGCTAATCTGTTTGGGTTTAAGGGGTTTAAACTTCTAACATAATTAATATTTAAATATAAAAATAGCCCACTTAAAATTTTCGCCTAAAGCCCCCAAAATTGTTGAGCCGGCCCTGCTTGTAAGTGCAAGGTAAAGCTAAGTAGTGATGTACAATAATCTTATCACATTTGTAATCATAATTCCTTCACAAAGGAAGAAGGAAGCTGGAATTTAAATTAAAAAAAAAAAAAAACAAAAAAAACAAAAACATAAAAATCTATAATGTTGGTCATGAGATGGTACCGTATGATTAAATTTTCACCCACAGTTTGTCACTCCATTCTTGAGAAATTTTAATGATAAATTGTGAAGTGAGGATTCAAATTTTGCTCATTAAGGCAGAGTTGTCATTTATATATGTCCATGCAGTTTAATTTTCTCATCTAATAGAAATCCATTGTATGATTATAACTAATTAGTCCTGGATGACATGTATTTTGAGTTTTCCTTGTGTGGTTTCTTTTAGCATTTTGATTAGAAGATAATTACAAGAGGTGAAATTTACTAGGTAATTTACATCCAAGGGATGAATTAAAAAAGAGGAGGGACTTGGGATCACCAAGGCTACTATTCATTCCATATTACAATGTCTCACCATAGCATCCTGTCGGAACTATAGGAATGATCATGGGAAAGCCAGTTGAGCTAGTAACAATATATGTTGTACAACAACCTCAACCACCTAGAACAAAATTTCTCTCCAAACTAGTTTTAAGAAAAATCCTTAAGCTCATCTTATATCTTTTTATTCGATGTGAATTTTTGAAAATCTAATCGTTGGATTTCATGTTCTCTATGTTCTTAACATATATATTAAATTTAGTTCGAATCGGATGTTATTTATTATTCAATTAATAGACTTATTTTTTATGCATATTTTTATACCACAAAAACTTGAAATTTTAATATTTAATTGATGACGTAGATATTGATCTTTGATATTCTTGAATTTTTGCAAGCATGGAGGATATAATAAGAACATGCAATTTAATGGTTAAATTTTCAAATTTCACATTTAACAAAAAGATATAGAAGGAATTTGAATGGTTTTTTTTTTTTTTTTCCAAACTAATTTGAAGAAAAACTTTTTTCGGTGTTTAGTGGCATCCTTGTGATTTTTGGAGATAATTTCAGTACTATCATTTAGTGAGTGGTGTTTGTTGGTAGCTGTAAAACTAAAATTAGTGAACGATGCCAGGCATGTAATATAAGTGATTGTATTATGGATGGGCTTCTTGTATTTGCCCTAATTTTATAGTCTTAATCACGTCCATTTTGAGTCCCTTTTGGTTTAAAAAGGAAGCTGAACTCACAATGGAACTGAATATATATATATATATATATATATATATATATAGTTTTTCCTTACCATTATGGCTCTTCAACAAGATTAAGTCCGTGATGCTGGGCAGTTTTCCTCATTAGGGCCGTCTTCATTATCCTTTACAAGATGTTTTATGCTTAACAAATGAACTTGGGAAAGGTGGAAGAGTTCTAACAAGGAATGATGAAAGGCCATGGTTTTCCCTCATCACAGTAAGGAATGATTGAAACCTGGCCTTCCTGGTTTCTTGGAAGGAATAGTAGGGGGCAAAATCACAAAATACAAGTGGGATTGCTTGAAAACGGGCTCAACTATTATAAAAGGGATTGAATTGGTAGATACAAAGAAGGTTGGGCTAGCAGACATTGTTCGATTTAAGATATTGGGAGTATTACTAATAATAACATGTTAGGAAGTCCTCATAGCACAAAACTCTTAGGCATTCTGTTAGTTCTAGAGTTTGTTGAATTGATTGGGACATGAGGTGATAGAAAGTAGGAAATCTCTCTCTCTCTCTCTCTCTCTCTCTCTCTCTCAAGTCCCTATTGGCCTGTTTGGGAGTTAAAAAAAGGAGGGAGAGTAGAGTAGAGGGAGGGAGAGTAATTCAATTACCTTATTTGAAAGTTTTTTAAGCAAGGAGAGGAAGGGGTTTGGAGGGGTTTGAAGGAGTTTCAACTACTTCTAACTCCTCATTTTTAATTTCTCCCAATTGGAGAGATTTGGAGGGAGAGTAAAGTGGATAAATTATTGGCCAAATGAATTCCCTAATTTACCCTTTCTAAATTAACAAAATTATCCTTTCTAAAAGGCTAATTACCCCCTTCCCCCTTACTAATTTTAAAAACATCAAAACAATGTAGATGAGAATCATTCCCCTCTACTCTTGTCCCCACTAATTTCCTTCCCTTTACTCCCCTCTACTCTCCTCCCTGTTGGAAATATATTAGTGAATAAACAAGTTTTGATACATAAATAATATCTCAAATAATTAGCAAGAATGTCAATAAGCAATAATAAAATAAATTTAAGTAAATTTAGGAACAATCTCACAGTGCTATAGAATCACGCAAAGAGCGTTATCCTTAAAGGTTGATTCGTGTCACCCAAAGTAAAACTTGGTGCGATTGGTTCTCTTGGCCAAACAACCCCTCAAGATTAGACTATAGCGTCGACCTTTGTGATGTACGCACTTCCACTCACAAAAGGTTTAAGAACAACCTTCTATTGCCTTTCTTTAGAACAAATATTCTTGTAGAAAAATTATGTGGGAGAGAAAAATAGTAGAGTTGTGTATATCTAAAATATAGAGTAGTAAAAAGACCTCATTTTGAAAATGTGTTATGATGAGTATTATATAGACTACTTATAAAGATAATAGTATATAGTCATTGGTTACTAATAACCCTTAAAAGCCCAACGGCTATATTATCATTTATTGCCTAACGGCTACTTTTCTCATAATTGCCCAACGGCTATTTTACTCATAATTGCCCAACAGCTATTTTACTCATAAATTTCCAACGGCTAGAAAATAAATAAGAATAAAAGTGTTTGGAACACACACCCACACCAACAATCCCCCACATGTTACAAACACAAAATAGGAAAAGGCACGCAACTAAAGAAAGCATGCATCAATATGGTACCAGAAGGTTTTAACCATACATAGAATAAATAAGTAGGAACTAAAAGACAATGGTGGAGTTAAAACTCTTTTAACCAAGCTATTAGTTAACCAAACTTACCACCCACATAACTTTCTTTATCAAGGTTGTTCTTAAGCGGGTTAGCGCCTTATCCAGGCCATGCGCCACTGGGTTTTACGAGAGCTCTAGAGACCTACCCAAAAAGTCTCATAGGAAGCGGCACAACTTCCACTCACACATAGGTGGCATCCATCAAGAGTGCATGTAGAACATCCCATCCCAACAGGTAGGGATATGGATCCATTAAGAGCCTAAAACTCAACCTCCAATAATCTGCAACTTAGTCGGTGGCATCCATCAGGAGTGCGTGCAGATACACCCCATCCCAACAGGTAGGGATATGGATCCATTAAGAGTCTAAAGCTCAACCTCACCAAATTCTGCAACTTAGCACTGTCTCACACCATAGGGATGGACTCATCACTAATTTCCTTACCGAGATAGCGGAAAACACATAACAAATGACAGTGCCCATGAACCACTAATGATCTCTACCCATTTAACCTCTTATGTGGAATCACCCATCATAGAGGTTGGGTATTAGCCACAGTGTCGCAACTTGGGTATCAGTCCAATCCCCCTAGATGTCTCACTCACCAGCCTTCTGGTTTGGTTAAAGGACCGGCCAAGTTCCTTTTAAACCTCACAAATTAATATCAATAAGTTGTCTCAGCCTCAATTGAATATGTCGACTTTTCCCATTTCACAAAGTCCAATGATATAACATCATTATCAATAAGCTGCCTCAGCCTCAATTAGGTATGTAAACTTTTCTCATTATAAACTTTGCTCTTAACACGTGTTATGGCAGCCTGGCAATCACAAGGAAAGCAAATAGAGACAACAGAGTTAGTAAATAGGGGAATATCAATTAATAAACTCCTAAGCCATATAGCTTTGGACCTAGCCTTCTCTAAGGCCTTTAACTCTGCTTCCATGGTGGATCTCGCTATGCAAGTCTGCTTGGTTGACTTCCAAGAGACAACCCCTCCAGCTAGTGTAAACACATATCCACTAGTGGGCTTCACCCCATCTATATCAGAGATCCAGTTAGCATCACATTATCCTTCTAAAACAGTAGGATAGCCACAATATGACAAACCAAAATCCAAAGTCCTCTTTAAATATCTCAATAGTTTAGATATTGCATCCCAATGCTCAAAACTAGGATTATGAGTGTATCTACTCAATCTACCAACAGCATATGCAATATTAGGACGAGTACAATTTTTCAAAAACATTAAACTAACAATAATTTGTGCATATTTATCTTGTGAAATACTATCACCACGATTCTTAACCAAGCGCACCTTTGAGTCATATGGAGTGGACATAGGTGACATATCAAAATTTTTCAATTTTTTTTTTTTTTTATGAATTTTCTCCACATAATGAGATTGTGATAGTATAATGCAATCATTGTCCCTAAGGATCTTAATACCCAAAATAACATTTGCCTTGCCTAAATCTTTCATATCAAATTTAGGGGCAAGAAAACTTTTAGTATCATGCACAACATTATGGCTAGTTCCAAATATAAGCAAGTTATCAACATATAAACAAATAATGACACCTTCATTATTATTAAACTTGCTATATATGCATTTATCCGCACCATTAATCACTTATCCATGTGTAAGCATCATATTATCAAATTTCTCATGCCATTGTTTAGGTTCTTGTTTTAATCCATACAAGGATTTAACCAATTTATAAACTTTATGTTATTGTCCAAGGACAACACAACCCTCGGGTTGCTCCATATAATTTCTTCCTCTAAATCACCATTTAAAAAAGTAGTTTTAACATCCATTTGATGTATAACAAGTTTGTGAATAGATGCAATGGCAAACAAAATTCATATAGATGCAATTCTAGTAACCGGAGAATAAGTATCAAAATAATCAACATTATGTTTTTGCTTATAGCTCTTAGCTACTAAGCGTGCTTTATACTTATCTATTGTACCATCCAGTTTTAATTTCCTTTTAAATATCTATTTGCAACCAATAGGCTTAACCTTAGGAGGAAGCTCAACTAATTCCCAAGTATGATTAGACATAATAGAATCTAATTCACTATTAATAGCTTCCAACCAAAATAGTGCATCAATAAATTTAATTGCATCATAATAACTTACATGTTCATCTTCAACAATATAGGTAAGAAAATTGTTACCGTAATTCTTTTTCTTCCTAGTTCGCTTACTTCTTCTCAACTCTTGCACATCACAATAAGATCATTAGAAGTCAGGGTTTTGAAACCCGGACCGGACCGGGCAGTCCGACAGGAAAAACTGGGAATCGGAGTGAATTTCGGTTTTTTAAGCCTCCAGAACCGGACATTTATGCAAATTCCGTGAATCGGAGTTGGACCGTACGGTTCATGCAGAACCGATGGCATGAACCGTGCGGTCCAACCCCGGTTCAAGCAGCCTACTAAATTAGAAAAATTCAGAAAATGCAGTTACAAGGAATAGAACCCCGGCCGGTCAGAGATGTAGCTGAAGCCTAACCACTCAGCCAAGCTTGCAAGTTGGTGCTTAACAATAACAAAAAAAATACTTGAAGTAAACTTAATGCAAATTTTTTTTTTTTTTTTTTTATAAAAACAACTTAACACAATTCTATTCTACTTAATTAAATTATCCATCACTTATAAGGAATATAAAACAATTATAATTAAAATCCTTCAAAGATATTCAACTTTACTTCAAAAATTAATCATAAATTTTAATGTTTTCATGGTTATTATTTTATTTTATTAACTTTCTTATTTAATTTTAAATATATGATTGAAAATCATTAAATTTTCCTCACATATATAGATATGTTAGTCAATTTTGCTAGTTTTATAAATTTAATATTTATATTTAGGCTTTAATTAATTATTAAATTAATTATGATATCACACGGTTTGACCCTGGTTCAACCTCGGTTGGATCTCAAAAACCTTGAACCTCTTCTTTTTACGGTTCAATAAATGGTCCGGGTTTGAAAACCTTGTTAGAAGTATCAATAGGTTCATGAAACATATTTTTCCTTGTTTTTCAAAGGAAACTCGTACTTAAAAAAGTATTTTTAAGATTCAACAATAGTATTAAATTCTAAATACATCACAATTGATGAAATAATTCTATATCATGAACTATAGCAAACATAACCAATAAACACACAATCACATATTTAAAAATCAAGTTTCCTCCTTTTAGGTTCATGTAGCATGACCTTAGGCAAGTACCCCCACACTTTGAGGTATTCTCCTTTTAGATTTGGGTAACATCTTAGCGAACCACTCCCACAATTCAAGGTATACCAAATTAGGCTTACGCCATTTTCAACTTCATTTTATATTTTATAAAAATTTTCAAAACTTCATCTTTGGTTCCTAATAAACAAAGCTAAGTAAATATAGAATAGTAATCAAGAAAGATTACATAAAATCTTTTACCACTTCTAGTCATTGTGTGTTTTAAATCATCCAAATTATTATGTACCAAACTAAGGAGTTTAGTTCATCTTGTTATGGATTTGCAAGGTCTTTTTATTTCAAATTCACAAAAACCTATCCACCATCTCAAAACAACACGTATAGCCAATAAAATATGTAAATATATATATTTTTTCAATATCACTCTTGCACTTGGTGAATAAAAGGAATATTTATTCCCACAAAATCTTATCCACTAGCCCAAAATGCTAATTGGATCATTTATATATAAACATATATAAAGAAAATTTTAATTATTTTCCATAATTTCCCATTACATATATTTGTGTCAAGAGATGAAAAAATAATAGCTTTTGTACATAGAGCCAATAGCCTCTAGCTAATAGAAACCACTCTTAGGAACATCCAAAATTTCTTTTTCACATGACCATAAATGATTACTTGAATACTTTAACAAGGAAAATAAAATTTAATTAAATTATAGGATCATTGTATCTTCATTGTACAAAAGGAGTACCAAGTTGATACGGCACTATTGATTCCATTAACAATAGAAATGCCTCCACCATAAGTCTACACCATTTTTTTTTCCAAAATTGTACCCAAAAATAAATTTTATCTCATTTCTCATAAAAATTATTGCTAACATTTTTTTTTTTGAATTCCAAAAAACATTTCTCAAACACATATACGTCTTTATTCAATCTCATGTTCCTTAGATTTCAATACACATAAAGCAATTTCACAAAATATAATACACATATAATATCACATAATTGCAAATGCAATAAGTTGATATCCACATATCAAGACAACGTTACATAATATTATTTGCATATTGATTTAGATTAGAGAATCAAAATCACGTTTGGATGGACCTCATTTATTTTTTCTTCTAAAATATGAGTCCACCAAATTTTTTAGATAAACCAAATAGCAAAATAAACTCCACAAAAGATATAACTAATTATATCTAAGAATATAACTACTAGCATTTTTTCTTTATAAACATAATATCATATCACAATATAAAATTTCATGATCAATAACTTGTTTATCCATTTTGAAGCATGAAGTATCAACCTTTAAGATTGTTGGAAATATATTAGTGAATAAACAAGTTTTGATACATAAATAATATCTCAAATAATTAGCAAGAATGTCAATAAGCAATAATAAAATAAATTTAAATAAATTTAGGAACAATCTCACAGTGCTATAGAATCACGCAAAGAGCGTTATCCTTAAAAGTTGATTTGTGCCATGAAGTATCAACCTTTAAGATTGTTGGAAATATATTAGTGAATAAACAAGTTTTGATACATAAATAATATCTCAAATAATTAGCAAGAATGTCAATAAGCAATAATAAAATAAATTTAAGTAAATTTAGGAACAATCTCACAGTGCTATAGAATCACGTAAAGAGCATTGTCCTTAAAAATTGATTCGTGCCACCCAAAGTACAACTTGGTGCGATTGGTTCTCTTGGTCAAACAACTCCCCAGGATTAGTATATAGCGTCGACCTTTGTGATGTACGCACTTCTACTCACAAAAGGTTTAAGAACAATCTTCTATTGCCATTCCTTAGAACAAATATTCTTGTAGAAAAATTATGTGGGAGAGAAAAATAGTAGAGTTGTGTATATCTAAAATATAGAGTAGTAAAAAGACTCCATTTTGAAAATGTGTTATGATGAGTATTATATAGGCCACTTATGAAGATAATAGTATTTAACCCTTAAAAGCTCAACGGCTATATTATCAATTATTATCTAACGGTTATTTTTCTCATAATTGTTCAACGGCTATTTTATTCATAAATTTTCAATGGCTAGAAAATAAATAAAAATAAAAGTGTTTGGAACACACACCCACGCCAACACTCCCTCTCTAAGCTTCCAAACTGGCCAATATATGTTTTTCTAGCCATAAGTCCTTATCAAAGTTTACTATTTGCACAGAGTGAATGGGATTAAGTTGAACATCATTTGTTGTACTATTTGTATTAATTTCTAAAAGGAATATTCAATGATTTAACTTTTAATTTTTTTAAATAAATGGACAGCTTTACTAAGGAGTTCTAATACATTATAGTGCATTAAGAGAGAGAGAGAGAGAGAGAGAGAGAGAGAGAGAGAGAGAGAGAGAGAGAGAGAGAGATGATAATAAAATTGTAAAGTAACAAAATGCATGCGAATGTTTGTCACTAGAGTTCTAATTACAGGATACCACTTCGTCCATTCTTTAAAAATTTTCATCCTTCAAAATTGAAAGTGGATAAATCTTGAAACTATTTAGCAACCCCCTAATTTGGGGAGGGGAGATCTCCATGAGATATATTAGAGAGGTCAAGGAAGCTATTCTTCTCCCCAACCCAATCATAAATTGATTAATTAACATAATAGGTTGGATCTACAGAAATTTTGTGAAATTGGTCTAATTCAATTCAATTCATGTTAATTTTTAATTGAAGTCTAATTTTACGCCATTTGTCCAGTTATATATATATATTTATATATAATTTTGTTGTGAAGTGCTTAAGCCAAGGAGACGATAATAATAACACTTGCTCAATCACTGCTTTGGGATTTGGTGGTACTGATCTAAATCCCCAGAATTCCCACCTTTTAGAGAATCAAATTGAAGTACCAAGAAATTAACACAAATTTGATTTTGAGTTTGGAATATCAGACATGTGAAACCAAGTGGAGCACGATTTAGATCTCGAAATCTTTTAAGTTAGTTTCTATGAATATGATACCTTTTCATTTTGTATTTTATAAAAGAAAATCTTATATCATAGCCCCTATGCTGTGAGTGGTAAGGGAAGAGCCATAACAGATCAGACTGTACCTTTAGAGAGACTTGCCCTAGACAAACATTTTCTTAAACCTAAACATATACATGTTGCTAAACATAACCTTTATTTTAGTAATTTAATATATGATTTTTACGTTCATTCCATGTGTATATATATTTTTGTACTATCACTCATTTTGATATTACCACGTATGTAGTCCAAATTATTGAAATAGTTGAACTTTACATTGACTCTGAACATGTTTAAAACTTTCAAGGATAGAAAAAGCCTATTCTTGTTGAGTTACAAGTGGCAATACTGGCATCGAGTTGGCTTTCATTGCAGTAGTCAAAGGTTACAAATATATATATATATATATATATATGATTTATTAAAAAAAAAGTAGTAAAGGGCAGTTACCTATGATTTGGTATTGATGAAAAAAGTTACAAAAGCACCATAGCCATCCAAATGTTCACCAATCTTGTTGAGGCACCTCGAATTTGAGGTGACAAACTACAAGCTAAAATTGGATTAAAAAGTAATAAATTAAAGAGATTTTCAAATAATAAACACAGCTTCCCAAAAGCGGAATGCTAACCTCCTGTGAGAGATCGAAAAATGCTGCAATCTGCACTATTAAAATGCTAATCGATACTCTTGAAGTGCTGATAGCCACACATAAGTTTAGTCTAGCTTGGGCGCTTTTGATACATGTGATTAGTTCCACCCAAATAAATGCATGCAGACCGTGAAAATTTGATCTTGTGACATCTTTCAATTCAACGGTCCGATTTGAAAACCGAGCATATCGTCGAGATCGTTAAAATCTCAATCTCATTTTTATGATATGTGATGAATGATTTAATGTATGAAATGCATTTTTGGTACTTATAATGATTATTTTGGTTATCTTCCAAGGTTAAATAATGGGAGCAAAATTAAGTGTCTACACCTCCTATCTTAAATTTTTTCTAATTCTGCCTATGGTGGCACTAAGTACTGTTGGTATAGAAAGATTTACAAAGTTTTCATTCTTTTCATAGTAAAACAATCCTACAAAAAAATTGAAAAAAAAAAAAATCAAATTTGTTAAAGTTTTATATATATAGCAAGCACAAAATCAAAGAGCAAACATTAAAGTTTCCCTAAGAGATCACATGTATCAATGAAAAAAGATACAAAAAAAAAAAAAAAAAAACCATAGCCATCCAAATGTTCATCAATCTTATTAATTAAGGTGTCTTGATCTTGAGTTTGCGATTTCTCAACAACATATATGGGATATGTGAGGGTTGCCACATGGCTACCCCATTGTAATTACGAGCTAGAACTGAATCAGGATGTAGCAATATCAAAGCACATTTCAATAACAAAAGAACATCATAAAAGAGAAGAGTGCCTTTTCTCCCATATTTGTCACTCATCCTTACCCCGATGGCGGTCCTAAGTACTATTGGTATAGACAAATTTACTAAATTTTCGTCCTTCATAATTTATTAATTTTTATTTTTTTTGATCAATCGCAAATTCAAAGACCAATGATCAATTTTTCTCGTAGTGTTACTTGCCTTAGACAAACATTTTCCTAAACATAACCATATTGCTAAACATAAACTTTGCTCAACAATTTTTTTTTTCTTTTTATGTTGATAACATGTGCGTATGCTTTTAGTATTGACTACTGTGTGATTTACATAAAAGAGAAAATATCAAGATTTTAATAGTCATATACAAAAATTGAGCTACAAAATATTTCTTAATATAACATGTAAATAAAAATTCTAAGAAGAGGAAAAGCAAAAGTAAAAAAAAAAAAAAAAAAGATGAAAAAAGTATACATATTTTTTTTATTCGAACATGTAGGTAAAAAAATTAAAAGAAGCAGGGTTATGAATTATGTTGTTAGCGTTTTAAAATTCATACTTTATTTATGCCAATGAAATATCAATGGGTGTATGTGCAGTTAAGTGTTATGGGGTTTTTTAGTATGCTTAATGTGTATTTTTCATTATATTATATCTAAAAATATATAATGACTATTATATTTAATGTAATTAATTCTTAATTGAGTTCAAGTATTCTTTCTTGTGTGTAGGTGTACTTTACATTTTGTTGGTGAATAAAAGAAAATGGGTGAAAAACACTATTGTGATAACTACAAATGTTGCAACCATTTTTGGTGCTCACCAATCTTATGGATAAATTTGGAACAATAAAAAAAATTTATTTTAAGATTTAATTTTTTATAGACATAGTTCTCTATGTATATACATTAGAGCTCTTAATTCTTAAGATTTACTAAATCAGTCCATTTATTAGATAAAAATCAATTAAAAGAAAAACTATTGATTGTTTTATTAATAAGTAAAATTAATACAAATATTACAATTTACAACAAATGATGTTCAACTTATCCTCCAAAATATTTAAAAATTTTTACAGCTAGCATCAAACTATAAAAGTATCAAGTTGCATTTAATTATTTGCCAATCTGTAATGAATATACAACACTTAATTTTAAAAACATAAATATGTTGTGAGCATCACAGCATGGAACCCATGCCAATTCCGATAGGGATCTGCTGTAAATGAACAAAGCCCCATGAACAACTCTAGTTCGGCTTGATAAAAAGTTTGTTTATATTTGTTTGTTTATAAATAAATTAAGATTGAGCCTTAGTTTTAGGCTCGTTTAATAAACAAGCCGAGCCCAAGCAAAAAAATTTGTTCATGAACAAGCTCGTGAGCTATCAGACTTAATACACAACAACTCAAGCATAGACTCATTTATAAGTTTATATGTGTTAGCTAAATATACTCATTACACATATCTTAATAATGACATGATCAACATGAGACCATTACCTATATTACTTTTATTTTTTCCTTCCCTTTAAACTGATTAAAAACCACTTTAGACTATAGGTACATTTAAAAATAAATAGATAATTAAGTAGATCAAATATGATCCTTTCCCTTAAAAACTAGAGACAAATACAAAAAGACCATTAAAATCTCCACCTTTTCTTTTTACGTGTCAAGGGCGTGGCCTTGCGGCAGAAAATTCATTCCAAAACTGTGCTGGCACGGCAAGCTTTGTAGAAGATGAAGAAGATGACTGTCTTCATGAACTTCTATCTATAGAAAGGACCAAAAATAAAATAAAAACTTCGGTTTTCATTTTCAATTTTTTTTTTTTTTTGAGAATTCAGTAATTTCTTATAACAAATAGGCAGTAAGTCTACACACTCTGATAAAAACAGTGAGATAAAATTGAAATGCTTATGGTTAAGAATAGCTTTCATTAAAAACAAATCGGTAAGAATCAAAATCTCAGACTCAGAGAGAGAGAGAGAGAGAGAGAGAGAGAGAGAGAGAGAGAGAGAGAGAGAGAGAGAGAGAGAGAGAGAGTACCCCTTGTGCTACTTGGCATAACAAATGCCCTGTGCTCATTGGGTGTTATTTCCTCATTCAAACCACATGAGAAGCTTTTTTCTGAGACCCAAATAAAAAAGAAGTCCCACACACAGAATTCACACATTCTAAACCAAAGAGACAAACTTTCTTCTCTTGTAAAACTACTCCCTCACACTCACTCTCTCTGGTTTAGCAAACCGTGAATGGTACTGGTCAAAGGGGACACTAGGAAGACAAAGCCAGTAAGAGAAAAAAAATTCAATCTTTTCTTGTTTCACTTCTGTTTCCACTGTTTCTGTTCCTTCTCTTGCATATACATGTGTGTGTGTGTGTGCGTGATGTGTGATGTGTGATGTGTGATGTGTATGAACTTCTGATGGTTTGGGTTGATTTAAAAATTTGGAAAAGGAAAGGAAAATGAAGGAAATCTTTTAGTTGGGTATATCTAGATTGTTTTGTTTCCATCATCTCCAAATTTGGAAAATGAAGGAAAATGAAGGAAACCACCGTCTCCAACTCCAACATAGGGCCACTTGGGAAGGGTTTTAAAGACAACTCCTATTCTAAAATTTGGGTTGTAATATTCCTGCACCTCAATTTAGATGACCCAAAATCACACATTTGTCTTCACGCCGTGTAGAATGAAGATTGTTCAAAGTTCAAACTCGTGTGCTCTGCAGTTTGCACCCCTTGTTTTCGTTAAGGGCATTTCATATGCCCTTAACGAAATGCAAGTTATTGATGAAGCAAGAATCTTCAGTCGGCTATTCATCCAAACACAAAGCGTTAGAAGGTCTTTTAAGTTTTGCAGGAAAGAAACAACTGATTATTGTTCTTATATCTCTCGTAGGTTGAACACTCGAGTTATTAAATCTCTGAGTAGGTTGAAGGCTCCATGTGAATGTTTGCATTATGATATATTGATGCATATTTCTTTGCACCATATTGAATACGTATTCTAATTCTATGCACCATAATAAGATCTTTAGATGTGCTCTTTTTTTTTTTTTTTTTTTTGGTATATTGTCACATCACCTCAAACAAACTTCTTATGAGTTTTGATTTATCTCTGGAAACTTTATTCAGGGTTTTTATTGCCTCTATGTATCAATTCTAATCGAGCTGGAACATCTTCTAATGACTCACGATGTTACAAAAAGTTGCATTTCTTCTAACAGTTCCAACTTTTACCTTTGCCAAATGTTACAACTCTTAATCAAGAGTCAAATGATCACATCTATTTGCAAAGAGTTAATACTCTTTTTGTCTAATTTCACCAAGCCCATTGCGGACATACTCGTTGGATTCACCTGGTTGGGTTGGTCTTCGTCAATCAATATGGTCCAACATTTTTAACACTAGCAAATCATGCTATCATTTGAAGAAACTATCTTGAGAAGAAATGGACAAATGGATCGGAGCATAAACTGATGAAGCTATTTACAAGGAGAATTATTGTTCCGAAATGCAAGGAATGAAAGACAAAACATCAATGATAATTGAAAGAAACTACTCACAAGCCTATGAGATAATATCATAATACAAAGAAAAATTTTCCGTTTTACTATAGGAAAAATACACTAACCTCTTTTGAACTTTTTCCAAATGATACTCCATTCAAATGTTTGTATATATCACATTTGCAACCTTAAGGTTCAATAAATGCAACAAATAAATCCATGACTCTTGTATTGTCAGTTTATCCATAATTTGTGTATGATTTTTCTATTAAAATAGAATATTTTGTTACGAAAATCAGACATGGACTTATTTGCCACATTTGTAAAAACTTTAAGGGGGAGTGTCATTTATACAAACATTTGGGGAGAATCCTATTTTGATAAACGTGAGAGGAAATTGGTGTAATTTTTTTACCATTTTATTGTATTACTAACATTGTACGATGTATATATTAAGAAAGAATGTGTAAACTAAAGAAAAAAATTTAGAAATATAATTGAAATTGAAAAAAAAAAGATAGTGAAAATAAATACTACTTTAAATTTTGTGTAAGATTGAGTTTTTGTTATAAAAAAAATTAGAATATATTATTAGAATAATTTAAGATAACTAGTGAAACTTTTAAGAAAAACTTTTAGTACTTGACTTTACATTAGAGTAATATTTTAAGTTTCTTTACACTTCTAGTTCTATAATAGAGTTTCATTCAGTGTAAACTACGTTAATAATATTAATACCCTTATATTATGCTACATGGTGAAAGCATGTATGACATATTATGCCAAACCATGTACTATTACAAGCATGGCATATAAGACTGATTTGTATTATTAAAACAAAAAAAAGATATGGTTGATGACACAATAATTGAAAATAAATAATGAAACTTCTTTTAAAATTTTTGGAAGACTTTGGATGATAAAAATTCAATCGGTGTAATATATATATATATATATATATCTCTTTTTTTTGCTCTAGGTAAAAGTCTAGTGTCAAATTTTTAAGAATTTTATAAATATTACACCCATTGAATTTTTATTATCTAAATTTTAAGAGAAGTATCATTATTTATTTGCGATTATTGCATCATCAAACCATATCGTAAAAGAGGTACCATTTTTATTTTATAATATAAGTCTATAAGATATGATATTTTAGATATACAGATGTGCTCTTTATTTACATTCGAATTTCTTTTTTTCCCCTTTCTCTTTTTATTTTTTTTATTTTTTTATTTTTAAATCATCTTAATTGATCAATTACAAAATTCTCTATCTCCAAACCATAAAAAAAGAGAATAATAAAACGATTAGGAGTTTGAAATTCAAGAAAGACCATGGTTTAAAAAAAAAAAGGATTAATTACCCTAACTTCCTCGAATAGATATGATAGAATTTCAACTTGTGTAATTCACTTCATGATGATTGATTTTTATTATTAGACTAAGACACCAATTAGTTTTTAGTGTAGGTGAAATTGAATCTTAGATTTCTTATTTGACAACAAAAAACTTTACCAATTAAACTAACTGAAACTCACACACCTAACAAGAGTATTGCACTGACACGTGGAATGAGTTGTAATGGAAACTCTGGCTAGATTGGAGTTAGAAACTTAGAAATGCAAGGAACATCATAATGTAAAAAAAAAATTAACGAATGGATTAATTACCCTAACTTCCTCTAATAGATATGATAGAATTTCAATTTATGGTGTTTGCTTCATAATGATTGTTCTTTATCATTAAGTTAAGACACTAATTGGTTTTTAGTGTAGGCGAGGTTTGAACCTTAGATTTCTTATTTGATAATAAAAGACTTTACCAGTTAAATTAACTAAAACCTACACCCTAACTTCCTTTGAAGTTTATCAAAATAACATTCCTTTGTCTTCAAAGGAAAAATAAATCCCTCAAATTTTTGTGTAAATGACACCCCAATTGAGGTTTCTATAAATGTAATAAATAAGTCCACGCCTTCTCATGCTGTAATCTCAAATAGAAAACATATATAAAGATTTTTACTCACTTGTACTAACCTCCATGGTTTGCATATATAGGAGTATTTTTATTTTTTTAAATAGAATACTCTTTTAAGAAAGTTTTTTTGATAAGATAACCCTCTTTTAAGAAAGTTAGATAAATTTATTTGTCACAGTTATACATGTCTTAATGAGGAGAATGTCATTTTCTTGGTAATTTTGAGGGACATGCTTTAGCCGGGATGAGGAGCCCTATGTCTACTAAAGTTGGCTTCTACTAGCTCCACCATTCGGTCATTGCTTTTGCCCTTGCCCTTTCTCAGAAACTATTTTTTGTAACTTAGCAATGTGGTCCAAAAGACACCGCAAAAGAGAGGCAATCGGACTAGTGTGACCAGTAAGTAGTGACCAGGGAGTAGGGACACGTGAGTAATGAGTCCCTCACATTGAATCTTGAGGTGAAAAAAAAAAGGGATAGAAGGCCAAATGGTACCCTTCTCCAAGGACATGTTAGGGGTCCCAACCTCACAGGGGCAACAGAAAGCGATAGTTTACATATTTGCTCAGCCCGAAACACTGATTGTAGTTCAGTTCTTCTAATCACCCTGGCCCAAATGTCATCAACATTGGATAGTGACCCATTAATAAAAGAGATGAAGGACTAGCCCTTGAATAAAGTCTAGAGCTTAGACAAGTACAAAATAACATATAGTTCTGTTAAAAACAGAAAAGCAAAGGAAAAATTAAATTAAAGGTGACAGTAAAAGGTAGATATATCTAGGTAGAGATCTGATTCCGCTTTAATAATGGTGGCATAGTGATCATTAATTGAATGTCTTCCACAGAGCCATTTCTTTTTCTTCTTCTTTTTTCTGCAGAAGAAAATGAAAGTGCGACTATATACAAGCTACGATTCTAAGAGGAAAGCATCGTTGACTTCTTTAGTGAAGTAACTTCGCTATAGGAACCAACTAAAATTACATTTAAAGCAGATTTAGGAAGAGCATCAGTATCACCAGCAACATTTTGGTTTCTCCTTATCCAACTAAAAAACAAAATTCATACCATTTCCTGCAGATCACACAGCATAGAGGGCAGGGCACAATTGTTAATATCCTATCTCTGAAAGAAATGGTTAAGTATCCTAGTAAAAGTGTATAGTTTTAAGTATTATTTTAAAGGCTAAAATATATTACTGATCCCTAAACTTTAATCTTTTAAGTAATATTAGTTTCTGAAATTTAAAGTGACTGCTTTTAATCCCTAATACTATTAAAGTGTGCGCTTTCCTAGTTCTGAACAAACTTTGATTGCTTTTAGGCTCTAAATCTTAAAATGATCGTTTTTTGTTCAATACACATCTAACAGAGTGATAAGATATCAATTGTTTAGTTTGACCATATCAACTAAGAGACTAAACCGATAACTCTAAATTTTAGGGATTAAAATCGCTTATATACTAAATTTTAGGGATTGTATTTTGCCTTTATTTTAAATGTGTAGAAGGAAGCATCCCATAACACCTGGACTAAATTACACTTTTGATTATTGAGGTTTGATTTTTTTTTTTTTTTCTTTTCAAAATGCTCTTTTCGTGCATGACTCTGAAGTTTAAGGTGTCCCTAAAATATGCGTTTTTGCATTTCCCAACTAAAGGCCTTAACGTCATCTGCCTTAGGACGTTCAAGGTTACTACTTACTAGCCTTATAGTGCTTGGTAAGACTTTGATTCTTGCAAGTGTTACAAGTTTTACTACATTAAGCTTATAAATTGATGTGTCACAATTATAAATAGACAATTTAAATATTCAATTATTAAGTTGTTGAAACCCACCAATCATATTTATTGTCATATCAGTTTGTTAGCTTTTTATAATAAAACTTAGATTACCTTTTAGCATTTTCCTTTTCTAATTTGCCCATTTGATGTCAACTTAGATGACATATGACACCATTCTCAATAATGTAATTCTTATCGGTATTGCGTGTGCATCTTATTATTATTATTATTATTATTATTATTAATTTGCTTTTATAATTTTTTGAGAATAATTTGCTTTTATAATTAGTTGCTTGAATAGAAGAAAAGAGAAACGTTATATTTATAATAATTTTACAAAAATTTTATAACAAATAATAGGTGACAAGTTGTTATTGGTGGGAAAAAAAGTAATTTCTGTTATAGACCTAGATTAGAATAAATGATAACTTGCCACCTATGATTAATTGTAAAAATGTTACAGACGTATAGCATGACTTAATAATAATAATAATAATAATAATAAAGTATCAGAGCCCATATTTTATCCCAATGTAGCATTTGGCTTTGGTGGTGCAAATGATAATCAACTTGTTCGAGTAAAGCTTACTTTCATTAAGATAAAAGTTGTCGTAACAAATAAAGAAGTTTACTTGATGAAAATTAAGTTAAGGTGCAGATTTTTGGGAAATTGTTTCAAGTTTTTATTTAGACTTAGTTACTTATTTGAGTTTTCTTTTTGTATGAAATGATAGTCTATTTCTTGAAAAAAAAAATGGTATTCTTTGCTAAAGAAGTAGCGGGTAATTTTTTTTTTGGCGTAAATGCACTTTTAGTCCCTATATTTTGAATTTTTTCCATTTTGGTCCCTACATTTTAATTTTACCACTTTTAGTCCCTAAACCAATTAACGCGTGTTATTTTCGTCCTTTTCATCAGTCAACTGATGGAAATAGCTGAGGTGGCAGCCGGAGGAATTAAAATATTATAAAAAATGCCACATCACCCATGACATGTCAGCATATAAATTTAAAAAATTAATTTATTAATTTTAACTAAATTTAAAAAAAAAATAAAAAAATAATTAAAACCCAAAATTCCCATGAATTAAGATCTAAAAGTGCATTTAACAAGAACACTAACCCAAAAATTTTAAAACCCAAAAAATTAACATAAGATCCAAACCTAAACACTATTCTGGGTTTGGGTATTTGCTCAAAGTCAAAAGCAACTCCGGCAGCGGAGTAATGGGTCCTCCAACAACAACAGCAGCAATAATCTCAACCAACTCACTCCGGCGATGTGTGAACTTTAAGTGGAGACGGCGGAGTCGTTGAACAAGCTGTTGGTTTCGGAGCTTTCGTCGTGGTTTGTGGACGTGGAAACGATGGTGGCATCAGCAAACAGGGTTTTCGAAATCTTGGATTGGCTTCAACCAGATTGCACTGAATTCTACGACGCCGTTAGGGCTCTCCTCTCTCGGCGCGCTCAACTCTCATCCTTAGAGACCGTGCTCCGAACCCACCAAAATGAAGAAGAATCCGACACCGGCAATTTTCAAGCTCGATCGAAAGAAGCGCTGGCTAGATTCGAAGCCAAGTATAAGAAACCAAGAACAAATACCCAAACCCAGAAAATCAAATACCCAAACCTAAAAAATGAAACCAGAAAAACAAAAAAAAAAATCAATGAGCTGAGTTTGATTTAATGAGCTGAGTTTGGTTGGGTTTTTCTGGGTTTGTGTGTTTGTTTGTTTCAATGAGCCGAGTTGGCTAGGTTGGTTGATTTTGTTGTTTATTGTTTGAAATAAACTGGGTTTTTTTGAGTTCTTGGGTTTCTGGGTTTCTGAGTGTTTGAGATTTATAGGTTTTCTTTGATTTTATGATTTTGGCTATGAATCTTTGAGGAAGAACAAGAAAAACTGATGGATTTTCAACTTTGGTCTTTGTTCTCTTCTCAAATTTTATTGCATTATTGATTTGATCCAAAATGGGAAAGGAAGTTGATTCAATGGGTTTAATTTTGAATTCGTGTTCTTGGGTTTAATTTTCTAAGTTTGCGTTCTTGTGTTCATAGGCATTTGATTTTATTGTTTTTAATTCTGTTTTTTCTTTTTTTTTATTTAGTTAAAATTGATAAATTATTTTTTTAAAAAAATTAGATGCTGATGTGGCATTTTTTATAATATTTTAATTCTTCCGACTGCCACCTCAGCTATTTCCGTCAGTTGACTAACGGAAAGGACGAAAATAACACGCGTCAATTAATTTAGGGACTAAAAGTGGTAAAATTAAAATGTAGGAATAAAAATGAAAAAAAGTCAAAATATAGGGACTAAAAGTACATTTACGCCTTTTTTTGTTCCAATAATGAATAAGATTTAAAATTTTATATATAAGTAGTATGGTTTGGTAGTGGTGGCCTAAGGGTTATCCCATAATAGGGGCAGGAGAGGAGTAGAGGACTCTTGGACAAAGGGTTCTTCATGAAGTTAAGCAATTCTTTGCCAAATGTAAATTTTTACCTCTATTATATGTGCTTTCTGCTCTTTATTTGCCTTTACTGTTATTTTTATATTCGTGAATCTTATTGCACAATAAAATATAAATATAAATAAAATGTAAAATATAAAATACAAAATATAAATATTACTTTTAAGAAAGGGAGTGTGAAAAACTGTAGAGAGATCGAGATTTTGTAATTAAGTGGTCACCTCATTCTTTGCCATGCAAGTTGATGCCATTGGCCCATTGTAATGGATGGCAGGAAACAAGTTGAGTGGGTTGTTTAACACAATGTAGGTAAAGTTTGCTTGGTGAAATGCCGGGGGGCATATATATTCTCTTAAAGACTTTATAATTTTATTAAGGATTCTTAAAGTCTAGTAAATTCAAAGCTTTGTCGCCAAACTAACATGGCAGTGAAAATTATGAGGTAGAACTTGTTGGGGTTTATGTCCTAAATCTAATTTATTGGCATGTCATAAATAATTAAATTGTTTAATTATATGAGACTATCTATAATTGAACTAATGGGACATTATCTTAGTCCATGAGATGCATAGAATGTGATTTATATAAAAAGTCACAGAATATATAAATCACAAGTTCTTTGAAAACTCAAAATTTTAGTTCGTAGTCGGTGATGAAATTGGGCATTTCATCTACGAAGACTATAACATATCAACTAAAATGATTTGTCTTGATCATGGAAGTGGAGACTTCTAGTTGATATGTTGATATGTTTTAAAAGTTAAAACATATTAAACTGGACTGCTGTGAGATTTATTATTCTCCTAACGACTGTCAAATGAATAATAAATCTCATGACTTCTATTTACATTAACTCTAAATCCTGAGAGAATAATGGATCTGATCATGATGTGTAGGTTGCTTTGATATATCAGAAGTGAAATCTATAAGTTACGATCAAAACCTCAGTATGTTGGACAGCTGCATTTAGTGTTGATGGAACATTTATTCTCAAGATGGAATTTATAATCTCTTAACAGAGATATAAAATATTCCCTTGAGGTAAGTTTAATGGATTTGGTTATTCAGAGTGTTGGGTTCAACCACTTTAGTAAGGAGTTACTAAAGTATATATTTATGGAATTGGATTTCATAAATATATGATGAATAACATAAAGGATTAAATCGGGTACTCAAGGATTAAGATGTAATCTTCAAAGTGGCAGTCAACATTCATGACTTTGTATTACTATGAATATTTTAATGAAGAGGTTGCATGTACAATAAAGTCTTGGGATATAATTTATTAATAAGGCCTAGAGTGCAATTATATTCATATAGTAGTATTGAATATAATTAATGGTAACTTTGGACTTGTCAAGAGTTGATAGAAAAGCCCAAGGTCCATTAGAGCTAGAGTTTTATTTGTTCCTTTTTGGTCCTACTCCAAGCCACATACTAAAGTCCAATTGGAATGGCCCAAAAGGTTAGCCCAATTAAATAATTACTTATATAAAGCTGACGGCTTAGAAGCCAACAATCTCAAAAGAATCTACAACGCATAAAAGCGTCAAGCATAAAAGCTGACGGCTTCGAAGCCAACAATCTAAAAAGAATCTACAAGGCATAAAACCGGTCAAGCATAAAAGCCTAAGTCTAAAAGACGACGGCATAAAAAAGGCGACGGCCTAAAAGCCACGACATTATCCTAAAAAGGAAAATGCCAAAAAGCCTAAGTCTAAACGACGACGGCATACAAAAGGCGACGGCCTAAAAGCCACGACATTATCCTAAAAAGGAAAATGCCAAAAAGCCTAAGTCTAAAAGACGACGGCATACAAAAGGCGACGGCCTAAAAGCCACAACATTATCCTAAAAAGGAAAATGCCAAAAAGCCTACGCCTAAATGATGACGGCGCAATGAGACGACGGCCCAAAGCCAAGACATTGGCCTAAAAAAAAAAAAAAAAAGCCAAAGTATCAAGTCACGACGGTCCTAAAAGATAACGGTTCTATCCTTGTATAAATAAACAAGAGCCTGTTAAACAGTGCACATGACAGATATGACTCCGACGCGAAAAGCAAGCATCCACAAAGCTTGAATAAAAGCAAGCAATACATATAAGAACAAGTTTGAAATAAAAAGTACATTAATAAAAATGCCTTTAAAGGCAACATTGTTGACAGTGAAAAAATTAATACACATTAAAACGCCTTTAAAGACAACATTATTCATGACGGTCCAAGAATTGATATTATTACAAAAAATTACAAATTCACTCGACGGGGGAATCAATGACTCTTACTTCATCATCTTGGCTTTGGGCGTGATCCTGGCCAGCTGTCCCTGCTTCGTCTTCTCGGGTCCTGGCACCTCTAGTATTTTGATCTTCATCAAATAAATTATCAGTGCTACTCGAGGCCTCAGGGAGGACGGACGTCTGGGCTTGGGCCTCGTCGATGCTCACCTTGGAGAGATCTAGTTCAGGGTGTAAGGCTTTTATCTGACGAAGGGCGTCGTCAAAGCCGTCTGCAAAGGTGCTGCCCAACTCCGTCAGATAAACCTCTGAGTCCCGGTACTCCTTGATGGCGTCCTCTTTGGCTTGACGGAGTTGGTCCTTGACGGATAGAATCTCTTTTTCTTTGTCTTCAAGGACTCTTTGCAGCACCTCCATCTGCTTCTCCAACTCACCCCTCTCCTGCTCGAACAGAGTCAGCTTCTTTTCAATGCGCACCCTCCAGGCCTTGAACTGGGCAAGTTCATCCTCCGTCACGGCCGCCTTAGCCCGAAGACGGCTCAGAGCCGTCTCCTCATGAACACAACGGTCCATGAGGCCTTTCATCATAAGGACGGCCTGGAATAAAGAAATGTTAAGTCAAAATGACGATGAACAAAGATGAACGGAATGGTAATGATGACGGGTAATGTGTTTACCTGGGCAAGGTTGAAGAGGCCCATCTCACCCATTGCCTCCGTCGAGTGGTTTCCAAGGTCCTCGTAATCCTCGGCCGTCAGGATTGAGGACAGCTGCTCTATAGCGTACTTGGAATCCTCGCGCAAGAGGACGGGTGGCTTCTCAACGTTGGGCACCGGACCACCCGTCATCAGCCCTTTCCCCTTGTCGTGCTTGACGGGGACTTTCTTCACCTCCGCCTCCAGGCCCACGACGGTCTCGGGCGTGACCTTTGCCTTCTTGGCATGACGGTCCGACTCCTGGCCGAGTTTTCTTTTTGTAATGGACGGCTTGGGCGCGCCCGTCCCCCTGCCTGGGCATCCTTCTTCTTGGCAGCAGCTTGTTGCCTAATGAAAGCTCTCCTCTTTGCCTCCTCTATTTTTGCAAAGGTAGACGGTATGTGAGTTAATGACTAAAAATGGAAACTTGACATTCAAGTGAACGGACTTATGTGCTCGAACTTGTGTCTCGTATTTTAATGCCTCTTCAGACGGTTCAGGTCCGTCGCAGTGCCAACAGATTTTTTTTAGGGTTACCAACGTGGCCCAAGATCTTTCCGTCAACTCAGTCTTTTGGAAAATCTTCTCCAAAAAACTCCACTGTTCAAGAGAAACTTGTGGATGGTCCTAAGCTGCAAAAGAAGACGATTAGAAATCGACAGTGTTTAAAGTTTAAAAAGAAAAGAATGTAAACGGACGTATACCAGACGGGGGTAAAACACCCTATGTTGTGTCGATGGGCATGAACTCAGTCTCACCAGGATGACACATCCACTCATCCCCGTCCATAAAAAAGTACCTAGACTTCCAGTCCCTATTGGAATCTGGAGTATCACTCACTAGCCTTAACAACGGGCTCCTGGCAACAAAGCTATACATCCCTCGTGATTTTGTTATCTCTACTGGACAGTAGCAATGGAAGAACTTCTCCACTATCAGTCTTTTATTGTCCTTAGACATCGATCCGTACAGGACCTCTACCCCCAGGAAAACCCTCCAAGCATTTGGGGAGACCTGGTTGACGAACAATCCTAGATAGTGTAGGAGGTGACGGTGTAGTTGAGTCAGGGGGAACCTCAACCCGGCCTTGAGCATTTGCTCATAGATCCCGACACCCTTGACTCCGTGGTAGTAGCATTTCTCTGTTTTATTGGGTAGACAGATAGGTATGTTGACGGGTATCTGGTATTTGCTCCTAAGTGTTTTGAAGTGAGACTCTTTGATTGTGGACACAAAATCGTTTACCGTCCATAACGAAATCATTATAAACTTCCTCATCCCGTCAGTGCCTACGACGGATTGGATTTGTGGCTCGGTTTCCCCTAGGCCGTCACTAAGGTTACTTTCTGCCCTATCACTACTTGAAGTAGAAGAACTGGTAGATGAACTTTCGTCACTAGAAGTGTCAGGATCTCTTGGACCCGACGGATGAACTTCATCGTAGCCCGCTCCGTCGAGGACAAACGACTGATTACTGGACGCGCTAGACATCTGTCACCTACACGTGACGGGAAACCCTAAGTATAACTAGTCTAAAGACATTTGACGGTGACGAAAATGAATGAATCAATAAAAGACTTACCGGTTACGCCTGCTGGTGGAAGATGCAGCCGACGGTTGCGGAAGCGCGACAGGCGAAAAGGTTGACGAATCAAACGCTTTTTTGGCTGGGTGAACGGATGCACTCTGATCGCTTGATTTCAGTGAAAAGTTAAAAATAAGGGAAAAGAAGGGAGGCTTATATATGAGGGGTAGCACGGAAGGCGAGAAGACGCCTCGTTTTTGGCACACGGACATTAAGTCTACGACACGTGCCCTTCATTAATTACCCAGCATTAATTACTGAATGACAGCCTATCTATCCAACTCTCTCATTGTGAATGGGAACTGTCATCCCATTATCCGTCTCCTGTATGTTCACGGACTGATGGGCTGAGGGGGCACCTGATGGGGATAAAACTCCCACTAGATGCTGGCAGCCTGTGCGGGCTGACGGTGCAAGATGTGATGACGGACATGGACGTCGGACGCTAGACCTTGACGACACGACTCTTAAACAGGGTGACGGGAGCGACGGTCGACGGGGGGAAGCATGGGGAACCAAAGCCTATCTTGCCATATACGCTTCCCCAAGAAAATGAGTCTTGTCACGTACGCTACTATTTGGACAGATATCTTGTGGAGCACGATTGCTCCCAAAGGGGTGTCTTGCCCAACACACTTGATTGCCCCAGAAGTATCTTGTGCTCCACGCTACTCAGGGGCAATTCCGGTAAAGTGGTATCTTCTCCATCACGCCTTGGCCAAGGGCCCCTACTACTATAAATACTTCCAAGCCCTCCCAAATCGAGGTACGCATGCTTCTACCCCAACTCTGACACTCTAGAGTTGTGAGCAATACTAACTTAACCATCGGAGGGTCGTTGGCCGGTACCACGCCGGTACCTCCCTTTGAGGTTCTTTTTACTTGTGCAGGTTCGTCCGAAGTACGTGAAGGCCTTGCAGCTTACTGAGTTGATTCTTGGCATCATCAGTTCACAAGTCACAAATTACTTCTTAATCTAATTTGATTGTCTTCCACATAAGACATAATGTAACAATACCAAAGGCAAAGCTTAATTATCATATTAATGCAACAGGCAATATAAAGGGTAAAGCTTAATAATGTTTAGGGCACAATTTTAATTAAACAACAGCAAACAGACTTAAAGGTACCATGAAAAATGACATGGGATGTGTTCCCTAGAAAAGAGAAGTTTTGTTCCAGAGTAGACCCAACTAGTAGACTCCAAAACACTAGAACACGTTCTTTCAATGCCCCCATCAACCATGCCGTCCAAACAATAACAAACACAGGGTGGTCTCTCAATTTTACATCAATCACATCGAAACCGATAGATCAATGGGTGCAGATGTTGCTACCCCCCACACTCATATACCTGGGGGAGCAAACAAAGCCACATGCATGACCCAACAATATTCCAAATTAAAGCATATAGATGCCAAACCAGGGGTCCCAAAGCTTTAGCCATGCTATATGGGGTAATTATCATAATCTGCTTGGCTGGAAAAGTCTTTAAGATTAGGGCGTGAATGAGTCAGCAGATTGGAGAGTTTTTTTCAACCCAATCTGAGCTTGTGGGGTTAAAAAATTCCCAACCCCATCACGTGCGTAGAACTCAACCCCTGAACTTTCATGAGTTTGATTTATTTTGAAAATATCAAAATAAATCAAACTAAAAAAATAAAATGAATGGTAAATATGGTGGTTCTTGGGTCAAAAGCAAGCTAAGACGTCAGGTTGGGTTGAGTAGTAGATCGGTGTGATGCAGACTCCTATGGATATATTTGTTAAGTTATTTTAAAGCGTGTTAATTCTAAAATTTGTTGTCCCAATAATCGTTAATTGAAAATGGTTTGAGAAAAATTGAAAGCAGTTGCTACCACTTTAATTTTTTAAGTGTTCTCAATAATTTGAATGTTCGATTGATATTGGTCTAAAAATGTTGTTTGAAGGACAAATTTTCAAAATTGAAGTAAACTGTTGTCTAATGGACATCTCTCCTCTTTCTTTCTTTTTTTTTTTTTTTTTTTAAATTCATTCATTTAATTATAAAAATAATGAAAATTATTTTTTATTGTTATTAATATTAATATTAGGGTCATAGTATTTTTCACAACTATTAACATTGTTTAATTTTTTTTTTTTTTTTTATATATGGTGTGAGAATTTGAACCCTTGTTGTTTCTGTGAGAAACGCTAAGTGGTGTTTGTTATTTTTTAAAGCAGAAACAATAGTAGATTTTATTTACGAAAAATCACGATGTACAGTAGAGAATAAAAAGGAGGGGCATTCTTCTAACCAAACAATGGCTATAATGCATTTTCTAATACCTACTTTATATACAATTATTTGTATAGACATTATACAAACATACACACTAAATCATTACCTCTTAATAAACTAAAAATATATCTTCCTTCAATTGAAAGTGACAATTATTTGATTTATAATCATTTTGAAGTAAAAATATACTGCACAAAGCGACATGATCCAATGAAATTCATAGTTGACATTTTAAAT
The DNA here is from genome assembly GCA_033629205.1 of Lithocarpus polystachyus. Taxonomy (NCBI): domain Eukaryota; kingdom Viridiplantae; phylum Streptophyta; class Magnoliopsida; order Fagales; family Fagaceae; genus Lithocarpus; species Lithocarpus polystachyus. Next base: position 31,787,360 of record CM066168.1, on the reverse strand, counting down.
TATAAATAACTTGTTCTAATTGTACAAATTGATTATTTCGAATTAAAAAGAAAATCCATCTTAAAAAAAAAAAAAGAATTAAAAGAAAACGTTTTGGTAGAATAGTCTTGTTATATATAGTACAATTGTATAGTTGCTCTTAATATTTTGGGTAAAATGCAAAACTGACCCTATAAGTTTCTTTAGATTTCATTTCAATCCTCTAACTTTGTTTTTGTTCATTTTAATCCTCTAGGTGTCAGTTTTGCATTTTAACCTAATAGTTTTATATTAGAATAGACTTTGTTAAGAGTCTTGTAAATTAAATTTTTAAAAGTCTTGTAACTACTACCAATTTGACTAAGTCACCATGAGAACGACTTTATCAATAATATAATAGGGTGTGTGTCACTCCCATCAACACATTGGATTGGTTTTTATGAGTTAATAAGTTGGCTTGCATTGTGTGAGAGACCGCGCCCCCAGCTTCTTTTTTTGGATGTTGGGCCAAACCCACGTGAATAGGTGGAGTCGTGTTATTGCCTCTCAAAATGGAGGTTTGACTGATTATATTTTCCCCTTTAGATTAAGGGTTTTACAATGAAGTCGACACTTATTTAATTATTGGAATAAATAAGAAAGCCAAAATTGAAAAATTCCTCATTTTATTTATTCGAAATTGAATTTACATTAATCATAGGAAATTACATGGCTTTGGTCCTAGACACTATCTAAGATAAATTACATGGCTTTTTTTCCTAGTTACAATCTAGAAATAAAAAATTACATGAATAAGCATTTGATCTACTAACCCTTGATCTAAGCTCGGAGGCTATGTTACAAGGTGGGAAGGTGTTAGGCACCCACCTTGTCCAGTGAAACCGGTCTTCTAGACTATGGTGACCAACATTCATATCATATTATCTAATATATTATCAATCAATTTGCATGTTAAATTTAATATGTGTGCATGTGATAAATCCTAATTCAATTTATTAAACATTTCATTTGGATTGAAAAATAAATTCTAGTGAATGTGTGTGGATAGTGATATTCTTGATTCAAGGATTTGAAAGAATTATTAAACAAACATCTTTTTCATGTTTTTGATGTGGATTTAAGATCAAAACTAGTGTTATGCATAAACATGTGATGAACAACCAAGAACATGTGAAGAACACATAAGAACATTTAAAAACATTCAAACATATTCAAGAGAATTTAAATAATTACTGCGCTTCCACCTCCCTCTGCCCAAATCCCAGAATCTTCTGAACAGTCCCTTCTTCCCCCCGAGGCCGATAATCAAGGCCAGGGGAAAGTAGTGGCAAAAAATAAGGACAAGGGCAAGGAGACAACCAATTCTTCAGAGGCCGAGGATGCTGCCAAGGCCAAGGAAACTACAACCAAGGAGGCCGACCTGGGCAAACAAGATGACCTCCCCCCTCCTAAGGCCAAAGCTTAGCTCAGAAACCTTATGTTTCCCTTATTGTTTTTCTTTTCTTTTTGTATTTTTCTTTCCTCTTTTGTAATGGCATTCTGCCTTTGTATACAATGTATTTTTCTTTTAGTTTAATGAAAAGATGTCAATTTGTACCTTATACATCTTTACTTTTCTTTCTTACAAAATTCATCCTTTGATTGATACAATTATCAACACACGGATATTTAAACCCATCAGATTGGACAAACTAAAACAATGAAGTAATCATTTAAAATCTTATGCCGAAAGAAGTTTTATAGAGATGAACAACACTCTTATAAAAAAGGAAATTAGTAGGATTAATAATTCATATTTTATTTATCACATGGATAAATAATTAAGAATATTAACTTACTCGAGACAGTAGAGAAGCTGAGTTTTACTTGGGATTTGTTTTAATGCTCATGGATAGTTTCTTGAACTTTAAATATGTGATCCAAGAAGCTTGAAATAACTAAGATTCTACACTGATAAAATGGTAAACTATGATAGGAAATGTTAATTTACCCAAGGTATGTGGTCCGAGAGACTAGGAATGACCAATGTTCTGTTTAACACTTAGTAAAAATGAACTGAAGCATTAATTTACCCAAGGTATGTGGTCTGAGAGACCAGGCATGACCAAGGTTCTGTTTAACACTTAGTAATAATGAACTGAAGCATTAATTTACCCAAGGTATATGGTCTGAGAGACCAGGCATAACCAAGGATCTGTCGAACACTTAAAATCTTATGCCGAAAGAAGTTTTATAAAGATGGACATTAATAATTTATATTTTATTTATCACGTGGATAATTAAGAATATTAACTTACTCGAGACAGTAGAGAAGCTGAGTTTTACTTGGGATTTGTTTTAATGCTCATGGATAGTTTCTTGAACTTTAAATATGTGATCCAAGAAGCTTGAAATAGCTAAGATTCTACACTGATAAATGGTAAAATATGATAGGAAATGTTAATTTACCCAAGGTATGTGGTCCGAGAGACTAGGAATGACCAAGGTTCTGTTTAACACTTAGTAAAAATGAACTGAAGCATTAATTTACCCAAGGTATGTGGTTTGAGAGACCAAGCACGACCAAGGTCCTGTTTAACACTTAGTAATAATGAACTGAAGCATTAATTTACCCAAGGTATATGGTCCGAGAGACCAAGCATAACCAAAGTTCTATCTAACACTTAGTAATAACAAACTAAAACGTTAATTTACCCAAGGTATGTGGTCCGAGAGACCAGGCATGATTAAGGTTCTGTTTAACACTTAGTAATAATGAACTGAAGTATGCATGTTATATAACGTAATAAATTCAAGTGCAGTAATCAAAAACTTTCATTAATAGTAATACCTTCTTAGATTATTTACATTCCAGGGACGTGGTACAGCCCTTTCTTCTAAATCTTCTAAGTAGTATGCGCTTATTCCAGCCACTGATAGGATGCAATATAGTCCTTCCTAGTTGGGTCCTAACTTTCCTTAGACTGGGTTCTTTGCAGCACCCATAACCTTTCTCAAAACCAAGTCTCCAAGTGCTAATGACCTTGACTTCACGTTGACGTCATATCCCTGCTTGAGCTTATGTTGATAATAGGCTAATTGGACCATGGCATTTTCTCTCCGCTCGTCAATCAAGTCTAAGCTTCATACTAATAGTTCATCATTAGTGCTCGAGGTGAATGAACTCATTCTCAGTGTTGGGAATCTAATTTCCAGGGAAATGATAGCTTCAACCCCAAAAGTCATTGAAAAAGGCATCTCCCTAGTGGACTTGCGAGGAGTTGTCTAATAAATCCAGAGGACATGGGGCAGCTCTTCTACCCATTTTCCTTTTGCATCATCAAGCCTCTTCTTCAACTCACTCACTATGACCTTGTTAATGGCCTCGGCCTGTCCATTCCCCTGTGGATATGCTGGGGTAGAGTATCTGTTTGTAATGCCTAATTCACAACAGTACCTCCTGAAGGCCTTGCTATCAAATTGAAGACCATTGTCCGATATGAGTGTGTGAGGTACCCCAAACCGAGTGACAAAATTTTTTCATATAAATCTTTTGGCATCCACGTCCCTGATGTTTGCCAATGGTTCAGCTTCGACCCACTTGGTGAAGTAATCTGTGCCGACCAGCAGACATATTTTATTCCCCACAGCTTTAAGGAAAGGACCTACAATGTCCAAACCCCATTGAGCGAATGGCCAAGGGCTAGACAGAGGATTAAGAACTCCCCCTGGTTGGTGAATATTCGGTGCCAACCTCTGACATTGATCACACTTCTTCACATACTCCTATGCCTCCCTCTGCATGTTCGGTCACTAATACCCCTGAGTTAGGGCTCTATGATATAAAGACTTACCTCCCGTGTGGCTTCCACAGATCTCTTCGTGCAACTCTTCAAGGAGCAACTCTGATGCCTTCAGGTGTATGCACAGTAAGTATGGCCCAGAAAAAGAACGCTTGTACAACTTTTGGTCCTTGGACAACCAAAACCAAGGAGTTTTTCTTCGTATCTTGTCGGCCTCTGACTTGTCCTTAGGCAACATATCCTCTTTAAGGAATAATACTATAGGATCCATCTAGCTGGGTCCCACTTTGATTTGATGGATGCGGGGCGCCTCCTTCTTCATTTCAGCAAGTTTGTTCAAATCTTCAACAAGGATAACTCTAGGCAAACACTGTGCTGAGGAGGTGGAAGGGTGGCCAGAGAATCTCTAGGTGTATTCCCACTACGAGGGATATGCATGAGACTGAAAGACTCGAATCCCGATTGCAGCTATTTTACATGACTTAAATATTCTTGCATTCTTTCATCCCTAGCCTCTAACTCTCCTCTTACTTGGCCGACAACCAACCTTGAGTCCGAGAATATTTCCAATGAATTTCCACCCATTTTTTGAACCATGGTCATTCCAACCAACAGTGCCTCATACTCAACCTCGTTGTTTGTGACCGAGAAGCTTAACCTCAAGAATTTCTCAATTGTGATCTTCTCAGGAGATATTAAAACTAACCCCACCCCGGATCCTCTCTGGTTTGCTGCACCATCGACATACACCTTCCAGGACAAAGGTTGTTGCACGGAGATCAGGCCAACTGAATTTTCATCCATGCTTGGCCTTTCAGTATTTTCTCCTAACGAGGGCTCTACAAACTCAGCCACCAAATCTGCTAGGATTTGGCCCTTTACAGAGGTGTGAGGCATATACTTGATGTCAAAGGCTCCTAGGATCGTACCCCACTTGGCAATCCTTCCTGCATAATCAGCACTCCGAAGCAAAGACCTAAGCGGCAACTGGGTTAAGACGTCCACTATATGTGCTTGGAAATAATGGGAGAGCTTACGGGTAGCGTGCACCACTGCCAAAATAGCCTTTTCAAGTGGAAAGTATTGGACCTCAACCTCATGCAGTGATTTGCTCACATAATAAACTAGCCATTGTACACCACTGTCAACCCGTACCAACACTAAGCTCACTGCATGAAGGGCCACTACAACATAAGCAAATAAAACCTCGTCAACCTCTGGCCTAGACATAATGGGAGGCCAAGAAAGATATTCTTTTAGCTGCTGAAAAGTCAGGTCACACTCTTCAGTCTACTCAAATCCCTTCCACTTGTTCAGCAATTGAAAGAAAGGCCTACACCTATCCTCCGACCGAGAAATGAATCGGTTTAAAACAGTAATCATCCCTGTTAGCTTCTGAACCTCCTTGGGATTCCAAGGTGATTGTAAACTGCTGATTGCCTTGATCTGATCGGGGTTGACTTCAATTCCGCGATGCGTAACCATGTACCCCAAGAATTTTCCTAATCCGACACCAAAAGTGCACTTAGAAGCATTAAGTTGCAGTTTATATTTTCTCAAGATTTTAAAGATATTCTCAAGGTCCTTAATATGCTCTGACTCCAATTTGCTTTTGCCCACCATGTCGTCTATATAAACCTCAATGTTTTTTTCTAGTTGTGGCTTAAACATCTAGGTTATCAACCTCTGATAGGTGGAGCTTGCATTCTTCAGACCAAAAGGCATCACCTTGTAGTGGTAATTCCCAGTAGGAGTGACAAAAACTGTTTTTTCCTGGTCATCCAGAGCTAATGGTATTTGATGATACCCTTGAAAGGCATCTAAAAAGCTCATTCAAGGATGGCTTACTGTTGCGTCTATTAGTTGATCAATCCGAGGCATGGGGAATGGATCCTTTGGACAAGCTTTGTTCAAGTCTGTGAAGTCTACACATATACGCCACTTCCCACTCTTCTTCTTCACCACCATTGTATTGGCCAACCATTCAAGGTAAAACACCTCCTTAATAGTCTCTGCCTGTTTAAGCTTATTCATCTCTTCTTTGACAGCATCAAAATGCTCTTTAGATGAGCGCCGAGGTGGTTGCTTCCTAGGGAGGACAGCTGAGTTAACATTCAAATGATAGCAGATGAATCTTGGATCTACCCCCGGAGCCTCATAGGCATTCTAGGCAAACACATCAATATTCCTTCTAAGGAGTGCTAACAACTCTTCCTTCTCCCAAGAAGGCAACTGAGCTCTGATCTAGAAAAACCTCTCTGAATCCCCATCAATAGCAATTTCCTCCAATCTCTCACATTTCATCTCTTCCGACCCCACAACATTAAGTAGGATCGGAACCATTGATTGCTATGAGCTCCTTTCTATGGAAGCCGTAGACTCAGCCGTGGGCTGATGCATAATGGCGGCCATAAGGCACTGCCTAGCCATAGACTGGCTTCCCACAAGCTCCTCAATTCGGTCCCCTAACGGATATTTCCCCTTCAAGTGCAAAGTTGAAGAAACGGCCCCTAGGGCATGAAGCCAGGGTCTAGCTACAATGGCCGTGTAGGGAGAGTATGCATCTACCACGATGAAGTATACTTCAACCACTTCTAATCCTGCTTGCAGGGGCAACCCTTGGAATGACAACCTTCCCAACAAAACTTATCAAAGGTGAATCATATGTTGTTAAATCCTTAGGTTTTAAGCCCAAACCTCTGTACAGATCGGGGTACATAATCTCAGCCCTACTACCCTGGTCCACCAACACCCTCTTTACATCGTACCCCTCGATCCTAAGGGTGACCACCAGAGCGTCATCATGCGGCTGGATGGTTCCCTTTTTGTTCCTGTTCAAGAAACTTAGCGCTGGTCAAACCTTCACTCTAGCCCTTTTCGGCACAGAATTGAAGTCCTTAGTGGTTATCCTAGTTACAAACATTACCCTGGAAGGATAAGAGCCAGTCCTCCTAGTGCGGCAAAAATGACGATAATTGTGCCCAACGGGGGCCTTGAAGAAACGCTCCCCTGAACACCCGACCTTGGATGGTCTCCTTGCCCATTAGGTCGATACATAAACTGCTGTAACCTTCCTTCTCTGAACAGTTGCTTTAGATGATTCCTCAGCGTTCTGCAATCCTCTGTGGTATGCCCCCGTTCTTAGTGGTATTGGCAATGAAGGCTCTGGTTGCGTTTCAAGGGGTCTCCTCCCATCTTGTTTGGCCATTTGAAGTATGGCTCGTTCTTGATCTTCTCCAGGACTTGATGTATTGGCTTTCGGAAGACCGTGTTAACCAGTTGAGGCACCATAGACCCAGATTGCCCAGCAAAATCCCTTCGTGGCCTATTGTTATTATATCGATCCGACACAAAATCCCTTCTCTCCTGAGGGATAACCATGCTCTTTCCCTTTCCTTGTAACTGATCTTCTTCAACCTATTTGTATTCGTCGATATGATCCATCAACCAGCGCACACTTCCCACTAGCTTCTTGGTCAAAAACTTCCTCAAATCATGTTCGGCTGACAGACCGACCTTAAGTTCTTATCGCCACGTCCGTCGATCTCATTGAACATTTTCCAGTATCTGTCTGAGTACATTTTCAAGGTCTCCCCTTCTCGTATGAAAAGAGATAACAAAGAATCCAAAGGCCAAGAAACCCTACTACATGTAATAAATCGAAAGCAAAAAGCCCTTGTAAGCTTTTTAAAGGAACCAATAGAACCTATTGCAAGGCCATCGAACCACCTCATTGCCACAGGCCCTAAACTAGACGGGAACACCTTGCACATAAGGGCTTTATTCCTATAGTGAACAGCCATTCTCTGATTAATATGACTCACATGCTCCACAGGATCCGTTCAACCATTGTACATGGTGAACGTAGGTTGAGTAAACCGCCGAAGAAGCCTCCCTCCCTCAATTTTGCACATGAAAGGTGACCTAGAAATTTGGTTGAATGCCCTACTCATAGCATCATTCCCCAAGCCCCTAGAAGACGGGTTTCAACTTTTGTGTTCACGATGATACTTCTCATTGTGAGAGAAAGATTCGCTAGGAGGTGTCCGTAACCTACGCCTATAACTGCCATCTTTTTCATCATCTGAAGAAAGATCAGAGACTGAGGGACTTCGCCTTCTTCGCTCGTGGCGTAATTTCCTCTTTAAGTAATCAATTTGGCGTTACATGTTCCTGGTATTTTTATCATGAGAAACGTGGCCCTCGTCTCGAAACTGACTCCTGCCAGTATGAATTGTATACGCGCTTCCCTCACAGTCCCTTTCTCGTTCAAGGTGAAGAAAACGATCGAGATGTTGGGAATCATCAGACTCCGCCCAGTTTGGACTTGATCCTACCATAGTTGAACATCAAACTCACTATCATCCCAATTCCCATAAACGATGCCAATTGTAAGGACACAATTTGAATGCCTGGCCCACGAGTTGGATGGACTTAGGCCCCAAAGTGCCCAAAAAAATAAATTTGTAAAGAGTGTGTTAGAAAACTGGGCTTTAATGAATTAGATAATAATCTTATTTATTTTTCTCTAATGTGATTACAAGTTCAACTCTTAGCTACTACAGTGTTTCTCTCTTGATTTTTCGATCCCTCTTCTCATTGCTCCCTCCTCTTTTTATACTCTCATTTTTTCTTATCTTTACCCTTCCACGTGCTGGTCAAATAGTTGGTGTTGAACCTTGTCCCATCAGTCCCTTCCTAAAATTTTTAGATAGCAGCTGTAAAGGCTGAAAATCACTGTTCAGCCATCTTTTCCTCATTAATGCGGCCAGCGAGTTAGCTGCAGAGCATTCAATACGATGGTAGCAACTTTCTTCAAGATATTTCTCAGCTCCCACCTGTCCTGTATGTCCACAAGGTACATCCTCACCAGTAGAATATTTCGATATATCGTCACAAACAACAAAACGCGTAATTTGACCTTCGCTTTATTTAGCCGAAGATATAATCCTCCTCGGATCATCTTCCTCAGCCTACACAGTTGCTATTTGCTTGTAAAGCTCGCAGCCCTGTGTTTTCTACATTACTGACTCGTCCTTGGACAGTTATTTCTCCTCAGACATGCCCAAGGCCCAGCACCTATATTTGGGCCTCTGGTCCCCACAATTACTATCATGCTTTAATCTTAAATTCTCACCATTGCAACATAAAAAAACAAGTTAGGGAAACGGATTATACCTTTATGCAAGATCCATACGGTGGAGGAAGAGACTCTATTTTGATTGGAATTGTCTCGTACTTGTGCTCAAATTGAAGCCCTGGATGTCTAGTTTCTGGGAAAATTAATCTCATTCACAGATTCAAAATATTCTGAGAGATATCAACAAAATGGTGAGCAGAGGTCATTTGCTAGGAAATAATTTCAGCACAATTAACATTAATATGTCCCAAATTGGTTTCCAATTAACATTAATAGGCTCCAATCACTCCCATTTCAGACTTAATTAGTTCCAAATTTACCCTAATTAAAAAGATAATTGCACAAATTACTCATTGAATAGTTAATGTTTGACTATCTAATTAATTGTGTGCAACCTTACCATAAAATGTAGTCCTGGCCAATCAAATTATGACACATCATTAATCTCAAATTGATTATAATTATAACCAATTAGAATCAATTGTTCATAATCACATATAGTCGGACTCAATTTGTGATAGCGCATCTCAGCCATTAAAATTGATTTGATGATAACTCTCAATCTGATGGTCCGATTAGGGATTATGACCAATTGATTTGATTGTTACAACATTAATGTTATTTTGATGAAATGAAATTAAGGATCTAAAGGCCACAATTAAGATGCCTATTTCCAAGGTGAAATTACCCTTTTACCCTTCATGTGAGGTTAAATGTGGGTTACAAAATGAGGTGTCAACACATTGAAACTTTATTTTGAGTCTGAAATAGGTTGAGTTTAAGTTGATAATTTTGTCAACCTACTTGACCCAATTCAACCAACCATATATATAAATTTATTTTGTTACTCGTATTTTAATTTTTAGTTTGATTTATTTTGGTATTTTGTGATTTAGTTTTAATGAATTTAGAAATTTGGAATATAATTTACGCATAGTATGAGAATTGTAATAATTTATTAAAAAAAATACTTAAAATACTTAGCAAGATTGAATTGGATTAAAAAAAAAAAAAAACCATAAACCAAACCATGCACACCCCTAAATGTAATTGGTATATGCAAGATTCACTTATACAAGTAAACAAAGGTGCCTTTAGACCTAAAAGTGAGAAAACTAAACTACCAAAAATAAAACTTTAAACTTTTGCCCCGTTTACAATATGTAATTTAAACTTTAAATTGGTCAATTAATACCCTAACCTGGCTTAAAATTACAAAATATGAAATGCGTTATTAATATATGTCAAATTAAAGATCACTTTTTTCCTCCCTAATAATCGAAATAGCTCCCTAGCTTCCGTCCTACTATCTTTTTTTTTTAATAAGAAAACCGTAACTTTATTAAGGCTAAGATAAAAACAACACATCTTGAGCCACAACAGACTCAATCACACTAGAATTTTCCTCTATTTAAATTACATAACTAACAATATTCTTGGCATACTGAATCAAGATGTGTGTTGAATGGTTGTCTTACGTACGGTCTTACCTTTTAACATGAGAAAAATATACTTACCTAAATTCTTGCAATTTATGACAGATCCCTTCAATAATAGTAGTTATCGTGCACGGTGGCTCACTCACTCTTTTCCATCCTACTACCCTGAATTAAATCCCTATGAAATTAATAACGGTAACGGACTATTTGAAATTTTAAGAGTGAGTTTGTTTTTATTTACTTGTTTTTTACAAGCTCTCTGTCACTAAAAAGTAAAAACCCCTACCGAACGCACAGAGGTAGATTATCGTTTTCAACTACAAAGAATCTAATCATATAGTTGTAGCGTATACACTTGCATGGTCTCCCTGCGAAATCAAAACAAACAATATAGACAAGAAATCCAACTATTTCTACCCCCCCCCCCCCAAAAAAAAAAATCTAAATTGACCTATAATTTTTTCACCACTCATATATTTTTTAGGATTCGTTTGGTGTAATTTACTGAAAAGCAATATTTACAATTTTTTTTAATAATAAAGAACTATTCGAAAAAGAATCACATTTCTCACTTTTGTCCCCACCAAAAAAAAAAAAAAAAAATACAGAACAAAACAAAAAAAAAAAAAACAAAACAAAAACAAAACAACACAATGTCTACAAGGCTCATGATTGGGATTTGCTTGGTTGTCTTTCTCTCTCTCTCTCTCTCTCTCTCTCAAACACACACACACACACACTAGCCTCTGAGTATGCGTTCATGCGTGTGCTTAGAGACTCTTCTATTTTTTTAGGTAAAGGTTAATAATTTGCATATATTATAATTTAGAAATATATAATATTATTTTTCAAATAAATAAAAATAATAAACTTTAGAGATAAACAGTAACTGTAATTTCTTTTTTGAACGTGATTAGAAACAAATTCTAAATTTTAGGAATTCTTTTTTTGAATTCAAAATAAAATTTGTTATTTGACATTTAAGACCTTATTTCTAAATGAAGTTATCCTTCATTAATGATGGTATTTTTAAAAGAAGAGAATTCTCTTATATATAGTATCTATACTACTATTTAAGCGACTTTACTTATTTTGGTTCCTCAATTTTGATGCCTAAAATACCCTCATCATGCTCACTTATAAGTTTTCAACTAATGAGAATAAATATGTAAATTAAAACTCATATACTTTAAAACCCACAAACTCACGTACACTTTATCAGTTTCTCTCATTCTTCTTTAAATTGAAGACATCCTACATTTCTTTTTTCTTCTTCTACTTTCAAATTTGGTTTATAAATATGTCAGAGGCTCCAACGGCTTTTTAGGTTTTGTCTTTGCAAGTTCTTATTTTGTTTTTCTTTTGTTTATCATTGACTTTCTTTGAGTTCATACCTACTATAGCTGCCAAGTATTCATAGTTTGAGAAGTACTTACTTTTGAGTGAATGTGATTAGGGATTCAAGGGTGTTTGAGGGTTGCTAATTACCTGTGGTTGACCTTGAAATTTCAACAAGGAAGGTTTGTGCTTGAATTGTCCTTATGTTACTCTCTTTCTTTCAATTTATTCTGTGTCTACCCTAGATTGTCGCAACCCCTTTTTATCTCTGTGATTGACTTATTGATTTTCAGCATATTTCCAAGTATTGGCTCTTCTTTCATATCAAATTTTTAAATTTTGATTTTTTTTTAATTACACATGAACCTGGTGGATGTTAACCACATAGCCTTGCCCTCCACCTTAACTTTTCTAAATTTGTTGTGGGCTTTCGATCTAGATGAGTTCTCTTATTGAATTGTATATGGGATTTTTTTTTTTTTTTTTTTTTTTGTATACGCTACATCTTTTTGAACGAAATTATTAATTTTAGTTTTTTTTTTTTTTTTTGAGAATGATATTAATTTTAGTTAAAAATTTAATTAAGTGAACAACGAGATAAACAAATTTATTTGTATCACAGTTGCTAATCCTATCCATTCAATCAGGAGATTAATTTTTGTCATGTAAAGAACATTTTAAAACAAATTCATATAAAAACATTTAAAAATTAGTTATTTATTTAAATAGTTGATGATGTGGTGATAAGATTTTAAAGACTCCATGATAGAGTTAAACTCTAAAAAATCTTTATCTTTATTCTAAACAATTTTATTAGGATTTTCAGGAAAAATTATTATGTATTTGCAAACTTTTACATTTACGGTAGATCTCATTAAAAAGCTTTTTTTTAGTATCTCATCAAAATTTAAATCAAACACAAACTCTAACAAGCCTATTCTATTATCTTTAATAACACGCATGCTAGCTTTGGTTTGTTGATTAAAGTTTTTTTTTTTTTTTTTTTAATACTTAGTTTAACCCTAATTCTTTTATCTTTTTCAAGTTCACGAATGCACAAATTTTTTGGATTGCATTGAGGAGTCATTGGAATGGAATATTAGATAAGTTTGGGTAAAAGACTTTACAAGAATTATTATATGATTCAAATCACACATGAAGTGGTTGTTATCTAAGAAATTGTTGTAAAAAATTTCTTTTGTAACAAAAAACTACAAATTTTACCATAACAAAAATGGCAGTCTTTTACCGTAATAAAAATAAATAATAACTATTCAAATTTTGTACTTTTTTTTTTATGGATGTGTAGCGAGTGTATAAATGTTAGGATTGAAGATTAATAATAAAAAGAAAATAGATATAGACTAACACTTTTAACTTAGTAATACTATTATTTAAGCATATTTTATATTTTAGATGGTAGACTCGATCCAATTGGGTGTTGGAAAACATAAACAGCTTCTAATAAAGAATAACTAGACACGTTTCAATTGGCCTTGCACTCTACCACGCTTATTATTTGGGATTGTAAAATGGACTGGACTAACCTAAGCTTAAATTTGATTGTAACTACAAATTTCTACATTTAAAAAAAAAAAAACCGTGAAAAAGTAATATAATATATTAGTATTAGCTCTAGTGGTAACCAAATTTTACTGGCTAACTAGAACTTGAACTTGGCCTTACAAAAAGGCATGATTTTGTTTTAAAGTGTGTCAAATTAGTCCGGAAAATTTAGTCTAATTTTAAGTAGAAATGAGTTTGGGAAACAAAATTTAGACATTTTCAAAATTGAATTTTGGTCACATTGATCTAACAATTCATAATTTAAATTTAAATATATTCTCAAAAGTTCTACCTAAAATAATAATTTAATAACTAGTCTCTGAGCATGCGTTCACCCGCGTGCTCAGAGATTCTTCTATTTTTTTGGGAAAAATTTTAATAATTTCCATCCATTATAATTTGGGATTACTACATTTTTCAATTATAAAAAAAACTTAGGGATGTGATGAAAAATTATTTTGCCTGCAAATGCATAATACTTAACACACTCTTAGGTTTTTTTGTAATTGAAAAATGTAATAATCCTAAATTATAATGAATGCAAACTATTAACTTTTTTCCAAAAAAAATAGAAGAGCTTTTGAGCACGCACGTGAGCACATGCTCAAAAGCTAGTAGATTATAAAGCACTTTTCACATTAGATACAAATGTCTCTGACCAAATGCTAGGGGTATTGTTATCCCAAAAAAAAAAAAATGTTAGGGGTATAATAATTTTCACAATTGCTAATAAAGTTTGTTATGATTAAAGTAATATCATTTTCACTCTGGTCCAATATTGATCCTAATTTTATTATACAATAATTACAATATATTATGTTAAAATTATCACAAATTTGTGAAAATTAATGTGCCTATAAACTTATTGAATTTCATTAAAAAAAATGTGGGGCATATGAAATTACAAGGTCCCTACATATGCGTAGACTTAATTTTGAATAATTAGTAAACCTACTTTATTTTTGTCTTTTAAACAAAAGATATGCACAATTTTTTTTTTTTTTTGGTGGTGGTTATGCTTGATAACTACTTTCTAAAAGACTAAAAAACATCTTCTTTCAATATAATAGAAAGAAAAAAAAAAACGTTTATTTGATTTAATCATTTTAAAGTAAAAAGGGATTGCACTAAAGCGATACAGACCTATAATATTCCTAATTGACATTTTTTTTTAATAAGATATGGATATGTTGTTTTAAACTGTAGTGCATAGTATACATTGGTACCCTAGTACATTCCTCCCTCCAATAAGTTGTTAGGAAATATATATGTTTGCATCGCATACAAAATATACGCAGTGAAAATAAACGGATCTACTTCTTTCGCAATTGATAAGCACTATGTAAGTTTCAGAATATAAGAACAAGAGAGTGTACCTTGATGCGGTGAAATTCAAAACCGAATGAAGAAGTACTCGGGAACACTTTCAATCTTCACTCCAATGCCACTTGATGCCCAAGATGTGTGATCTCTCGATCAGTTCTATATTTTCTAGAGAGATTATGAAAGAGTGTCTCTCTTCCTTATATTATCTTATTATTTTTCACATACAAATCATTTCATTCTATATAAAATTCTGTATGTTTCTCTCCACATAACTGATTATCTAATTGGGCTAGCCTTTTGGGTCTTCCCAATTGGGCTTTAGTGTGTGGCTTGGAGTGGGACCAAAATGGAACAAATAAGACACTAGCTCCAATGGGCCTCGGGCTTTTCTGTCAACTCTTGACAAGTCCAAAGTTACTATTAATTATATTTAATACCACTATATAAATATAATTGCATTCTAGGCCTCATTAATAAATTATATCCCAAGAATTTATTATACGTGCAACCCCTTCATAAAATATTCGTAGTAATACAAAGTCATAAATATAGACTGCCACTTTGTAAATTACTACATCTTAATCCTTGAGTACCCGATTTAATCCTTTTGAGTTATTGACCATATATTTATAAAATCTAATTTCATAAATATATACTTTAGTCTTACTAAAGTGGTTAGGCCTAACTCTCTAAATAACTGAACCCATTAAACTTATCTCAAGGGAATATTTTATATCTCTGTTAAGAGACTATAAATTCCATCTTGAGAATATATGTTCCATCAACACTAAATGTAACTGCCCAACATACTGAGGTTTTGACCGTTACTTCAGATCTCACTCCTGATATATCAAAGCAACCTACATTTGATGATCAGGTCCATTATTCTCTTAGGATTAAAAGTTCATGTGAATACAAGTCGTGAGATTTATTATTCAATTGACAGTCGTTAGGAGAATATAATAAATCTCACAACGGTCCAGTTCAATATGTCTTAACTCTTAAAACATATCAACATATTAACTAGAAGTCACAACTTCCATGATCAAGACAAATCATCGTAGTTAATATGTTATAGTCTTCGCAGATGAAATGTCCAATTTCATCACCGACTACGAACTAAAATTCTGAGTTTACAAAGAACTTGTGATCTATATCTTCTGTGACTAAATCACATAAATCACATACTATGCATCTCATGGACTATTTGATAATGTCCGAATATTCATGTTACCATTATTTTAGATAAGAATAAAGTAACTTTATTAAACACAATATTAAGTCATACATCATTTCTCACATAATGTCATACATAATATCATACATAGCATCATCATACAATAGGATTTAAGGGCACTTATCCCAACATAAGTCAAAATAAATTGTTTTCTAGACATTTCTCTAAAATTCAAAGTACATGATTTTGTGTGAATTAATGTTAACAATTAACAATTACTTTATCTGATTCTACATACGGATTAATTTGATCTTAAGAAAACTTTTTGGTTGAATAGTCATGTTATATATAGTATCACCACTCTTAATAGTTACATACAAAACTAATATATAACATTGAAAAGCGGGGTTTCCATGATATGTATGTGTTGGATGAACTAAATCCTTGTTGAATCTTATTCAGCCAAAAAAAAAAAAAAAAAACTTCTAGAATCTTATTTTTCAGCACCCCCGATGAGTTTAATATCAAAATTTTGGATAATAGCAACAAAGTGAAGAACGAATAATCTTCCAAGGAAAATGAGTAAGTTCAAACTCAAGAGAGTGAAAGGCGCAATAATAGAGCAAATTCTATCATTGTATTTCATCTATTCTAGAATGTCGTGAAGTAGTTTCGTGGCCTTGTTTCAATCCCAGATGTAGTCCCGTCATAATAGTTAAACACAAGGTCGCTTACGAGGCTATAGGCTATAGTCGCATTTCCTATAGCCGCGTTTACAAACTAGGTCTATATTATGTAGCAATAGCCCCACAGGGGGCTATTGCTGCGTTTTTTAAAAACGCGGCTACAGACCCACTTTGAGCTGTGTTTATAACCGTGGTAATAGGTTGCGGATCTATAGCTGCGTTTTTAAAAAAGCAGCTATAGGTTTTTTAAAAAACAAAAAAAAATTCTAGGTTTTTTTTTTCCCCCAAAAAATTCAAAATTCAAACAAAAAAAAAATTCAAAATTCAAACAAAAAAGAAATTCAAAATTAAACACAAACCCAAAAAATTCAAAATCAAACACAAACCCAAAAAATTCAAAATCAAACACAACATACTCACAATATAAACATACCTAGAAAATTCAAAATCAGATACAACATACTGACAATACAAACACAACATGCTCCAAAATATAAGAACACAAACCCATGAATCTTCTCTCATTCAACAAAACCAACTCAAATCTAATAGTAAATCTATTCAACGAACACAAAAGCACAAGCTCAGAAACACAAAAGAACAAGCTCAAGAACACAAACCCATTTAAACATAAGCACAATATCAGTAACACAAAAGCACAAATTCAAGCATAAATCCAAAAAATTCAAAATCATAACTCAAATCCAAATCAAGACATGTACACAAATATTGCTAGAATATCCACTTCATTCAAAATTTTCAGCATTTCCTCCATTTTCTTACTAACTAAACATAAAATTAAAAAAAAATACTAGATCTATAGATAAATTAATGTGCTGGAGAAAAAAAATAAAAAAAGAAAAAGAAAGAAGAAGTAGCTTCAAAGAAACAAAGAAAAAAAAAAGAGTTGTGCTGAAGTGAAGAAGGAAGAAAGAAAAAGGGAAAAAAAAAAAGAAAAAAAAAAAAGAAAGAAGAACGTACCTGGTGACTTGCAGAAGAAAGGAGCAAAAAGAGAAGAAAAAATGATCAGCTGCTCCAAAGAAACAAAGAAAAAAGAAGAAGAAGAAGAAGAGTTACGTTGGAGTGAAGAAGGAAGAAAGAAAAAGGAAAAAAAAGAAGAAGAAAAGAATAAGGAAAGAAAGAAGTTCACACAACGCTGGAGTGAGTGAAGAAACCCAAAAAAAAAAAAAAAAAAAAAAAAAAGATGAAAGTGAGGTATGTGGAAAAGTGGGTTTCCCTTAAAAAATTATTCTGTGGGACCTATCGTCGCGTTTTTAAAAATACGGCTATAGATCCTCCTTAAAAAATATTTCTCAGGCCCATTTTTCTTTTGGTGTTACCTATAGCCGCGTTTTTAACAACACAGCTATAGGTCCCCATTAAAAAAATATTCTGCGGGTCAAGAAACGCAACTATAGGTCCGTTCTAAGAAATTATTCGACATGACCTATAGCCGCGTTTTCAAAAACGCGGCTATGGGTCCCCATTAAAAAATTATTCTATGATTTATAGTTGCGTTTTTTTTTTTTTTTTTTTTTTTTTTTGAAAACGTGGCTATAGGTCCGTTTTAAGAAATTATTCGGCTGGACCTATAGCTGCAGTTTTAAAAATGCAGCTATAGGTGCACCTTAAAAAATTATTCTGCGAGTCTATAGCTGCTTTTTTTTTTTTTTGAAAATGCAACTATAGATCCGTTCTAAGAAATTATTCGACTGGACTTATAGCCGCATTTTCAAAAAAACACAACTAAAGACACTTACAAACACGACTATAGACATGACCTATAGCCGCGTTTTGAAAATGCAGCTATAGGTCTGCCTTTCAAAAAATGCAGCTATAGCCTGCATTTTTTGTAGTGGAATTTTAAATGTCTTTATAAAATACACTAAAATGTGACAATTGCATTATAAGATTCTTAACTAGGTGTGTTTAGACATAAAATTGGGCAATCAATATTGTAACCTCCCTTAAAATTTCAAACGGATGACATACCATTATTAATTTATGTCACATTGAAGATGATTTGGCTTTCATTAATTAAAAAAAAAATTAAAGTGTTCTTTCTCAATATATATATTTATATTTATAAGAAGATTCCCCTCTTAAACTGGATTTTTATATGCTTCAAATATACCCTCAATAATGAAGGGTAATTTATCTTCAAAATAGGGTTATAAATGTCAAATAACAAATTTCATTTTGATTCTAAAAGAGAATTACCAAAATTTTAGGATTTTTCCCTTCACGTTCATCTTTTTATTTCCTAAAATTTGGTATTTTTTATTCCTTTTTCATCTAAATAAAAGCAAAACACCCCTAATTTAAAAAATAAAAAATTAAGAAAACTCCTAAAATTTAGTCTTCTTTCCCCTCAAATTCATCTTATTATCTTTAAAGTTTATCCTTTTTCTTTGTTTGAAAAAAAAAATTAAATTTTCAAATTATAATAGATGCAGATTATTAAGTTTTACAAAAAAAAAAAAAAAAAAAAAAAAAAAAAAAGCCTTTGAGCACACGCAACGTGCATGCTTAGAGGCTAGTACGTATATATAAATTAAATTCAAGTTAAACCTGATGTAACTCTAAGCAATGTTATACCACCCAATAACTTGTTATTAAATTCATATTTTAAGAATTCTATCGGCCACCGTTGAATTACATGTTCTATACGTGCTTAATATGCATGGCAATTTTCATGCCAATCAAATGTTATTTACCATGTGATACATAAACACATCTTTTATGAATTATTTTAAACTATAAAAACTTGAATTTAAACAATTGATTAATAACATGACTATTGATCTTTAATCACCATAAAATTTTGCAAGCATGGAGAATATATGAATATAATGGAATCCAATGGTAGATTTGTATAAATTCGCATCTAATAATAAGTTATTAAGTGGTGTATTATTGCTTAGAGTTATGCTTGATGTCACTTAAACCCAACTCTCTCTCTCTCTCTCTCTCTCTCTCTCTCTCTCTCTCTCTCTCTCTCTCTCTCGACCGAACAAGGGAGTATCAAAAAGAACTGTTTCAGATCAAGAAGAACTATTTTAGATCCTTGAATCTACTGCTTTGTCTTCTTTAGTAAAATCTAATTTCTTTACCATATTAAAATTATTTTTTGAAACATTTTTGGAAACATAGTGACTTTCAAGGAAATCAAAAAACAAATATGCTTTTGTAATTGATTCATTTTTTCTTTCCACTTTCTTTTAACACGATCTTTTTCTTTTTGATCAAAAGTAGTTTGGTAGGTTTTTCTTTTGTCTTTGTTTTTAGCAGATTTAAATTCATTAACCAAAGCAATCATGTCAATTTCAAAACTTTTGTTTAAAACTCTTAATTGACTGTGAATAATAGGGATTCGAAAATCAGAAGCAGTTGGAGACCCAGATTCTATCTCTTCTTCTTCTTCAATAGCTTGTTTGCTATGTGTAGAAGGAGGTTTTGTTTTTGTAGAGTAAAAAACAGTGCTAACTTGGGAATTGTTACTTGAAACTCCTTTTAACTTTAAATCAGGTTTTTCAAAATTCGTTTGTAAAAATTCATTGAGATCTTAATCTCTTTTTGAAATATCTTTAGATCCAGCAAAGGAATGCCTTCCTTCGTTAATCATTAAGAGCTTGTTACTATTAAAACTTATTTTAATAGTTCCATCAAGATATTGTTGGATGTGATCAAGGTTTAATTCATCAAAAACAAGTTTAGCAGGTGGAGATTCTTGTTCCAACAACCATTCTTTGGGAAGATTAATTTTTTGCCATTGAATCATTTTTGGAACTTGAACCTTAACATCAAGAGTGGAGCATTGGATTAAAACAGTTTTTCCATCAGGGTCTTTTACCCTGGCATGAGGGTTAAGTTGAATACCTAGAAATCTATAATAAATACGATAAATGAGAGCAAAAGGCTAGCTGCCCTAATCCATATCATATCCAGATGTTAAGATATTTAAGGCTAAAGCTTTAACAATATTAGGATCATCCAAAGAAAGAGAAATATCAGGATAACAGTTAAAACAAGCAGGGCCATCATACAAAGATGCAGTAATCATACCAAGAATGCTGTCATAAAACTTTTTAAATCTAGCATCTCTTAAACACATGAGAACAGAAGCATTAATACCTTTTCTAGTAAGAGGTTTGATAGCCGCTTGCACAAGGCCAATATGTAAATAACTGAATTTTTAAGCAAGGAAATCATTAATATTTCTTTTGGAAAAGAGGCAAAATTTTTCATGATTTTTTGAAATAGAATATGTTTGTTCAACAATTCTAACTCTGCACTGAGAACAAAAAGTATTTTCAATCCAACTAGTCCTACAGAGGGACTTAGGTTCTACTTTAGGAATATTCCGTTTCTGGAAATCAGGGAGATCGGTTTCTTCAATAGTGTGATTATCTTCATTTATAATATCAGAAGGGATACTAGTTCTGGAGCTAACAAAGGTGCTAGATCTAAATAACCTATCCATTCTATCCAAGATTTAACACTCAATTATCATGTTTTTTCTATTACCATTGCATTTCGTAACACATACCCTAATCAACCCTATACCTCTCATGCCCTAACGCCCTCCTAGCAAACGGGCTTGGTTCTGGGACTTCACTTTACAACTAAGGTGGCGCCAACAATGGTAAAAAGGAACACAACAAGGGAGTATCAAAATTTGGATAGAACAAGACAAGATTATCAAGAACACAATATATATATATATATATATATATATATATATATAGGGTTAGGTTCAAGTTACACCTGGTTATAGAATTCATATTTTGAAAATATCACCATTGAATTAAAATATTCTATATGTTCTTAACATTCATGTCAATTTTCATGTCAATTGGATATTATTTACCATTTAATCCATAAACTCATATTTTATGCATTATTTTAAATTACAAAAATTTGAATTTAAACAATTGATTGATTACATGGCTATTAATTTTTAATTATCTTGAAATTTTGCAAGCACAAAGAATATACGAAAATAATGTAATTTAATGGTGGATTTGTCAAAATTTAGCTACAAAATTTATTGTAGCCTAAGTCTACAACATTACTTAATAACTTTTTATTGGAGGTGAATTTTGAGAATTCCATCATTAGATTACATCTTCTTTTTATATCTTTAGTGCTTGCGAAATTTCTAGAAAATTAAAGATCAATAGTTATATCATCAATAAATTGTTTAAATTGCTAGTTTTTGTAGTTTAAAACTTATGTATAAAATATAAGCTTATAGATTCTATAGTATATAATATTCAATTGACATGAAATTTGACATGTGTATTAAGAGTGTAAAGAGCATGCAACTCAATGGTTAGATTTTCAAAATATATTGTAATTTTTATTTTATTGAGTAAGATTATAGCTATTGCTAAACTTTGTCCATACTCCACACACACACACACACACACACACACATATATAAAAGAGGATCCCCTTCTATGAACTGGATTTTTATGTGATTCAATAATACCCTTATTAATGAAGGTAACTTCTCCTAGAATTAGGGTTATAAATTTCAAATAATAAATTTTATTTTGAATTCAAAAGAGAACTCCTAAAATTTAGGATTTTTTTTTCCTTCACATTCATCTTTTTATTCTCTTAAATTTTGCATTTTTTATTCATTTTTTCATCCGAATAAAAGTAAAACACCCCCAATTTAAAATATAAAAAACTAAAAAAACTCCTAAAATTTAGTCTTCATTCCCCTCACTTATATCTTCTGCTTATTTTTAAAATTTATCTGTTATATTTATTTGAAAAATAAATAAATAAATATATATATATATATATACATATATATTTTTTCAAATTATAATAAATGTAAATTATTAACTTAAAAAAGAAGAAGAAGAAGAAGAAGAGAGAGGCTAGTATATGACAAAACTTAAGTATAATACTTTAGGTGCTGTTCCTTAGGTTCATCTCTTAAAATTCAGCCATATAACTACTTAACTATAAAATACACTTCCATCCCATAAGAAAAAATCCACATGGCAGAATCTTAAAAGGAAACTTAAAGAACAACACCTAAGTATTGTACATAAAGGTTAATAATCTTGAGGCTTTTATTTTTTATTTTTTTTGGGTAAAGGTTAATAATTTGATTCTATTATAATTAAAAACAATCAAACAAATAAATTAAATAAACTTTAGAGATAAGCAATAATTGTAATTTCTTTTTTGAATGTGAAGGAAAAAAAATCTTAAATTTTAGGAGTTCTCTTTTTTAATTTAAAATGGAATTTGTTATTTGACATTTATAACCATATTTATAAATGAAGTTACTCTTTATTAATAAGGGTATTTTTAAACCATATGAAAATTTAGTTGAAAAATGAGAATCCTCTTATATATAGTATAGATACTACTGCTTTAAGAGTCTCAATTTGCTTCAACCCCCTAAACACTTAAAATTGGAAATCCCCATGACATTAGATATCTTTAGCTTAATAGAAATTAATAACATTGAGGGATTATTTGAAATTTGGCGTAAATACACTTTTGGTCCCTATGTTTTGGGTCATTTCTCGATTTGGTCCCTAAACTGATTTTGCTCCTAGGTTAGTCCCTAATTTTTTAAAATCATTTTTAAAATGATCCATGCCGTCAACCCAGTAACAGAAAAATCTGATGTGGCAAACGGAGTGCATAGGTGGCATGTTAATAGCTGACATGGCAAATAAAATAATATTAAAAAAAGTATTTTGCTTTTAAAAATGACAAGACAACATTTTAATTAATAAAAAAATTAAAAAAAAATTAAACTGAAAAAATTCAAAATCAAAAACAAAACCAAAAAAAAAAAAACTTTTTCAATTTTAAATATTGAGAAAACAATTTGTAGCAACTATTTCAATTTTTCTTCAACTTTCTTAAGAAACAAACATTAACACCCTTTCTCATTCTAGGCTGGATTGTCTGTGTTTGTGTTTGTATCTATTTCATTTTCTTCTTTCTTTTAAGATAAACCAAAAAAAGAAAAAGAAAAAGAAAAAATAACTTAATAAATAAATATTATTGGTGAGTGTTTGTGTCTGTATCTTTTTTTTTTTTTTTTTCTTTTTTTTCAGATCCCCTCTTTCTCTATCTCTTGGTGCGTATTTGTGTTTGTATCTTTCTTTTTCTTCTTTCTTTGTTCAAGCTTTCAATCCCTCTCTCTCTAAACTGGACTCTCTAATCTTTGGGTTATTCTAATTTTTCGTGGGGTGGAGATCGATGTGGTTGGGGTGGTCAGGGTGGAGATCGGTAATCCATGGGTCTTGGATTATGGGTTTGGTTGGAGAGGCTGGGTTTTTCTGGGTTTCAGTGGGGGTGGGCTGTACTTCTGCCGAGTTGAAATCGGAAGACCACCGACTTCGGCGAACTCAGCGGCGGAAAGTTATCGTTTCCATCTCAATTGAACGCGACGTTGTTTTTGTACTGTTTAGTTGACTGTGACTCGGACTGGGCTTCGACTAGGTGGATTCGGTGCTATTGATGGTGAGTTGATGGTGGATTTGGGTTTGTTAACAGTGGATTTGGTGTTGTTGATGGCGGATTTGGTGTTGTTGATCGGCGGGGTGTTGTTGTTGATGGCAAATTCTGGGTTTGTTTGTGTGTGTGTGTGTGTGTGTGTGTGTGTTTTTTTTTTTTTTTTTTTTGCCCTTGATGCTCTGGGTTTGTATGTGTTCTGAGTTTGTTTGTGTTCTGAGATTTTGCCCAAACTGTTCTGGGTTAGTTTGTTTGTTTTTTTTTTTTTTTTATGTAGATTTGTATATTTTTCTGGATATATGGGTTTGATTTCCTAGAGGTTTCAATGTTGATTGTGTTGGAATTTTTTGTGCTTAGATTGATTTTGAGTGGGTTAGTCAATTGGGTTTGTCTTGATTTAGAGAAGAAAATGAAGAATGAAGTCTGGGTTGAAGGTTTCTAGGTTGGAGGTTTGATGATTAATCTGGGTTGGTTTTCTCATGTGGGTTTGGGTTTGGGTTTGGGTTTGATGAATTTTTCATGTTCTAGAGGTTTCGATAGAGGATAGGGATTTTGTATGAAATTTTGCATTGTTCTAGGTTTGATTGTGCTCTTGTTCTAGGTTTGATTATTCCTAGATTCGGGAAGAACATGAAGAACAAGTTCTTGTGTTCTTACCTAAAAAATAATGAAAGCAATAATAATAATAATAATAATAATAATAATAATAATAATAATAAATTTAAAAGTTTTTTGTTAAATTTAGTTTGAATTAAATTGAAATTGAAAAATATAAATTATTTTTATTTTTTTAATTAAACTGGCATGGCTTTTTTTAATTCAAAAAATGCTGACGTGGCATTTTAAAAATATCAAATAAAATATTTTATTATTATTTTATTAGCCACGTTAGCGATTAACATGCCACCTATGCACTCCGTTTGCCATCTCAGATTTTTCTGTTACTGAGTTAACGGCAATGACCATTTTAAAAACGATTTTAAATAATCAAGGACTAACTTAGAAGCAAAATCAATTTAGAAACCAAATTAAAAAATTACCTAAAATGTAAAGATTAAAAGTATATTTACACCTTGAAATTTTGAGTGAGCATAAGTGGCTGATTGCTCAGTTATCTGTCACGAAAAAAGCGCCTTACCCAACAAACACCTGAACTAGAAGGTAGATTTTCTTTTTCAACTACAAAGAATCTAATCATACAGTTGTAGCTTTTAATGGCCTCTCGAAAATAAAAACAAACAAAATAGACAAGAAATCCAAGTTGACCTAAAATTTTTTAACCACTAATTTCTTTATTAGGATTTGTTTGGTGCAAATTATTGAAAAGCA
This sequence comes from Lithocarpus polystachyus, assembly GCA_033629205.1. NCBI lineage: Eukaryota > Viridiplantae > Streptophyta > Magnoliopsida > Fagales > Fagaceae > Lithocarpus > Lithocarpus polystachyus. Next base: position 31,762,101 of record CM066168.1, on the reverse strand, counting down.
GTTTTGCAATTTATTTAATCAAAAAGCACCACTTGAAAAAGCAGTTTTGCATCATCTTTCTTGGAAGGTTTTTTCTTTTTTGAAGAACTTTTTAGCTTTAGCTGAGTATAGATTATTATTAAACCTAAACTCACCCAAGAGAGTGCCTACACTTTTGCTGTTTAGGCCTTTCAAGCATTTGTTGATTGGTGGTTGATGATTATTATGGTCAATTGGTCATGTTAAAATAGGGTTTCGCCTTTCAATTTCTTTTCAATTTTTTTTTTTAAAAGCCTTAGATTACCTTTTTGGTTTATCTTTTAAAACTAATTTTTGTGAATATGACCAAAATAATGGCGATGACAAGGGGGTCACCTTCAAACCTAAACTTCAAGTGTTTTTGACAAGAAATTCCATAAGATATCCACCATATTTTATAATTTTCTATAAATTTATGTCTAGAATCTAATATATGATACTAATAAATCTCATAAATATAATCACCAGCCATTTTCAAGCCCTTGAGACTCCACTCAATATTACCAACTACCCAGAAAACGAACTCAGAAAAGTCCATAAAACTCGTGCGTGGCAACAAACGGCTTGAGGTCCATTTAAAGTTCATCTGCATTAAATAACTTAAACGCCCATAATCTTTGAAATTTGGTACCATAATCTTTTTCAATATACAAAACAGTCCCAAGTCAAACAGAAAGACATGCATCCAATACAACCATGTACAAAATTCCATATCCATTTTCTTTTTTGCTAAGAATTACACACCCACTTGACCCATTCAAGAAAACACCCACACAATTGATCTCTCATGTACATAGTACATACATACAAACCTCACTAAAGAAAAAAAAAAAGGAAAAAGGAAACTTGACAAAGAGATGGGAAATATAAAATACAAAAAAAGAAAGCAACAAAATAGAAAAGAAATTAAATGCTGAAGTTTTCCTGGTGCAAGCAACAACTGGGACGAGCCAACCGATTTACCAATTAACTCATGGGGACTATTTCTTCTTATATATTTATATATTATTATTATTATTATTATTATCAAATTTTTTTTTTTACCGTTGGATGGACTCCATATGGGAAGGGCTTCTCCAAAACCCAGTACTGCAAAACCTCTCCCACATCTCTTTCTCCAGCTTCATCACCTCGCTCTTTGACTCATCCTCCTCTTCCTCTTCCTTCTTGTCCATATCATTCAACCAGTGCATCGCCCCCGGATGGATCTGTATCTCGGTCTCGTCGCACCCGCACGTGCACTGGCGGCGCTGCGGTGGCAGAAGCCCTTTTTTGATCAACTGCTGGCGCTTCTTTTTCCTCATCATACGACGGCACAACCCATATGGGACCTTGTAGACAGCCATGTAGACTAAATTGACAACGCTGCAAGGGCAGCAGCAGCATATAGCGGCACATTCTGCGGCGGTACTGCCTACCACCTCGGCCAGTCGGGAGCTCCTCGATGAGGATGATGACGTTGACGTTGATGATGATGATGATGATGATGATGAGATGGAGGAGGTAGAGGGTTGAGGTGTTAGCAGCAGTTGTTGGCGGTGGTTGCGTGAGTTGATTTGGCTCGGTGCCATGATATATATCAATATTGAATCCTAAATATCTCTGTTAAAAATTTATATTAGGAAAAAAAAAAAGGGAGAGAATTGGGTTCAAGAACGTGATTTCATGTAGGGAGGGGGGGGGGGGGGTGAGATTTCTAAAGAAGAGAAATGAGTTTGAATCTTTGCTGGGATCTCATAATTCTGCTGTGCTATGGCTCTGATTCTTTTCTTGGCATTTGAACAAGAACAGTTTTAAGCCTTTGATATATAAGATCCCCACAAAATTCATGAAAATCCCGGTTTCTTTTTCATAACAGAGTATGAGAATCTCTCTCAGAAATGAAGATTGACACTTTGTGAAACAGAAAATCGGAATCCTGGACAAAAAAAGAAAGAAAATTTTAATTGTCCGAGGATTCCACCCCCAATGATCAAATGCAGACCATAGAAGAAAAAGGAGGAGGTGGCGGTTGAAAATGGTTAGAAGGCCGTGCTGGAGTGACACGGAAAACCGGCCACCGTTGAGAACCTTGAGGTGATAAACCAAGCAAGCGAGAGAGAGTCGGGGCTTGGAGAAGACTGGAAAACTGAGGGTCTCGCTGGTGAGGAATGGATATTATCTTGTTGGCTATTTTAGCTCTTTGGGTTTGTTAGGAGAGGTTTTGACGGATTCTTGCTTTATTTGGGAGCTATAAAAAAACTGGCAGAGAGAGAGAGAGTAATGTGAATTGTGAAACGCTTAAAGACAAGGATACGTGTGGCAGCTATCTGAAAAGAGAAAGAGAGTCAAATGACTATCAAACCTGAGCAGAAAGATAAACAAAAAGGGGGATATTCGGGAGGAGCAAATAAATATTGCTACTAAGTGCGCGCTTCGGCCACTAATATGTACAGTACAAACGAGTACTGGTATAAACATCTAATCGTACCAAATATTGTTCTTAAATTCATTATTACTCGCTAATTACACTTTTTGCGTGTTAAATATGCCCTGCGATTAGACATTGTAATATACTAATAATTATTTCGATTGTGTAATTATTCAATAGTTTAGTTATGTTTTTATTATATGAAATAGTCATTCTTTATGAGTAGTTATTCTTTAAAATGAAAAATAATTATTTATCTCTACAAGTGTTGTAATAGCTATTCTTTAGTAAGTATATTAATTTCTAAAATTAATATATGTTTAAATAAACAAACTTTTCATATACACATAATAATTATGAAAATAAAAAATTATAAAAAAATAACTAATCTCTCTTTCAAATTTAAAAAATATTATTTTATAGCAAATATAATTATATAAGTAAAATATTTCCTAAAATATATCTTAATTTTGAAAAAAAAAATTTCATTCCATTGTCTTCAAAATTCTATTATTTATGTTGTCACTAAAAAAATAAATAATAATAAGTATTTTATTCTTATTCTTATGTAATTACCGTTATAGTCTATCAAACATGTTAAAGATTTGTCTTACTATTAAGTTGTAATGGATTAGGATCACGTGCAATAAGCATTGCATCAAGTGTAATTATCCCTTTCCCCTTTCATAACAATTTGTTACAACTCTTATATTTTAATTATTTTAATTTAATGGTTGAGATTAAAAGTTACTTTTTTTAACTCTAAATTTTAGCTATTAAAAGCTATTGCATCAAGTGCAATACCTAATATATCAATCCAATTTGCATGAAAAAGTTTATAGAAATAAAAAAATTTGACACTATTAACGTGGCAAAATATTAATATTAGATAAATAAAATTAAATTAAAGGTGGATTTAAATAAGATTGAGTTAAACTTGTCAACTCAACAAATATAAAAAATGTTGTCAAATTTTTTGTGTTAGAAAGTTTCTAACTTGTGGGTAAACCTAGGATCTCGCCTCAAAAGACTCAAAACAGAAAAATAAAACAAAAAAAAATTGTCAAAATAATATTTCAAAATTTTTGTAGATAATCATTTTTTTTTTTTTTTTTGAAACATGTAGATAATCATTTTGGTCATTTACGTCCCATAAAAATCAATAAATGTTTTCTTTCTTTATCTTAACCAAAAAGGAATAACAAAAATACTTAGGAGAGATTATGACTCTCCCGTTTCTAACCATGCCCCGTGTCCAAATCTCCCCATAGAAGGAGATATTGGTAAATTACAATAAATATAAAATAAAATAATCCCAAAATTTATCCTCCTCTCCCCCTCTTTTCACCCCATTTGGAATAATAGCAAAATGGTAAATCTCACCAAAATTTAATCACTCTAAATCAAACTATTTTTCTCTTCTCTCACCTAACCAAATAAGAAAAATGCTATACCTTTTCTCCTTTTCTTTTCCTTTCTCGTACTTTCTTCCAATCCAAATATAGCGAAAATCATTAAAACTTGTACAACTATCCCAAATACATATTTTAATGTCACTTAGTGTGCGTTTGGCATAATGAAATTTGTAAATTTATTTTTGCTACTATTCAAGAGTTTCACTACACTTTTTGTTATTATTCATGAATCTTACGTTATTATTTTAGTTAACTTTTACCTTATTTCAGCTAACTTTTACCTTTATCTACAGTACTTTCAGCAAAAAAATCTCAGTTTCAATAAAATAAGCGGATTCTAAACAAACCCTTAATATGAAAATTTTCGACAAAAAAAAAAAAATCTCTTAAGAAAACATACTGTTAGTCTTAGCTTTCATGGAAAACTCTTGTGATTCATCCACATCCATACAAAAATCGTCCTTGCATGCTTTGCACGCTTCTTTAATGTGTTCTTGGCTTAGCGTAGAACATGACTTTGACCACACTATTAGTAATAGTAGTGTAGTAGTGTGAGACTAGTCATGCCCTCGTTTATTTTACAGTTTACTACGTTTATAAAAATTAATAATAAAAAAATCTAATCGCGTACTTGACGCGCGTTAGGTGTACGAGAAAATGAAAGGGAAAAATTCTATTATTCTGGATAGGAACAAGTTGGGCCATAGCTGACGTGTAAATTTTGACACTTTAAGATGGGACGCAACATTCACGCGCCGACACAGCGAGTAAAAGAAAAAACAATGAGCTGTCGTACGTACGAGAAGCTGAGACCCTGAGATGTGAGCGAGTGACAGTATTAGCGTCCTCTTTTAGCTGTTGCACCACGTGTGTGTATGCGTATTATAAATGCTATTAGATTGTTTTTACGGTTTTGACTGGAGACAAACTCGAAGTTTACGTGGGAAACTGAACATGGTGGGAACACTACCCGAGTCCCACATGTGAATGTTTTTGGGTTCAAAGTATTTTTTTTGTGGGTCCCAAACTAACTTCAACCCCTGATTGTCTGATTCTGGCTCTGTGATGAGTTTAATATCAAAGGCCCACCTCCTGGGATGTGTTGTCAATTTGTGCATTTGCAAGTTTCTTAGTTAGATACGGCCCCTCTTCATGCATATGGGGTTTAGGCGAAATTGGGCTTCATCTCCCAATAGCTATACATTTAAGTGGGGACAAAATTAAAAAATAATATAGTAAAAATATATTTTTAACTCTTACTAAAGCAATATAAAAATTAATAGGAGAGTGATCTTATTTTTTGGGTAATATTTTAGTTAGGGGTGTCAATGTTCGATCCACCCCGCGAACACGACACGAACTTGACGCAGGTTATTACGGGTTAGGATTGGGCCTTAATGGGTTTGGGTCATAAACGGGTCATCCCGAAAACAATACGATAAGAAATGTGTCATAAGCGGATCAACCCGCGTAACCTGCAATAGACACGTTTGACACGCTAATTTATTTGTGTCAACCCGAAATGACCCATTTAACACAACCCGTTTAACTCGTATAACAAAAAAATATTCATCTTATTTTAGATTTATCAAATAACTTTTATATCCAACATATATTTTAAACTTAAAAAGAAAAGTGAGTAATTACAAAAATTTACAAGAGATATAATTGGAAATTGAAACTTTACAAATCCTAGATCTTTAAACCCTACAAACCCTAAATCTCTAAACCTTCTTATAAATATCTAATTTAAAAAAAAAAAAAAAAGATTTTAGCTGCACTACTCTTCTCATGCCCAATTTTCAAACTCAAAGTGTCAACTCTCAAACCGATTATTTCTCTCTCTCACTCTCTAATGTGTTTATTTTTTCTGCATAATGCTTTTGAACAATAAACATTGAACCCATGTGCCTTGTGTTTTTCTTGATTGCATGATATGGCCCACTTGTTTTTGTTGAACAATGTTATTTTATTTTTGTTAAACTATATTATTTTGAATTTGGGTTGAGGTGTATTCATTTCTTTTGGAGTGTAAAGAACTCATTTCTAGATGAATGTTATATTTTTGTTGAATTATATTATTTTGAATGTAGGTTGAAGACTTGAAATGTATGCACTCCTTTTAGGATGTAAAAAAAATTATTTCTAGATGGATGTTATATTTAATATTATGTAGGTTAAAATAGGTTGTGTTACATTCGTGTCAACCCAACACGACTCGTTTATTAAGCGTGTCAAATGGGTTGGGTCAGGTCAACCCGCCTTATTAACAGGTTGGGTTAGGGTTGAAGGATCATGATACGATTATTAAATCGGTCGGGTTAGGGTTGAGCCATTTAATCGAATACCCCTACCTCGACACAACACGAACCCGACACGTTAACCCGAATTGACAACCCTAATTTTAGTGAGAGTTAGAATTGTATTTTTACCGGATTGTCTTTTAATTTTGTCTCTATTTAAACAAAAAGATATATGGGTATTTTTGAACTCCAAAAAATGAAGATCCTAAACAGGAGAAGTCCTTTAAATAGTAACTAGTAATATGTTCACAATATTTTCATAATATTTTTATAATAAAGCTCGTAAGTTATTATTGATTCTAATTTTAATCTACAACTTAAGTTATTTTTTTCTCGCTGCCCGTAACAACTTATCACTAAAGATTTATAGTGAAAATGTTGTAAATGTAACATTTCTCTGGAGATTAAACAATAATTGTAAGACATACTCTTTTATGCATTCTTTTCCATGATGTTTTTATGTGGCTAATTGCGAATAATGAAAAAAAATGGTAGATTCATATATAAATAATAAATAATTAATCACATTTTATGATAAAAATATACAGTACAATTTTTTTAAGAACAGTATTTGAAATTACTTTTTTTTTTTTTTGGAAGTGTTGTGTTTAATGCTACACTCTTTTTAGAAAAAGAAAAAAAAAATCAATCAGTCATTAAATTGGTGGAGATTGTTAATGAAACTTTGACATAAACACCGTACCTTACCAATTGTACATTTGTACATGGGTACAAAAATAGAATCCAAATCTTCTGTCTCACTTTTACTATTTCACTTTATACTCCACAAATAAAAATGTGACAAGCGTCTAATTTTTTAAGTAAAACCTAATTTCATGCCTTAAACTTATTTCAGTTATCTAAATAAAATAAATAAAACAAAAAGAACCCAACACATTCCCACCACCACCAGTCCACCACCTCAACTTTTTCCAATGCCACTACAAGAGATCGCCAGTGACATCAACCCCACTAGTTACGCCCATCCACCTCCGCCGGGTCCACATCACGTCCTCCTTGTTTTCAAATCCATGAATGAGTTTTATTATTTGTGATCCATGAAATCACTTGCCAGAACTCCATAAAAAAATCACCATGGCTTATACCCATTGTCCATAAATTGTTCATATGGGATAGTGGACGTTCCACTCACAAACAATGAAAGTTGAACTTGGAACAAAAATTTTAGGCCATTGTTTTGTTTGTTTGAGACCAGATTGGCGAGAAAGAAAGCAACATGAGAGAGTATTTTTTCTAAATCGCTTTGTTTTTTAAGGGTAACCATTTTGGATTTGAAAACAAGGAAGTGTTGGTGTGGACCCAGCAGAGGTGGATGGTCGTGACTGGTCGGGTTGATGTCGTTGGCAATTCCTGACAACATCGGCGATCTGTTACTCCTATTGCTGGTGAAGGTGGTGGTGGAGGATCAGTTGTGGGGAGGCGTTGGTGGTTTGTTTATTTTATTTTAATTTATTTATTGTTATTTATTTTAGGTAAAAAATAATAAAGGCATAAAATTATAATTTAATTTATTAGGTGAGACATGTGGCAAACTTTTATTGGTAGACTATAGAGTGAAGTAGGCAAAATGAGATAGAAGATTTAAACTCACAAAAATATGTCAAATCTGTTTTATTTTTAAGAGAATAAGGTGATTTTATTAATTCAAATAAATCAAGTACAAAGGAAAATTATAAAGTCCTCATGGTGGGCTACGTTATTTATTTACCATTTTACTAAAAGACTCCAATCTGTTTAAAATTGCTAAATAAAAAAAAATTAAACACAAATTGACTACTGCCTCAGCAATTTTAAACAGGTAAGAGTTTTTTAGTAAAATAGTGAATAAGTGACGTAGTCCACTATAATGACCGTATAATTCCTTTCCCTAGTTACTGAATGTGATAAGCATCTATTTGGCATTCCGTAATTTTGGTAGTTTATTTACTAAATATAATAAATATATATACATATATTTTTAGTAATTTTTATACTAAATATGTGACAAAAAACCTAAATGTTAATTTTTTTTTAAAAGCTAGTTTTGTTATAAACAAATTAAGACAAAAGGAAAAAGCTAAAAATTAAAAGTATTTTACATGAAAGAATAAATGAGTCTAGAAAAATTGCACCAGTATCTGAGTTTCAGTGGTGAAGTTGCCGTAAAGAGTCAACCATGGTGATCGCTTCTTCAAAATATGTCAATCAATATAATATCTAAATTATTTTGATTAGGTGCAATTTAAAATCAAGAAATTAAGAATTCAATAGGACTTTAATACATATGTAATATTATTATATCTATCTATCTTCCCATAAAATAAACCATCTATCTTGTTTTAAAGTTTGATTTCTTACTAAAATATATCTTTCTTTGTAAGATATCCTACTCATTTTTATCGTGGACAGAGTTAAACTCAAAAAGTATATATTAACAATATCTTAATTCATATAGCACATGGTATCACATATTTCTGCAGAAAATTTGAATAATTTTTATTTGGATATAATTTTCCTCTAAATTAGTTTAGATGAAAATTATTCTAACTCACTATGTAATGAATATCCACACGTATTTTTAAGTCATCTATCTATCCATCTATCTATATACTTAATATCTTTTTATTGGGGTAAATTTTGACAAATCCACTATTGGATTACATCTTCTTCTTATATCCTTTATGCTTACAAAATTTCTAGAAAATTAAAGATTTATAGCTATGTCATCAATAAATTGTTTAAATTGCAAGGTTTTGTAGTTTAAAATTATGCATAAAATATAAGCTTATAAATCATATAATAAATAATATCCGATTGACACAAATTTGACAAGTGAATTAAGAGCGTAAAGAACATGCAATTCGACAGTTAGATATTCAAAATATGTAGTAATATTTATTTTATTGAATAAGGTTATAGTTTTAGACTACAACAAATTTTGTAGCTAAACTTAATTATACATATATATAACTTTAAAAAATTGTAAATATGACTTAAACTCTATAATATTATTTTAGATGCAAAATTATTACTAATTAACATGAATAACGTAAGATTTTTACTTTTTTAGAAAGTCTATAAACAAAAAAATTTGACAAAACTTTTCACACCTGTTAAGTGATAGATTGATAGTGGTAAGTGAAAGAGCTATATTGGTGGTAGACCCAAATGAGAGAACTAGTAAAAGTTTGCGAACTCAACTATTGTGAAAAATGTTGTGAATTCTTTTTTGTATTGCTTTTTTTAGAGAAATCCTACATTCACAATATTTTTTATAACAGATCTTAAGTGTTAAGTTGTTACTGGATTTAATTTGGGCACATCATTGAAATTATTTTTTGTTAGCAATAACAGTCTGTAACAATCTGCTACTTAAGATTTATTGTAAAAATGTTATGAAAAATGTTGTGAACTTAGCATCTCTCTCTCTCTCTCTCTCTCTCTCTCTCTCTCTCTCTCTCTCTTTACAAAATATTATTTTATTTATTGACTAATGAAAGGGCGGGCTTTGGTCCTTAAGCCCGAAAGATGAAAGGATTAAGACCCAAAGAGCCCAGTGCAATGAATTTGTAGAGAATGGACTTGGAAGCTAGGCTTCAATGGGTTCAAGAGCACGTGAAATGAATCAAAGATGGCAAGAGAGTAAAGAAGAACGAGTTTTAAGCAAAGAAAACCTTCATCGGCAAAATCCGAAGAGACTGATCTTGGAATATATTCCTTTTAGACTTGGAAATTATTACAGTTCTTGTTACTAAAGTATTTCCTTCACATATTTTTCGATCTCTTGTCCCTAGAGGGTCTCTTACATTATATAGCTCCATTTAGATGATCTTGACCCTCCATTTATTGATTATCAAGTCTGCTACTTGAGTGCTTGTCTCATTAGACACCTTTTCAAATCCCTTATGAGTTGCGGCAGCCAAGGCAGCATTGTTCAAGAGTCTTCTCCACATAAATGCAGTCAGGAGGTTTGGTGGGATGTATTAAATGTGGTGGCAGCCACCATCCCTTCAGTCATGTCAGTGCTAAACCTCTCCTCGAAGCTCTTTCTCTTCAGTATGGCCTCCCCTGGTGACGTGCCATTGACGTGGCCTTACTGTGCATAGGTGTGGCCTCTTCGGCATGATAATGGTCCTTCTTAGCCACGAGTATGACATGTGGAAAATTACCTTTATGGAATTCCCATACCCCACAACTAATATTTGAGTTTAGTTAAATTAAAATTTGGCGTCTATTTTGTACTTGGAACTTTAGGCAATCGCATCAATTACTTATAGTGTAGAGCCAGCACTGGTTAGATAAATTTTACTGTTGCAAACTATTTTATAATATTTTTACAAACGATTAATATAATAATTTTTTATTGGGTTTCATCTGAATCCATCATTGACATTATTCTTTTTTTTTTCCTTACAAATAATCAGTAATAATATCAGTGGTCTGTAAAATAGTTTGTCAGTATTTTCCTATTAGTTATTACCTCAATTTTTGGATTTCAGTTATCTCAATTGGTAAATTTTACACCATTAAATAAAAAATTTTGAGTTCAAACTTATATTAAATCAAAAAAACTGATTGATGTCTTAACATGATGATAAAAAACAATCAACATGTAACAGACGTTATAAGTTAAAATTGTATAGTCTCTCAAAACAATATCTTTGTTTTCAGGTGTTATAAATTTTTGTAATATTTTTTTTTAATTTTATTACATTTTTATTTTTATTTATGACAACTTTAAACCTTAAATTTTTTTTTTGGGTGAAATTGTTGTGGCTTTTGAGATTTTGTCGTGGGGAAAGAACTTTGTAAACTTTATTACTAAATGGCTCTCTCTCCCTCTCTCCCCACTTCCTCTGTATTTGTCAATAGAGTTGTATACTATTTTTCTACATAAATGGAATAAAAAAAATATACTAGCATTCAAGCATTTCTTTTGTACAAAATACGGATCATGAGTAATATGTCATCGTGTTATATATTGTCATTGTGTGTGTTATTTTGTGGATTTAAAAATTATTAATATATTTGATTTGCCCTCTCCCCCACTTGAAAAAAAAAAAATATTCTAACCCCACCACTGTTTCTCCGATGGTTGTTTTGATTTTAGGGCTCCTTAAGTTGTTTTTGATTGATATGTTTTAATTTCTTTTTCTTTTTCTTTTTCTCTATTTTTATTTTTTTGGGTTACATTTGGTTCGTTAGTAAGACCCTAGTTTGATTTATGTTTGCTCATCGATGGTGTAAGGTAAGTGTTGATTGATGATTGAACATGAAGAATTGAAGGTTAGATTTGTATAATGTGACTTAGGGTTTGGTATAGTAAGCAAGGTAGCAAATGCTTCTTTCTTTCTTTTTTAATTTTATTTTTACTTTTTAATTTTTTTACCAAAAAATTGTAGGAAAGAGTAAAATAAAAAGTAAAAAAAAGAGTTTTGTTTTTCATGGTTCACGTGAGAGTCCTTCGTTATTTATATATATATATATATATATATATATATATATATCTATGTGTGTGTGCGCGCTAGTGCAACAACATAAAAATTCAATTGGATGACAAGAACAAGACAACGAATTGGGTTCAAATCCACCTCCCTGTTATAACTATTAAATTTATAACAATAAAAAAGTTAATTGTTAAAATTTTAATTATTGTTAAAATTGTTGATGGCATTGGCAAGACAAATTTTAATATGCGTAGTTATTTCAAAATGAACAAAATTTTAAAAGTTCATATTTTTTTCCAATAACTTAAAAAAATATTCTTAATCTGAGGTGTTACAGCTGTAAAGTGTAAAAGCATTCCCATCCTATAATGTAAAGACACTCAAAACTCTAAAGTAAAGAGTCATATTCATCCATTTACACAAAAACACCTCTTACACCTAGTCAGATATCACTGTTAATTTGTTTTTGCAAAAACCACCTTTCTCTTCTAATTATTTTTCTAAATATACAAGATGATGATAGCTCTTCTAAAAATTTTACATTCCATTTTAATCACTCATACTACTTTCTCTCTCTCAAACAAATCTTCTGTATTATTTTTTGGTGTTTCATAAATTACAATTTTTCGTATGTCTTTTTTTTTTTTTTTTTTAATAACTTTTCAACTATTTTATAAAGAAGTCTCTCTCATCCTTACACGCAAGCAAATTATTATGTTTTCATTTTTGATTTCTCTTTCTCTTCAATCTGCCGGCAAATTAAAGTAGTTGAAACTTGAAAAGTTCAACTACTTTATTTAAAATTAGTTCATGTCTAGCACGTCTCCATGTGGACAAGGGCTGAACTCCTTAACTGAAAATCCTCTTCGATTCGATGCACATTTATCTAAATTAATCATGGGCTTATTTCTCCAAGGGCTAGTGACACGTGGAACATACACCGCATATATATTTTCGTTTACCTTATGTGCCTAAAACCATCGCGTCACGCTATTATTAGATTTAAAATGATGACAAAATTTCCACCATTGAGAACCATTATCTCGAAGAGCATATCAGCTACGTACAATGTATAATAATTAAACGCGGCCGAATAAAAATATCACATCATTGTGGAATATGTTATCTCTACAATGGATAGAAAGAGAACCAATAAAAGTAGGACACACCAATTAAAATTGTGTTTTTTTTTTTTTTTTTTAATTTTTTGAGAATCTACTAATTAAAAGTCAATTCATTAATTATAAATTTACAACTCACACTTTTTTTTTTTTTTTTTTGAGGAATAACTAAGTTAATACACACACAGGGAGTAGGGATGGTCATACCCATTGTGTAATGGATATCCTACCCTACCCGATCTAAATATTTCGAATAATACCCAGCTCTTTATGGGTAGAAGGTAATTAAGTAGGGTTTGAATATTACCCGAATTTTTTGGTTAGGGTATGAATATTATCCAAATCCGACCTGTACTCAAAAAACCTAAATTTCTTTCTTTCTTAAAGCTCTCCGCCTCTCCTCAAACACACAAACACAATTAAATCAAACCCATTCAAATTCCAAAAAAAAAAAAAAAAAAAACCTCGAACAACCCAGATCAACAGTCATGAGAGAGAACACGATTAGAGAGAGAGAACGTAATCAAAGAGAGAGAAGGCGATCAGTCTTCAAAATCGTGAGAGAGAACAGGATCGGAGCTTTCTGTGACGTACCTGAGCAGAGAGAGAAGGTGATTGGAGTGGGTCATGGTCGATCAAACTCAACTCAGCTTTCTCCTTTACGCGAGCTTGCTGCGAAGCCGTTGTTGATGGCGGTTACAGTTTCGGCATCTGGTTCTTAAGACACAAAGCCATGGCGTTAAGAAAGAGACAGACATACATATCACAAAGCTCTCCGCCTTGTACTGCATTTCACAGAAAGCAATTGGTGAAATCACAAGGCTTTCGAGAGAGAGAGAGAGTGTTGAGAAATGAAGCTATGTATAGAGAGAACGTCTAGTTTACAATGATATCTTCTTCTTTTTCTTTTTTTTTTTTATCCAAGCATTCATTCTTTTTATTGATATTCGAGAGAGAAACGAAGCTATTGATATTCGAGAAGTTTGACTGTGATGGGCTAGTCTTGCTGAGCAAGCTGAGTGAGATACAATGATATCTTTTTCTTTTTTTTTTTGCTATGGATTTTTTTTTCTATTTCAGCAAAATTTTGATAATATATATATATATATATATATATTCGTGTTTTTTTTTTTTTTTTGCTTTATTGATTGGTAGGTTTATGATATTCAATGCATTTTTTTAAATGGGTTTTGGGTAGGATATGGATATCTATGGATAGTACATTCGGGTAAAAATCGGGTATGGATATTAATGGGTATTGGTATCTGGGTATCCATGGATAAACATTTCGGGTAGGGTATGGGTATACCCAATTTATACCCTACCCATGGCCATCCCTAACAGGGAGGGGGAGTCAGGTTTAAGAACACACAACTTACACCTTTCAAAAGCTGGTAACTCTTGAAAGGGGTATGAAGGCTTTAAACCCTTAGACACACCACGGACTGAACAACAACTCACACTTAACCAAACACCTTGTTTATTACTATAAAAAGACCAATTAACTTTCCATATTCTTCAGCTCATTTGACCATTTTAAGGATAAAAACGTAAATGTCATTAGTATTACACCACAAAGTCAAGTAAACCTAGTCCAATTTCCATTTTACTTTTTAAGGGTTTTTCTTCTTTTGATTCTACGAGAGTTTGATTATTTTCCAAGGTTTTTTTTTTGTTGTTGTTATTTTTAAAGTATTTCTATTAGTTTTATTAAGCACATACTTATTGGTCTTGCAAATGACTGCAAGTATAGTGGTGGAGATCATGACTACCAGCGTGGAATTCTGGTGAAGGTGTGGCTGGCAAAGACGACTGGATCTATGGGAGAATGAGATTGTTTGATTACAGAGACAAGGTGATCAAATGTGTATGGTTAAGGGAGAGTTGTACACTTTTACTTACTAATTTGGTTTGAAATCATCTATTTGACAATTTATTTGATATGTCTTATTTTTAGGACACCTCTTATACATAAGAGATTACATATTTCTAAGAGCATTCTCATTGGCTTATGCAAAAATAAATGTATTTTGCACCATTAAAACCTATTTTATATTTTTTTACCCACAATCCTACACCACATGGGGGAGAGAGAAGGGCAGAGAGGAGAGAATAGAAAAACAATTAATTTGGTAAAGAATGAAGGATGCTAGAGTATTATGCAAACATAGATAATATTGCAGCAAGCATGCAAATGCAGATGCAAAATGTATCATCCAATAGAGCTGGTTTTTGTGCATTTGTGTCAATTGTATTATGCATTTTCCATTCTCAAGGGTTTTGCATGCCATCTCCCAATGTGAATGCTATAAATTATAGATGACATCAATATGTCTATATCTATATTCTAAATAAAATTTCTTTTTTATAATTATATAATTACAACAATAAAGAGATGAGATTTGAACACTGAATAGTAGGTGGTGTCAATTGATTATAATCAAAATAAGTGTCTATTAATAATTATCATAATTATAAATGTCAAAAAGAAAATATAAGAAAAAAACTTATATTTTGATAAACTTTTTTGTTTATTATACGAGTACTAAAGCACAGAGTTAGGGGAGGGCCCATGGCGGTCATGGTCTCCCTTAGCTTTTGAAATTTTCTAGTAGAATTATATCAAAATATTACTCATTGGCTCCTCCTCAATTTTAGGATATTTTTTTTGAGGATTCAATTTTAGGATTTGAGAACTTAGATTAGAAAATTTTCAGAGGCTTTTCTGCAATAAGAGTTACTTACAAAAGAAGGCGTTGGCCTTTTCGCAAGTTTAGGAAAAACTTAAAATAATTAATTAAATAAATAAATAAAACAGAGCTAGCTTAAAGCCTAGAACCTTCTTGGATAAGGACATGATGTGGTTTACAACTGTTGAGACTTAAGAGGATCTGAGGTCTGATTGGCAGGCTTCATCAGAGAAGGGAGAAGGGAGAAGGAAGAGAATGTTTAGACGAGAAACAAATGGTGAGGAGCTTATTTTATGTAGTTTCGAAGAATTTTTTTTTTCTTTTTTATTAAATCCCTATTATTTTTATTCCCACCTTGGTCAAAATTTCATGGGAATGCAGTATAACACATAATAATGATAGTGTTGTTTATGTTGCCTTATGTTTTTCGGAAGATGTTAAAGTTATTATAAATTTTATTCTAAAAATATATTCAAATTGATGTATAAATGAATATGATCAGTGGAATTAATGATCCAATAAATTAATGTTTTGACCTTTTCTTTTTTTGTGATTGGTGACCCTCATTTTAAATATTGAACTATTACGTGCATTGCATTAAGGGTGGTGTTACCCAATAATATAATTTATTCAATTTTATATGAAAGATATTATCTATACAAAAAACTCATTATATTTAAATATCTTAAAAAGAAATTAAATTAAAAATATTCCTTTTTTTTTTTGCTGAATATTCCTATAATTTTAGTTTAGTAATCCTCACAAAATATAATTTGGTTTTCATACAATTTCATTTTAGTTTTAGAAGTCGGCACTAAACAAAATTCCTAGCTCTGTCCCTGCGAGTGCTGACTAGTCCTCTCATAATTTGGAGCTTATAACTCGTCGAAAAGAAAATAAATCTACGACTTAGTAAAAGCTTGGAAGACAATCAGAGAAATATCTAATGTGACAAAGAAATCTGAATAAAAGTAGTGAGTAGTGACTCATAATACTTTTCAAATATTTTTTGCTGAATATAATACTTTTCAAATTGTGGTATTATATTGGAATGACCCGTGATGGATCGTCACCTCAACATCAATTACCATGACCGGCACTCCTCCAAGTCTCCAAACTAGTTAAATTAGTCATCGTATTGATTGCAATGGATATATTATAGTAAGTTAGTTGACTTTTTTTTTTTTGAGAATGAAAGTATGTCATTTGACTTGTCCAAGCAATGTAACATATATTTACGTTAGGAGATCTAATATTTCTTAAAAAGCTTATATTAAAAATTAATTATTATATATTTATATTTAATTGATTTATTAATAAAATAAAGATCCAATCTATTAATACTGTAATAATGATTGTAAACAGTTATTTGACTTAAAAATAAATAAATATAGAAATTTTATTGGTAAATATTATAGAAATTTATATAAATTGTACATTACGAATGTGGACCAAATACAATAATAGCCAATCAACACAACACCTATTGAGCGGTCGTGAAAAAGTTTCTTTCTATTTTAACATAAGAACCTATTTTTTCTATTTTATATACTCACTTTTCAAAACATCTCATATCAGATTATCTATTGTACACTACATTTCATTAAAATATTAATTTTCTTGATTTTTTAATTTTTTCTTTTTCTTCACACACAGCAACTACCATTCACTCTATTCCTTTATCCTCAATAAGTAATAAAAATAAATAAATACAAAATGAATAATATCAGTATATATAAAAAAAAATTACACAGTTATTATAACAAACTTGTAAATTTATACAATTATATACAAATTGATGTAAGTTATTTTTAGGCAAAATTATGTAAATTCTACATATTTTTCTATTATACACATATTGATGTGAATGCTCACTAGAATCACGCTAACCTTGCAAATTTACCAAAATTTTCTTTTCTCTCACCATTCATTGTCTTGCCATTATGGATTCCATACTAAGGCCCATACTTGTTGTGAGAGAAGGTAGGACTTCTCCTAGAGATGAGTAAATAATTTCTCTTATTAAGCTCAGTTACATTGCAAAACTTCGTGCTTCTTCAAGGATGGGTCTTGTTGGCATTAGGCATGAAACTATACTCGTAATAGCTTTAACCTGTATTGGTTTTTAGCACACAATTACCAACTAGTAGACATTGAAACCAGTCACCCATTTTAGAATTTTTTTTTTTTTTTCAAAACAACACGTATTTTCAAACCATTTCGTTAGTTAGCATCATTTCTAAACTATTTAGAAAACTAACATCTCGAGTAAGAGACTCGAGATCACTGTAGCAAGTCGAGTATCAAAGACTTGATTTCTATGAAAATCCACATAGAACTCGAGTCTCTAAGGCTCGAGTCCCACAAAAGAAAACCAGGAGTGAGTCTCTTCTTCTTCTTCTAGTCTCTTCCTCTTCTCCCTCTAGAAAAAAATTCATGAGTTTATACTTTTTACAAACAACCAAAGAAACAAAAAAAAAAAAAAAAAAAAAAATACAAACACAAACAAACATCAAGAATCAAGAAACCCAAAGACCCAGAGAGAAACATCAACAACAAAAATCAAGAAATCCACCCAAAGACCTAGAGGGAAATCAACAAACCCCAACAAAACATCAACAAACCCAAAGACTCGGGTGGGCCTTGGGCCCCGGCCTCATGGTACAGCTCCTGACCCCATGCCCATTGGGCCTTTGGCCTTGGTTCGGGCACGCTTCAAGGCCCAACCCTAGCTCGAATACCATAATGGATCTATCTGGACTCAACCATATTATAAATAAGCGCATACCGATCAATTTATAACTTGATCGGGACTGCGTTTGCCCGGGATGGTCTAAATTCTCAGCAGGCCGATATTGCCTAGGGGAATATCATTGCCGAATATTCATTTGAGGGCAGGTACCAGTTCCAACCCCCGTTCCCAATGGAGCATCCACTTAGAAATGATGGAATTGGACCCCCATCCGCATGAGTGAGATCAGGAAGTAATCATAACGCCCCCATTCCTCTCAAGCTATAAATAGTATAAGAGAGTAAGAAGAATGGGTTGGCAATTCTGGAGAGAAACTAGAGAATAAAGAGTGATATTATCAGTATCATTATGGAGAGCAACTCGGAAAGGAAAAAGAGTGGAGTTCACGGAGACCAGTGAGTGCAATTGGGTCGCTAGGCAAGGGACTACCCACAGTAGGAAACTCTCAGCCCACTAAACAAATAAGTTGTGAGTCCAAATACTGGCCCAATCCGCCAAAGCTATTTTGGGTGCACACAATATGTATTTGTGTTAATTTTTATATTATTTAATGAGTGTAAATAAATCTATTTCTTATATATTATGTAACAGAGAAATAAATCTACATTTTTTATCCTCCCACTTTTCTCCTCAACCAAACAAAAGGGTTTTTCACCTTCTTACTTTTTCACCCCTCCAACCAAACACACATGAAGAAAAACCAAATCTTTTTATTCTCCCACTAATTTTCTATCTTTCCACCTTTCCACTCTTCCAACCAAACGAACCCTAAGATTATGTAGACTAAGGTTAAGATCTTCTTAGCCCGTTTTATGCATAGTGCATATCTAAGTACTTATACATATACTATACGTATCCATACACCTGCAAGTATTTTGTTTGTTTTGAATATGTGGGCTAACAGTATTTGAGCTAACAATTATTGAACTATTTATATGCAAGTAAGACTTAGGTACAGTACTTAGATGCTATTCCTTAAGTTCCCCTCTTAAAATTCTGTCATGTGGCTTTTTTCTTAAGGAATGAAAATGTATTTTTTAATTAAGCAATCACATGACAGAATTTTAAAATGAGAACTTAAAAAACAGCACATAAGGTATTGTATATAAATTTTGTACTTTATATGTTATTCTTTAGTATTTTGGAGTATGTTGTTTTATGCACAGACCGGTCCACAAAGCCCATTTTGTAGAGAGAACTAGGCCCCACTCCTTCAAATCTAATCAACCCTATACCGAATCCACGGACAGCACAAGAAAGGGACCTAGACTCTGCAATGATGCTCAAGAATCAACTCTCTACCTGCTACTACATTATGACTTAGCTCTATGGATTCGAAGTCAATAAACATTAAATTAGATGGGATACAAATTAATTTAGAAGAAAAAAGGTTAAAATTCTTTCTGACCCTCCCAATTTTTCGCTGCTGGAAGAAGACCAAAAAGCTAAATTCTTGTTGCTTGGAGCTCTGGTATTAGTCTATGAGATGTTGTATGGAAGGCCATAAACTTAGCCCTTCAAGAGAGTCAACTACTTTCCCAAAAGTTTATACAAGATCTTTCTGGAGCACAAAATGTCAAGGAGATCAACCCCAGCCAGTATTCACTCTAAAAGATGGGAACAATGGAAGAAGCCTATACAAAAACCAACTGAAGCTAAACTATGATGCAAGTTTGATTCTTATGTTGCTACAGTGGCTAGATATTAAAGAGAGAATTTAGTATTTTCGATCTTCTTCTTTTTTTAAAATGGAAAAACACCTATATCATAAAGTCATAGGTCACCAGTACAGATTTACTCGACTCTTTTTTGTTCTTTTTTTTTTTTTTTTTTTTTTTGTGGGAAATGCTAAAATTATTAAAAATTTTAATGGAGCATACAAACTGATATAGTAAAAAATATGATTGGTGCTACTTAAACAAAATAATAAATAAATATTTTAATTTCTTTTTTTATGATTGGGGGAAAATCAATTTGTAAGGCTTATATTAAAGTAAAATTTTAGAATTCCTAGTATCCCTCCTATTTTTAATAAGAGAAATGCTATTTACACATAATTTAAATTACACTTTTAGAAAGAAAAAAAATCTTAATAAACACCAACAATTTAACCAATTACCAAAAATGAGATTTAAAAATAAAATAAAATAAAATATATATTATCCATCCGAAACGCTAAAAAGGGGTAATCAGTTTTACAATACTGATGAAACTTGAATGGCATTTAACATATTACTCCTATCCAAGTATAATGCCAATTTGGTTTCTCAAAAAAAGAAAAAAAGAAAAAAAAGAGTATAATGCCAAGTTTACATGATCTGCAAAAAATGTGGCAACGACAACTACCATCCAGGTCACAAACTTTAGCCAGAAAACAATGCTATGGATTTCCTTTGAAGTTGGGGATTAGCATGCAATAAGCTGATGTAGTTATCTACCATACTTGTTGGTGTTTCTATTTCCAACAATCTCAAGTCCTATCCATGACTAACCAAATTTAAAAGGATAAAGTTTACCTATAAAATTGGTTGTAATCTAAGCTTACAACCTTACTGAATAGATTAACATCAAATCATATTATATCATATTATTATTATTTATAATAAAAGTTGGACTTAGACGCCGTAACTGTGCCACGTGACTTCACTAAATTGCAGAAATTTTATTATTATATATAATGTAAGATGTTTAGACCCCTTAAACCCAAACAGATTAACCTAGATAATTAGCCAAGTGATTAACTTAGATAAATTAAACAAATCTAGGTTAACACAAATATATCATATCATGCAAAAGTGCGGAATAATAAAAAACACATGATATGATGACTCAGGAAACTAAACCGGTAAAAACCTGAGGAGGATTTAACCTAGCTATCTTCAAGATAAAACGAATTCACTATAAAAGAATTGAAGTTTACACAATAGAGACTTAGACCACTAACATCCTATTGCTACCTGCCTGTAGGAAACTTACTACTACGACCACGTGACAGCTCCGAGACCACGGACTCCTTCTTTCTTTGAATTCTCAGCAAAACACAAGCACACCTGCTTGTATATCTTGAAGCTCTTTGATTCTGCAACTGTATGATTTACCAATCTCTTGACATGAATCTAGAGTTTGGAAACCCTAAGTGTATGTGAAGGTAAACACCTCTAGATCTAACAATTAGATTCACAAACACAGCAATTAGAACTCTTAAAAACGTGGTTAGGGTTTTCCCTTATATACTTAGGGCAAAACATAAAACCCTACACGTTAAATGGGCTAGGGCTGAGTTGGAAAATTTTGCAGAAAAACGATCTGCATGACTTTCGATCGATCGAGTCTAATTTCGATCGATCGAGCCTGACAGATCTGCACAGTGAATTCTGCAGTAACTCGATTCCAACTTTACATAATAAGACATACTTTCAGCAAGTCTAAAATCAAGACTAAAGATTGTTTTGATCATGGTTTGCCAACATTACAAATTCAAGTTCTAATACATTAGTTCCTAATTCCTTAGAACCTAACATATAATAAAAGTTGGGTTTAGACGCCGTGGCTACGCCACATGACTTCACCAAATTGAAGAAATTTTATTAAAATTTTAGATTTTTAAAGAACTAAAAAGGAATAGTATACTACCAGAACTCTAATTCATTTTTATCATTAAGTTGTTTATCTCTTTAAAAAATAAATAAATAAATAAAAAACTGCTTCACGTTTGCTTCATGTAAGATTATAGATATAGATTAATATTAAATTAATCAAAAAAATATTTTATAGTAAGCGTAAAATAAAAATTGCTTCATGTAAAATTGTAGGTAAATTAATATTAGATGAATCAGGACTCTAATTCATTCTTATCTCTAATTCGTTGTTATCATAAAGTAAGTGTATCTCTAAAAAATAAATGAAATAAAAAACTGCAGAGTAACAGTAGATTAATCAGGACTCTAATTCATTTATATCTCAAATTTAAAAAATTAGGACTCTAATTCATTCTTATCTTTAATTCATTGTTATCATAAAGTAAGTTGAATCACCTCTATTTCTTTTTAAAATCCTAATATTTGGAGTTGTCACCATTATACATCAATGAATTCGTGTTCCTATCACATGTAAGAGACTAAAATGTTTCTTTGTTAAATCTGTTGCAGGTGGAGAAGAAAGAAGTGCTGGAAGATTTCCAGAACAGAAGAGTGTTGCAAAGGATTCAGTAGTGTCTAAAGATGCTAAGGTCACTAGAGCCATACTCCATAAAATTTGATGAACTACAATTAAATTAAAGTGTTGTTTCTCAAAAAAAAAAAAAAAAAAAAAAAAAAAAAATTCAAACACATAGATGCATTGAATTTAATGTTCTTTGGGAAAGATAGCTTTGTTTGTATCATATTGTTCAATACAATTATGTGTTTGAATTTAATTAGAGAACCTAAGACACATTATCTAGGGAAATGTATCTAAGTCTTAGATCAAACATAAGGAAATTACCCCCTCAAAAAAAGAAAAACATAAGGAAATTAGCTTAAACAAAAGGTAACAAATACATAAAACGTATTTAATGGATACAATACTTAATATTGTAAAGGTTTGATCCAATTTAATTAATTTGTTGTCCGAGATATATGTAAGTTGTCATAGTAAATTCCAATCATAGATTACTAAATTTACATACAATTTTTCAATCTATATGGTACTTTGTTTTTTTTTTTTTTTTTTTTTTTTTAACTCTGTTTAATTTTCTTCTTGATTTTTCTTTTTTTGGTTTGTAGTCTAGATATAGAACTTTGCAAAATTTTTTTTTTTTTAATTTGAACAAAGGTTTTATTCCTCTAATAGTTCTATCTTTAAAAAGTTGCCAATTTTATGTTACTTTGTCTAAAGATTTTTGTAAGGACTAGAGTTAATCTTAGGCCCAAAACAATAAATTTGTAGAGAGTGGGTAGAAGAACTAGGCTTAAAGTGAATGAGATAACAGTTATAATGAGTTTTCAGGACAATCAAATAAAAATGAACCAGGTTTATACAAGAAAATGGATCCTCGGCATTATTCAAGGAGCTCTGTTCTAATATATATTGGATAACAATGGTTACAGGAGTTGTTGAGATTGCTATAGTGTTTTCTATGTTCATTCTCCCCCCCCCCTCCCACTCTCCATGGTGGGTTTCTTCTATTATATATCTTCTTTAAACGATCTTGGCCTCCCACTTGTTGATCATCCAAGTCTATTCCTAAATGTCTGTCCCATCAGACACCCTCTCTAGCGTTTTGTGAGTTGCGGTACTCGAGGTAGCACTGTTCAGAGGTCTTGTCCACATAAATGCGGTCAGAAAATTAGCTGCAGGGCATTCAATGCGGTGGTAGTAGCTTTCCCTTAAAGATTTTTAAATTTCTATCATTCTTGTACGTTTGTGGCACACGTCCCTATTACTAGAGCTTCCTAGAAGGTCACTTTGATCACTATGATCCATACCTGATCTGTGTTTAGCTTATCTGAGGAGATATTCTTCTTCGAACTCAGACTATTCATGATTTCGACTAAAGCCCCACGCTCTCGGCCAAAGCCCAAGACCCAATTGCAAGATTTGGGCCTATGACCCCACAATAGCCCCTCAAAACTCCGATTTTCTCCTCTCACCCGAGGAGAAAAGTGGGGTTTTGAATTCTTAAGAGTTAATTCTACTTGATCCTTTGACTTACACCCGTGGGAGCGCCGTTTTACGCGTCCCATATTTGTATGGTAAATTGCTCCTTTCCAAGCTACCAATCTGAGGAGTTGGTTATAATCTTAGGTCTGTCTTGACACTTAGTGAGAAACAAATAGATATCATGAAACGTTACTTTCCCCAAAGTATGTGGTCCGAGGATCCATGCATAACTAAGGTTCTGTTTAACACTTAGCAGAAGGTTCGAGGGATCCGATGTAGCTAAGGCTCTTCTTAGTAGGAGGTCCGAGGGACCCGACATAACTAAGGCTTTGCTTAGCAGGAGGTTTGAGGAACCTGACGTAGCTAAGGCTTTGTTTAACATTTAGCAGGAGGTTTGAGGGACCCGACGTAGCTAAGGCTCTACTTAGCAGGAGGTCCAAAAGACCCGACGTAGTTAAGGCTTTTCTTAGCAGGAGGTCCGAGGGACCTGACGTAGCTAAAGCTCTACCTAGCAGGAGGTCTGAGGGACTCGACGTAGCTAAGGCTCTTCTTAGCAGGAGGTTTGAGGGACCCGACGTAGCTAAGGCTCTGCCTAGCAAGAGTTCCGAGGGACCCGACGTAGCTAAGGCTTTGCTTAGCATGAAGTCTGAGGGACCTGACGTAGCTAAGGCTCTGTTTAACACTTAGTAGGAGGTCTGAGGGACCTGACGTAGCTAAGGCTCTGTTTAACACTTAGCAGGAGGTCTGAAGGACTCGACGTAGCTAAGGTTTTGCTTAGCAGGAGGTCTGAGGGACTTGACGTAGCTAAGGCTCTGTTTAACACTTAGCAGGAGGTCTGAGGGACCTGACGTAGCTAAGGCTCTATTTAACACTTAGCATGAGGTCTGAAGGACCTAACGTAGCTAAGGCTCTTCTTAGCAAGAGGTCCGAAGGACCCGACGTAGCTAAAGCTCTGTTTAACACTTAGCAGGAGGTTTGAGGGACCCGACGTAGATAATGCTCTTCTTAGCAGGAGTTCCGAGGGACCCGACGTAGCTAAGGCTCTTCTTAGCAAGAGGTCCGAGGGACTCGACATAGCTAAGGCTCTGCCTAGTAGGAGGTCTAAGGGACCCGACGTAGTTAAGGCTCTTCTTAGCAGGAGTTCCGAAGGATCCGACGTAGCTAAGGCTCTGTTTAACACTTAGCAAGAGGTCTAAGGGACCTGACGTAGCTAATGCTCTTCTTAGTAGGAGGTCTGAGGGACTCAACGTAACTAAGGCTCTTCTTAGCAGGAGGTCCGAGGGACCCGACTTAGCTAAGGCTTTGTTTAGCAGGAGGTCTGAGAGACCCAACATAGCTAATGCTCTTCTTAGCCAGAGGTTTGAGGGACCTGACTTAGCTAAGGCTCTATTTAACACTTAGCAGGAGGTTTGAGGGACCTGACGTAGCTAAAGCGCTTCTTAGCAAGAGGTCCGAGGGACCCGACGTAAATAAGGCTCTGTTTAACACTTAGCAGGAGGCCTGAAGGACCCGACGTAGCTAAGGCTCTATTTAACACTTATTAGGAGAGTTGAGGGACCCAACGTAGCTAATGCTCTTCTTAGCAGGAGGTCTGAGGGACCCAACGTAGCTAAGGCTCTTCTTAGCAGGAGGTCTGAGGGACCTGGCGTAGCTAAGGCTCTACCTAGCAAGAGGTCTGAGGGACCCAACATAACTAAGGCTCTTCTTAGCAGGAGGTCCAAGGGACCCGACGTAGCTAAGGCTCTTCTTAACACTTAACAGGAGGTCTGAGGGACCTGACATAGCTAAGGCTCTTCTTAGCAGGAGGTCGGAGGGACCCGCCGTAGCTAAGGCTCTGTTTAACATTTAGCAAGAGGTCTGAGGGACCCAACGTAACTAATGCTCTTTTTAGTAAGAGGTTTGAGGGACCCGACGTAACTATGACTCTGTTTAACACTTAGCAGGAAGTCTGAGGGACCCGACGTAGCTAAGGCTCTGTTTTACACTTAGCAGGAAGTCTGAGGGACCCGACGTAGCTAATGCTCTTCTTAGCAGGAGGTCCGAGGGACCCGACGTAGCTAAGGCTTTGCTTAGTAGGACAAAAATTAGAAGATATCAATATATACCTTCTAGAACTAACCCCGCTGCGGAGCTCCTTTGATTTGCCACACCATCAACATATACCTTCTAGAATAAAGGTTCTTGCAGGGAGATTGTGCCAACCAATTTTCCATCCATGCTCTGTGTTGCTACCACTTCCTCTAATGGAGGTTCAGCGAATTCGGCCACCAGATTCGCGAGGACTTGGTCCTTTGTCAGAAGTACGAGGCATGCACTTGATGTCAAAAACCCCCAGAATTGTGCCCAATTTAGCAATCCTCCCTGTGTAATCAACACTTCGAAGTATAGACATCGGCCTCATGTAGTGACTTGCTCACATAGTAAACTGGCCATCATAAAGGCTTTACCCAGGGACTCCTGTTGATAGGGGCCTGAACTTACCATAATTAACCGTTGCACTCACTATCACACAAGCTCTTCCCACAAACGGCACCAATTGTAAGGACTGGAATTGATCCTAGGCCTAAAACAATAAATTTGTAGAGAGTGGGTAGAAGAATTAGGCTTAAAGTGAATGAGATAACAGTTATAATGAGTTTCCAGGACAATTAAATAGAAATGAACCAGGTTTATACAAGAGAATGGGTCCTCGGCATGATTCGAGGAGCTCTGTTCTAATATATATTAGATGACAATGGTTACAGGAGTTGTTGAGATTGCTATAGTGTTTTCTCTGTTCATTCTCCCCCCCCCCCTCCGACTCTCCATGGTGGGTTTCTTCTATTATCTATCTCCTTTAAACGATCTTGGCCTCCTACTTGTTAATCATTCAAGCCTATTCCTGAATGTCTGTCTCATCAGACACCCTCTCTAGCGTTTTGTGAGTTATGGGTAGCACTGTTCAGAGGTCTTGTCCACATAAATGCGATCAGAAAATTAGCTGTAGGGCATTCAATGCGGTGGTAGTAGCTTTTCTTTAGATATTTTTAAGTTCCTATCCTTCTTATACATTTGTGGCACACGTCCCTATTACTAGAGCTTCTTGGAAGATCACTTTGATCACTAAGATCCAAATCTGATCTGTGTTTAGCTTATCTGAGGAGATATTCTTCCTCGGACTCGGACTACTCACGATCTCGGCTAAAGCCCCACGCACTTGGCCAAAGCCCAAGACCCAATTGCATGATTTGGGCCTTTGACCCCACAATTTTAATCATTAATATTATTGTTAACAATACTGCAAATAACCATTAATATTATTGTTAACAATACTGCAAATCACTTATATTGTAAATTCATTAGATATAAAATTCATATGCAGATAGTTTGATACATGTAATTACAAATGATATTATAGCACAATTGGTATGTTAGAAGATAATTTTGTATTAAGGTGCTATCATTTTAGATAATTTTGTATTAAGGTGCTATCATTTTATATTTGATGGTTGATATACTAATGCAATTTATTCCTTTCGTTATAATAATTACCTACTTAGTTATAATAATTATATATATTCGACAAGTTTTAACATAAAACCGTGCAACACACGGGCCTTCAACTAGTTACTATATTTTTTAAAAATCTAACCGTTAATAAGCTTAAACTCTCATTCTCATCTCATTGGTGTTTTCCTTAATCCTCCTTCCGAAGCCAATATTGAGGGAAACAAGAGGGGTGAATTCTTATTATTTGAGGCTGTTATTTGTGAAGCCATTTGGAGAGCTAGAAACCAAGCTATCTTTGAAGGCCAAGAAACTAATCCTCTTGAGCTCTGCTAGAAAGTTGATAAGACCATAGTTGAGCACGAAAGGTCCAAGGCATACCAATTTGGCTTCCAATTGCCAAAACCAGTACAAAGGTGGAAGAAACCCCCTAGAGATTTGACGCAGATTGATTAAGAAGGAATAAAATATTTTAATATTATATGTTTTTTTTTTCCTTTCCTAGTGGAATTAGGATTTATTTGCTTTTACAAGTTTAATTTTAATCCTTTTTCTAGTTGAATTAGGATTTTAATTGTTTTTCTTTTCCTAATTAAATTGTTTTTCCTTTCTCAAGTATAAATAGGTTTATTATTTCTTTTCCTCAAAGGAGTAGGATAAATCCTATTCCTATAAATACTTTTTATAGAGGGGTTGATTATTGTTATTATGTGTTTATTAATAAAAGTTTGCTAGAGAGGTTTTCTCTATTATTTTGCCTATGAGCCTGGTGTTCTTGTAGAACTTAGGTTTCGTGGAAGAGTTGTACTAATTGCATGTTATAGATTCTGCTTCTACACGCCTACACTGCATCAGTTGGTATCAGAGCCAGGCTAGGTTCCTACCATGGCACAAAGAGGAGCATGTGGGGGAAGACCTATTACCATAGATGACGTGCATGAATGCTATGAGGTTGCACGCGATGCACAATTAGAGGCGTTCTTTCAATGAACAAAGGAGTGGTTTGATGCACTTTCAAAGCAACTCACCGCCTTTGCCGTTGAAAACTGACCTCAAAACTGCCATCCAAATCCACCTTATGTGGAGGAGGAGTATTTTGATGTCAAGGAGGAGAACTACGATATCACAAAGGAGGATGGATACATTGAAAGAGTCTGTGTAGTAAATTGGGATTCTCTACCAATTTATGATGACTATCTTGAAGATTATAGTCAAGGAAACAAGATTGAGCTTGACAAAAATAAAGCCATATACATACGAGGTGAGCCAATAACTCACATCATTGATGAGACTTTCAACATTAAAAAACAAGAGGTTATTGATTTTGTTGATTACAATCATACGTTGGTACAATTGGTTATTTCAACAGTAGATGAGTTCTCCATTGATAAATGAAGTTTCAATATACTAAAGTTTGAACTTGAACACATTAAACACTATGATTTCATTGGAATTGATGAGCTCCTCAACATAAAATTTCCTGATAGTATATTTAATATTATTTTGGAAAGATTAATGGAAACTTTATTGATCCCTTCTAGGAGGATTTTATTAAACAAGAATTGATAAAGGTCAACAAGAGGTGTGAACAAGTGATTTTAAGTAATTTTTGTGGAGGCAATATGAAGTTTATGGATGTGTGCATGGATTCTTTTTTAGTACTTGCTTCATATATCCCACTGCGGCAAAAGAGGTCAAGAATAAAATTCATACATCAAGATTTATTATGAGTGAAAAGATTAATAAGTAGCATATGGATTCGTCTTGTCTTGCACAGAAGAATAGGAAGGAGAGGATTATTTGGGGTTCCAATTGATCATGGAAGATTGCCACAAAACTCGAGGACAAGTTTTCCCCAACCCAGAGAGAATGATGCAGATTGGTTAAGAAAGAATAAAATATATTAATATTTTATGTTGTTTTTTCTTTCCTAGTGGAATTAGGATTTATTTGCTTTTACAAGTTCAATTAAAATCCTTTTTCTCGTTGAATTAGGATTTTAATTGTTTTTTTTCCTAGTTAAATTGTTTTTCCTTTCTTAAGTAGAAATAGGTTTATTATTTCTTTTCCTAAAAAGATTAGGAGAAATACAATTCCTATAAATACTCTTTATAGAGGGGTTGATTATTGTTATTATGTGTTTATTAATAAAAGTTTGCTAGATATTTTGCCTACTAGCCTAGTGTTCTTGTAGAACTTAGGTTTCATGGAAGAGTTGTAGTAATTGTGTGTTATAGATTCTACTTCTACACGCCCACGTTACATCAAGATTCAATCAAGATAAATGTTGATGCTACTTACAAGGATGGTGGCTCCTCCATTGCAGTTGTTGCTAGAGATTGGAGAGGGGAAGTGGTATTTTCTTGTCCTAAGAGAGTATATACCATCCTCCTTCTCCAGGCAGAGGAAAAAGCCATTAAATGGGCCTTAAGCTTAGCAAAAAGACTTGAAGCAGCTGCTATGATCGTGGAGAGTGACTCCTAAGACTATGTCAATGCAACTAGCCTAGTGTTCTTGTAGAACTTAGGTTTCATGGAAGAGTTGTAGTAATTGTGTGTTATAGATTCTACTTCTACACGCCCATGTTACATCAAGATTCAATCAAGATAAATGTTGATGCTACTTACAAGGATGGTGGCTCCTCCACTGCAGTTGTTGCTAGAGATTGGAGAGGGGAAGTGGTATTTTCTTGTCCTAAGAGAGTATATACCATCCTCCTTCTCCAGGCAGAGAAAGAAGCCATTAAATGGGCCTTAAGCTTAGCAAAAAGACTTGAAGCAGCTGCTATGATCGTGGAGAGTGACTCCTAAGACTATGTCAACGCATTAGCACCTTCTTGCAAAAAGGTTCCCTGGAGAATTAGAGGTATTTGCAGTGAAATTCTCAACCTAATTTCGCTTATCCCTGGCTGTCATGTTATCTGGATCCCTAGGGGGGCAAATAAAGCAGCTCACTTTCTAGCTAAGTGGTCCTTTTTGAAAAATGTTTTTGGGTCTTTTGATGTTGGTTTTGGCCCTCCCTGTTTTGAGCTTATCATTAAGGATGAGGCTCTTATTTCCTCTTTGTAATTCTATCCTCTTTGTAATTTTGTCTTTGTTTTGTAAATAAAATTCTTGTTCATCAAAAAAAAAAAAAAATACACGTCAAATTTTGTGTCAATCGGACATTATTTTCTATATGATCTATAAACTTATATATTATGCATAATTTTAAATTACAAAAACTTACAATTTAAATAATTTATTGATGACATAGCTATTGATCTTTAATTTTTTAAAAATTTTGCAAGTATAAAAGATATAGGAAAAAAATGTAATCCAATGGTGGATTTGTCAAAATTCACCTCTAATAAGTAAAGTTATAGCCTTAAATTACAACCAATTTTGTAACTAAACTTTGTCTAATTTAAAATAATTAAATCTCCGAAAAATAAAAGCTCCAATTTGCTTGAATGGAAACTTCTGAAGAATTTTTTGGGTGGAAATAAAAAAGAGAAATATAAAAGAATAAAGTTTTGCTCCAACCACCAATAGGAATATAACATTGGTGGTTGTTATGTGCAATGCATATGACTCATTTAATCTAATCAACCTAGTGAGTCGTGTGTATTGCACATGATGAGGCACATATCATTTTCCAATTGGTGGTTGGAGCTTAGGCTCCGAACATGTTTAGAGCTAAACTTTTTCCAATTTAAAATGATTAAATCTCTAAAAAATAAAAGCTCCAATTTGCTTGAATGGAAACTTTTGAAGGATTTTTTTGGATGGAAATAAGAAAGAGAAATATAAAAGAATAAAGTTTGGCTCCAACCACCAATAGGAAGATAACATTAGTGGTTGTTATGTGTAATGTATATGACTCATTTAATCCAACCAACCCAATGAGTCTCGTGTATTGCACATGACGAGACACACATTTTTTTCCAATCGGTGGTTGGAGTTTTAGCTGTTTAGAGCTAAACATTTTCCATATAACTAGGGTCTAAAAATGAAGAGAGACTTTTCAAGATGAGTGAATATATATGGAGAAGCTTATTAAATGAACCATATGTTACATATAAAGGTTCATTAAGATTAAAAAAAAAAAAAAAAAACTTTTGGTACTTGTTCTCCAAAAAAAGAGGACTATTACTTGGAGAACAAGTAATTCTGCATTATGCCAATTTATTCTTCTGGGATCATATATCTTTCTAAAAGCTTGGTCAACTGAAGTAACATATGATCTACCAATTCCTATCAATTTCCAACCGCCAACAAGTCACCCCCATGTTTACATTGCCACAAATAATAATAATAATAATAATAATAGAGCCCTTTATTGGAATTTCGGATACTTACAACACCTCTGTACACCTTTATTGGAATTCTGATACTTACAACACCTCTGTACACCTATCTATCATATAAAGAAAATTAAAAACCACTAGATAAAATATAAACTCTACCCCTACAAAAACAAAAACAAAAAACTACATTTTAGTATTTTACACTTAGGGGTCTTTTTATTTTCAACTATCCCTTTTCATAGAGCTTTC
Source organism: Lithocarpus polystachyus (assembly GCA_033629205.1). Taxonomy (NCBI): domain Eukaryota; kingdom Viridiplantae; phylum Streptophyta; class Magnoliopsida; order Fagales; family Fagaceae; genus Lithocarpus; species Lithocarpus polystachyus. Next base: position 31,730,282 of record CM066168.1, on the reverse strand, counting down.
CTGTTGGCTGGAATGGTATGCTCTAAGTTGTCACCATTACTAGAGCTTTTTTTTTTTATTTGCCATTGCTAGAGCCTTGTACATACTTCCTTGCCAAAACCTGCTTATACTGTAGCAACTTCCTTTTGCGATATTCCTCATTATTCGATGATGGTTCTTCAACATCATCTGCAAATCGGACCTTCTTCTTTGATTGACATTTCTCAGATCCTACCCAAAAAAAAAAAAAAAAAAAAAATCAAACATTTTTTTTTTTTTTTGAGAAGAAAAAATCAAAACTTGTAAGTAAATCAAATTCTATAAAGTAATTTTGTTTTACAAAATGGAAATTTTATTTTTTTTGGATTAACAAAACTACAAATTAAATTCCATATATTTTGCATTAAAAAGAAGTCGTAAAAGTGAAAGAAAAACATACCCTTTATCTTGTTTTTACCATGGGAGTACAAGATGGTACCATATTCAGATTCAACCTTTTTCATGAAATCCGAAAGGAGGCGCTTATGGAGTTGATGAACAAGAAGAACCACACTTCCTGAGACCGCAAAGACTGCCATGAATCCAACTCCCATAGAATTCGACATTTCTCTCTCCCTCTCTGTGTTTGTCTCTCAAAATATCAAACTTTATTTTGGATCAAATATGATGACCATTTGGATCAACCATGGACAAGAACACAGAAATAGACAAAAGAAATAAAGGGTCTAAAGAAAACATTCTAGGCCAAGATGGAGAAAGAAGTTGTTGTTAGCGGTTGGTGCAATATAATGTGGAAAAAAAAAAAAACAAAAACGAGGAAAGAAGGGCTGTACAAGAAAACCATGACCGTTTCTCTTAAATAGGACCAATGTAAAACATCAATATTCAATGGCACACATGCATTTAATCGTTGAATATATTGAGATGAAAGCTATGATAACATCTAGATGAAAAAGAAAATAAGTTCCTTATTGGTTATTTTTGGACCTGAAAGTTGAAAATAATAAAACTATTAAAGGAAGGAAGAAAAAAAAAAACAATAATAGAGAGAAGACAACCCAAACTCTCTGAATCTTTTTATATAGGGTCTTATCCGGCCTTTAAAATTCAGGGAAACCAGTAACTACCCCGCCGTTGATATTTGGCAAATGGCATGACTGCGTGGGTTTAAACTCTGTGACTTCCCTCAATTTTTGGTCAGTTTGATGTATGACATTTATCTGATTAATAAGTGATAGATAGAGATTTCCCAACTATTATTGTACAATTTTTATCCATAATATCTTATTAAGTCTTATCTCTCACAACCTCTACTCTACGTCAAATACCCACCCTACAAGGAATTCACTTTTTCTTTTCTCTCTTTTTTATTTTTCTAAGTAATTTACCCACAAAAATTTGAGGTGGGAAATCCGTGGGCAAAGGGAGATTTCATCAAATATCCACTGCCTTATTGTTTTTTTTCCCCCCTTTTATAGCAATGCTAAAGAGTTGTCATAACAAATACTCAAACCAAATAATTTGGCACTAATTTGTAAGGTTATTACTAATTCTTATATCAGCCGTCATTAACAACTTTTCACTTCAAATAGTTGCGAATTTTGTGGTTTCTCTTAGAAACGGAGGTATTCTTGGATTGCCTCCCAATTTTTTTTTAATAAAAAAATACTAGTGTGTGTGTGTGTGTGTGTATTGGGTACTAATTTTAGCAATTTCATTTAATGAAATTAAACTTTGCCCCTTTTAACAATATTATTGATTATTTTAAGAATAATGTTATAGTCACAAACTTTTTTACAACATTTTTATAAACGGTTGAGGTAACAAATTTTTACTGGTTCTTATCTGGGCCAACCACTCACCAAATTTGCAAATTGTAAATAAGATATAATTGATGGTAATTTGGGGGGGGGGGGGGACTCTTTTTAGGGGTGTTGTTTCATTGAAAAATCTTGGCCAAACCGATAAATAATTTGAGTTGACCATGAAAATACAGTATAACACTTTGTTTGGCTGTAGTTAGGGGGAAACATTAGAAGAGAGAGGAAGAGAAGAGAAAGGAAAAGGGAAAGAGAAGAGAAGTGAAAGGAAAGGGAAAAGAAAATGATTTTCCTTAATAGTGTGTTTGGAAACATTAGAAGAGAGAGGAAGAGAAGAGAAATGATAGGGAATGTTGTCCTGTCCTCCGTTTGGTTAGCATGGCAGGTAACAATAAGGCAGAAACCCATTCCATAGGCCCACATATTTGCAATCCACCCAATTTGGGCAGATTCGAAGGGAGACAATGGTTTTTAAAAACTGTGGCCCACATAAATAATATAATATGATATGAAATTACATATTTATCCATAATTTTCATGCATCTTTCACATTTATATGGGCATAAAAGTAAAAAACATATATATTTTTTTTATTTCCTTTTTTATTGCAAACCAAACAAAGGAGTTCTTCTCTTTTCTTTTCCCTTTTTCTCATTATTTCCAAAACATAGACAAGAGATTTAATTTGTTTTCTTTTCTTTCTTATTTCCTTTCTATTATTCATTTCTTTTCTCTTCTCTTCCCTCCTTTGTAACCAAACAAAGCAATTGAGTTTGGATATTGGAAGGAAAGGAAAGCCACTTAATGGCATATTTGGAAATTCATCCCACACAAATTTTGTAATTGGTCAGTCACTATTTTGCCTTTTTCTACTATCCTTCCGCTTCTGCTCAATTTGGGTAGACAAGATTTTGTGGGCCCAGGCAAAAATATTTTCTCTCTGATTCCCCAATATTTTCTTTCCTTCATTGAAACCAAAATAAGGGAAATGTCTTCTCTTCTTTCATTTTCTTTTCCTTTCTCTCACATTCCCCCCAATCCAAACATAGCATGTCTGTAAAACGTTTTAAGCCAAAAATTTTTTTTAAAAATATTTTCTAAAACTAAATGTGTTCGAAATATAGTTTGGAAAATTGTCCAAATTGATTAACAAAGTTACAAAGCAATATCAATAATATATTAATAAAATAAGATATGCTCAAATTAACTTATAAGCAAAATAGACAAGTGCAAAAGCACATAAAATTAAGTAAAACTTATTGCCAAGGCACAAAACTAAATCCGTTATCCTTAAGAAGCGATTTTGCCCCCACTGGAATGAATCCGTCGATGCAAATAGCTCAAGCAGTCACTCTCCAGGATACAATGACAACTCTGTTAATGTGCACTCACAAACAAAGTTTCGAACTCATCACAAATGCCCAAGAGAAAATTTTCAGTAAAAAAAAAGGAGCAAAAGTATCAAAGTAATATGTGTATTTATTGTTTTCAACTAATCTCATATATGCAGGACTTGATAGTCTTAGAGCTCTTAAAAAGGAAGTAGCTAAAGATGATTAGAGTGAAAAGGGAAAGGCAAAAATAAAGGAATTTTTCTTTCCCATTGATGCAGCAAGCTGCTATGTATTTTCTACAAAAAAGGGGGAAGATGTGGCTGACTAGTTTTCTAAGGAAATATGAGATGATTGAGGGTTTTGCTTTCTGTAAAAAATTCCCACGCCAGCCAAGTAAAATTCTAGAGCATGGGCTTGGGCTTTACAACAAAATATTATGGGCTTAAGCTTTGAACATACCCAATCAATTTTAAAACATACCCAACAATCCCCCACATATTTTAAAATTTTGATTTTTCATGAATTGGGCAATCACAAGATGAAATTAGTATTGATGTCTTGTGGACTTGAATCAACACTTGGTATTTGTATTCTAGAATTCACAAAATCTTGGTGATACAAGATCTTGAACCAATTTCATGAACCACAAGAATACAAACACCTTTGGTTATGAATTCTTTGATGAGTTCTCGATTTGGCACATTTTGGCCAAGCGCCTCACTTGGATTTTCATAAGTGCTCTAGAGAGTTTGCCCTCACTCTCATAGGAGGCAGCCCCACCTCCACACTCACATAGTTGAATTCATCAAGTGTGTACTACCACACTCCACCTATAAAGGCTATTAATTCATTAAGAGTCTTAGACTCAACCTCACTAGTTTGGTAGTAAGCACTATCTACACCACAGGGAGGGACAGTGAGATCTCATTCTCACTAATAGTGCTATCTTGAATCTCTCCATGATGCCTATTGAACCTTTTGTTGACATAGGTTGGGTTGTCATCATGGGTGATTCACTCAATGGGCTTAAGTCTCATCCCTCTCAATGTTTCATAGACCAATTGTCTAGTTAGCCCTTTGGTCAAAGGATCCGCAAGATTCTTTTCTGATTGTACAAACTCCATGGCAATTACACCATTGCTTATGAGTTGCCGCACTATATTGTGTCTTAGGCGTATATGCCTCTTCTTCCCATTATAACTTTTATTTCTTGCACACGCAATTGAAACTTGGGAATCACAATGCAATGATATTGGTGGTCATGGCTTATCCCATTTTGGTATATCAGCAAGTAAATTTCTAAGCCACTCAGCATCAGTACTTGCCTTTTCTAAAGCAACAAACTCATACTCCATAATTGATCTAGCATTACAGGTTTGTTTAGAAGACTTCCAAGATATAACTCCTCCATCTAGGGTGAAAACATAACCACTAGTGGAGTTGGTCTCATCATTATCTAATATCCAATTTGCATCACAATAGCCTTCTAATACTGTTGGACGACCTGTATATGTAAGGCCCAAATTCATGGTGCCTTTCAAATATCTCAAGAGACGAGTTATCGCATTCCAATGTTCATAGGCAAGATTATGTGTATATCTACTAAGTCTACTAACAGCATATGCAATATCAGGGCGTGTACAATTCATTAGAAACATCACACTGCCAATAATTTTAGACCCTCTATTTATCTTTAAATGTATGCTTGGGTCATATGGAGTTCTCACACGGTCACAATCAAAATGATTGAATTTTTTAAGTACTTTCTCAACATAGTGTGATTGGGAAAGTGTAATCCCTTCACTATTCCTTATGATTTTTATTCCCAAAATTAAATCAGCCTCTCCAAGGTCTTTCATATCAAAGTTTGAAGATAAGAGATCTTTAGAACTTTTTACAACATCCATGTCTGTTCCTAAAATTAACTTGTCATCCACATATAGGCATATGATTACACCACTATCACCAGAGAATTTATTATACACACATCTATCAGATTCGTTCACAACAAATCCAGTAGAAATTAAAATGTTATCAAATTTTTCATGACATTGTTTAGGAGCTTGTTTCAAACCATATAATGATTTTCTAAGTTTACACACTTTACTTTCTTGTCCTTAAACCACAAAACCCTCTGGTTGGTCCATGTAAATTTCTTCATCTAGATCACCATTTAACAATGCTGTTTTGACATCCATTTGGTGAACAATCAATTTATGTATTGAGGTCATAGCAATCAAGATCATAATTGTAGTTAATCTTGTCACAGGTGGATAAGTGTCAAAGTAATCTATCCCTTCTTTTTTAGTATACTTTTTTGCCACTAGTCTAGCTTTAAATTTGTCTATGTACCCATCTTCTTTTAATTTCTTTTTAAACACCCATTTGCAACCAATGGTCTTGCATCCTCTAGGGAGTTCAACTAATTCCCATGTATGGTTAGCCATAATTGATTCTAACTCACTATGGATTTCATCCTTCCAAAAGGTTGCATCTACCGATTTCACAACCTCTTGATAAGTTTTTGGGTCATCTTCAATGAGAAAAGCAGTGATAAAGTGAGGCCCAAAGTTGGTTTCATTATTAGGTCATTTACTAAGTCTTAACTCTTGTGTTGAGTGGCTTTCATCTAAGTTTGAAGTTGATTTCACTTGGGGTATGATTGATGAGGACTCATTAGTGAGTCTCGTTCTCTTTCTAGGAAAAACACGCTTAAAGAAATCAGCATCCCTACTCTCCACTATGGTGTTAAGTCTCCAAAACTAAGCACCTATAGGCAGGACTATTTTGTGCATATCCTATGAGGACACTATCCTTGGTTTTAGGACCTATCTTTTCTTTATGTGGTTCAGGACTTCCAACCTTTGCCTAACAACCCCAAACCTTAAAGTACCCTAAGTTTGGTGCCCGCCTTCCCATAGTTCATATGGAGTTTTTCTAATCTTTTTATGTGGGATCCTGTTTAATACATGACATGCAGAAAGGATAACCTACCCCCACATGTTGGAAGGAAGACCATAGCTAATGAGCATGGCATTCATCATATCCTTTAGGTTTCTATTTTTCCTCTCAACTATTCCATTTTGTTCAGGTGTACGAGATGCAGTGACTTCATGAATAATACCATTTTCTTCACAGAATTTTTTAAACAAAGCTAAACCATATTCTCCTCCTCTATCAGACCTAAGCCTTTTAATTTTCTTATTTTTCTGATTTTCAACTTCTATCTTAAATTTTATGAACATGTTTTCAACTTCATCTTTACTACTTAAAAGGTATACTCTTGTATATCTAGAGTATTCATCTATAAATGTCATATAATATTTTTTAGCTCCTCTATTCATATAATTTTTTAAGTCTCCTAAGTCACTATGAATGAGTTCTAAAAGTTTAGAGCTCCTTTCAACAGTTTAGAAAGGTTTTTTGAAATGTTTTGCTTCTACACATATTTCACACTTTGAAAGCTCTGAATTAGTTAAGTTTGGAATTAGGCTCATTTGTTTCATTCTTTTGATGGCTGCAACATTCACATGCCCTAGCCTACCATGCCTAAGATCCAAAGACTCAACAATAAAAGTAGAAGAGTTACTAGATATATTCATGTTCTCACAATTAGTTTCAAGCACAAATAAGCCTTCATGAAAAAATCCCTTGCCCACAAAATCACCATTTTGACTAAGAACAATCTTATTAGATTCAAAAACAAGTTTTAGGCCTGCCTTCTTGAGCAAGAACCCAGACACTAAATTTCTACACATGTTAGGAACATGAAGAACGGAGTGCAAGGCTAAAGACTTACCAAAAGTAAATTTCAGAATTACCTTTCCCTTTATAGCAACTCTTGCAGTACTAGAGTCTCCCAAATAAACATGCTCTACATCTATTACTTTCACATAATTAAAAAATAACTGCATGCTAAAGCAAATGTGTCTTGTAGCCCCAATGTCCACTACCCAATCAATTATGTTATTGACTGTCTTCATTTCCGAAACAAGTGCTACCTCGGATTCTAAGACAATATTAGGAACATCATACATTTTGTTAATCAATAAGAACAAAAATCGCTTCTTAAGATTGTTGGAAGTATAGTTTGGAAAATTGTCCAAATTGATTAACAAAGTCACAAAGAAATATTAATAATATATCAATAAAACAACATATGCTCGGATTAACTTATAAGCAAAATAGACAAGTGCAAAAGCATATAAAACATGGAACCCCCCCCCCCCCCCCCCCCCACACACACACACACACACACACACACACACACACACACACACACACGCAGCCTTCTCTCTTTCTTGCACACAGAGGAACGGCTAGATGTTGATGGTGATGAGTGCTAATCATTGGCACAATGGCACGGAGCCACAAAACTTGAGATTGCTAGTACAATGGGGTTTGCAGCCAATGTTGGGGAGTGAAGCCAAGGCTATGTGGCTTGCAAGGTTTACAGTCAATATGAAGGCTACACAAATCAACAATGAATTAAGGTTAAACAAATCAACGATGAAGCCAATACTATGACTTCACACTAACCACTTGAAAATGTTTTTAAGATTGCAATCAAACACTTGGGTTAAAAACACTTAACCGTGGAAAATATTTTAAAACAAATTAAATGAAGCCTAAATTGGCAACGCAAACCAAATCAAGCAAATTTGAGAAGGCAACGAGTAATATTAAGACCAACCATAGAGTGGTAGATAGATATTATTTGCTAATCTTAAAATTAAAAATTGGTCCTCTTAAAATGAAGTTAGTCCAAATAACACAAAAACTAAAATTGTCACATAACCACTTTTCATTTGATGAACTGGGGCTAGCCCCAAATAAGTAACAAAGATGATGAACTATTTGTGTGTTTCTGGAGAAAGTATAAACTAACTTTTTGTTTATTTTATTTACCATTTATGCGTACTACACTATTTTTTGTTTCAATTTTATAATTTAAATAATCTAACTTTCAATTTTTTTTTTAAAAAAGAAGCTAGCTTTTAGCTTTTTGTTTTATATTATGCAAATAAATTATCGAAAATAAGCAATTCTCAAACAAACAGTATCTAATAAATTAGTCATCAACATGCAATCACTACAAAAAAACTGAGGCTATCCTAGCGTTTTTAAACTGTTGGGATAGCCCAAAAAAGTGCTAGAAAAAAACGCTGGTGTAAAATAAGTTTTTTGTAGTGAATGCATTTTGGGCTAGATAGGTCCCAACCAGTTAAGATCTATTACATCGAATAATCATCTGATGATGTGGTCCCTATCGAACATGGAGCGATAAAAGTTAGAGACTAAGAAAATAACTACATGGAAATCTGCAAAACTAAGGTTACGCGCCTCTAATATTGATGGATCAAAGGTAAAAGATGAAGAATATGAGTTAAAGTCGGGAAGCCGATGGAGAGCCTAGTTTAGGTTGGAATGATGAAGATGGCCAACCTAAGAGCACCATCCGATCGAGTATGTCTCTATTACACGTAGAGCTCAAAAATGAGATGCAGACCTTCTTAAAGAAAAATATAAACATATTCACCTTGTGCATGTATCTAACCCAATATCTGATTCAATTCATATTAACCCATTAATCACCACAATTAAAAAGAATAAAATAGTCTCTCTCTTTTTCAACGTGGGATTAAACGTTTTCACTAACTCTTTATCTTCCATGTTCACTCCTATGTCTTTACATTTATGTTGTAATATTTATTCATTTTAATTAATTAATATTAAAATGATCCTATATATATATATATATTGTAAGGACACAGGCTTCAGGATCCAGCCCAAAGGTGGGGGATCTATCTAAATGGCCCAATTATAATGAATTTGTAGAGAGTAGGTTGTGAAGGACTGGGTTAATGAGGATTAGATCACCCACTGGTTGGGTTAAGATCACGGCCTCGGCTAAAACACAATTTTTCTGGCTTAAAAGACTGTTCTTCATTCACCTCCGAGAATCCTCCTTCTTTCTTCCAAAAATTCTTCCTTATATATGGCCTCACCCCCACTTTCCCTCAGCTCTTCACGTATAGATGTCATGATTTCTTTGCTGGCACCTGTCATTTCCTATTTTTCCAGAATCCTCTACATGAGAACGGTAAAACTGGAAATCACTGTTCAGATGTCCTCTCCACATAAATGCGGCCAAGGGATTAGTTGTAGAGCATTCAATGCGGGGTTGGCAGCCTTTCCCCTTGATATTTTGGGATCTTTCTTGGTACCTGCTTCTACAATATTCACCCGGTCCAATAGGATCTTCTGGAATATCTTCCTGACCAGCAGAGCTCCAAGTCCTACCTCGGTTTCACTTACCCGAGGTGGTGTGAGTCCTCGGCATAATCTAGTGGTTGCTAAACTCACATTCGACTTTCCCGACCGCTGACGTGCGTCACCTAGGCCAAATTGAACCGTTCTCGGACTAGCCCCCATCCTCGGCTTGGGTTTGGAGGTGTGCAACATAAATGGATGAGGCATTCTAGGCCCATTGTTCCCACTGGTGCGTCGTCCATTTCGGCCCATTACTCTCGCTGGCCCATGGCCCCGACAATAGCCCCTCGAGATACTTCTTTCTGGATCCTCGGATAGAAAGGAGGATTTCAATATCACTGTACCTGACATGAGCTGATTCGGGTTCCATCTTGTCCATAAGGGAGCCCTTTTGACTTCCCGGGACGTGCTTCTGACGCCACGCCCCTCGAGACGCGCAATTCTTTAATTCTGATGGCTCCCTGTTTTGCACGTTCTACGGTGAGATGGGAATCGTACGGTCAGGCGTTTTTGAGGGTGTGAGCGAGGGTTTTTTCCTGCTCCTATCTGGTTCTTCGATATAAATGTTTTATTCACTTAACCTCTTGCCTTACTTTAACCATCATTAAGTTCTAGTGCACATACATTGAACCTGTCAACTATCTCCCTCACTTGCACCCCTACAAACTTCAAAAGCCTGTCCGAGGAGACCCATTTTATTCGTGTAAGTCATTTTGAGTCTTTTAACTTTTCTTTTTCTCGTATAATTTCTATTGTTTACAAATTCCCTCTCCTCGGTTATATTTTCTCTCTTTCCAGTTTCTTTAGATTCTTTCGAGGTTTCCCTAGGAATGGTAGGTTCAAGTACTTGGTAGAGTCAAGGGAAGCCATAGAGAGTTTCAAAGCTCTGTATAGGATTCCATCGGGGGTTGAGATTAGATATTGCGAAGAGGGTGAGTGGCATGAGGAGAGGCATGAGGGGGAGGTTGTAATCCCGATGATTGCTTTCATAGAGGGAGGGATGAAGATCCCTATGAGTCTGGTTACTAGGGACTACCTCATAGCTCATAGGTTGGCGCCTACCCAGTGTGTGCCTAATGTGTTCAGGATCCTTGGTTGTGCGGATGCCCTGAATGAGAAGTTAGGTCTAGGGTTGACCCACCATGATGTAAATTGGGTCTACAACCTCCACCATCTCAGGGGTCAGGGATATTACCTGAAGTCTAGGTACCCAGAGGTCAGGCTTATCCAGTGTCTTCCCGATTCGAATAAAGGGTTGAACAAGGATTTCTTGATCGTGTCGGGTGATTGGCATGATGGCCTCCACTGCCCAACGAGAGAGGGGAAGCCAGGTGGGGTTACTAAGTCTAGGCTCGTGAATCTCACCTGTTTGTTAAATAGCCCCTTTGCAATTTGATATTCATGTATTTTGTTTTTCTGGCTGCTAACGATTTTCCTGTGTCAAAATTGTAGACAAAAATACAAACGTTCCGCATCTAGGCCTCGTTAACCAAAAAAGCCTCGATAAAATTCTGAGGTCCAAGGTGTTCATGCATTCGGACGGTCAGCTGAGGGCGGCTCATATTATCCTGGGCTACGTCCCCATTTCCACCTCGTTCTAGGCGCCGAAGTGCGTGATTAAGGCTCGGGATCCCCGTTTGAAGCAGATAAGCGTAGCCGCCCCGGGGTTTCTACTTCCCGGCCCAGTCCCAGGAGAGGTTATTTCTACCATTCCCATCTTCGACGCCGTTCCTATAAAGTTTGAGCCAACCCCAGCGTCTCATTCCCCAGTTGCTGAGGAGGTTAGGCCCGAGCCCCCATCAACTCAGAGAGGAGAGGAAGATGTGGTGGACATCTCGGGGTCCTCAGGCGAGTTCGAAGTTTTCAGCCAAAATCTGCCCTCAGAAAGTCCACCTTTCGATCCAGTCTATACATCCACGCGAGCGCGCAACGAGATGGGCATTCAGCGCAAGTCGAGGTCCAGTTTGCTGGACTTGATCGAGTCCCAACCTGGGCAGAACAAACCGGCCAAGGCGGCTCCAATGAAGCCCCCTTCCCTGCCTCCTACCGTTCCTCTTCTAGCGCAGTCTCTCGGGTTGCAACCTGCCGACCTGAAGAGAAAAAGGGAGGCAAAGGGCAAGGAGCCTATAGAGGTAGGGAGGACCCATCCCGCCCAAGAGGACAAGCTACAGTGGGTGGGTAAGCACCTAAGACAGGGCAAAAGGAGCTGGAGAGAAGGAGCAGCCCATCCACGGCCCCCGAGGCATGGTTGCCAGCTCCAATGCTGGACGGCGTCCCTCTTCCAGCCACTGCCTCCCTCCGGGACTATCAAAGGGGTAGAGGGGGTTACGTGGCCGATGCGGTGGAACAAGCCCTGCTGCTTCCCGAGGACATGGTCGAACTCCGGTCCCTAAGGAGACATGAAGTCTTCCTTAGCTTGAAGAGGTACCTCGGCATGGTAAGTCCTTTCTGACTTTTGTCTTCTCTATCTTCTCTTTTTTTTTTTTTTTTTTGTTATCTTGCCATCAGTTATTTTGTTATTATTTTTTATCATGTTTCCTTCTTTGTTAGGCCGTTCAAGCTTCTTTTCGAGTAGAGGAGATGCTGAACTACTGCCATCGCCAAATGAAGGAGGAGGAGGCCAAGCGCAGTGAAGCCACGAACTCCTTGAAGGTGGCCGAGGAGAGATGCAGAAGTTGAAGAAGAAGCTTCTAAAGAAGGAGTGGGGGAGGAAGAGCACGGCTGCCGCGCTTGATAGCGCCGAGAGGCAGGCAGAGGGCCAGAGGGTGCTTCTGCGAAGCGCCAAGGATCAACTGGCCGCCTCTAAAGCGCAAGTGGTGGTACTACAGAAAAAGCTAGAAGAAGTGAAGGCGGCCATGATAGAGGCCGAGAAGGCTCGGGACCAGGTTGAGCAGGAGGGTTATGACGTCAGGGTGGCAGAAACCAAAGAAGCCCTCAGGGTCGAGGTTTCTGGGGTGTGTAGGACTTACTACCGGTAAGTGTGGATCGAGGCTCTCAACCAGGCCGGGGTTGAGGCCTCCTCTGCACTTAAAAAGGTAGAAAGTGTGTACTACCCCACTGCCATCCGTCCATCTCTCCCTTCCCTTCCTCGGCTTGATCCCGTGCCCGAAAAGGCAAAGCTGAGTGATGGAAAGGCGGTTAAGACGTCTGCAACGGCCGGGAAGGGGTCCGAGGACGTGAAGCAACCCACAGAAGGAGCGGCCCCAGATGCCCCAAATCTTCTTATTATCATCCCGAGCCACCCAGCAGAAAAGGAAGGGGGTAAGGGGATGGAGATTATCTTGGCCAGCCTCCCTTTGCCCGTCTTAGTTGATCCAACAAGCAAAGCGCAAGCGAGCAAGGGACAAGAACCCTCGGAAGTTGCAGCTGCCCAGACCAATCCTCCTCCCCCCAAAGACAAAATTGTAATTAAGAAACATTAGGCACTTATGTAATTTGCTTTAGCATTTTTTTTTTTTTTTGGGTACTTAACCTACCTCTTTAAGGGGCTTTTCTTTAATGAAGAACTTCGAAGAATTTTATTTTATCATGGTTTCTATATCTACGCAAATGTGATGTTTATTTTCACCTATGTTCAAGCTCAAATTCTATGGTGGGCTCCTACAGAATAAGAGTTTACTCATTTGGGAGAATTTATGGGAAGCCAAAAATGAATTTGATTGACATTCCATCCAAGTAAAATATAACCTGAACATTAGGGACTGGGTGTTTAAGCACTTACAGGTACATGTGGAGTATCAAACGCTTTAAGTGACGCTCAAAGGCATATGCTTAAACTAATTCATTAGGACATAGATCTCTTTGACATTTAAAGTAATGAGTCATCCTCAGTGTTCACACGGGCAATAAGAGGTATTCAATTGCCATGGGGAAATAACATTAGGGGTGAGTTTCTCCCTTGGCCAGCAGTGCAAAGTACCAGGCATGATTTAGGGCCCGTGTAAGACTTAGAACGATGTCAGAGAATATTAGCCTTTCCAGAGCAGAAGGTCCGAAGAACCAGACTTGGTATGGATTCGTTTGATACTTAGGGAAATGAGGTGCATAGTATTAATTTTTCCAAAGCAGATGGTCTGAGGAACCAGGCATAGTTTGGATCTGTTTAATACTTAGAAAAAATGAAGTATAGTATTAATTTTTCCAAAGCAGATGGTCTGAGGAACCAGGCATAGTTTGGATCTGTTTAATACTTAGAAAAAATTACGTATAGTATTAATTTTTCCAAAGCAGATGGTCCGAGAAACCAGGCATAGTTTGGATCTGTTTAATACTTAGAAAAAATGACCTATAGTATTAATTTTTCCAAAGCAAATGGTCCGAAGAACCAGGCATAGTTTGGATCTGTTTAATACTTAGAAAAAATGATGTATAGTATTAATTTTTTCAAAGCAGATGGTCCGAAGAACTAGGCATAGTTTGGATCTGTTTAATACTTAGAAACTAGGGTAATTGAGAATCACGCGTAATGTATTGAGCAAGGGTAAGATAAAGTGCGCTTTTATTAATAATAATACCATTTCAGGTTATTGACATTCCAGGGGTGCAACACTGCCTTATTCTCTAAGTTCTGCAAGTAGTACGCACCTATCCCGGCCACAGATGTAATCTGGTATGGTCCCTCCCAGTTGGGTCCCAATTTTCCCCAGGAAGGGTTCTTTGCTGAGCCGACCACCTTCCTCAATACCAGATCTCCAGGGGCCAGAGGTCTCGACTTCACATTGGCATCATATCCTCGTTTAACTTTATGCTGATAGTAAACCAATTGGACCATGGCATTTTCCTTTCGTTCCTCAATTAGGTCTAGATTCTTCTTAAGCAAGCGGTCATTGTTGCTCGGAGTGAAATAGCTAGTTCTTAGTGTAGGGAATCCCGTTTCCAACGGAATAACAGCCTCGGCTTCATAGGTCAACGAAAAAGAGGTTTCGCCTGTAAACCTCCGCAGAGTGGTTCGGTAGGCCCATAGCATATGTGGTAGCTCCTCAACCCATCGACCTTTGGCATCGTCTAGCCTCTTCTTGAGTCCGCTTACAATAACTTTATTTATAGCCTCGGCTTGTCCATTCCCCTAGGGGTAGGCCGGAGTAGAGTACCGATTCGTTATTCCTAACCCACAGCAATACCTTCGGAAAGCCTTGTTGTCAAACTGGAGTCCGTTATCCGAGATGAGGTTATGGGGGACCCCAAATCGGGTGACAATGTTCTTCCAGATAAACTTCTTCATGTCTGCATCTCGAATGTTCGCTAGTGGCTCTGCTTCAACCCATTTGGTAAAATAGTCAGTGCTGACCACCAGATACTTCTTATTTCCTGCTGCTTTGGGGAAAGGGCCCACGATGTCCAAGCCCCACTAGGCAAAGGGCCAAGGACTGGATAAAGGGTTAAGCTCTCCTCCTGGTTGGTGTATGTTCGGGGCGAATCTTTGACATTGGTCATACTTCCTTACATACTCTTGGGCTTCTCTGTGCATGTTGGGCCACCAATATCATTGAGTGAGGGCTCGATGGGAAAAAGATCTGCCCCCGGTGTGACTTCCACAAATTCCCTCATGCAGTTCCTCCAAGAGAACTTCAACTGCTTCAGGATGTATGCACAACAAATATGGTCCAGAAAAGGACCTTTTGTAAATTTTTAGGTCCTCGGATAGCCAGAATCGAGGAGTCTTCTTCCGTATCTTATCAGCTTCCAACTTGGTCTGAGGGAGAGCATCATCTTTGAGAAACTGTATAATAGGATCCATCCAGCTGGGGCCCACCCTTGTCTAATGGATGGCTGTCACTTCTTTTCTCAACCTGAAGGGTTCTAAGAGATCTTCAACGAGAATCACCCTTGGTAAACCTTGTACCGAGGAGGTTGCCAGTGTGGCAAGTGAGTCGGCATGTGAATTTTCGCTTCTAGGAATTTGCATCAAGTTGAAGGACTCAAAATCGGACTGCAAATATCTGACCTGGTTCAGATACCCTTGCATTCTTGGGTCCCGAGCCTCCAACTCTCCTCGGACTTGGCCTACCACCAATCTCGAGTCTGAGAATATGTCTGCGGCCTTTCCTCCCATCTTTTGGATTATGGCCATTCCCACCAGCAGAGCTTCATATTCCGCTTCGTTGTTCGTGGCTGAGAATCCGAGTCTTAACGATTTTTCAATCGTAATGTTCTCGGGTGAAATTAGAACTAGCCCCACTCCGGACCCCTTGAGATTTGAGGCGCCATCAACATATGCCTTCCACGACGTGTCGTTCTATGGAGATCACTCCAACTGAATTTTCATCCATGGGGTGTTTGTTTCCATCTTCCTTTGTCGGAGCCTCGGCAAACTCAGCCAGGAGGTCGGCGAGAACCTGACCCTTTATGGAGGTACTGGGCATGTACTTGACGTCGTAAGCCCCCAGCATTATTCCCCACTTCGCGATTCTCCCCATATAATCAGCACTTCGAAGCAGGTCCTTGAGTGGCAATTGGGTCAAGACAACAACTATATGCGCCTGAAAATAATGTGGCAGCTTACACGTGGCGTGTACCAAGGCCAGGATGGCTTTCTCCAATGGCAAGTATCTGACCTCGGCTTCATGCAGGGACTTGCTTATATAATAGACGGGCCTTTGTGCTCCGTTGTCATCCCTCAGTAATACGAGGCTTACCGCATGGGCAGCCACCACTATATAAGTAAATAAGACCTCATCTGCCTCAGGCCTGGACATTATTGGTGGCCGAGACAGATAATCTTTCAATTGCTAGAATGCTAAGGCACACTCCTCGATTCATTCAAAATCCTTCCACCTGTTTAACAAACGATAGAAGGGTCTACACCTATCCGCAGATTGGGCTATGAAGCAATTCAGGGCAGCGATCATCCCCGTCAATCTTTGTACCTCTTTGGGATTCCAAGGCGGTTGCAGTTTGTTAATGGCCTTGATCTGGTGTGGGTTAACCTCGATACCTCGGTAAGTAACCATGTAGCCTAGAAACTTTCCTGAACACACCCCGAAGGAACATTTGGAGGCGTTGAGTCGTAAGCTATGCTCTCTCAGGATTCCAAAAATGTTTCCGAGATCGCCGACATGCTCGGACTCCTTCCTGCTTTTGATAACCATGTCATCAATGTAAACTTCGATGTTTTTTCCTAGCTGTGGCTCAAACATTCATGTTATCATCCTTTGATACGTTGACCCCGCATTCTTAAGCCCAAATGGCATCACCTTGTAATGGTAGTTGCCAATAGGGGTGACAAAAGCTGTCTTCTCCTGGTCTTCTAAGGCCAGAGGTATCTAGTGATAACCTTGGAAGGCATCCAAAAAGCTCATCCGCAGATGCCCCACGGTTGCATCCACCAATTAGTCAATTCGAGGCATGGGGAAAGGGTCCTTTGGGCAGGCCTTGTTCAGATCAGTGTAATCCACGCATACACGCCACTTGCCATTCTTTTTCTTCACCACTACAGTGTTAGCCAACCAGTTGGGATAGAATACCTCTTTGATAGCCCCTGCCTGTTTAAGTTTAGCCACCTCTTCCCTGACCGCATCAGAATGTTCCCTCGAAGAGCGCCGAGGAGGTTGTTTTTTAGGGGCTTCGGATGGACTAACATTCAAATGATGGCAAATGAAACCCGGATCCACCCCCGAGGCTTCGTAAGCGTTCCAAGCGAATACATCAATATTCTGCCTTAGGAATTGCACCAGCTCTTCCCTTTCCTAGAGGGGCAGTTGAGTGCCAACTTGAAAAAATTTCTCCGGATCGTTGTCAACAAGAATTTTTTCCAAATCTTCACATTTTACCTCCTCGGCCTTTCCATCGGATGCTGAGGCCGGGGGCTTTAATTGCTAGAACTCCTTGCCAGCCGAGGCCGAGGATTCTGACTCAGGTTGGTGCGTAATAGCTACCACCAAGCACTGTCCGGCCATAGCTTGACTTCCTGACAACTCCTCAACCTGATCCCCGGATGGGTACTTTACCTTGAGATGAAGGGTGGACGAAATGGCCCCAAGGGCGTGAAGCCAGGGTCGCGCCACAATAGCCGTGTATGGGGAGAAGGCGTCCACCACTATAAAATCTATCTCCACCACCTCCGAACCAGCCTGGACTGGCAATCTGATCTGTCCCCTCGAAACAACTACCTTACCATCAAAGCCGACCAGAGGTGAGTCATAGCTGGTCATATCCTCCTGTTTAAGGTTAAGGCCCTTGTACAGGTATGGGTACATAATCTCAGCCCCACTGCCCTGGTCAACTAGTACCCTCTTCACATCATAGCCACCTATCCTAAGAGTTATAACTAGGGCATCATCGTGGGGTTGTATGGTCCTGGCCTTGTCCTCGTCCGAGAAGCTTAGCACTGGACGAGCCTCTGTTTTGGCCCTCTTCGACTAAGGTCGGGAGTCTCCAGTGTATGGCCCGGCTACAGTCATTACCCTGGAGGGGTATGATCCAGTCCTGCCTGATGCGGCGAGGATGACATGTATGGTTCCTAAGGGGGGTCATGAGGAGTTACTGGATTAAGAATTGCTTCAACCTACCTTATCAGATCAGCTGCTGCAGATAGCTCCACAGAGTCCTATAGTCCTCTGTCGTGTGCCTACGCTCTCTATGGTACTGGCAATGCAAATTTTGGTTACGTTTCGCAGGGTCTCCACTCATCTTATTCAGCCATCTAAAGTATGGCTCGTTCTTGATCTTATCCAAGACTTGATACACTGGTTCTCGGAACACGGTGTTGACGGTTTGGGAGGCCCTGGGTGCAGATTCCCCTCCATATTCTCGCCGTGGTCGGTTGTTGCCATAACGATCTGACCTGAAATCCCTCCTCTCCTGAGGGATAACTTTACCCTTCCCTTTTTCTTGCTGCTGGTCTTCCTCAACTCTCTTGTACTTATCAATCTGATCCATGAGTTGGCGTACACTAGTGACTGGCTTTCCTGTCAGGGACCTCCGCAACCAGTGCTCAGCGGGGAAACTAACCTTAAAGGTTCTGACAGTTATGTCGTCAAAATTACCTTCTATCTCATTGAACATCTCCCAATATCGGTCCGAGTACGTTTTCAAAGTTTCCCCCTCTCTTATGGACAAGGACAGTAAGGAATCCAGAGGCCGAGGAACTCTGCTGCACGTGATAAAGCGGGACCCAAACGTTTAAGTGAGCTCCTTAAAAGAGTTGATGGAACCTGCTCTCAGGCCGTCAAACCATCTCATCGCGACTGGCCCCAAGCTGGATGGGAACACTTTGCACATCAAGGTCTCATTATTCGAGTATACCGCCATTCTTTGGTTGAAATAGCTAACATGCTCCACTGAGTCTGTACGGCCGTTATAGAAGGTGAAAGTGGGTTGGTTGAATCGCCTGGGAAGTCGCCCCCCATCAATCTTGCGTGTGAAAGGAGATTTTGATATTCGATTGAACGCTTTGCACATGGCGTCGTTTCCAAGGCCTCTCGAAGACGAGCCTCCACCTCTTCGTTCCCGGCGATGGTCCTCCTCAAACGAGAAGGTTTCGCTTGGAGGTGTTCTCGATCTGCGTCTATATTCGTCACTCTTCTCACTATCTGACGAAGGGTCAGGGGCTGAGGGAATCCGCTTCCTCCGTTCTTGGCGCAACTTCTTCTTTAGGTAGTCAATCTCCTTCTGCATGGCCTTGGCACGTTCATCCTGAGAAACATGGCCGTCGTCTCTAGAATGACTTTCACCAAAGTGGATGGTGTGTATGCTTCCTTCCTGGCCCTCACGAGGGTGTTCTTCTCGTTGAGATCCCGTAGATTCCAAGTGGTGTGGACTTGAACCTACCATGATTGAGAACCTAAAACTTTAACTAGTCAGCCCTTCCCACGGACGACACCAATTGTAAGGACACAAGCTTCAGGATCCGGCCCAAAGGTGGGGAGATCTATCTAAATGGCCCAATTACAATGAATTTGTAGAGAGTAGGTTGTGAAGGACTGGGCTAATGAGGATTAGACCACCCACTGGTTGGGTTAAGATCACGGACTCGGCTAAAACACAATTTTTCTGGCTTAAAAGACTGTTCTTCATTCACCTCCGAGAATCCTCCTTCTTTCTTCCAAATTCTTCCTTATATATGGCCTCACCCCCACTTTCCCTCAGCTCTCCACGTATTGATGTCATGATTTCTTTGCTGGCACCTGTCCTTTCCCATTTTTCCAGAATCCTCTACATGAAAACGGTAAAACTAGAAATCACTGTTCAGATATCCTCTCCACATAAATGCGGCCAGGGGATTAGTTGTGGAGCATTCAATGTGGGGTTGGCAGCCTTTCTCCTTGATATTTTGGGATCTTTCTTGGCACCTGCTTCTACAATATTCACCCGGTACAATAGGATCTTCTGGAATATCTTCCTGACCGGAAGAGCTCCAAGTCCTACCTCGGTTTCACTTACCCGAGATGGTGTGAGTCCTCGGCATAATCCAGTGGTTGCTAAACTCACATTCGACTTTCCCGACCGCTGACGTGCGTCACCTAGGCCAAATTAAACCGTTCTCGGACTAGCCTCCGTCCTCGGCTCGGGTTTGGAGGTGTGCAACATAAATGGATGAGGCATTCTAGGCCCATTGTTCCCACTGGTGCGTCATCCATTTCGGCCCATTACTCTCGCCAGCCCATGGCCCCTACATATATATATATATCTATATATATATTTGTGTCCAAGTGAATACGTTTATATTTTTCTTTAAGAAGGTCTGCATCTAGTTTTTGAGCTCTACGTGTAATAGAGCAGACCTTGAAAATATTGGGCTAGATCGTGAAAATATTCATGGGGTTTATGGTCTCACAACTCGGAGAAGATCCAAAAAATTCTTGAACAACTAAAGAGGTGTGTAGTGCCTGATCATAGGGAGAATAGCGGCTCTAAACTAGGTTCATCTACGGGGCAACCAATAAATGCTTGATATTCTCCAGGCTAGGGTGCTCTAGAAAGCTTTTTAAATGTATACAGAAATGTGAGAAAGCTTTTTTGGGATTAAAAAAATGCTTTAGTAGATCGTCGTTTCTCAGTCAAATAGAAGTCGGAGAAAAGTTATACTTGTACCTAGTTATCTCACTTACTATTAATTGTTATTAGTAGGTAACCCATGCTTCCGCGCATGAATGATAAATTGAAGTGGTTCTATTAATGTTAGCTTAGGTTATTAAACATATAGAACATTAGTTCGACCATAACTTTTAGAGATACTAAAATGATTTCTCCTCACAATTTTCATAATATTAGTTACGCCAAGTTTTTCATTACATTGCTCTTATGTATATAATTTTTAAAATCACTATTAAATAGTACATATACAATATCAATTCACAATTATTGCACGTGAAACTCTACTAAATATAACACAATAAAAAGAATAGATTGATCAAATAGTATCTCCTAAATTGAATAAAGATAGGTGCATGGGATCGTTGAGCTCAATTACAATTTTTTAGGTTCAA
The DNA here is from genome assembly GCA_033629205.1 of Lithocarpus polystachyus. Lineage (NCBI taxonomy): Eukaryota > Viridiplantae > Streptophyta > Magnoliopsida > Fagales > Fagaceae > Lithocarpus > Lithocarpus polystachyus. Next base: position 31,709,450 of record CM066168.1, on the reverse strand, counting down.
GATCTTCGCATACAAAATGTTTGAACAGAAATAGTATAAAAAATATGCTCATTAGTTTAGAAAAAAAATAACAGCAAAAATCTAAACAATTTAATTTTTATGGAGAGCCAACAAAAGCAAAATCCAATAATTTTGATTCTAACTGAATTTTCTTTAAACTTTGGTTTAATATATATATATATATATATATATATATATATATTACCTACTTAGTAATGGACCATACATAGTTATAGTATATTACATATATAACTTATAAATTTGAATTATTTTTAGTTACACAAAAAGACGACTCATAAATATAAAATCATTCAAACTCTCTTTTCCTCTAATTTTATATATAGAGTTAGATATATGATTAGGTTTTTTTAACAGTTTATTTATATTAGATTCCTTGTTTTTTACAGTAAATTAACTCACATGGCACAAAAATTTAAAATAAAATAAAATAAAACTTAAATTAGATGAGACACATGACGCAAAATTAAACTCTAATTGACATCCAATTTTTATACTGAATTAACTTACTTGGCTCAAAAATTTAAAAGTTTAGATTAAATAAGACACGTAGCATAAAATTAAACTCTAATAGAATTCCAATTTAAAATATAATTAAAGTTTCTTTCAATTTTGTCTAGATTTCAGCCTTGAGTAGAGAAGCAAAGGCACACGAATTAAGACCAGTCTATCACACTAGTCAAACTTTGAAAGGAGTAGCACCATCCCACGAATGCTCAGGCCAACTATAAAGAGGACTTGGGCCAATATTCCTTCAATCAAGGGGAAAAACACAAACGTTGAAGAAGTGTAGAAGTGCTCGACCAAACATTTACATAACTTTTCCATCAAAAAAAAAAAATAAATAAATAAATAAAAATAAAGAAAGAAATCCCTCAAAAAGTAAAAGACTGCACAAAGAAAAGATCTAAGACTAAAGAAAAAAGAAACGGTAAAATCAACTATTAGCTCACCTCTAAATAGCTTTAACCCCAAATAAATCTTTTATTTTTATTTTCCTATTTACGTTTTACAGGTTTTCAAACCTCTCCTATGTTCCTTCAATCAAGGGGAAAAACACAAACGTACAGCGCTACGTCAATTTAGATCCCTCGTTTCATTTTCTCAAAAAAAAAAAAAAAAAAAAAAGATCCCTCGTAAGATGAGATTAAGGAAAACAATAAGCAAAACATGGCCAAATATTGAGAGAAATTGAAGCGAGAAATAGCTTACCTCAAATCTATCTGCTATTGTTATTGTGGTTATTTGTAGTGAAATCTGAAGCAAAGAGCTGGGTGAGAGGAGTTTCTTAACAATGATGATAATGGTGAAAAGAAAAATAACACAAAATTGAGAGAATTGGAGAACTGAAGAAGAAACAATTTGAGTTTGAAAACCAACGTCAGTATACTGGGAGTGTGGTCCTATTTTGTAGATAGTGTTTTACGTAGAAGTTAAAGAAGCATTTTTACCAAATTTTGCCCCTACTTAAACATAGGCTGTAGGGGTATTTTGGAACAAAAAAAAAAAATCCGGTCCAAACAAGTGCAGCCGCTTAAATAGTAGTATAGATTATACATTAAGAGAATTTAGAAAGTTAGTTATTGCCTTTTTGACTTATAAAAATACGCCTAATTTAATTAACTTATCCTTATTTCTTAAAAATAAAAAACCACCCTGCACCTTTGGTGCTGTGGTCACTCTACAAGTATAAGTGCTTTGTGGAGTGTGGGGGGCAAGGGCCGGGGTTTAAGTTTCCAAGAGGGGGCTTCACACACATATACACTTAGATTAGGCTAAAATAAAATTTCTGTCTTGTATTAAAAAAAAATGGGGTTAAAGTCGTAAATCGACAAAAATACATGAAAGTGAAAAAAGTAAAAACTCTCCACAATCCCCACCTTCTCCTAAAAAAAAACCATCCCACCTTCTATCAAAAAAAAAAAACCTACCCTACCTTCTTAAAAAAAACTCACTCATAAATCAATTGCAATTTCATGAATAAAAAAAAAAAACTACTTTCATTTGTTCCTCTTTTCCCCTTTATAATGTTGTGGTCCCTCAAACTGCAAATCCACAATATTCCTTTAGTTTTTTTTTTTTGTTCTTTTTGTTTCATATACTAAAATTTTCTTAATGGTCAAGCATTTTCTAGTCAAAATTGGTAAGCTTCTGAAAAAAAAAATTATATCATACTTTCTCAACTACATATATTTTGAATGGATAATTCAATGATTTTTGTAAAAAATTTGGTCATAATTATAAAATTATGAGACTTAACCTCAAAAAAAAAAAAAAAAAAGCCTTATTGCACACGCGAAGTGTGTGTGATGAGACTAGTTGTTGTTATTATTATTATTATTATTATTATTATTATTATTATTATTATTATGGGAGGGAAGGATCCAAACACAGCATAGAGCCTATAGGCCCAGTCCGAGGATGGGCAAAGGCCCATTCGTGCACCAATCTAGACCCAATACGTGGACTAAGTCTAAGGAGGGAAGATATAGAGACCATGCTAATCTAGACTTGACATGTGGACTAAGGTCTGACGATGGAAAACAGATAGACCCATTGTCTGAGGAGCGAATGCACCTCGAGAACGCCTCAGTTGGCCACCTGCATCAAAAGGCAGGGCACCATAGAAGACATCAGAGACGTGCAAGTAAAAAGAGAGGAATTATCTGGGGAAAGTAGCCATCACCTCCACATTTAATGTACTGCATCAACTTAGCTGGCCGCATTTATGAGGAAAAGACACTTGAACAGTGGTTTCACAGCTCACAACACTCTCTACCACCTTCAGCAAGGTCTTGATGGGATAAGCATCTCAATTACTACCCATAGACGTACAGGTAGAGGGCTCAGATGTATTAGGAGGGATTATATAAGGGAAGTGGTTCCCTCTAGAAAAGGCATTGGAACAATAGAACTTGAACAAGAGGGAAAAAAGTATCAACTTGTATCAAGATTTGAGCAAATAATTTATGAACATTGCATCCTCGAACAAGCCTGAGGAGGATTTTATACTTATTTTGTGTTTCTTTTCATCGTATTAAGAGTCACGACTTCATTGATTTCATACTTGGATCATACAGAGTATTATAGCTAACTTAGCAAGCTCACTCTCTTATAAATTAATAGTGTTGGGCCAGAAATACCTAGTACCATTATTCTAAGTGGGTCTGTGGGCCATTTTTGAGCTCTTACAATTATTATTATTATTATTATTATTATTATTATTATTATTATTATTATTATTATACTAGCCTCATTGCACTCGCTTTGTGTGTGCGATGTGGCTTTTTTTAAGTGGTCTTATTTTGTAAAAAAAAAAAAAACATGTTTATTTTATATATATATATATATATATATATTTTGCGTGTGCGATGAGGCTTTTTTTAGTGGTCTTATTTTGTAAAAAAAAAAGAAAAGAAAAAAAGACCTATGTTTTTTCATTTATTTATATATATATATATAATTTTTTATTTTGAGAATCTAATATATAAGTGGATAAAGCAATTTGAAAATCAATAGGAGAGTGATCCTATTTTTAGGCCATATTTTAGCGGGAGTTAGTGTTGTATTTTTACCGAATTGTCCTTTAGTTTTGTCTCTACTTAAACATTAGAGTATAAGGGCATTTTTAAACTAAAAAATGAGGATCCCAAATAGGGAAAGTGTCTTAAATAGTAGTATAGATAATTAGATAGTCAGAACAGAGGAAAGAAGATTTAAATCTTAATTGTTTATGTTGAAAATACTAGAAGGTTCTAGTTGAGCTATAAAACTCAATATACTTTTTGGAATTTCTCGTTGTGCCAACGTTACGTGAAACTCACCTTTGCTCTCTCATTTTCTCCCATTGCCATAGTGTTCCTTTCTAGCAATATTTAGTTGCCTTTTTTTCACTTTTATTTTGTGAGCCTTGTTGTCCCCAACTGCCAAAAAATAATGTTTGAGAAAGAGTGCCAACATGGCACTTAGTCATTTATCCAAGGCCGTGACCTAGGGTGACACGATCATAACAATTAACAAGTATATCAATTCAGGGTTTAGCATATGTGCTCCCTTTTGTATGTCTTTTGTTATGTTAATGAGCCTTTCTAATTTCTCTTGCCTTCTATGTCTTGACTAGGTTTATCTATAAAAATTAGAGTTGTGATGAGTCTGGTTAGGTCGGTCAACTAAAGTGACAAAATTTTCTAGGTATGCTTTAAATTAATTAAGATTTTGGTAGGTCAACTCATCAACTAAGCAACACTGCTACTTTAATTTAACATTAACGATTATTTATTAATTCAACTACCATGCTTTAACTTAACTAGGCCATTTGCCCATTGCTAAGTTTGTTTATCTAGAATTATATAACTTTAATCAATGTGTTATAACTTAATTCAACTACCATGCTTCATGGCTTGCTACTTGCTAGCTCTCATTTCAATAGACTTGCTGCTACCTCTCTTTCTTAGAGGATAGGTTAGTTTCATTAATTGGTTAGGTAATGAGGTTAGTCTTATTACTCGTTCGCCCTGGTTATCTCCAAGGGATATGTTAGTGTCATGACCTAGTTAGGTCGATGTATAATTTATATCAAATTCCCCCGGCCAACTCCACCAACCATTGGATAAATATTTAATTAGAGATGCCAGGTGTAGACGACTAAATTTCTAGTTCGAAATAAATCCAACAAGTAAAATAGTTTCACAAATGCGAATTTGTATTGATGAATGTGTGGTACAATTCTCTGTGATTACAAAAGAGTGATCCTCTGATTCGATCTCCTTGAAAGATTTGTTGATTGGAATTGTGGTAATGTGATTTTGATTCGAACACCAAATATACTTTGATTTGACTGAAGCATGGATCGAAGATCTTTGAAACAGAATTACAAGGAATCTCTGGCTATGAGCTTGTTAGAAATCCTTTGTTCTTCATGTTCTTCGTGTTCTTCGTGTTCTTCGTGTGTTCTTCGTCTTCGAAGGTTTGTGGTGGAAGGTCTTCGGTGCTTTAGAGGCTTGAATCCGTAGAGCTTCGTTGATTTATGGTTTGTTGAGGTTTCTGGAGGCTTTTGAGCTTGAGTCTAGTGAATTTGAAGATCTAGGAATATGATTTGGATGATTCTGCTTTGAATGTTTCTTGCATTTGAGTTTGAAACTCTTGAAGTTCCTAGAGGCTTCAGGGCTTGATTCTAGCAGAGCTTCAATATTTCTGAATCTTCTTTGATGCTGCTTGTGCTCTAAATGGCTTCCTCTTCCTCTTAAGATGTCTTCCTCCTCCTTAATGCCTTAGGAAGGCTTCTATTTATAGGAGTTTAGAGGTAGGTGAGCGACACGTGGCGGAGTCTGATTGGTGACACATGTCACAGCCTGATTGGTCTGCTTGTGTCATTGCTTACACGTGCTGGACTGCTTGTGTCATCGCTTACACGTGCTGGACTGCTTGTGTCATCGCTTACATGTGCTGATGTGTGATTGGTTTACTTCAATGACTTCAATAACACTTGGCAAATTTCTATTGGTTTCTGAGTATTGATAACAAAACCTAGTTGCCATGCGTGATACTTTATAATTAACTGTATTTTGTGGACTTGATAGCATGACGTGTCAGCTTGTGATAGGTCGGGAATTTTCCCTCTCTACAAATGCCCCTTCGAGACTCGTTCATGCACACAGTTTCGGAGTGTGGTGCGGGAATGAGTTTCGAAAACAAATTTTTACATTTGACTTTTTAAGTGAAGTACCTGAAGGTGGTGAAGCTTTCAACAGGATGAGGTAATTTCTGAAGAGTAAACCCACCCAGATGAAAGGCTTTGATGAAACCGAAAAGGGGTCTGCCTGTATTTGAATGCACTTGCGTGACCGAGCCTTCTCAACAGAGGTTAAGTCGAAGTAATTGCACAAGAGTGTTCCATGGTACTTGGAGTGGTTGGTGAGGCTGAAAATTATTTGCAAGAAGTTGGATATGCTTGCAAAATTGAATCATTTCAACAGAGGTTAAGCTGAGGTAATTTCAGAAGAGTATTTTGGATCGTTGGTGGCAATCACAGGGTGTAGAAGATGGGGAAGAGGCGAGGATGTTGGCTGGGTACAGCATGCAGAGCTAGGAGGCTGGCCTCGCGTTTTTAAGAACTCCTGGTGAAGTTATCTCGAAGGAGTCTATTTTGGATTACGGCGAGGACATGTGGAAAAGTGGTCGAATGTGCGTGTGTAATTGTATCACTTAGGTTAAGTTGAAGTAATTTCACAAGTATAAGATTTTGGGTTGGGGGAGATTGTGAAAAGAACAAGACGATGAAGATGAAAAGGAGATGGTGACTGTGTGAAACATTCAAAACCATGGAGCTGACCTTGTACGTCAAGGAGTAGGTGTTTTTGGGGAGTACACCTTGAGATATGGGACCGACTGCATGCTGGGTGGTGAAGAAGACGGGGATGAAGCTAAGTGAATGGGTGAAACACACAACTCCATGGTGCTGGTCCTGTATGTTGAGGACTCTCTAGTGCAGATGCTTCTAGGGAGTACACCTTGGGATATGGGACCGACTGCATGCTGGGTGAGGTCCGGTGGCCGGTCATATAATGCGCCTGTGTGATGGGACCATGCCAACGGACGTTAAGTTGAAGTAATTTCAGAAAAGTACTTTCTGAAATACTTCAAGCAGAATTTAAGTTGGAGTAATTTCAGAAAAGTGGGTTCTGCGGTACCAGCAACGATGATCTTTGAGTCCCACACTGGTGGGGACATGGAACAAGGCTTTGGTGACCATTTACCGGCCCCAAAGGCTGATCTTTGATGAGCTGGTACCTTGGTGGTCATCGTAAGCATTGGATGGAGGATAATCTGTGGGATACTCCAACACTTTTTACCATCTTCATCTGTTGTCGCTTGTTGGAAAAGCACAGAAAAATGAAAGATGGAGCTAACTTGTGATTCTGGTCTTAGAAACCAGCCAAGTTGCTGTTTGTTCCGAACCACTGCTTCTGCTGGAAGACCAGGCAATTGGAGAGAGACTACGAGAGCCATGAGTTTAGGAACAGGTGTCTCTGCTGGACTTAGATGCCCTGGTCAAACAAATCCGAGGAAGCATGGAAGGTCGATGCAGGCCTTGTTATGAATAATTTTATGAACAAATGTGGTCGTTAAGGGGAGAAACAAAATTTGTTTGGATCTCAAAACTACAATGATGTTGTGAAGAGGATTTCTACTGAGCCATGAGAGAGTTAATTTCAAACTGATTATGAAGCAATGTTGGTTGCTCGGTGTTGAGAATGATGAGGCTATAACGAGAAATGGCTGTGAGAATGAGGGTTTGAAAATTTGAAAGAAGCGAATCTTCATTTCATGATTCAGTGTTTTTTTTTTTCTTGATGAGTTTCAATTAATCTGAACCCTCTATTTATAGCGAAGAGATGAAGAATGGTAGATAGGTAGTTGAGAATGGCGGATGAAAAATTTTTGGTGGATGAGGAATTTTCGGTGAGAACGGCGGATGAGAATGGTAGGCACCGAATGGGAATGGTAGGTTGGAGACTGGTAAGCACTGAACGGGAGTGGTTGAATTGGTGACCCGAAGTAATTCCCAGTTTAGGACATACTTGTGACAGTTCGTCTATTTTTTTGAAAGAGAAGCCTTGATGAAGTATGGAGGATAATCTTGAGGGAATCCTGACCAAATGGATGAATCTCCAATTTTGATTTTGGGAGCTTAAGTTTTGTACATTGCTAGTACTTCGGAGAAGCGGGTCAGATTAGTGGTTACTAAGTCCAAAGCAAATAAGCGAATTTCAAAATCAGAATCTTTGCGGAAATCTGAATAGGACAAGCCTTGCTCGGTCATCATGATTCTCGGTCATAGTTCACATTAAAGCCAACAGTTGCAGAATCACACCATTTGAGCAATTTTAGATTCTCAAATGAAGAAATAGACCCCAAAATCGGAATCTACGCGAAAAATTGGACAAGACAGGCCCTTCTTGAAAATTTTGACTTTTGGTCAAGATTTGTGCAAAAGTCAATCTTTTGGAAATTGGACTGTTTGCACGATTTCCGAGTCTTGAATGAAGAAACGGATCCTAAAAACGGAATGTACTCGAAAAACTGAGTGGGATAGGTCCGTCTTGAAAATTTTGACTTTTTGGTCGAAGTCAAAGTTCAATTTGGTCAAAGCTCTTTTTTTTTTTTTCTTTTTTTTTTTTTTTTTTTTAGTTCAGGCGGTTCGGACCGGGTCAGGATGAGCGGGTCAAACCGGGTCGGTTTGGTCAACCGGGTCAAGCCTTGGTGGATGACGTCATCCATGACGTCATCTGACTTAAGCGCGCGTCAGGCGTGTGGCGCGTGTGGCGCGTGTGGCGCGTGTGGTGACTATCGGTTGGCGCGTGTGAAATTTCCGGCGCGTGGGAGCGCGTGTGATGCAGGAGTGGCGCGTGTTGGCGCGTGTTGCTGAAGCAGCCATGGCCGGACCTTCTGGAGGCGCGTGTAGGCGCGTGTCTTGGTTTCTGGGCTTGAAATTTTTGGGCTTTGTCGATCTAAGGCTGTAGAAGACTCCTGTAGGTTCAGTTTTATGCATTTGTGAACAGATTTGCACCGTTTTGAGGGACTAAGCCGTCTCATCATCGCGAGATTTTGGCGGCGCGTGGTGGCGCGTGGGGGATCCATTGGCAACGATCTTTCTGGGTTTTGTAGATCGAAGGCCGATGAGTCTAGTGGTGATGTTGGTTTTGTAAAATATTTCTCAGATTTGCACTAATTCGAATGAGAAATCCAGTGGACGTTGGGATTTGTGGCCGCGCATGGTGGCTCGTTATGGCTTCACCGTGGATGATTTTTCTGGGTTCTGAAGCTCAAAGTCTTTAGAAGATTTGGGTGAGTTGATTTTTGTGAAATCTTGTCAGAAATTGCTAAAAATCCGGAAGAAGAAATGGTAATCATGGTTGAAAATATTGCCATTTTATTCTACTAGTTCTAACAGAGTTTGACATTGGTTAATCTGCGTCTCTGTTTTCAAGGTCGGCAGCATCTTATTGCTTTGAACAATATGCAGGCTAGAACTTCATCTTGCTTCTTGTGTATCATTTTCTTTCTGGCAGAGTGTATTTGAGTCGCAGAATTTGACTTCAATAATCTGTTAGGTGGCAGCATTTAATGGCTTGCCTAGTCCCTTTTTTTTTTGTTTGCTATCTCAGAAGTTTTCTATATAAAGCCTCCTAGAGCATGCCTTAATTTGTACCAGCATAGTCTCCAGAGCGGGTAGCATCATATGTAGAGAAATTATGTTTTTTTTTTCTTTTGTATTTTTTTTTTTACATGCTTGGTTTGTACTAACCCTTTTTTTCTTTTTTTGACAGACTAGAGATTAAAACCGGAGCTCTCTCTCTTTATAGGAATTTTTTTTTTTTTTTTTTCTAGACGTGCCATAAAATTTTCTTCTGACAAGTTCTTTGTCGTTGTTTGTTTTTGTTATGCAGCATGCTTTCCTTGTTCTTTGGGCTTTATCATCAAGCTTTTCATCAACATTCTTAGCCTGACGTCCATCTTTCTTTGGCGACTTTACATTCCGTTGAATACAACGTTCTTACATTGATGTTTGTCTCCATATTATCAATTTATTGCCTTGCAACAATAATCTCTTAACAATATCTATCCTTGATGTTCTCATAGCGGCAGTAATCTAAGCAACAATGTTATCACCAGTATTCCTGATACAATGATGCTGTTACTAGTACTTGACTTTGAAGTCGTACTGGCCTTTGTCTTGGCAATTAAGTTGCACTAGCACTCTTCTTTTGCCATAAAGCTACCTTGTCATTTTATTTGCATCGAAGCCGTACCAACGTCCATTTTTGCCATGAAGCTACGTCAACACTTCATCTTTGTGATGAAGCAATATTTGCACTTGCATCTGCCATGAAGTTGCATCATCATTTATCTTTACCATGAAGCTATGTCAACACTTCATCCTTGCCACGAAGCAACATTAGCACTTACATCTGCTATGAAGTCGCACCATCATTTGCACTGAAGTCGCATTAACATTCATTTTTGCCATGAAACTACGTCAACACTTCCTCCTTGCCATGAAGCAACAATAGCACTTACATCTACTATGAAGTTGCACCATCATTTGCACTGAAGTCGCATCAACATTCATCTTTGCCATGAAACTACGTCAATACTTCCTCCTTGCCATGAAGCAACATTAGCACTTACATCTGCTATGAAGTCGCACCATAATTTGCACTGAAGTCGCATTAACATTCATTTTTGCCATGAAACTACGTCAACACTTTCTCCTTGCCATGAAGCAACAATAGCACTTACATCTACTATGAAGTTGCACCATCATTTGCACTGAAGTCGCATCAACATTCATCTTTGCCATGAAACTACGTCAATACTTCCTCCTTGCCATGAAGCAACATTAGCACTTACATCTGCTATGAAGTCACACCATCATTTGCACTGAAGTCGCATCAACATTCATCTTTGCCATGAAACTACGTCAACACTTCATCCTTGCCATGAAGCAACATTAGCACTTACATCTGCTATGAAGTCGCACCATCATTTGCACAGAAGTCGCATCAACATTCATTTTTGCCATGAAGTTACGTCAACACTTCATCCTTGCCATGAAGCAACATTAGCACTTACATCTGCTATGAAGTCACACCATCATTTGCACTGAAGTCGCATCAACATTCATCTTTGCCATGAAACTACGTCAACACTTCATCCTTGCCATGAAGCAACATTAGCACTTACATCTGCTATGAAGTCGCACCATCATTTGCACAGAAGTCGCATCAACATTCATTTTTGCCATGAAGCTACGTCAACACTTCATCCTTGCCATGAAGCAACATCAGCACTTACATCTGCTATGAAGCCGCACCATCATTTGCACAGAAGTCGCATCAACATTCATTTTCGTCATGAAGCTGGAAGAGAGACGATGTAGCTTAGACTTGCAAGGTACAAGAAGATGCCCCCAGGAGATAAGTGATGCAAAGTATACTTCAGAAATGTGGGAGAATGTCTATAGAAGATAGGCAATGCCATGCAAATTTCATTTAGTCTTCATCTTCAGCTACAACGATCTTTGATCATCCTATTGAACAGTTGACTGTCTTTAAGCAATGCCTTACCAACCAAAGGGACCTTAAAAACATATTGATGACCGTTGGAAACTCTTCAAGCTAGACTGGCAATCCTTTTTTTTTCATGTGACTGAACTTAGTGACAAGTACTAAGCTGCCTACGTACCCCGGAGAGGGATCAAGTCATCACGTAATTCAACAGATTTTTTTTTTCCACTTTTTTTTTTGATAGTTTCTTTTTGGATGATTTTTTGTTATCCTTTTTTTTTTTGTTATTTTTGTTATCCTTTTTTTTTGTTATCTTTTTTTTTTGTTATCTTTTCTTCTTCTCTTTTTTTTTTCTTTTTTTTTTTTTTTGGTTTATTTTTGCAAAAAGGGGGGCTCAGTGTGTAATAGTGGGTATCACCACTAATCGAACCCGAGACCTCTCAAGGGCGACATGGGCATCCAACCACTACGCCACACTAGCAATTGGTGACATAGAGTGGGATTAATTTCTCCTTATTGGTACGCTTTCAAAGGCAATGGGAAGACATCATGTACCCTTGCAGCGTTGCAGTGAGTAGTTTAAGCTCTTACCGAGGAGCAATCTTGGATTTTCAAGCATAGAAGCGTTTGAGGAACTTCCCATTGATGGGACCAATCCTTACACCCTCATGATCAATCAACTTGTAGGCTCCATTGGTGTAGACTTCTTGCACAACATAAGGTCCATCCCATTTTGAAGTGAACTTATTGCCTGTACGATGAGTTGTGATGATAGGTCTTCGAACGGCAAGGACTAAGTCACCTACTTGGAATGATCGTGGTTTAACTCTTTTATTGAATGCGCTTGAAAGACGAGCTTGATAACACTCAAGGCGTTGTTGGGCCTCAAGCCTTTTCTCATCAAGTGCCTCTAATTCTTGCAATCTGAGCTTGGCATTTTCTTCTCCAGTCAACCCTTCTTGGATGGCAATCCGTAATGATGGGATTTGGCGTTCTAAAGGAAGGACAGCTTCTACTCCATAAACAAGAGAATATGGTGTTGCTTGAGTAGGCGTTCGAAATGTTGTTCGATATGCCCATAATGCCTCTCCGATTCTTTCGTGCCAATCTCGCTTTGTTTTGGATATCACCTTTTTTAACAAAATGCCAAGCGTTTTGTTAAAGGCTTCAGCTAATCCATTTGCCGGGGCATTGTACATGGAGGAGTTGTATTGTTTAAATCCAAACTTCTCACATAGCTCCGTCATTAGCTTGTTGTAGAACGGCTTGCCATTATCAGTTATGATATACCGAGGGACACCATACCGATAGATCAAGTGAGTTCGAATGAAGTTGACCACCGTTTCCTTCTTCACTTCCCTAAGAGGCACAGCTTCTGCCCACTTTGAGAAGTAATCAGTTGCAGCCAAGATGTACAAGTGGCCACCGGATGATTTTGGTAATGGCCCTATTGCATCAAGTCCCCATGCATCAAAAGGCCAAGAGGCTACAGTCGGGTGTAGAGGTTCTGGCGGCTGATGGATGAAGTTTGCGTGATACTGACAAGCTTCGCACTTCTTAGCATACTCCAAGGAATCTTGCACCATCGTAGGCCAATAGTAACCCATTCGTTTGATCCTGTAGTGTAACTTGGGACCTGATTGGTGTGCACCGCATATTCCAGAATGAGCCTCTTCTAAGGCTTGTTTAGCCTCTTCCTCTCCTAAGCATCGGAGAAACAAACCATCAAAGGAACGGCGGAAGAGAGTGTCTTTGTAGTAAATGAATCGAGCAGCCCTTCGCCGTACTTCAGTCTTATGGCGTATATCATCCGAGAGTCTTCCATGTTGAAGGTACCCAATGATCGCTTGTCGCCAATCTTCCTTTTCAACAAGGCATACAGAAATGATGTTGGCTTGCTCTTCTTCTCCTTCTTCTTCTACTAAGAGAGGTATCACCCACCTCTGGGAAACAGCAACTTTGGCTGTCTCATCTTGGGATAATGCTAAGGCAGTAGCCAAATTAGCTAATGCATCAGCCTGCCTATTCTCATTCCTTGGTATATGCTCCAATGTGATGGCCACAAAATTTGCTAGCAACTTCTTCGCATATTTGCAATAAGGGATAAGGTTTTCTTTCTTGACGTCATACTGCTCCAAGATTTGGTTGATAACTAATTTGGAATCCCCAAAGATCTCAAGTTGCGATATGCCCATCTCAATGGCCATTTGTAGACCAATAATCAACGCTTGATATTCAGCTACGTTGTTAGAGCAAAGTTCGCTTAATGAGAACGAGTATAGAAGTATTTGCCGTTGTGGAGAAACAAACACTACACCTGCCCCTGCTCCTTCTCGACGTGCAGCCCCATCGAAAAACATCATCCATGGTGGCATTACTTCAATGAAAAACACGTCTTCATCCGGGAAATCATCGGAGAACTCCCAATTAGATGGAACTGGGTGATCAGCTAAGAAATCTGCCAATGCTTGTCCTTTGACGGCTTTCTGTGGGATGTATGCAAGGTCATATTGTTGTAGCAAGACTGCCCATCGAGCTATACGACCCGAAATCACTGGCCTGGAGAGGACATATTTAATTGGGTCTGCTTTTGCAATTAAACGGACCGTATATGCTTGCATGTAATGCTCCAGTTTGTCTATGGCAAAGAAAAGAGCGAGACACATCTTTTCAATAGGAGAATAATTTAATTCAGCCCCATTGAGAGTTCGACTTAGATAATAAAGGGCTCTTTCCTTCCCCTCTTTATTTTCTTGTGCCATAAGAGCACCTAGAGACTTTTCTTATGCCGCGATGTACAGCACCAAAGGCTTTCCTGGGATAGGAGCACCTAAGACTGGAGGATTAAGCAGGTATTTTTTGATGCGTGCAAAAGCATTGCTACAAGCCTCATCCCATTCAAAGTGCACATCCTTCTTCATCAATCTATGGAAAGGTTGACATCGACCAGCCAAGTTCGAAATAAATCGTCGTATGTAGGCTAGTTTTCCCTGCAAGCCTCTAAGTTCTCGTAGATTCTTGGGCTCTGGCATTTTCTGGATAGCTTCTATTTTAGACTGGTCAATTTCAATACCGCGGTGCCTCACAATGAAACCAAGAAATTTCCCAGATGTTACGCCAAAAGCGCATTTGCGGGGATTCATTTTAAGCTGATACTTTCTTAGGCGTTTGAACACAGATTGAAGATCTGCCAGATGGTCTTCCCTCCTTTTTGTTTTAACCACCAGATCATCGACATAACACTCCACATTTTTATGAAGTACATTATCAAAGATCTTTTGCATAGCCCGTTGATAAGTAGCACCAGCATTCTTTAATCCAAAAGGCATCACTTTGTAACAGTAAATGCCCTTAGGAGTACGAAAAGCTGTAAGCTCTTCATCCTTAGGATTCATTCGAATTTGGTTGTAACCTGAAGAACCATCCATGAAAGATAAAGCTTCATGACCAGTAGTGGCATCAACCATGACTTCAGTGATGGGTAATGGGAAATCATCCTTGGGACATGCATTGTTCAAATCACGGAAGTCAACGCATACCCGAATTTGTCCATTCTTCTTTTTGACAGGGACAATGTTAGCAATCCATTCTGGGTATTGTACTTCACAAATGAAGCCTGCCTCAATTAGTTTATTGACCTCAGTTTCTATTTGAGGGATAAGCTCCGGCCGAAAACGTCTTTGGGTTTGTTTGACTGGGCGCACGCCCTTCCTTACTGCCAAATGGTGTAGGGCAATACCTGGATTGAGCCCAGGCATTTCTTTGTAAGTCCAAGCAAACACATCTTTATATTCTCCCAGGAGCTTGAGGTATCCTTCTTCTTCTTCATGAGTGAGAAGCGCACTACTGAAAGTGGGTCGAGGTTCTTCAATAGTTCCTAAATTGATCTCTTTAAGTTCATCAACTGTAGCCTTTACTCCATCTTCCAAGGCTGGAGGAGCTTCATCGACCTCTTCATTGGTTGCTTCGGCATCTGAAAGTGTACCCTCTTCTATTGTAATATGAAACGAGGATGATACTTCCTCAATTTGTTCATTGTGTACAAATGATTGTCCAGTGTGTACAATCGTTCGCCTTTTGACTTTGAGCGATCCTTCAGTGCTAATGTCTAGAGTAAAGTTACGCTTCATGCGTGAAGGAATGCTACTGCGGATCTCATCATTAGCTTTCTTCTCCTTTTGAACCTCAGAGTTTATTAAATTCTGAGGATGACTATCAACAAGCCTTCTTGTTGCCCCCAATCGATCAAAGATTGATTTACAAGCAAGAGTGTCTCGATTTTGTGTTAAGCAAGTTGTACTTAACCTATCAAACACTGTGATTCGTGATGATGAAGCCTCAATGCGATCGAACACTGAGACGCGCGATGAAGAATGATCTTCTCTTTGTTTTGAACCTTCGCCGACTTCCACTGTTATGTATTGGGAACTTGAAGCATTGCTTCTTCTTTTGATCCATATTTGAGCTGGTTGTTCTGGAGTATAACCTAATCCGGTCTTTGGGATAGGAATTCTATGCCCTTCAAGCCGCATTTTCCTTTGTGTTTTGCTAAGGCCATGCATTTCTTCTCCGGTGGCTTCTGGAATTAGTTTCCCTAGGCCCCCCTGTTTTGAGAAGTCGTAGCCTGCTCTGGCTAACAACCTATATGCCTTTGGGTCGAACCATTCTTTCGTCCGTTCATTTGGTAGAATACCATCCTCTATCAAACTTTGTGAAGACCTCACGAATCCATTTAATGGCTTCGAGGGCAAAGGATTTGTGGATGAAGTTAAAGGCATGACATGATTTTCTTTCAATACGGCTACATCCTCCGTCGTGAGCTTCGTAGGAGCCCTTCCTATGTATTCTGTGGATTGAAGGCATTCTGCGAATGGTGATTGTCCATTCTTACGGCGTGATAATGGTACATAACGGAGAAATGGAAGGCTATTGGAAGGATTTGGCATTTCCGCTCTCACCAAATTATTGGTAGATTCACTAGAACGATCATTCCCATATTCTAGACCTTCCTTTGGGGAAGGAATATCCTTTTTGGTGATGAATTTAACATGCTTATTTTCATCCTGCTTGCTTTTCATGGACGGAATCTCAACTGGGAGGACTTCACTAGGAATGTCATCTTCTACATAAAATTTCGCATCAGCAAAGTGAGCTTCAGTCTCAGTGAAGGGCTTTAAATTGGCATTGACCTTTTTTATTCCTTTTTGAAAGAACTTGAAACATTGATGCAAAGTTTATGGCACTATTCCGTTTCCATGGATCCATGGACGTCCTAACAACATGTTGTAGGTTGTCTTGGCATTAATGACATGGAACAAAACGCTGCTTGTCAATTCTCCAATGATTAATTCCAAGTGTATCATGCCGATTGCGCGTTGTCCTTCTTGGTTAAAACCTTGAATGACTAAACGACTATGCGATAATTCCTCCATAGTAAGACCGAGTCGCCTCATTGTCATTTTTGGTAAGATATTAACAGCTGAACCTCCATCAATGAGGATACGATCGATCTTTTGTTCACGAGCGTAACCGGAGACATAAAGTGGACGATTGTGGGGCTTAGAGCCTAACAACAGATCCTCATCAGTGAAAGTTAAGTCCGGAGAGCATGCGTAACATCCCTGTGCTTGTTGAAGCGTACTGGCAGAAGAGGTGTACATCTCTGGCTTTTCAAGAGCTTGGGTGAGTACCTCTTTCGATGAGGTGGAGGATTGCGAGGATTCGACTTCATTATCCTTAGATTGGAGTTCCTTTAAAGATGACGAAGCCTCATTTGGACCACCATGGTCTACATCCTCCTATTCGTCATGAATTTCGTGACGAGAGACCGTGTGAACGGCCTCTGCCGAGTCATTTTGAAAGAATTTTCTGGGGAAGAATTCTGCCAATGTGATGAGCTTTCGAGGTTTTTGGGTTTGTGCCGAATCGTCATACATTTTTGTTCCCGGTCTCTTTTGCCTCTTATTACTCCTTCTTCTTGACCAAGGCTGAATCTGGCTTTGTGCTCTTCTGGACTCTTGGGTGATCAGATGAAGAGGGAATGCCCGTTTCTTCTTCCATCTCTTACGAGTAACCATTGTCCAGCCTTCTTCCTCATCCATTGTTGATCCTATATCCTCATTTGAGTTATAATCAGATGCTTTTTGTGAGAGCTGAACTTGAACAGGTTCTAGAGAACCAAACTGGATGAGCATGGCATTTGCACCATGCTTAGTAGTTGGAGACATGCAACTAGGCAACACGCAAGCAAATGTAGCAAGGTTTGACTGAGCAACATCATTAAAATCCAGGTCAATTTTCCTTTCCTTGGCTAGCTTCATGATGAGCTCTTTAAGAACAAAGCATTTTTGGATTGGATGGCTTATGATGCGATGATACTTGCAATAGTTCGGGTCATCGACTTTTCCTATCTCTCCTGGTCGTTTGCATTCTGGCAAATCAATTAATTTCAACTTGAGCAGTTGTTCTAGCATTTCGGGCATATCGGCATCTAGGGAAGGATACACCTTTTGTTCCCATTCCTTAAGTGATGAGCGACGCATTTCACACCGTTGGCCTTCCTCAGGCCTCTTCTCATTGGCTTTTACATTTGTTGAAATTTTGACTGGGGCTGAGTTGATATTCATTGAGTCTTTGATATTACCTTTTGCATGCTTGTCAGTTTTCCTTATTTCCCGTCTTTCTTTTCTTTCCTCAGGTATGGGAGGCTTTGTATTTCCATGGCTAGAGATACTCAATTCCATGTCATGTGCACGAGTTGCTAATTCTTCAAACGTTCGGGGCTTTATCCCTTGAAGGATGTACAGAAGTCCCCAATGCATGCCTTGGATGCACATTTCTACGGCAGATATTTCAGAAAGTCTATCCTTGCAATCTAGACTCAAAGAACGCCACCGATTGATGTAATCAACGACAGGCTCATCTTTCCATTGCTTGGTATTGGTAAGCTCCATCATGCTTACCGTGCGACGTGTGCTGTAGAATCGGTTGAGAAACTCTCTTTCAAGTTGTTCCCAACTATCGATTGACTCAGGTTCCAAGTCTGTATACCAATCAAAGGCATTCCCTTTTAGCGAGCGGACAAACTGCTTTACAAAGAGGCCTCCTTGTGTCCCTGCATTCTCACAAGTTTCGACGAAGTGAGCAACGTGTTGCTTAGGGTTTCCTTTGCCATCAAATTGCAAGAATTTGGGGGGTTGATACCCATTCGGCATTCTCATACTGTCAATGCGCTTGGTATAGGGTTTCGAATATATGAGAGAACTTGTAGAAGAACTCCATATTGTGCTCGAATGGTGTTTGTTATCATGTCCTGCAGTTGTTGGACAGATATTGAGGCCATTGAGGTGGAATGTCCGTGTTGTGAAGTGCCTTCAACTCCTTTTCCCTTATCTACCCGAGCGTTATCTCCTTTCAAGGTAAAGCCAGGTGGGTGCTCAAGGTTAAGATCTGATTCACCAGAATCTTATACCTCCAGTTTGTTCATCAGGGTTGCAATTTGGACATCCTTATCTTCAAGTGCTTTTGTGAGAAGGGTGACCCTTTGCTCCATTTCAGCCATCTTTTCTTCCATAGTAGAAGTGTTGGTCATCATCACTGGCATGACCTCTAGATATGATGGAGAAAGTGATGAAACAGGATGAGTCAAAGGTACTTCATTCCTTAAGATTCTCATTATAGGTGAAGAGCCAATAGAAAAGGTCTTTGTTGTGGATGATTCATTATCAATCTCCAAATCTTCCAAGACAAATGAATCCTTGGGGGTAGTTTCCCTATTTGCAAGAAAGTCTAGAGAGATGACAGTATGAGGTTCGCTTTCTTTGGTTGCTTGGGGTTGGTGTCGGTCAAGTGCCTTGGATCGACTGCGAGTGATTGGGCCGACATAATCGTCGGCACTGGAAGCATCAACCACTGACTTTCGGACATTCTTGCTAGAGGCCATTGAAGCTGGTAGCAAATTGAATTTCTTTTCTTTTGAAAGAGAAAGAGATGAGAGGCAGAGAGGTCCCACTGGGCGTGCCAGAATATGTAAACGACTAAATTTCTAGTTCGAAATAAATCAAACAAGTAAAATAGTTTCACAAATGCGAATTTGTATTGATGAATGTGTGGTACAATTCTCTGTGATTACAAAAGAGTGATCCTCTGATTCGATCTCCTTGAAAGATTTGTTGATTGGAATTGTGGTAATGTGATTTTGATTCGAACACCAAATATACTTTGATTTGACTGAAGCATGGATCGAAGATCTTTGAAACAGAATTACAAGGAATCTCTGGCTATGAGCTTGTTAGAAATCCTTTGTTCTTCATGTTCTTCGTGTTCTTCGTGTTCTTCGTGTGTTCTTCGTCTTCGAAGGTTTGTGGTGGAAGGTCTTCGGTGCTTTAGAGGCTTGAATCCGTAGAGCTTCGTTGATTTATGGTTTGTTGAGGTTTCTGGAGGCTTTTGAGCTTGAGTCCAGTGAATTTGAAGATCTAGGAATATGATTTGGATGATTCTGCTTTGAATGTTCCTTGCATTTGAGTTTGAAACTCTTGAAGTTCCTAGAGGCTTCAGGGCTTGATTCTAGCAGAGCTTCAATATTTCTGAATCTTCTTTGATGCTGCTTGTGCTCTAAATGGCTTCCTCTTCCTCTTAAGATGTCTTCCTCCTCCTTAATGCCTTAGGAAGGCTTCTATTTATAGGAGTTTAGAGGTAGGTGAGCGACACGTGGCGGAGTCTGATTGGTGACACATGTCACAGCCTGATTGGTCTGCTTGTGTCATTGCTTACACGTGCTGGACTGCTTGTATCATCGCTTACACGTGCTGGACTGCTTGTGTCATCGCTTACATATGCTGATGTGTGATTGGTTTACTTCAATGACTTCAATAACACTTGGCAAATTTCTATTGGTTTCTGAGTATTGATAACAAAACCTAGTTGCCATGCGTGATACTTTATAATTAACTGTATTTTGTGGACTTGATAGCATGACGTGTTAGCTTGTGATAGGTCGGGAATTTTCCCTCTCTACACCAGGCCTGAGGGGTTGATTGGTTGGCCATCATGTTCGTGTGAACTTGAATATATAGTATGCGTTTGGATACCGTTTATTTTGCTGAAAACTGGAAATATATATATATATATATATATTTACTGTTTGCTACAGTATTTGTCATTGTTCATTGGCCTAAAATCACTGTTCATGGCCAATGAACAGTGACAAACATGCTTACTTAAAAAAAAAAAAAAAAAGCGCCACAAATGCAAAAAACGCTTCCGCCCAAAACGCTATCCAAACAAAGCTATATATCATAGGTTTGAAAACTTGTAAAACGTAAAAAAGAAAATAAAAATAAAAGATTTTTATTTGGGGTTAAAGCTATTTAGAGGCGAGCTAATAGTTGATTTTATAGTTTTTTTTCTTTAGTCTTATATCTTTTCTTTATGTAGTCTTTTACTTTTTGAGGGATTTCTTTCTTTAGTTTTTTTTTTTTTTTTTTTTTTTTTTTTTTTGGTTGGAAAAGTTAGTGATGTTTGGTCGAGCACTTCTACACTTCTTCATATATTCTTAACTTTAATTTTGTTAACTTGAAGTACATAAAGGATGTTTTTTGGATAAACGTGAGGATACTTTTTAACAAATGCTTTTTAACAATGATGGTAAAGGATTTTAGCACTGTTTTTTCTCCTGAAAGGTTATGAAAACTTAAAGAATTATGAGGTTATTTTTGTCTTTTACCGTTCTTATGGAGTTCTTCTTTACATTACTTGACCATGTTTTGCTTATTTTTATTTCGAGACTTACTGGATATTTTATGGTCTATTGTTTTACAGGCCTTCACAAGTCGCTATTAAAAGATGTTTCATTTTTTAGGACTCTTCACTGATGTGTAAGCTTTGAGGTCAATTCTATTTGGCTTCATTCTTCTCTACATTTTTTGTCGTGATAACAATGCCAATAAGAAGACGCTAAACAAGAATTATCATACTGATGTGTAGGCAAAGGAGATCAGCGTGAGAAGTAGAGAGAGTAAACTGATTTTGGGTGAAAATATTTTCTCAAAAAGACACGTTCCAGGTTAGTTTTTAACTCTAAAGCTAGCGTTTATCACCTTGGCTTAAATTGTTATGGTTTGCAACTCTGATTTTTTTAAAAAACGTTCCTAAGAAATTATAGCTAAAAAAAAAGTCTTGAATTATCAGATTATGTGTTAATTTTCTTCTCCATGTGTTGTTTTATCTCCAACAAAAACTTATTATTTTATCATGATTTAGATTGTAAAAGGACTACACTTGGTTATCATTATCCTTTCCATATCATTATCTTATCTTATCTTATGTTTTTTTATTTTTCTTTTTTTTTTATTTGGTCGGTTTGATGAGTGTTTGAGTATTTTCTCTAATTAATGACTATTTTTTAAAGAATAGGAATGATATATATTGATTGTCTTTTTTTTTTTTTTTGTGGTTATCGGGTTTGACTCATTATTTTAGTGTATGTGTTCTAAGTGGTGCCCTCTCTTCCTCTTATTATTTTTGTTTGTTGTTTTTCTTACATTTAAGCCTTACTCTCTATTTTTTTTTTTTTTTAGGGTGACATATCAACAATTTGGCTAGATTGCATAGCAGACACATTGGATGAATTGGTAGTCAATCTATCAAGTAGTTGTTAAAAAACATTTTTTGTAATATGAATATCCTATGTTATGAAATTTAATATTATCCTTTTTTGTGCCTTTCATTGCACATTTGATGACTTTGTAAGCAATTGTCATATACGCAAATTTACTAAAACAAGAATGATACTGGAGAACTTATCTTTAAAGATAAAATTTTAAAACTGTGGTGAAAATTGCTTTTAAATAATAGATTAACTGTTAGGGGTAAAAACCTACACCCTTTAATATATCTTATAGTTGATAGTTTAAAATGTTACTTCATTTTAAATTTTAAAATTTTAAAAATTGGTAAAATTTAATCTAATCCAAAAAGACTCCAAACAAACTATGTACTCAATTGAGAAATTTGCATCAACGTTTTTTTTTTTTTTTTTGAGGGTGGTGAGTCCTTTAACGTTGGTTTCCTATTTTTTTGCAACTTCAAGCCAAAAAAAAAAAAAAAAAATCAGCTTTGGTTTTCTATTTTTTTGCAACTTTAAGGCAAAAAAAAATCCCATCAACGTTGGTTTCCTATATTTTTTGCAACTTCAAGCAAAAAAAAAATCAGCGTTGGTTTCCTATTTTTTTGCAACTTTAAGCCCAAAAAAAAAAAAAATCCCATCAACATTGGTTTCCTATTTTTTTGCAACTTCAAGCAAAAAAAAAAATCCTATGTTTTAGGTATTTTAATAATATGCCAACACTGTTTTACATTTAATTTTTTTTTAAATGTTTTAAGTATTTTTATTCCTAAAATTTTGCCTATTATTTAGATACTTAAGCAAGAATGATATTGGAGAACTTATCTTTAAAGATAAAATTTTAAAATTGTGGTGAGAATTGCTAATAGACTAACTTTTAGGGGTAAAAACCTACACCCTTAAATATATCTTATGTTTGATAGTTTAAAATGTTACTTCATTTTAAATTTTAAAATTTTTAAAATTGGTAAAATTTAATCTGTTCCAAAATAACTTACCAAAAGACAACAAAGACTCCAAACAAACCATGCCTTTGAATTTGCATCAAGTGTTACGTGTCCTCAATTAATAAATTTGCATCAACATTATTTTTTTTATTTTTTTTATTTTTTTTTTGAGGGTGGTGAGTCCTTCAAGAAAAATAAAGGTAGAAAAACTTGAAACTCAGAATCCAAGGCAATTTATTTATTTCTTTGAGATTAAAAAAATAACTCTGAAATATTCTCCTCAAACGTTGAAGGCCAAATTTGGTAGGGGAGAAGTAGACTTTGAAGGCCAAATTTGGTAAGGGAGAAGTAGACTTTAGAGACCCACTCTTTTGCACCCTAGACTTCCTTCTTAGAAACGAGTTGAAAGGGATCCAACAGATAGCCTTGGAATTTGTTACAAACAACATGTATGGTTTGCGTAGTCATACACAATCTTGATGTCTTCCGATTAGAGTTTACAAAGTGATCACTATTAAGAGATTTTAAAGAGAGCTATTATAATTTATAGCTAGATGAACCCTTAGCTCGTCTATGGGGGTAATATATCATATTTTATTTTCAAAGTACACAAAACAAAGACTTGTTGTCACTTAAAGGTATAGTACACTGCATTTAATGAATCAGTTGTTTGTATGACCTAAAATTTTTTTAAACTTCTAATCCACAGGGATTAAATGAAACTAGAAATCGGATTGCCTTTGACATTCACAAGAAGACACACCATATTCATATATGCCACCAGAGTGATTTAACTAATAATATAAGTATTAACCAAATGACAGTTGCGTAATATTAAGAATCTTACAACATTTACTTACAATGAAACAATGCTCTTAAGCTTATACCCTACGTGATCTAGGAATTGAAAGTACATTATTCTCCATGGCTTGTACAATAGTAAAGAACTACATACACCCCAAAACCCAACCACAAATCCAAGTGCCATGCTCACATAGAACCAATCCACTTCAAATCCATCAGTATCCTTACCCCTAGTGTTTTCACTGTTGGGTTTTACACCATTTACAGTACAATTGTCCATAAGTGGTGGTCCACAGAGATTGTTTCCAATAAAACTCGACGCAGTGAGGCTTTGTAGCTGAGTGCTTAAAGGGATTTTCCCCGTCAAATTGTTGTTTGACAAGTTCAAATGACTTAAAAATGTCAAACTTGACATGCTTGAGGGAATTTTACTTGAAAGATGGTTCCTAGAGAAATCAACAGATTCCAATAGTACCATAGTACCTATATTCATAGGTATACTTCCATTCAAGAGATTACAAGACAAATTCAATGATTGTAATTCTTGAAGACTGGTCACTTCTTTGGGTATCTCTCCTGATAAATTGTTCATGGAAAAGTCTATACTTTTTACTAGTTGGAGAATGGTGTTATACTCTCGAATGCTCCCCTTTATCACTAGCAATGCACTTTCAAGAGAAAGATATTCACCATAACCAGATATATAACGATAAGAATTCAAGTCATTTGAAATATTATTTGTGGCCATGGCTCTAAAATTTTTAACACATCTGGGTATGCTTCCAAATAGCTTATTATGTGAAAGGTCTAATATTTGGAGTGATGTTAAAGCACATAGTTCTTTTGGTATGTAACCATGGAAATAGTTTGAGCGAAGGCTAAGAACCATCAAGCTTGTACATCTATGCCCAATCCATGAAGGTATGTTTCCAGCAAACCTATTTTCAGCAACATCTATAATTACCAACTCTTCACAATTTTTCAAAGATGATGGTAATTTTCCAGAGAATGTGTTGTTGTATAGGTGCACAGAATGAAGGATAGTCAAAGATCCTATGGATGCTGGAATACTGCCACTGAAATTGTTGTTCCCCAAATTCAAGACCACCAAGTTGTTCCAATTCATCAAACAATCTGGTATTATTCCTGATAAAAGATTTTTTTGAAGATTGAGATGTCCTATGTTTTTTGTCTCATTCACTCTAAAACAAAAAAAGTGAGAACTAGATCTGGAGAATGAATTGTTAGAAAGATCTAGCACATACACATTAGAGGATATACAAGGCAATGGACCTTTGAAATGGTTTGAACTTAAATCAATCGCTGAAGCAGACAAAATCATGGGACTGTTTGGAATTTCCCCATGGATTAGATTGTGGGAGAGATTTAGATATTGGAGCTGTGAAGACAAGTTCCAAAATGAAGGAGGAACCATATCTGAAATCTGTGTGTAAGAAATGTCTAAAAACAGCATATGCCTTTGTGAACAAAGCCATTGGGGAAATTTTGGCCCTA
The DNA here is from genome assembly GCA_033629205.1 of Lithocarpus polystachyus. NCBI lineage: Eukaryota > Viridiplantae > Streptophyta > Magnoliopsida > Fagales > Fagaceae > Lithocarpus > Lithocarpus polystachyus. The sequence continues at coordinate 31,684,473 of CM066168.1, read as the reverse complement.
AATTCCATGATTGCAAGTATAAAGACCCAAGCTGAAAAGGAGGAATCCAATTTTGACTTGCTTTTAAAGTCAGTTGGTTTCCTCCTGCAAAAAGTGTCCTCAAACTGGTTAAATTGGAAAAATGAACTTCGGACACAACACCTTTCAACATATTAGAATCAATATATAAAGTCTCAAGTTTGGAAAGCTGTCCAAAACTTTGAGGAATTGTTTCGTTGAATTGATTGGTTGAAAAGTCTAGGTATGTCAAAGATGAAAGATTTGCTAAAGACAGTGGAATTGGACCCGAAATTGAATTATTATAAAGAGAAAGATGTACTAGTTTTTTAAATACCCCAAGTTCATCCGTCAAATGACCATGGAGTTGAGAATCACTTAAGTCTAAGATCTCTAGTCCATCTGAAAGACACCCTGATAAACTTTCCAAGATTTCAGGTATCTCTTGACTCCATTTGTTGGATGACAATCTGATTTCCCTTAAGTTACAGAGATTACCCAACGATCTTGGCAACTTTCCTCCAAGTTCATTGGATGACAAGTCAATATTGATGGCAAATGTTAGGTTTCCAATGGCACTGGAGATGGTACCCTGCAAATTATTGTAGCCAAGGTTGATAAACTCAAGACGACTAAAACTATACAACCAATTGGGAATTGAAGAGTTGAAATTGTTTCCAGATAGATCGAGGTGCCTAAGAGAAGTCATGTTTTGGAGATCAACAAGGATTGGACCTTGAAAGTAATTGTCAGATAGATAAAGAGAAACAAGATTACGAAGACCAAAGATCCATGATAGGATCAAAGTGTTTTCAAATTGGTTCCCTAAAAGATCGAGGGTGAGGAGAGATGAAAAGTTAACACTGGGTGTCGGTGGAATGGAACGAAGTTGGCAATATGACAACCGCAAGTCAAACAAGGAAGGGAGTGTGTTTGTGAGTAGTAGCCAATCAGAGGCTTTGCTAAGATTAACATAACTCATATCGAGATGTTGTAGCAAAGGAAGACCAGAAAGCCATTCAAGGTTATTCACATATAAATCATTAGAATAATAGCCTTCGAGATTGAGATAGAGCAAATTGGAGAGATTTCCAAGTTGATGAGGAATGAGTCCCACAAATCTCGCATTAGAGAGATTAAGAGATGTTAAACTCTTCATTGAACCGAGAAATGAGGGAATAGGAGAAGCAGAGAAATTATTGAAGCTGAGGTCAAAGTAATTCAAATGCTTCAAATCAAGCAGAGAAGGATTTAGCTTACCACCAAACATTGACCGCTCATAAGCTTCAATTTTTGCATTTATTTCTGCAGAAGTTGCAAAATCCTCCCAAATAGGAGGGAAGGTTCTGAGATGGAGTTGTTGGACGTGAGCAGTGAGGTTGTGGCAGACAACACCCTCCCACTGACAACAATCCCCATGGGCAGTCCAAGAGGAGAGCCGGTTTGAAGGATCAATAAGGTCTTGCTTGAAGTTGAGAAGAGCCTGTCGCTCGGTATCGATGCAACGAAGCTCAGAAAGAAGTCCGGTGCAGAAGAAGAAGAAGAAGTTAGGAAGAAAGAGAAAGGCAAGGAAAAGGAAAAGGAATGAAACGGGTCTGAACTTGAAGGAAGCATCCATTATGAGATGAGATGATTAGAATTAGAAGCAGATAGTTGTGAAAGCAATAATAGTAATTGGTGCGTAATTTATAGGAGAGTGATGATGAGGAGGGTCTAGTGCAAAGCAGTTTCTTTCAGCTCTCTCTCTCTCTCTCTCTCTCTCTCTCTCTCTCTCTCTCTCTCTCTCTCTCTCTCTCTCTCTCTCTCTCTCTCTCTGTTTGCTTTTGTTTTGTTTTACGCTTAAAATTCTAAGCATCGTTATCTCCAACCACTACCAGGTCTATGACCAGTCGTAGTAGTCGAGCATTGACTGACTTTTATAAGTACTAATAAATAGTAGGACCCTCCATTTTTTGTTGATATGGCCACAAATCATACCTATATCATATCAGTTATAGGTTACCTGCCAATACGGAAATTTTATTGGTCAATGTTAAATAGTCATTACTCGTGTAACTTTTATAAAAATTCATTAAATTGAGTTTTTTTTTTAGATGGGTGGGAGCAATAAATTTTAATGGAATATAGAAAAAAAATTGAGAAACTTTTGTTTTTTTTTTTTTTTTTTTGACAAAATATATTGAGATTTGAGAAGGAAAAAAAAAAAAAAGAAAAAAAAAAGAGAGATTTGAGAAGCACATATAGTATACTAAATTGCATCGCCTCTCTTTGAAAAAAAATATATATTATTTTTTATTATTATTACAAATAATGGTAAAAATCTTATGGGAAATAGCCTCTCTTTATAAACATTATTTTAAGCATTAAAATATCACATTTTGCACGAAAAATTGATTATATCACATTTTGCATTGAAATGGCTTTGAAAACACAACTTTAGTATAAATACATTTTACACTAAAATTGCAAATTTTGAAGTTTTGAAACAAAACATGATTTTTTTTAAGAGGCTATTTTTCATAAAAAAAATTTCACATAAAATAATATTATTTTTTGAAAAATCTCTAGATTTTAACTGTTGCAAAGAAACTTGGTATAACAGCTTTAATGATATTGTATTTGTATATAGAATACTACTATTAGTGTATTCTAAAAAAGTACAATTATATAATGCATAGTTCGAGCATGATGAACTCAGCTCGAATGGAAAGGGCACATAATAATTTTATCATCAAGAAAACCGACAGAATAATATTGTGTGTGCAAGTGTTTAAATCTTAAAAGTTTTGGGATATTAATCTCTAGACAAAAGTTTCTTAGAAATGCAGTTTCTTACTAGTATCAAATATATTCCCATTGATGCTTTATTATAGATATTATTTTTATTATTGATAAAAGGTTTAAAGACTTTAATTATTTTAATTAAAAATGAATTAAGGAATTTTTAAGTATAAATATGATACACATTGTAAATTTTAGTTAGCTTAATTGATAAAGTCTCTTATTGTTGAACAAGAGATTTATGGTTTAAACCACACTTATACCAAAAACCAATAGGTGTCTTAGCCTATATTGATAAAAAATAATTATCATAGAGCGAATAATATAAGTTGAAATTCAAATGCATATGTGTCTAGTGAATACTATAAGAGGCTATTTTTCAGAAAAATTTTCCACATAAAATAATATTATTTTTCAAAAATCTCTAGATTTTACTTTAAAAGTGTTGCAAAAAAAGGGAGTATAAAAGGCTTAACGATATTGTATTTGTATGCACAATCTTACTTGTTGGTGTATTCTCAAAATGTATGGTTATATGATGCAAAGTTCGAGCATAATGAACTTAGCTCGAATGGAAAGGGCACAATAACAATTTTATCATCGAGAAAACCAACAAAATAATTATGAATGTGCAAGTGTTTAAATCTTAAAATTTTTGGGACATTAATTTTTAATGATGCATAAAAAATAAAAATATTCCTTATCAATTATCATCTCCAATGTTTTTGAAATCTTTCTCTAGACAAAAGTTTCTTAGAAATGTAGTTTCTTACTGAAACCAAATATATTCCCATTAATGCTTTGTTATTAATAATAATAATAATAATAATATTATTATTATTATTATTATTATTATTATTATTATTATTGATAAGTCAAAGACTTTAATTATTTTAATTAAAATTGAATCAATGAATTTTCAAGTATAAATACAATACACACCATGAATTTCAATTAGCTCAATTCATAAAATTTCTTGTTGTTGAATAAGAGATTTAGAGTTTAAACCCCGCTTATACAAAAAACCAATGAGTATCTTGGCCTATTCATAAAGAATAATTATCATAGAAATACTACATATATATATATATATATATATATATATTATGATGAAGCCATGACAAAGTGATCTTCTCTAAAGTGAGGAAATGTAAATGTTAAGGAAATTTACAATTGATAATATATATAAAATTGAAGTTGTTTGACTTTTGGCTAACCACAAAAGATCATGCTATATAAGCTTTTGAGACTTCAATTTATAATATAAATAATTATCATGGAGCATATACTATAGATTTTCAATTTTCTTCCTTCTAGATGCCTAGAAATTTTATATTGTTCTAATTAATCTAAATTGTTTCAAATGTCATTTTTTTGGAACTTTATAGTTGATTGATGACATGTTTTCTAAATTTCCAACTCAATGCTTTCCGGGAAATGTTCTTCATAAAGAATTGGACTAAGAGTTGAGCTTGATGGTTTAGGACTTGTATATATTTAAAATCATTTAAAATCCAAACAATATGAAAGAGAGTCCTCCAACTTGCAAAACATAATAGAGATAATTGGTCTTATAGTAATTACAAAATTATGACTGTTTTTTATTTGCAAAAGAAAAGATAAAATAGAGGTTAAACAAAATATCCAAAACTTTGAGTCTCCATTTGAAAACTCAAATTAGTCTGGCTCCTAACCATGATGGGGTTTCTATGCTGCCACCATTGTGACCAAGATCAAAATACAAAACGATATTTCTGAATTCGTGATTATTCAAATAGTGATAAATTCATTTTACTACTTTTTTTTTTAGGAAATTATAAATTTATAATTCAAAGACTTTGAATTTCTAAAGTCTTGAAAAGAGAGTTTTGGAGACTTCGTTTTTATTGTCCAGTCTTTGGATTCGGCGTAATCCATACGTTAGGCAAAATTTCTCAATTTAGAAAATTGTTTCTTTAGTACGTACTTTTTTCACATTAACAATAGCATTTTTGTATGTCTAGATTTCTCTAGAAAGTGTCTTTCAAGAAAATTAAAGCTTGATTGTGAGGCCTTAGAATCTTGACAACAAACAATAGGAGACATTAAAATCTAATACCGTGTAAACTAGGTTTTCTTTGTTGACAGCTTGAAATTTTGGTAAGGTATGAGTCCCTAAGTAAAATAATAATAAAAAAGTCTGGTTAAAATGGTTTAGTCTCAAATTGTTAATTAGTTTATGCATGGAGTATCTTTGATTTTTTTACTTAAGTTGTTTTGGTTTAAATCAATTTGAGGTTATGGCAGACAACACCCTGCCATAAACAACAATCCGCATGGGCAGTCCAAGAGGCGAGCCGATTAGAAAGATCAATAAGGTCTTGCTTGAACTTGAGAAGAGCGTGTCACTCAGTATCAATGCAACGAACCTCAGCGAGTCTGGTGTAGAAGAAGAAGTAGTAGTTAGGAATAAAGAGAAAGGCAAGGAAAAGGAATGAAATGGGTCTTAAGGAACCCTTCATCATTAGATTATCATTATATTATTAGCTGCAAGTGCAAGGCTTACTCATAAAAAAATTACACTAAACATTGGATGCTAATTTATAGGAGATTGACGACAGTCTTGTGCCGATCAGTTTATTTATTTATTTATTTTTAACCCTTGGGATTCACGTGATGATGAATAAATTAATAAAATATAAAAATATAGCATGTTTAACATAAAATAAATAATAAAAAAGCGAGTCTCCTAAAGTCTTCCACTCTAAAAAGTTGTGTGTTTTTCATTTTTCTGTAAAATAAAAGTTTATTATTTTGTTTTGTGTAAAAGAAAAAGGAAAAGAAAATTATTGTTTGGCATTTTCTAACACAATTGATGGGGAGTATGCTCGATAAAATAAGAAGGATGTTAGTTTAAATCTCTCATTTTCCTTCCTTGAGGCCAAACATTTTTTTATAATTTTTTTATTAAAAATAAAATAAAACAAAAGGCTTGTCCTCCACTAAAAAAAGTAAATAATAATAATAATTTTGTCTTATTGAAAGCATTCAAAATTTATAATCAATTCATGATTCATGTTCATAGAGTTTAGACTACAAAAAGCAACCATAGTCATCTTTCTCACAAGTCACAAAACATTAACCATTTTGCATAGTCTTCCACTGCAAAAAAGAAGTCCTCTACTATAAAAAACAAGTCTTTCATTTTTAAAGACATTAATTGCATGAGGAATATTATAAACACAGCAGTTTTTACAATAGCTAATTAGACAAATTTTTATCGATTTTTATTTGAGTATGTCATCAATATCGTGTTTTCACTTATCAAATTAAAATAATTTGTCATTTCGATAGTTGTGTGGCATTAGACTTATTTGAATTCTTCCTAAGTAACACAAGGTTTTTTTTTTTTTTTTGGAAGAATTTGAGTAACACAAGTGATTAGGGAAAATCCTTCATAAAACTAAGTCATTAGTTTGAATCTCTCATTTTTCTAGAAAATGAGAGATTAATTGATGGTTTATTTATTTTTAAACGGATTAATTGATGACTTAGGACTTGTGTGTGTGTGTGTGTGTGTGTGTATATTTAAAGGAGTCCTCTAGTTTGCATAATGTTAATAGAGACAACTAGTCTCATAGTAATATGAAAGGAAGTACTAAATTTGCTATCAAAGTTTCTCTCCTCTCTTCCCCCTAATTTGGTACCGCCAATGCCAAATTTTTGTGGAATTCAACACTTAGGGTAGTGAATTCTCCCAACTCTTTTCTCAATTACCAAAATTAGTTGACACAATCAACATAACACCTATAAACAAAAATGTTAATAATATTTAGTTGAAAGACTCATAAAATTTGAAGAAAAATAACCAAAACTTTAAGTCTCTTATTCAAAAACCCAATTTAGATCAAATGCCTCCTAACCATAATTAATGAGATTGCTACATTGCCACCATTGTGATCAAAATCAAAATACAAAACGATAATTCTAAACTCCTAATTGTTCAAATAATGATAATTCAATATATATGATTTTTGTTTTTGAAAATTACAAATTTATAATCCAAAGACTTTGAACATCTAAAGTCTTAAAAGAGAGTTTTGGAGACTTCATTTTTTTTTTTCCAAAGTTTTTAAAGCCTCCTTTACGTTGGGCAAAACTTTCCACACGTTAGTGTCTAGTTTTCTCCACTGTATAGTTTTTACAAGAAAGTGTAATTCTAGTAAAGTAAAGCTCATGGGTCCTCAAAATTTTGTCCGCTGTATAGTTTTTCCAAGAAAGTGTAGTACCAAGAAAAAATTTTGTCCACTATTTAGTTTTTCAAAGAAAGTGTAGTACTAGTAAAGTAAAGCTCATGGGTCCTCAAAATTTTGTCCGCTATTTAGTTTTTCAAAGAAAGTGTAGTACTAGTAAAGTAAAGATCATGGGTCCTCAAAATTTTGTCCACCGCCTAGTTTTTCCAAGAAAGTGTAAACTTTCCATACGTTATAGACTTTTAGTGTCTAGTTTTCTCTAAGAAAGTGTAGTTCTAGTAAAGTAAAACAAATGGGTCCCCGAAATATTGTCCACTATCTAGTTTTTCCAAGAAAGTGTAAACTTTCTACACATTATAGTGTCTAGTTTTCTCCAAGAAAGTATAGTTTTAGTAGAGTAAAGCTCATGGATCCCCAAAATCTTGTCCACCTAATTTTCCACACGTTAATGAAAGTGTAATTTTAGTAACACTAACGTTTTCTTTCTTTGATAAATAGTAACACTAATGTTGAATACATTCAATAGCATTTTTCTCCATTTAATTTTTTAGTTAATATAACTTATAAATATATTTAACCTAAAAAGCCGAAACCCAACAGATATGAGCTCAATTATGACATATTAATCACTCATTCCTTTTGTTATTATTCGATGTTGGACTTCACTCACACGAGTACACCCAACATCTAACACTCTTATTAAAAAAAAAAAAATCTAATTCTCGAGTTCTAAGAAGTGACAAAGATGATGTTGATAAAAAATCCATGTAGAACATAAGTCTTAGAGACTCAGGTATCTTAAAATAAATTATAAGATTGTTATAACTTATAAGAGAACTTCAGTCTTAAGGATTTTTATAACATTTTAGTTTCCTTTAAGGAATTGAGACTCGAATTCCATGTGAATTTTTATCTAAACTCGAGTCTCCACGTTGATTTTTTTATCCACATTATATTCGCCACCTCTTGGAACTCAAGTCATCGAGACATGAGTTTCTTGAGTGAACTTGAGTCTTAGAGACAGGAGATGCTTCATAACTAAAATGTTTGTTTTTCAACCACATAACAAAATTGTTAACAAAAACTGTCCAAAGGGGAAAAAAATCCAAGTTTTCTTTGCTGATGGGGTGAAATTTTGGTAGGGTACTGAAAGTCTAGATATAATTCCCCAAGTTGGAAAAAAAAGAAAAAAAAAAGAAAAAAAGACTATTAAAATGTGTTAGTGTTAATTAGTGAAATGCATGGAGCAGTATAGGCATCTTTGACGTCTTATATTAGTCATTTTGAATAAAATGCTTCTAAATTAGGATAAAAGTATCTTGTCTCATTGTCTTGGTTTCTCTCTCTATCTCTCTCTCTCTCTCTCTCTCTCTCTCTCTCTCAGTGGAATCTTTGCGGAAAGTTAAAAAGGCAAGCAAACCTGTGACAATTATGATGGACCAAGTGAAAAAGGAAGCTCTGATGAACTACCACACGGTCCATACCCGGCCACAAAGGAATGAAAGGTTCACATACTTTATGGCCCATGGTGACTATGAATGTGAGTAGTACTTGGAGTGTGGTGGCTTGGAAGCTTGATGAAATTTGGAAAATGGGTTCAAATACTCTGTAAATCTTTGGATTTCTTGAATCCAAATTAATTCTTATTTTTTATATTGATTATTGTTGGTTGCTGCATTATCATTTTTCCTTTCCTTTGGCATATACACTTTTTTTAGGAAAGTTTCTTGGGTCTTTTTGGTTGGAGTAATTTAATTTAAAAACAAAACCTTATAAATTATTTTGTAAAACAGGGTCTTATAAAATAAAGCAACTTTGTGTTACTTATTTGTGGTAATTGTTCACTTCACGTAAGATTATTGGACTTGTTCGCAATGAGAAACTGTCACACAGCTAGGAGACAAGAAGACAATTGCAATTCATCGTAGGCTAATGATTCTCATTCTCTAATATTCAAAGCTAAAATTAGCACTCTTGATGCCCATACTTATTAAGTCATTTAAAAATTTTCAAATTGTAATATATGCATACCACTGCAAACAATATAGTTGGAATTAAGTTCTATGTCTTTACATATGACATATGTGAACTCATAGCTAGATTGCAATTAGATGACAATGCTAATGCAACTTGGTCATAGTAATTGGAAAGAACAAGGATTAATAATTTAGATAGAGGTAGCATCTAGCTTCCTCCCTTGCGTAAATACACATGTTAAATATTTTCCACAGTTGTGTACTAACCTTCAATCAAAGAAAATCTTATTTTCAGTTTAAGAGAATAATTTACTTTTGTTTTTGTTAGGGGTCTTTGTGCAGCAATGACGTTTTGAATCTTTTGATATGTTAGTGGCTAGTCTTTGGTTTTTTTGGTAGCATAAAAAAAAAAGTCCAGCCCAAAATAACCAAATTTTGTAAAACCATAAAAAAGGCCCAAATCTAATCCATTGGGTCCAATCACTCACCATGTTCGGTACACAAGTTGCAGAAGAACCCGCACAAATCACATTGGACATTTTCATATTTTTAACGGATAAGTAAAACTTTGGAGTTTTCAAAATTCCCTCTCTCTCAGAGTCTCAGTCTCAGTCTCAGTAGTTAGTATGGGTGTGAAAAACTTGTGGGATATCTTGGAATCGTGCAAGAAAACTCTACCACTTCACCATCTCCAGTAAGTTTTCCACTTTTTCTTTTCTCTTTTTTCTCGCCAACCAAACAGACCCTAATGATTATTTTTCTTCTGGGATTTATGTTTGGTTTTTTAGGTTTTGAATTATGGGTTTTTAGGAACAAGAGGGTGTGCATAGATCTCTCTTGCACACCCTTGTATGAAAGAGAAGGTTTATCTCAGAGGGCTCTTTCACCGCCTCAGAGCTCTCATTGCTGTTAATTGCACCATTGTTTTTGTTACAGGTACTTAATTCATATGCTTTTGTCTTTCTGGGTTTCTTCAATTCTTTCATTTACTTTTAAAACTAGATGTGTGTTTTTAATTTAATCCCTTACTTATTGTGAAGATTGGGTTTTTGGTTTTTTGTCAAAGAATGACTAATGGGGCACTTGATTTTTAGAAATAGTTTGCATAGATGTTTGTGTTGGTGATTTTTCTTTTTTAAAATGAGACTCTTATACTGTCACTGTTCTCTGTATACACACTATGTACATGGGATTTGGCCCCTTTAGTGGTTAATGTATGTATTCTCGCTTATCTATTAAGTATATGAATACAGTGTATTCAGTTAAGATGTCATCGCTTTCAGAGCATAGCATTTGACCGCATATCTTAATTTTAAGTCATCTTTGCTGCCTCTAGATGGATCAATTCCTGCTTTTAAGTTATCAACTTATAGATGCCGCTTAAATTCAGGATGTGAGGTGAGAAACCTTGTGTGCAAATACAATCACTGTATGTTGTTTACTTTCTTTTAATCTTATTTTGGGTCTTTTTTTTTTTTGTTGGAAAGTTCTTCATACTAACTTGATTTGGTTTATGAAGGCAGGTTACCCAAGATGATAGAATCTTGCCAAATGTTACCTCGCTATGAAGAAATATGGGATCTGAGTTTTCTTGCATGATAAAGAGGCTAAAGTTTTGGGCATGGCACTTGGCATTGCTTGCTTAGACGGGTAATGTCTACTGTTAAAGTAAAATTTTTTAATATAGGTTATAGAAGCAAGAACTCACTATTTTTTTGTCAAATAACGGAATATTAAATTTATCTACATGAAATCTTTTAATGGGTTTAATGAATAAAAAGGTGTAACAAATGGAAACCAAAAGAATGAAATAAATAAATATAAAAAATTTATTTTATCTTATTAATCTAACCAATCTTGAAAAAAATTTCTTGTCTAATCTAGACTATTCAGGTCTAGTATGGTTTATTTTGCATGATGTTATGGTAAATCATGATGCGCCACTTTATTTAATAAAAATATACATGGGAATATGTTTTCCTTAAAAGAGGAGAGAAGGACTTCGATTCATGGAAATGCTTTTGTGAAAAAATATTAGCAACTCCCCCACCCCTTTTTTTTCTTCTATTGTAAACAAAAAAACTTGGACTAACTATATATGTTTTTATTTTATTTTTCTAAAATTTAGGATTGAGGTAGCTGAAGCACAGTGTGCATTACTAAACTCAGAATCGTTATGTGAGTACACTTTTTACTGTTAGTCATGTTGGGATTATTCCATAGGAGATGCATTCTATGCACTATCATATTCTCATCATAAAAAATCATTGACATTGTTATCATCATTATCATTTTTCATTAACATTACTATAACGACCATCAGGATGGATGTTTCACTTCGGACTCAGATGTCTTTCTTTTTGGTGCGAGGACCGTGTACAGAGATATATGCCTTGGTAAGTAGATTCACATTTGGTTGCATATTGAAATTCCTTAGAGTGAGTTGTTTTTTGTGTACTAATTATGCATCCATTTTGCTAATAAATTAGGAGATGGTGGTTATGTCACTTGCTATGAAATGACAGACGTAGAGAGACGGCTTGGATTTGGAAGGAAATCATTGGTAAGTTTCTAATTGTGAATGTAAAATATTTATGAAGCTTTTTAGAAAAAAAATGATAATTCCTTTGCTATGCAATTGATTAACAATGAAAACAACCAAGTCTTAGTCCCAATTGTTTTGAGCTTGGCTATGGATCCTTAACAGATCAGTCATGGTCGGCTATATGTATACTTTTCTGCCATAGGCAAGTGCATCCATGATACTTAGTAATATCTTCAAAGTCTATCGTTGACCTGACACAACGATAAAGAGCAACTTTGAGAGAAGGCCAAAAGGGTGATTCTAAGCTGCAAAAGCATTTACATCTTGGCTTTAAGATATGACCATAAGCCCTCCTTCAACTCTTCCTTTAAGAAACTATGTTCTTCTATGTTACAAGACCTGAAATGATATAGCTCTGTTTTAGGAATTGTTGTTCGTGAGAGCTTCTCATATGGAACTGATCACGTGTGTGTGCGCGTGTGTGTATGTTTGTGTGGATGCATGGGTATCTGGCTTTGTCTCAATAATATTGATCGCAATCTGCTTTTTTTTCTCCTTAAGAAATGGCATTTATAGAATCTTTTATCTAAGAATCTACTTTTATATATTCCATTTGAGTCAAGCTTCCTCCTCTTGTAAAAAGCTAGGTGACTCGGTAACTTTTTGCATAAGTAACTCAGTAACTTGTGATCTTCAGATTACCCTTGCACTACTTCTTGGCTGTGACTACTCGCAAGGAGTTCTTGGTCTGGGTCCTGTAAGTTCTAAACCTGTTCTTTCTCTTTGGTGGACTACATTCTTCTTTATGTACCTATCAGATCTCATTTAGAATGGTAAATGGAAGCTTATGCTGTTGTACTAAAATTTCCATGTCTTCAGGAGTCCGCTTGTCAGATTGTTAAATCAGTTGGAGACAATGTTGTCCTTCAAAAAGTTGCCTCTAAAGGACTGTCCTTCGTAAAAAAGAAAAGAAGTTCAAAGAAACAGGGGGCCGTTTCCAAGTGCAATAATAGCAAGGAGGACTCACTGGATCATGATATGAATGTTAATGGTGAATTCTAGAAACCTTCTATAGTTCTTGTAACAGGCCTGCATGTTATTCTATTATGCTGTCTTGAAACTTTTTTGCAAGCTAATGAACTCTGTCTCAAATGAGGGACTTGTTTTATCTTCTATTTATATTTATATATAAAAAATGTGAAAAGGGGTAGAGGAAGACCTAAAATAACGTTGGTAGCCAAGGAGGGTAGTTGATTTTTTATCTGGGTGGAGGATTTGGTTTGGGATGCACTAATTGGTGATTTGAAATTTTTCACTGTTATGTTTGATGTGGCTAGAGTTCAAGACATGGTGCGATGACAAGTGCCTTTCACCAAAAGTTACAAGTCGTGGTGTTGGAGTCCAAGAAACTCTCCAAAACAAATCAGAAGTAAGGCTACTTACCACAATCTCTCCAAGATGCCCGCAAAAAATGGGAGCTATGTGCACTAGGTATGACCTTTTTAAAAAATTAAAAAAAAAAAAGTTTTGATGTGGCTATTGTGGAAGGAGCACAATCATTGGGTCTATAAGGATAAAGTCAATTTAAAGAACTAGCTTGAAGTCTTGCTACTTCAATCTTTGTTTGATTGGTCATGTGTGTGGGGTCTCAAATAATACCTCTTTTGTGTAATTTTGTAATTCTTTTAGGTTATGGAGTACTTATCATCATGAGTCGGTCGAAACCTTTTTCAATAATAACTTATTTTACCAATTAAAAAAAATGTGAAAAAGGATATGATAATTAAAGACATAACAGATAGCATGATTTTGGATAGGACAATACGATGGAGAACATATGTGGCCAACCCTAAATTAATCTATTTAGATTCATAGCCAATCCCAAAATTTTGGGATTAAGGTTTTGTTGTTGCTATTGTTTTATAGCTATGCATGTGTTTTGATCTTCAGTTCCAAATATTTGGTTTTACAGATGGAAGACTTCACATTCCTGTTACCATTGAACATTTTTTGGTCTTGTAGGAAGTAAGCATGATTTACAAAGGGATGATCAGCACTTGCAAGTTATCGATGCGTATTTGAAGCCCAAGTGCCACTCGGCAGATTCTGATGCTGTGCATAGGTAAAAACATCAGTTTTGTTGTTTGTTGGGACTAATGCTTGTTCCTGCATATGTGAGAGTGTTGAGATATGTAATATGCTTGGACCTTTTTTATCCCCCTTTTCGTTCTTCGTGTAACTTATAGATGATTTGTTATACACCATCTTTCATTTCTTTCTTCTGCTTCAGTCATGTCTTAAACTCTAACGAACTCAACCAGTCAACCCCCTGCCCAAATCCAAAAGCTGAACAGCAGCTGTAACGTTGTGGCTTTTGATCATTTTACAGTATAGGATTGCAACATGTATTTATATGAAAGGATCAATGAGGTAAAATTCTTTAAAAGAGCCCAGTCTTTCTGATTCCATTAGAGTATTGGAAATAATGATATTTTTCAGTTTATTTCCTCCCCCCCCCCCCACCCCATCCAATAGAATGTCCTGTCTTTTTCCCTGGCTTTCCGATATAGGCACATATGATGTGATATTACTCCCAGCATGTCAAGCATTGCTGTTTTTAAAATCTACATCCCCCCCCCCCCCCCCCTGTGATAGGAATGCATATTTCATTATAACTGAGACTAATATGGAACTTCATTTGGTTTTGGCAAACCTAATTTACTCAGCCAAAATTCTATATACTCTGGCTGATTCTGTCAAGTGTTATGTTAAATGTCTATGATGGCATTTTGAACTGGAAGTTTGATTATGTCAGTTGAGTATTTGGCCCATGGAAAATCTTTTAATGATAGAAACACTTTAATGCAATGAAGCACTTATCTGTAGATCAGTTCCATGTCGTCTAGTCTCTAATATTATTATGGTAAGAATATTTTGGTCTTTTTAGAATTAGTTGCTTAAGAAGACAAGTTATATGTATACGACAAGTTACTTATAAACTGGGAGAAAATATTATTATCTTTTTTTCTCTACTAGTGGGTACAATAATTAATGAGCTTTTGACAAAATAATAAATAAAGGGCATGAAAATAGACATGAATACATCTTTAAATTTATTATTTGCAAAGGCTTAGCATGTATCTCAAGCAAAATGCTACATGAGTGTCCGCACCTGATACCTGCACGAAAATCACCATGTAATAGTGCTAGAGTTGGTAGTACCTGTTAACCTTAATTTCCTGTAATGGGCCACAGCATGTATATCAATCTGAACCTATGCTTGGTTCAAAAGGGTGCACCAAAAGCAGTGAAACTCAAGCTCTTAGCTTACCATCAGCTGGGTAAGTTTTATTTTTTCCTGCACAGTTTGTATTATTCTTAGCCCATCTAGAACTGGATTTAGACTGTGGTAGTGTGGTGCTTATAATGCAAAATCTTGGGAGTGAAGTACTGAAGTTTCTTTTTTATTGCTTTGCCATTGTAGGGCTCTTGCTCAATATACTTTTCAACGTGCCAAACTTCAGCAGATATGTGCTCAGTTTTTTGAGTGGCCTCTTGAGAAAACAGGTTCTTCATTCATTCCCTTGTTCATATTTCATGCCTTATATGCATATGCACACATACATCAAATGTAAGAATTTATACAAGCACATTGTTGATTTTGGTTGTCTTAAATAGTCAAAGTTTGTAGTGGCTAAATGGAAGTCAAGGATTTTGGCTATTGTCCTGGTAACTCCCAAAACAAAATTCTCATGTGAAGTCAGAATGTCGGATCTTTCCAATGGTTAAAATTTTTGTTGTGTTCTTTTCAGTGGTTTAAAATTTTAAATTGTTCAAGTCTTCTAATTTGGATCTAAAATTTGGTGGATTAGGAAAATATGTTGTAATTGTAGGATGCTTATATTTGAGAATTGTCATGCTAGATGCTTCAAGAGCATGAACGCTGTCCATCTGTGTGCATCACTTGTTTGTAGTCTGAAAGATCTGCGGAATGTTATGGGTTCTATAAATCTTAGTTAAAAAACTTAATACATATTGAACAAGCTCAAGTATTTCACCAAAAGTCTTGCAGCTCAGCGGCATTGCCTAGTATGCTTCCAAGTGAATACGTTTATATTTTTCTTTAAGAAGGTCTGCATCTAGTTTTTGAGCTCTACGTGTAATAGAGCAGACCTTGAAAATATTGGGCTAGATCGTGAAAATATTCATGGGGTTTATGGTCTCACAACTCGGAGAAGATCCAAAAAATTCTTGAACAACTAAAGAGGTGTGTAGTGCCTGCTCATAGGGAGAATATTGGCTCTAAACTAGGTTCATCTCGGGGCAACCAATAAATGCTTGATATTCTCCAGGCTAGGGTGCTCAAGAAAGCTTTTTAAATGTATACAGAAATGTGAGAAAGCTTTTTTGGGATTCAAAAAATGCTTCAGTAGATCGTCGTTTCTCAGTCAAATAGAAGTTGGAGAAAAGTTATACTTGTACCTAGTTATCTCACTTACTATTAATCTATATATATAATAATAGGTGAAGCAGAGAGAATGTGAAATTGCAATTCCAAATTAGAACTCTAATTGTGTGCCACGTGTACACACCAATTAGATTCTAAATTGGATTTGAATTGAGCTCTAATTTTGTGCCACGTGTTCTAAATTATTTGTTCGTACTAAAAATTCCAATGTCCATTCTGAATTAATCACTTGATTTGTCTTGGATTTGCCAATATGCATTCTGGCCTCAATAGTAATATTTATCAATCTCAATACAATATTTTCAATCTCAATAATAATATTACCAATCTCAATACAATATTTTCAATCTCAATATAGTATTTATGACTATATGATCTTGAAAGAAGAGAACGTTTAGGTCCATTCCCTTTATCTATCATCTATAATCATCATATAATACCTTTATTTTTTATTTTTTATTTTTCAGTACATTCTCACTCTTTAATTTTTTACATCATTCACTCTGGAACAATTATTGAAACTAATGCGTTTGTTCTTGAACCAATGCAAAAGATATTGGTTCATCAAGATTGGCAATGTTTATATCTTTGTTGATATCCATCCTATTTATTTTGTTTAATATATGTTGACCGTTTCAAGTCATATATATCAATTACGTGGCAAAAAGATTTAAACTTTGTTAGGGATTGATTTCCATTATGCATTCAATATATTTGAAAGAATGTTTATGAAAACGAGGTGAAGCAGAGAGAATGTGAAATTGCAATTCCAAATTAGAACTCTAATTGTGTGCCACGTGTACACACCAATCTATATATATATATATATATATATATATATATTAATAGCTAAAGTATAAAGAAAATTCAATTAGATTCTAAATTGGATTTGAATTGAGCTTTAATTTTGTGCCACGTGTTTTAAATTATTTGTTGGTGCTAAAAATTCCAATGTCCATTCTGAATTAATCACTTGATTTGTCTTGGATTTGCCGATAAGCATTATGGTCTCAATAGTAATATTTATCAATCTCAAAACAATATTTTTAATCTCAATAATAATATTACCAATCTCAATACAATATTCTCAATCTCAATACAGTATTTATGACCATATTCCAATGTCCATTCTGAATTAATCACTTGATTTGTCTTGGATTTGCCGATAAGCATTATGGCCTCAATAGTAATATTTATCAATCTCAAAACAATATTTTCAATCTCAATAATAATATCACCAATCTCAATACAGTATTTTCAATCTCAATACAGTATTTTCAATCTCAATACAGTATTTATGACTATATAATCTTGAAAGAAGAGAATGTTTAGGTCCATTCCCTTTATCTATCATCTATAATCATCATATATATATAGATAATCAATTCTTTCTCTCACAAACAATTTTCGATTCAACCTAATCTAAAAATCATTCTTCACAAGTGCAAAACCCCCTTTTAACAATAGACCCACCTCCTAAAAACAATGGGACTCTCATTCCCTCTACAGAACAAAGCAATCTCGCTTTTCAGTTTTTAGTACAGACCAGGCTTACACACACTTCCCTACAGAGGGAGCAGTTTCACTTTTCAGTTTTCACCTTTTAATGATAAATGGGTAAACTGGGTTCCATTCTGATTACCAAATCATACCCTTCTTGTGAATGCTTCGCCAAGATACTGTATTTTTCACCCAAAGGTATGAAAATAATAAGCCAATGCCATCAAATTTATATCTTTACCTTTTTTTTGTTAGAATTTTTTTTTTAAGTCACATCAAAATACTTCTACAAGAAAGGTTATATGATTTTGTTTTTGTTTCGGGTTCTTCTGGTTACTAAAGCAAAAGGGTCATTGCATTTTTCACTGTTAATTTGCATTGAGAGAGCACTTTTTGTTTTGTCATAGGTTATTGAAGAGGCTAAGCTTTGATCAAAGTTGGGTTCTCTTTGTCTTTGTCTCTATCATTAGAAGCGTCTCTCTTTGATTCTTCCACGGTTTGAGTTCTCTTCCAAGGTTTACCTTTTTCTCGGCAATCTTTCTTCTTCTTTTTTTCTTTTTTCTTTTTTTCCTTTTTTTTAATGACATCTATCAGTTTGTATGTACACATCACTTTAATGTTTGCAATTAAGTGGTATTGGGTATTCCCGTTGCATAGCATGTGCATAGGATATTCAAACCTTGGCTTGATTTAGTGCTGAAATGAAAAGTATTTTAATAATGAAGTTGGAATCATTAGTGGTATAATTGGCTTTTGATGGCTATTAACATCAATATCTTAATTTTTTACATACTCTTGGATGGGATAGTTTGATAGTTTGAACTTTGAAGTAGTTGTATTTTCAGGAAAAATAAGTGGTTGCAAATAGCAAATAAGCGTGAACTTCAAACTCAAGAGCTGCAAGAAGAGAAGTGTGAGAATGTTTCCTGTGTTGTGTCAAAGTTCTTGTCCATTAGGAGTTAAACAACTACTCTCTTTTTTTCCTAGACCAAAAGATGTATATAGGTACTTCATGTTTGTGCTTTTGCTTATAAGATTGACTTTTTTGATATAATTGGAAGGCATTGTATATGAACTTCTTAAAACAATTTCTCCTCCTAAATGATGTTGTGGACATATTTTTGCTGAGATAAAAGTCCTTATATGTTCCTTTCATACTTGGGATATCTACTACGCTACTAATCTATTAATGTTGTAGCTAAGAATTTGACTCAATTTGCAATTTGTCAGAGTTAATGTTGCATCTCTAAAGCAATTTCCATTGTTAAAGGATGTGTTTATTCACATTCTCCATTGCATTAACATTTTTATTTAATAGTTTTAGCACACACACAAAAAAAAAAAAAAAAAAAAAAAAAAAAAATTTTATTTGAGACTCAAGAGACAAACCCGGAAATGAGCAAAAGAAGCAAAGGAAGTACATCATTCCTAATTTTTCTTCGAGTGAAGAAGTCTATGGAGTAAGATCCATTGGCTTTGATTTGTTGTGTGTTTCTTTTATTTTGGAATTAATAGATTAGTATGGTAGCGAGTTTGGGTTTCTTTTATTTTTGTATACATAGATCTGTATAGTAGTAGAAGATTGTAAATAAATGGCCTTTGGATAGCCACTCTACACCATGCAATCTTCGTGACTAGCCTGGCAACTAGGATGCCCAAAATGCAATATAAATTAAGTTTTATATTTGTTATGCAAATATTAACAACAACATTATTGTTATTGTTATTGTTATTATTATTATTATTTTTATTAATCAATACTTTTCAAGAATAAAATAATTTTTTGCAATAATCACAACATTATTGTTTCTAATTTTTTTTTTTGTTTGTTGTTTTTTTTAAAAAAAATTATTTAAATCTTTCATATTCAGGGCAGGTTGTACATTAAGGCAATTCTGCTGAGGTGTTAAAATCCCCATATTAAAGTTGATGAGAACATAGATATAAACGTGTAAAAAGATGAAGATGGTATCATGATATCACATCCAGTAAACATTATTTACAAAAATTTTTAAAGTTGATGAGGACATAGAGATAACTAATAAAATTCTTCAATGTTTTTTTTCCCTTTTTTTTAATATTGTTCAAATTCTCGTGCGTATGCACGAGTTACATGCTAGTTGTTATTAGTAGGTAACCCATGCTTCCGCACATGAATGATAAATTGAAGTGGTTCTATTGATGTTAGCTTAGGTTATTAAACATGTAGAACATTAGTTCGACCATAACTTTTAGAGATACTAAAATGATTTCTCCTCACAATTTTCATAATATTAGATACGCCAAGTTTTTCATTACATTGCTCTTATGTATATAATTTTTAAAATCACTATTAAATAGTACATATACAATATCAATTCACAATTATTGTACGTTAAATTCTACTAAATATAACACAATAAAAAGAATAGATTGATCAAATAGTATCTCCTAAATTGAATAAAGATAGGTGCATGGGATCGTTGAGCTCAATTACAATTTTTTAGGTTCAAGATCTTCGCATACAAAATGTTTGAACAGAAATAGTATAAAAAATATGCTCATTAGTTTAGAAAAAAAATAACAGCAAAAATCTAAACAATTTAATTTTTATGGAGAGCCAACAAAAGCAAAATCCAATAATTTTGATTCTAATTGAATTTTCTTTAAACTTTGGTTTAATATATATATATATATATATATATATTACCTACTTAGTAATGGACCATACATAGTTATAGTATATTACATATATAACTTATAAATTTGAATTATTTTTAGTTACACAAAAAGACGACTCATAAATATAAAATCATTCAAACTCTCTTTTCCTCTAATTTTATATATAGAGTTAGATATATGATTAGGTTTTTTGAACAGTTTATTTATATTGGATTCCTTGTTTTCTACGGTAAATTAACTCACATGGTACAAAAATTTAAAATAAAATAAAAAAACTTAAATTAGATGAGACACATGACGCAAAATTAAACTCTAATTAACATCCAATTTTTATACTGAATTAACTCACTTAGCTCAAAAATTTAAAAGTTTAGATTAAATAAGACACGTAGCATAAAATTAAACTCTAATAGAATTTCAATTTAAAATATAATTAAAGTTTCTTTCAATTTTGTCTAGATTTCAGCCTTGAGTAGAGAAGCAAAGGCACACGAATTACGACCAGTCTATCACACTAGTCAAACTTTGAAAGGAGTAGCACCATCCCACGAATGCTCAGGCCAACTATAAAGAGGACTTGGGCCAATATTCCTTCAATCAAGGGGAAAAACACAAACGTTGAAGAAGTGTAGAAGTGCTCGACCAAACATTTACATAACTTTTCCATCAAAAAAAATAAATAAATAAATAAATAAAAATAAAGAAAGAAATCCCTCAAAAAGTAAAAGACTGCACAAAGAAAAGATCTAAGACTAAAGAAAAAAAAAACGGTAAAATCAACTATTAGCTCACCTCTAAATAGCTTTAACCCCAAATAAATCTTTTATTTTTATTTTCCTTTTTACGTTTTACAGGTTTTCAAACCTCTCCTATATTCCTTCAATCAAGGGGAAAAACACAAACGTACAGCGCTACGTCAATTTAGATCCCTCGTTTCATTTTCTCAAAAAAAAAAAAAAAAGATCCCTCGTGAGATGAGATTAAGGAAAACAATAAGCAAAACATGGCCAAATATTGAGAGAAATTGAAGCGAGAAATAGCTTACCTCAAATCTATCTGCTATTGTTATTGTGGTTATTTGTAGTGAAATCTGAAGCAAAGAGGTGGGTGAGAGGAGTTTCTTAACAATGATGATAATGGTGAAAAGAAAAATAACACAAAATTGAGAGAATTGGAGAACTGAAGAAGAAACAATTTGAGTTTGAAACCAGCTTGAGTATACTGGGAGTGTGGTCCTATTTTGTAGATAGTGTTTTACGTGGAAGTTAAAGAAGCATTTTTACCAAATTTTGCTCTTACTTAAACATAGGCTGTAGGGGTATTTTGGAACAAAAAAAAAATCCGGTCCAAACAAGTGCAGCCGCTTAAATAGTAGTATAAATTATACATTAAGAGAATTTAGAAAGTTAGTTATTGCCTTTTTGACTTATAAAAATACTCCTAATTTAATTAACTTATCCTTATTTCTTAAAAATAAAAAACCACCCTGCACTTTTGGTGCTGTGGTCACTCTACAAGTTTCAGTGCTTTGTGGGGTGTGGGGGGCAAGGGCTGGGGTTTAAGTCTCCAAGAGGGGGCTTCACACACATATACACTTAGATTAGGCTAAAATAAAATTTTTGTCTTGTATAAAAAAAAAATGGGGTTAAAGTCGTAAATCGACAAAAATACATGAAAGTAAAAAAAGTAAAAACTCTCCACAATCCCCACCTTCTCCTAAAAAAAACCATCCCACCTTCTATCAAAAAAAAAAAAAAAAAAAACCTACCCTACCTTCTTAAAAAAAACCCACCCACGGTTCCCTATTAAAAAAAAAAACTGCCCTATATCACATCAAAAAAGAAAAAAAAAACTCACTCATAAATCAATTGCAATTTCATGAATAAAAAAAATAATAAAAAACCTACTTTCATTTGTTCCTCTTTTCCCCTTTATAATGTTGTGGTCCCTCAAACTGCAAATCCACAATATTCCTTTAGTTTTTTATTTGTTCTTTTTGTTTCATATACTAAAATTTTCTTAATGGTCAAGCGTTTTCCAATCAAAATTGGTAAGCTTCTGAAAAAAAAATTATATCATACTTTCTCAACTACATATATTTTGAATGGGTAATTCAATGATTTTTGTAAAAAATTTGGTCATAATTATAAAATTATGAGACTAAACCTCAAAAAAAAAAAAAAAGCCTTATTGCACACGCGAAGTGTGTGTGATGAGACTAGTTGTTGTTATTATTATTATTATTATTATTATTATTATTATTATGGGAGGGAAGGATCCAAACACAGCATAGAGCCTATAGGCCCAGTCCGAGGATGGGCAAAGGCCCATTCGTGCACCAATCTAGACCCAATACATGGACTAAGTCTAAGGAGGGAAGATATAGAGACCACGCTAATCTAGACTTGACATGTGGACTAAGGTCTGAGGATGGAAAACGGATAGACCCATTGTCTGAGGAACGAATGCACCTCGAGAATGCCTCAGTTGGCCACCTGCATCAAAAGGCAGGGCACCATAGAAGACACCAGAGACGTGCAAGTAAAAAGAGAGGAATTATCTGGGGAAAGTAGCCATCACCTCCACATTTAATGTACTGCATCAACTTAGCTGGCCGCATTTATGAGGAAAAGACACTTGAACAGTGGTTCCACAGCTCACAACACTCTCTACCACCTTCAGCAAGGTCTTGATGGGATAAGCATCTCAATTACTACCCATAGACGTACAGGTAGAGGGCTCAAATGTATTAGGAGGGATTATATAAGGGAACTGGCTCCCTCTAGAAAAGGGATTGGAACAATAGAACTTGAACAAGAGGGAAAAAAGTATCAACTTGTATCAAGATTTGAGCAAATAATTTATGAACATTGCATCCTCGAACAAGCCTGAGGAGGATTTTATACTTATTTTGTGTTTTTTTTCATCGTATTAAGAGTCACGACTTCATTGATTTCATACTTGGATCATACAGAGTATTATAGCTAACTTAGCAAGCTCACTCTCTTATAAATTAATAGTGTTGGGCCAGAAATACCTAGTACCATTATTCTAAGTGGGTCTGTGGGCCATTTTTGAGCTCTTACAATTATTATTATTATTATTATTATTATTATTATTATACTAGCCTCATTGCACTCGCTTTGTGTGTGCGATGAGGCTTTTTTTAAGTGGTCTTATTTTGTAAAAAAAAAATGTGTTTATTTTATATATATATATATATATATTTTGCGTGTGCGATGAGGCTTTTTTTAGTGGTCTTATTTTGTAAAAAAAAAAAAAAAAAAAAAAGACCTATGTTTTTTCATTTATTTATATATATAATTTTTTATTTTGAGAATCTAATATATAAGTGGATAAAGCAATTTGAAAATCAATAGGAGAGTGACCCTATTTTTAGGCCATATTTTAGTGGGAGTTAGTGTTGTATTTTTACCGAATTGTCCTTTAGTTTTGTCTCTACTTAAACATTAAAGTGTAAGGGCATTTTTGAACAAAAAAATGAGGATCCCAAATAGGAAAAGTGTCTTAAATAGTAGTATAGATAATTAGATAGTTAGAACAGAGGAAAGAAGATTTAAATCTTAAATGTTTATGTTGAAAATACTAGAAGGTTCTAGTTGAGCTATAAAACTCAATATACTTTTTGGAATTTCTCGCTGTGCCAACGTTACGTGAAACTC
Organism: Lithocarpus polystachyus; assembly: GCA_033629205.1. NCBI lineage: Eukaryota > Viridiplantae > Streptophyta > Magnoliopsida > Fagales > Fagaceae > Lithocarpus > Lithocarpus polystachyus. The sequence goes on along the minus strand of CM066168.1, from coordinate 31,660,630 downwards.
ACCTTTGCTCTCTCATTTTCTCCCATTGCCATAGTGTTCCTTTCTAGCAATATTTAGTTGCCTTTTTTTCACTTTTATTTTGTGACCCTTGTTGTCCCCAACTGCCAAAAAATAATGTTTGAGAAAGAGTGCCAACATGGCACTTAGTCATTTATCCAAGGCCGTGACCTAGGGTGACACGATCATAACAATTAACAAGTATATCAATTCAGGGTTTAGCATATGTGCTCCCTTTTGTATGTCTTTTGTTATGTTAATGAGCCTTTCTAATTTCTCTTGCCTTCTATGTCTTGACTAGGTTTATCTATAAAAATTAGAGTTGTGATGAGTCTGGTTAGGTCGGTCAACTAAAGTGACAAAAATTTCTAGGTATGCTTTAAATTAATTAAGATTTTGGTAGGTCAACTCATCAACTAAGCAACACTGCTACTTTAATTTAACATTAACGATTATTTATTAATTCAACTACCATGCTTTAACTTAACTAGGCCATTTGCCCATTGCTAAGTTTGTTTATCTAGAATTATATAACTTTAATCAATGTGTTATAACTTAATTCAACTACCATGCTTCATGGCTTGCTACTTGCTAGCTCTCATTTCAATAGACTTGCTGCTACCTCTCTTTCTTAGGGGATAGGTTAGTTTCATTAATTGGTTAGGTAATGAGGTTAGTCTTATTACTCGTTCGCCCTGGTCATCTCCAAGGGATATGTTAGTGTCATGACCTAGTTAGGTCGATGTATAATTTATATCAAATTCCCCCGGCCAACTCCACCAACCATTGGATAAATATTTAATTAGAGATGCCAGGCCTGAGAGGCTGGTTGGTTGGGCCATCATGTTCGTGTGGACTTGAATATATAGTATGCGTTTGGATACCGTTTATTTTGCTGAAAACTGGAAATATATATATATATATATTTTTTTTTTTTTTTTTTTACTGTTTGTTACAGTATTTGTCACTGTTCATTGGCCTAAAATCACTGTTCATGACCAATGAACAGTGACAAACATGCTGACTTAAAAAAAAAAAAGCGCCACAAATGCAAAAAACACTTCCGCCCAAAACGCTATCCAACAAAGCTGTATCAGAGGTTTGAAAAGTTGTAAAACGTAAAATAGAAAATAAAAATAAAAGATTTTTATTTGGGGTTAAAGCTATTTAGAGGCGAGCTAATAGTTGATTTTACAGTTTTTTTTTTCTTTAGTCTTATATCTTTTCTTTATATAGTCTTTTACTTTTTAAGGGATTTCTTTCTTTAGTTTTTTTTTTTTTTTTTTTTTTGGTTGGAAAAGTTAGTGATGTTTGGTCGAGCACTTCTACACTTCTTCATATATTCTTAACTTTAATTTTGTTAACTTGAAGTACATAAAGGATGTTTTTTGGATAAACGTGAGGATGCTTTTTAACAAATGCTTTTTAACAATGATGGTAAAGGATTTTAGCACTGTTTTTTCTCCTGAAAGGTTATGAAAACTTAAAGAATTATGAGGTTATTTTTGTCTTTTACCGTTCTTATGGAGTTCTTCTTTACATTACTTGACCATGTTTTGCTTATTTTTATTTCGAGACTTACTGGATATTTTATGGTCTATTGTTTTACAGGCCTTCACAAGTCGCTATTAAAAGATGTTTCATTTTTTAGGACTCTTCACTGATGTGTAAGCTTTGAGGTCAGTTCTATTTGGCTTCGTTCTTCTCTACATTATTTGTCGTAATAACAATGCCAATAAGAAGACGCTAAACAAGAATTATCATACTGATGTGTAGGCAAAGGAGATCAGCGTGAGAAGTAGAGAGAGTAAACTAATTTTGGGTGAAAATATTTTCTCAAAAAGACACGTTCCAGGTTAGTTTTTAACTCTAAAGCTAGCGTTTATCACCTTGGCTTAAATTGTTATGGTTTGCAACTCTGATTTTTTTTAAAAACGTTCCTAAGAAATTTTAGCTAAAAAAAAGTCTTGAATTATCAGATTATGTGTTAATTTTCTTCTCCATATATTGTTTTATCTCCAACAAAAACTTATTATTTTATCATGATTTAGATTGTAAAAGGACTACACTTGGTTATCATTATCCTTTCCATATCATTATCTTATCTTATCTTATGTTTTTTTATTTTTCTTTTTTTTTTATTTGGTCGGTTTGATGGGTGTTTGAGTATTTTCTCTAATTAATGACTATTTTTTAAAGAATAGGAATGATATATATTGTGTAATACCCCAATTTTGTTTTTATGATTATCATTGTATCTTGTCATTTTTAATATAGAGTTGAGGTACTATATGTGTGTGCACAGTAAGATGGGAGTAGACAATTTTGTGGTGCTACAAAATAAGTAAGAATACTAAAGTTTTAGTGCATACAATTTGGTGCTGCAATTAAAATAATAAATAATTAAATAAAAGAGGAGGATGTTTATGGGCCTCTTAGAGACTAAAAAGATAAGTTTAAGTGGGTTTCAAGTCCAGCCCACTACCCACTAAGCCCACATCTTTGATGTGTTGAATATAAGGTAGAGGAAAGGATAATTAGGGTTTCATCACTAAGGAGGCTACAAGCTGTATTTTTTCTTTGAGTTAATTAAAGGGGCAACCAAAGAATTTCAGGTATGATTATTCAACTGTTAGAATCAAAGAATCAAGAGTTTAGAATTTTATCATGGATTGCAAAACTCGATTCAATTATATGGCTTTACATTTTCATTGGTTTATATATAGACTAACTTTAGTTTCGGCCACTATATATATATATATATATATATATATACCCATGAACAAAGTCATGGTTTTAAATCTCAATTCGTGCAGATGGATTTCACGTTTTCATTTGGATATATATATATATATATATATATATATATATATTAGTTTAAGTTGCTAGTGGCCGGTCAGTGCACGTTTTCAGTAGGTTGCCTACAGTTGGTATTTTTTAGAACAAAATCCTTGTTTCAAAGCTTATTCATGTATATGGCTTTACGTTTTCATTAGGTATATATTAAATCTTAGGTCAATAATATTTTGGCTACTACCTTTCTCATGGCAATATGAGTTTCGATTAATGTAAGGGAATATCATTGGTTAGAATATCATTAATTAGAGAAAGTTTAATTTAGTGTTAAAAGGGTAATTAGTTCAGCAAAGTATAATTTTGGTGAATCAATTTTTATAGTTCTATAAGCTTTATATTTTGTAGAGGATATTAAGTATATTTCTGTGATTGATTATAGGTCCTATTTAAGAAGTATTTGAGACTATTTGGAGGGTGTTTCAGCTGAACTCTCAGATTGATTCAAGTGCAGTAAGTAATTATGCATAATATGCACAAATTTCGTCATATAGGTTCTTAGATGTCAAAGGTTTTCAAAAGTTATATTTTTTTAAGCTTACGTTTTCGAAGGTTTATCGAAAGCATTTTTTTTTTTTTCTTTTTAATCATTGAGAAAGAAACTTCGACTTTTAAATAATGTTTTAAAGAGAAACTTTGAATTTTAAATAACATTTTGAATGTTCGAATCTCATTAAAAAGATGATTTCTAAACTAAACTCTTTTCATAAAATAATTGAGTTTCAAAGTAAGTTTTCTAAAAAGTTCTTGTTCTTAAATTGTTAAAACTAAGTGATTCCAAAGTCATATTCTTATTTTTCAAATGGTATTTAAGATGTTTCTTTTCGCAAAATGGGTTTTCAAACTTACTCAAGAATTGTAAAAGTATTTACATAAACTCTTTAGTTCATATTCATTCCCTAAGAGAGTCAAGCATCCTTTAATTTATGTTCTATTCGATATTGTGATCTTTGATATACTTTTGTATTTGGAATAATTGTTAATATTAAGTAAATTATTATTGTTTTGTATAAACTTTGCTTTTGTGATATATGACTCAAAATAAGTGTTTTTAGAATTGATCATATATATCAGATATATGTGTAAATCCACTCACAGGATTGTATGTGAGAATATATGTTAATCCCTCACCAGCAGGGGTTAGATGTTGGTATCCGCTCACAGGATTGTATGTGAGAATATGTGATGTGTATATGTGACACTGTGCTCTAATCTATTATCTATGTGTTTTCGAATGACTTTAAGATTTGATTATATATGTATTAAGTGGTTCTATATATGTTTGGAAAACTATGTTTGAAATTTTGAAATCAAACTCGTGCTTTGCTTGACTCTATTCCATTGTATATTTTGTATAATTACTTACTAGATGTGTGGCTCACCCCATCAATTACAATTTTCAGATTAATGTTTAGTTGGGGAACTGAACCATTGGATTGCTTCGTAAGGTGCAAGGTAGAGCGTGGGAGTTTTTAGGCGAAGTCATTAATTCTTAAAGCCTAAAGGATTATTAGTTATTTACTTTATCCCGCTTTAGATTTCACAGAATTTTGGAGATTACTCTAAATTGAGGATTTTAGTATTGTAAAAGATTTATTAAGATCATTGTTTATTTGGAGTTTTATTGAATTATGTTTAAATTAATTATGTTTATTGAGTTATGTAAGTTCAGCAAGTTGGTCATGCATCTAAATTCATGTTCCATGGATTTGGGTCGTGACATATTGATTGTCTTTTTTTTTTTTTTTTGTGGTTATCGGTTTTGACTCATTATTTTAGTGTATGTGTTCTAAGTGGTGCCCTCTCTTCCTCTTATTATTTTTGTTTGTTGTTTTTCTTACATTTAAGCCTTACTCTCTATTTTTTTTTTTTTAGGGTGACATATCAACAATTTGGCTAGATTGCATAGCAAACACATTGGATGAATTGGTAGTCAATCTATCAAGTAGTTGTTAAAAAACATTTTTTGTAATATGAATATCCTATGTTATGAAATTTAATATTATCCTTTTTTGTGCCTTTCATTGCACATTTGATGACTCTGTAAGCAATTGTCATATACGCAAATTTGCTAAAGCAAGAATGATACTGGAAAACTTATCTTTAAAGACAAAATTTTAAAATTGTGGTGAAAATTGCTTCTAAATAATAGACTAACTGTTAGGGGTAAAAACCTACACCCTTTAATATATCTTATAGTTGATAGTTTAAAATGTTACTTCATTTTAAATTTTAAAATTTTAAAAATTGGTAAAATTTAATCTAATCCAAAAAGACTCCAAACAAACCATGTACTCAATTAAGAAATTTGCATCAACGTTTTTTTTTTTTTTTTTTTTTTTTTTGAGGGTGGTGAGTCCTTTAACGTTGGTTTCCTATTTTTTTGCAACTTCAAGCAAAAAAAAATCCCATCAACGTTGGTTTCCTATTTTTTTTGCAACTTCAAGCAAAAAAAAAAAATCAGCGTTGGTTTCCTATTTTTTTGCAACTTTAAGCCAAAAAAAAAAATCCCATCAACATTGGTTTCCTATTTTTTTGCAACTTCAAGCAAAAAAAAAAAAAAAAAAAATCCTATGTTTTAGGTATTTTAATAATATGCCAACACTGTTTTACATTTAATTTTTTTTAAATGTTTTAAGTATTTTTATTCCTAAAATTTTGCCTATTATTTAGATACTTAAGCAAGAATGATATTGGAGAACTTATCTTTAAAGATAAAATTTTAAAATTGTGGTGAGAATTGCTAATAGACTAACTTTTAGGGGTAAAAACCTACACCCTTAAATATATCTTATGTTGGTAGTTTAAAATGTTACTTCATTTTAAATTTTAAAATTTTTAAAATTGGTAAAATTTAATCTGTTCCAAAATAACTTACCAAAAGACAACAAAGACTCCAAACAAACCATGCCTTTGAATTTGCATCAAGTGTTACGTGTCCTCAATTAATAAATTTGCATCAACATTATTATTTTTTTTTTTTTTAGGGTGTTGAGTCCTTCAACGTTGGTTTCCTATTTTTTTACAACTTCAAGCAAAATAAAAAAAATAAAAAAAAAATCCCAATGTTTTAGCTATTTTAGTAATACTAGCCTCTGAGCATGCGCTCATGCGCGTGCTCAGAGGCTTTTTTTTTTTTTTTTGTAAGGGTTAATTTAGAGCATTCATTATAATTTTGGATCACTACATTTTCCAATTACAAAAAAAAAAAAAAAAAAACCTAGGGTTGTGATGAAAAATTATTTCACTACACATAATACTTGATAGTGTCTCAAAATAATCCAACTCCAAGCTCGTCCTTAGGGGTCGTCCAAAGAAGGAGTAGAGATGACTTAGTCCAGAAACCTCGTCCATACCAGGGTTGTCCGTGTATAAAGACCCTTGGACGGCCTACAATGACTTCAGACGTGATTACCACGTGCAATCCCTAGACGAGGTTCATACCCTTATTCCAGAATGCGTATACGAAATCGAAGTCGTTGCCACGAAACCACCTCCAACGACAGATATGGAACGTGTGACCAAATAATATAACTTCCATAGCAGTTATGGAAGTTAACTCTGAACTTTCCGACTTCCTCTAATATAGGAGAAGTCGTCAAGCAAGTAACTGCTCACAGTATGCACTATATAAACAACTATTGCCAATAAAAAGGGTACTGATCATTTTTTCAAGTATTTTGGAATTCTAAAAGTTGAGAGATGCACTGACTTTACCATCGGAGGGTTTTTGGCCGATTCTCCCCGGTCACCTTTGATAGTTTGTTCATCTCTTCAAGTTTTCCAAGATTATCGTTTTACCACCCATTGAAGCCCAAGAAACTAAGAATCAGGTCGGCCAGGTACGTCCTTATAAACGAGGTACTATACAAAAGAGATTTTTCTCAACCTTATCTGAGGTGCTTAGCTCCAAATGAAGCAAACTATGTATTGAGAGAAATTCATGAAGGGGCATGTGGAAACCACTCGGGAGCAAGACCGTTAGTGCATAAAGTCGTCCGTGTAGAGTACTACTGGCCAACCATTCAAGTAGACATAAAGGCTTATGTTAAAGTATGTGACCAATGTCAGCGATTCAGCAATGTCCCTAGACAATCTTCAGAGTACCTTACTCCTATGATGGCCCCATGGCCCCGTAGCAAACCGATTCTTGTTGAAGATCATCAAGACTCGGCTTGAAGGGGCAAAGGGAGTATGGCCGGATAAATTACCAGGTGTATTATGAGCTTATAGAACAACAGCAAGGACCCTCACAGGGAAAACTCCTTTCAGACTAGCCTAAGGGAGCAACGCAGTCATACCTGCGGAGGTACATATGGCCAGTCATAAGGTTGTGGGATTTCAAGATGAGAAAAACGAGGAACATCTTCGTCTTAACCTCGATCTCATAGACAAGGTAAGGATGAACGCGGAGCAGAGAACGGCAAGGTATAAAAACCTGATGGCCAAACAGTATGATGTTATGGTCAAACCTAAGTGCTTTAACATCGGGGACCTCGTCCTAAGAAGGGTTTCTTTGGCCACCAAAAACCCTGCCCATGGAAAGCTGGGACCAAATTGGGAAGGACTTTACTGGGTTATCAACTGCAAAAGGCAAGGATCATACTACTTGGAGGCTTTGGATGGACGGAAGCTAGAACACCCTTGGAATATTGAACACTTGAGAAGATATTACCAATAGAGGATGACCGTGGATGAGCATTGCCATAGGACGAACACCATGGATGTTCAAAATAATTGCTTGCAGTATTATTTTCTCGTATTTGCCCATTACTAGTGTGCAGTATTATTTTCTCATATTTGCCCATTACTAGTGTGTTTGAAATGTATAAGTGTTGTGTTATGGACTAACTTGTATGTTAAGTATTTTTAATTCCCAAAAGGCACTAGCTCTTAAGCACGTGCCATGCCTGTGGACGAATGTTTATAAAGTATGGATTTCTAAACATATGTATTTCAAATTATGTGTAATTGCATAGGAGTCCTTCATTTTTGTGGTTTTATTCGAAATAATTCGCATAAGGCAAACAACCAAGGACGAGCAAAATCCTTGGACTCAAGGATGTTTCGTCCATAAAACTTTCTTTAAAGGAAAAGCAAGTGAAGGCAGACTCGTCTATATCAAGATGAGCCAAAGCCTTGAAAGTCCTACGCAAGGATGTTTCGTCCACAAAGCTCTTCAAGGATAAAGGCACACTTGTCCACACAAAGACTGTAAGCCTTGAAAGTGCTACCCCAGTCATAGACGAGGAAATGCACGAATGAATAACTTATTGTGTAAGATAGCTAAAACAGCCCAATCTATGGACGAAATAAAAAAGCAAAAATCGACTTACCCAAAAACAAGCAAAGAGTTGTCCAAAAAAGATGGACGAAGATGAGTGCTGGGTTAAGTGAAGGCAACAAAAACCACCGTTCATAGACGAGGTATGCTGGATTCAAGAGCTGAAAGACGACCTAATCATGGACGAGCTAAAGTTAGCATTTGCTTGGGATTCAAGATGAGCAAACCCATGCAAATGTTCAATAAATAAAAGATAAAGCATACATCCGTTAGTCAAAGGGTGGAGAAAAAACCCTTACATGAATTTAAAACAAAGATAAATTGTTTAATAGATCGTCCTAAAACTTTGGACAAGGTAATTGTACTTGGGTTACAGTCAATAGTCCAAAACAATGGACCAAATAAAAATAAAAATACAGAAAAAAACTGAGTACAAAAGTTGTCTTCATTGGGGAGGATCAGCACTAAGGATGTCCTGGTTTCGCTGGGTGGTGGCATCATCCTCAATATTTATGTCTTCTGAGCTCGTCTGAAGAAGGGAGCTTATAGCAGCACCACCAAGGTTGAGCTTGATAAAATTAAAGTCAAGGTCAGGGAAGTTCTCCATGGCATCGATTTTGAAGTCTTCAAACCCAGCTGCATAGTTTGCGTCCAAAGAATCAGTGTACTCTTTTGGATGCCTTGAACTCTACAACCGTGTCTCCCTTAGCCTTCTCAAGAAAGGCACTTAACTCATCATTCCTCTTTTGGAGGTAATCAAGACGAGTGTCCTTCTCAATGACATTAGTCTTCAGCTCTTCTACATGGTCCTGCAGCTCCTTTACTTCGTCCTTGGCCTTAGCCGCCCCCTCAGCCCACTTTTTGCTCTCGTCCTTAACCTTCTGTATCCTTTTCTCCAGCAGGATCCTCGTCTTGTCCATTTCTGTTGCTTGTCTGGATGCAGCGAAAAACTTGGACATTGCTTGCGCGAAAATTGTTTTTTAGACAAAGCATGAATATAGTATTGGTAAGACGAGATAAAAGTGAGGAAGTTTACCTTGAAGAGGTTATGAACACCAAAGTGCTCAAAGTCCTTCAACGACATGTTATAGCATGTCGTCATGTCTTGGTCGGTCACAACCCTCTCAAACCTCTCCCAAGCTAATCTTCATCTTCAATGAGGTTTGGAGAGACTCGTCTAGAGGGTTGCGTCGAGGCAAGCACTTAAGCTGTGGACGGCATGTCCATAGATGGAGAATCAAAAGGTTCATCATCAATGTCATGAACATGGACAGGGGGCTGCTGGGTGGAATGGACAGGAAGGCTGGGCTTGACAACCCCAAGCTTAGACGGCCTGTGTTTAGCCTTTTTCTCCCTACGTCTACTTGGAAGATTCTCCAAGTCAATCCCCTTGGACAGACTTTTTCTCTTGTCGCCTACTGATGGACGAGGCTAGGATTGAACCCCCTGTACAACTCCCTCGTCCACCACTTCCTTGCCTTTGTTTTCTTTCATCGTGGCCATCCCTGGAAGGAAAAATATTAGTAGGTTGTAAATAAAAAAATAAATAATAAATAAAATGCATAAATGAAAATACTTACATCTACGAACTGTGAGCTCCTCAGCAGATGGCTCAGGGCCTAATCCCCAGGCAGCAAGACATCTGAGGCTTACCAAAAAATGGAACATCCTGTCAGTGTACAGACGAGCCTTTTGAACTCGTTCAATATAGAACTTGCTCAAGTGAGGTCGTCTAACACTTACAAAAAAAAGAGTAAAATGAGCATTAGACGAGAACAATCAAATAATAAAATAATAGATATATACACATATCAAGACGGACAACTTCAACCATACCTTCAAGACGAAGGTTCTCTAATTCTCTTGTGTAGGGACTAAATGGATCCCTGTTAACCTCAATTGGTTTCCCAGCCTAGAAACCAGAGACGAAGAAGAACTCCGTCTTCCAGTTCCTGTCAGAGGTGACTAGGGACTTTATCAATCTATAGTCTGCCCCTATAGCCGTGAATTGATATAAACCAAGGGACTGGTTAATTTCGGAGGGTTTATAACAATAGAGGAACTCGTCCACAGTAAGAGGACGGTCCCCCCCAAAAACCTCCCTCCATAAAACTTGCATGGAGACAATTAGCCTCCATGCGTTGGGGTTGAACTGACAGATAGCCAAGCCTAACCTAGTGAGCAACTCCCTAGCAAAGGCATTGAGAGGCAACCTCAAACCCCCCAAGAGGTAAGCCTCATAAATACCAACTCCAAAACGGGGTTGGCAACACCATTCCCCACGAACAGGTAACCTAGGGTTCAAGCTATCAAGGATTTGGTACCAAGCCTTGAGAGACTCTAATCTTTTGTTGTCCGTCTTGGAAGCAATCTCTATGGCACAACTATAAACAATCTCCACGTCGTCCTAGACCATGGACGAGGGAGCACTAGTGCCTGCCCTTGACCCAGACTCAGCTCTTGCCCTAAACTCTTCCTGGAGAACCTCCAGAGGAACCCTAGGGACACCAGACGTATACTCGTCTGTGGTGTTCCCCCACTACTACTACTGTTGCTACCACTACTACTACTATCACTAGACCCACTGAAGCTACTAGGTTCGTCAAACTCGTCTATGGCTTTCTCAAGACTATTGCTAGATGAAGAAAGGACAATATCAGCCATTCTTTTTGAGGAAAACTAAAAACCTGAGGACGAGAGTGTGGAATGTACCTGGATCTAAATGGAGACTATGGACACAGGGAACTTCTAGAAGAGACGCTAGGACGAGGCGTGTCAGGGAAGAAAAATTTCAGAAATGAGGGGGGTAGCTCAGGAATTCCACTATTTATGGGCGAAGACTTTAGTACCCAAAACGACACAACCAACTATAAGCTGACACGTGGCACATTCCTCGAAAAATAAGTCGACGTGAACTTTCATTGGTAAGATCGTGACACGTGACGAGTTTAAACGTTGACATAGATGCACACGTCCAGAGAACAACACCATGTCACGCACTTTCCTAGATGACCCACGGACAGGGAAGCAACTAATAGTGTCTCAAAATAATCCAACTTTAAGCTCATCCATAGGGGTAATCCAAAGAAGGAGTAGAGATGACTTAGTCCAGAAACCTCGTCCATACTAGGGTCGTCCGTGCATAAAGACCCTTGGACGGCCTACAATGACTTCAGGCGTGATTACCACGTACAATCCCTGGACGAGGTTCATACCCTTATTCCAGAATGCGTATATGAAATCGAAGTCATTGCCACGAAACCACCTCCAACGACAGTTATGGAACGTATGACCAAATAATATAACTTCCATAGCAGTTATGGAAGTTAACTCCAAACTTTCCGACTTCTTCTAATATAGGAGAAGTTGTCAAGCAAGTAACTGCTCATAGTATGCACTATATAAACAACTATTGTCAATAAAAAGATACGGATTATTTTTCCAAGTATTTTGGAATTCTAAAAGTTGAGAGATACACTGACTTTACCATCGGAGGGTTTTTGGCCGGTCCTCCCCAGTTACCTTTGATAGTTTGTTCATCTCTTCAAGTTTTCCAATATTATCGTTTTACCAACCATTGAAGCCCGAAACATTCAGTCTACTGATTTTGTCGTGCATCATCAATACTTATCACACCCTTAGGTTTTTTTTGTTATTGAAAAATGTAGTGATCCAAAATTATAATGAATGCTCTAAATTAACCCTTACCAAAAAAAAAAAAAAAAAAAAAAAAAAGCCACTGAGCACGCGCTCACGCGCGTGCTCAGAGGCTATAATAATAATAATAATAATAATAATATATCTAACCATCTAACAAACAAACAAAAATCTAACTAACTCCCTCAAAAAAAAAAATCTAACTAACTCATTTATAATAAATAGTTAAGAGTTATCTTTAAAAACTCTAGAGAATTACAATCAAACTTATGAATATCCAAATTAAGCTAAAAGTCTTGCATTTTACTTCTAATGCTAATCTTCTCGTCTCCTGTGTTCTTAAAATTTTTCTAATTAGGGGTGTTTGGTAAGGTCTTTTAAACAACAGTTTTCAGTGTTTAAACAACATTACACGTATTTTCACACGCTTTTTCACTTACACGTATATCTAAAAAATATAAACAACATTACTAAAACAACATTACAAAACACCCCATTCTTTGTTTCCTGCATCTAATCCTAATCTTCTCCTCTTCTGTGTTCTTAATATTTTTCTAATAAGAATCGAAATTCTTTGTTTCCTACATCTAGAATGGACTCATATTCTCAAAAAAGAGAAAAAAAAAAAAAAAAAAAAAAAAAGAATGGACTCATCCAGTCATCCAACCTGAACTTTGTGAGGGCAATTTGGTCATAAAAAATACTTAAATGGAAAAAATTTAAAAGAATTTGCCAACCACAATATAGAGACCAATGTAGTTAGTTGTATTGTTCCTGCCTCTATAAGAAATGAAGTCAAAAGAGGAAATAGTTTGAAACTTTGAATCATGTCCAGTGTTTTAAAGAACTGGATGGAACACATATACAACATGTACCTAAAATGACCACATGTCGTTCGTGCACTACATCCAATATTCTAGTACACCGAATAAAATCCTTACCCAAAAGGTATGCCTTCTAAGTTCTAATTAATGCCTCTTGCGTTACGACGTGACCAAAAAAAAAAGGAAAAAAAAAAAACCATGAAATGATGAAACGTATCCTCATTTGACCTAATTAACCTTTGGCATTCTTCAAAAGTCCTAAGGGCCTCTTTCGAAGGACAATATTTCTCAAGAATGTGGTTGGGGAACGGTGATAATATTTCTCCTTTGTCTTTTTATTAAATTTGATTAAAACATAAAAATATTACACTTCATATTTCAATGCTCTTTTAACAACATATTTCAATAGTGTAAAGGAATGGAAAGAAATTGCTCTCTCTCTCTCTCCCTCTCTCTCGTTTTTCTTTTTCTTTTTGCAGACAGCAGAAAAATTTCTAGCAAAACATGCGCCTCTCATTTAAATGAGAAGAAATGCCACAATTGGATTCAATTAAAAATCGTTAGCTTGAGAGAAGTTTAAACTAGAAACCTCCAAATTGTGGATGAGAATTGGGAAAGCAATGAAATAGTAAACGAGAACAACAAAGAAAACTCAAATAATTAAGTGTACATTTGTCTCTAAATTAAAAACTCAGTTTATATTACTATTTAACTTATTTTTGCTACTATTTATGAGACTCAGTGTACTTTTTGGTACTATTTATAAATCCTACTATATTATTTTAGCTAATTTTTACCTTTATTTATAGTATTTTTAATAAAAAATTTTCAATTTTAACAAAATAAACAGAAAATAGTGAAGAAGAAGAAATATATGTCATATATTGAATAAAAAGTACTTTATCTGTTTTTATTTTTTCCATTTACCAAGAAGTGCTTTTAACTTTCTCCTTTTTTAAAGGAAAATAAAAAGTGTGGGGAAGGAGGAATAAATTGAGGCAAGCTCTCTTTTTTTTCATATATGTTCTTCTTCTTCTTTTTTACGCTATTGATTAACTTGGATTTAGGCTATTCATTGATTTTTTTATTTTTTTTAATCCTGCCTGTGGGCTATTAATTAGTTGATTTGAATGTTTATGTTATATGATCAATTAGGGGCAGGCCTCCATGCTTTTGTTATACGCTGTTATTATTTTTTTTTTTTTTTAAGAATTCGTTATAGTGTTATAAGTTAATTGGTATCAAAGAATCTTGATATGACAAAAGACAATGACGAAAACAATAATTTTATTTGGCGATGTTAATAAAATTAACCTGTGACTAGAAGATTCACATTTAATGCTAGACAAGATCATGAAAATAGTGGAGAGAGAGAGAGAGAGAGAGAGAGAGAGAGAGAGAGAGAGATTGTGCTCGTGACCCACCTATTAACTAAAATTTTTTTAATGTTAATTATATTTTATGCTTTGCTGATAGCATAATATATAAAAAAAGAAGACTTTATAAATTGGATTTTAAATCTTGAAAATTATTTTACTTAATCAAAAGATCCCTGAAAATTTTTAAGTTGCAATAATGCCAAACCATTGTGAGTTTTGCTATATATATATATATATAACCTAAATTTTGTCATATAGTAAAATGATAGTCGCTTACTCTCGTAAATAAAAGCATATTGTTGAATCATGTAAATTCCCTATGTTGATTTCTCTCCTCTCTTCCATAATATTGCATAAACTGATTTTCACAACAATTTCAAAATGTGAAGGGATAAGCCTAGAAGGAAACTTACTACAATCACCCCATACAATTTCTTCATGGTCGAGAATAAAGAAGATGGTGATAAAATTTTTATTTTCCTGCAATTTTAACGAACTTAAAATTATAAGAAAAATAAATTCATATATTTTAAATAATTTAAACAATTTAAAAGATAATCAAGTATTTAAATAACCTTTTATTAGGAATGAAATATTTCAATTTCCAAATGAAAACTTGAGATCAAGTTTTATTCGAGTGGAGTATTATGCAAGACAAAGTATATGGGTGATTTTTTTTTTTTTTTTTGTAATTTTCATAATTTTAGGATTCAGAATTTTATTTTGCTTGATTTTAAGAGCTTTTAAGGCTTTCTTAGTAATGACAATATATTTACATAGAAAATAATTTTTTAGAGCTTTGAAATAGGCTTTTGTATTGTAAAACAAAAATAACACTTTGATTCCAATAAAATTGAGATTTTCTTTATTTTAAATAGATTCTATAATTATTCCTTAGGAATTCAACACACTACAACTTCCATTTTTGCAGTAGTAGCTCATATTTTTATTTTTTTTAACACAAGATAAAACTTCTACTCTAACCTAATCTAAGTGTATATGTATATGAAGCTCCCTCATGAAAACTTGAACCCCAGCTCTTGCCCCTCACACCCTACAAACACTTATATTTGTGAAGTGACCATTGCACAGTAGTAGCTCATATTTTTATTTTTTTAACACAAGATAAAACTTCTACTCTAACCTAATCTAAGTGTATATGTGTATGAAGCTCCCTCATGAAAACTCGGCGAAAATGGGCAATTAGCCCCATTTTCAGAACTAATTAGTTAGTAGGCAAGATTTTCAAACTATATTTTTTACTAGCATCTCGAGTCTAAGAGACTCGATTTTGGGCTTATAAATCGAGTTTTTGATGCTCGATTTTCATGATCCGGTGAATCTGACATAGCACTTGATCTGACGTGGCGAGCACTTGAAAATCGAGTCTCAAAGACTCGATTTCCAGAATAGAAAACAAAAAAAAGTTTAAGTCCACAGAAACATGCATTTTCAGCCTCACCGGACAAACACATGGGAAATTAGGAGAGGAAGACGAGCCCAGATCGGAGAGAGCCCAGGCCGCGCGAAGCCCAGGCCGGCGCAGCCCAGGCAGCGCGCAGCCCAGGCCACGCGCCAGCCCAGATCGCGCGCCAGCCCCTTCTTCTCCCCCGATCTTCATCTCTCTCCGATCTGATCTCTTTCTTCTCCGATGACCAGGCCGGCGCAGCCCAGATCGAGCGCAGCCCAGGCCGCGCGCCAGCCCCTTCTTCTCCCCCGATCTTCATCTCTCTCTGATCTATCTGTTTCTTCTCCGATGAATGGGTTTTTGTCCTTCTGATTTTTCCTCTCTATTTTCTGGGTTTGGATGTTGGGTGAAATGGGTTTTTTATTTTAGAAATCGAGTGTTAGATACTCGATTTCCACGTAGACGCCACGTGAAAAAAAACGCCACATCAGACATGATCAGACTATAAAAATCGAGCATTAAAGACTCGATTTATAGTCCCAAAATCGAGTCTTTTAGACTCGAGATGCTAGTAAAATATATAGTTTGAAAATCTTGCCTACTAACTAATTAGTTCTGAAAATGGGGCTAATTGCCCATTTTCGCCCTGAAAACTCGAACCCCAGCTATTGCCCCTTACACCCTACAAACACTTATATTTGTGAAGTGACCATCGCACTAAGAGTACACGGTGGTTGTATTTGTTTCCTTTGTCTAGGTGGAAAACTATTGTTTGTAATTTGTGATTATCTCAATTCTCAAAATAAAAGTTTGAGATAATTTCACCATACTTTCATATTTTTTTTTTATTAATTTATTCCATCATTTTGTCAGATTGAACTTCACTAATAATTCCTCTAACTTTTTCCCATTAACAAATTTGGTAAACCTTCTGTTACACTCGCATTTGTAATTAAAATTCAAGTATAAATTTCAATGAAAAGTGCTACCCCTAGGAATTTTAACTTGTATATGATGATATTTATTTATAATGGAATGAATATGCAGTGAACCTTAATATATGTGACTCCTTATTAACTTCCAAATATTCATACTCAGATACAAGAATTTGAGCCCATTCATCCATCACCATATCCAATTGCCCCCAAATTTTTCATTCTATATATATATATAGAAATAAAAGGGCAGTGCCTCCAAGCTTTTTTTAACAACCCTAAAATCCTATACAGCCACCAATTGTCGCTCATGGTTGGTGTTGTAATGCAAATGCCAGTATCCCCATAACTTAATATAAAATGATAAAAAAAATATAATAAATTCTAAACAAGATATAAACAAAAGCACCAGTTAAACAAAAATTCAGCACTCAAATGAAACAAAGGTAAATAAATTCTACCATAACAAATCAAACAGACACAATTTCTTGAACCAAAGGTGTTGGCAACCAAATAAATCAATTTCCATTATATGATCATGTCACACCAAAACAACAAACATTGATAGAATCATAACAACAAAAACCTGACATACGAATATCACACTCGTACAGACATTGAAACAGATACAACAAAAACCCATTACATGTACATGTTTATAAAAAGAAGTATAATATATATATATATATATATATTTTCTGACTAACCCATTTCAAGTTTTTGCCAGAAAATTCAGGTTCTAACACATATGGGATTTCTTTTTTTCTTGTCTTCAGGAGGTGAGGAAGAAGACTGCGTGGAGAATTAGGTGGAGGAACTTGATGCAGGTGAACGAGACGGACAGGAACACCACACCGTACACGATCCGGATAGCCATTTGAATAGCCTTTGGTTTCTCCTGTGTGTGTGTGTGTGTGTGTGTGTGTGAGAACTGAGAAAAAGAGAGACAAAGTTTAGATTTAAAATAGGAACTGGATAAGGCTTTTTTAACACGTGTCAATATGGGTATAGAGTATCGACTCGCGGCGTGGGAAAGATGTATGAGAATGTCACACGTGGTGGATTTGCTTTAGAAATTATAATTTCTTTTTTTGGGATAAAAATATGATTTGGCATATTAAATTTAGTTTGTATATTTATGGGCGGTGGAGTGATGGGCATAGACTTCAATTTCAATATTTTATGATTTTTTTTTTTTTTTTTTTGTTCATTATGCATTCATATATGATGATTCAATTCATTATTTTTCTTGGCTTGACCTCAACTTGAATTTCGGATTTTTAAGATCATATTTTGAAAATCTACACATTTATTATGAGTGTTCACTTTCGACAAATTTTAAAACTATTATCAACAAAATTACTAATGTAATGACTCAAACTTTTCATAGAGTTTTTTTTTTTTTTTTTTTTTTTTTGAATAATAAGAAGCTAGTATTACTTAGATAACATGTTTGCTGGGGATAAGAGTGAAAGTGCTTTGTTTGTTAAAGAAAATGACAAGTCAAAATGCTTTCAAATAAGAGATAAATATATCTTAAAATAGGTTAATTGTATTTTTTTTTTTAATTACAAGTGTAGAAATTTTTGTTAAGTACAATCTAACCCAAAGAAGAAAACTTAAGAGAGAAATAATCTCAAGAAATTGATAGATTTATAAAATCCTAAGCTCAATGTAACTTCCATTTTAAAGTCATTCCCAAAAGATTCTCCTCCTACAAGAAGAAACATTTTCGTTTGATATTAATGGATTTGTTTTTGGTTTCGCATGAGAATTTATTGCAACATTCATTTCGGGAAGCTTTAAAAGGTTCGGTGAAGAAAGGTAAAGTCGTATTATTACCAAACACTGAAATAGGGTATACTAACAATAACACATATGTTATAAAAATTATCTTATACGATATATTATCAATGGGGTCCATAGCTCAGTGGTAGAGCATTTGACTGCAGATCAAGAGGTCACCGGTTCGAACCCGGTTGGGCCCTTTTGTTTTTCTAAAATTTTTTTCACTAATTTTAGTGTAAACTGGGATTTCCCAAAAAAAAAAAAAATTAAACATTAAATATGGATTATGGATTATTGATTGGAGACTTGAGGACCGGTTTATCTTCTACGGATTGGGCTAGCTGTCCTATGCTTTGCCCACAAATGGGCCTATATACTACATACAAAAAGCATTCACAAGTGAATAAAAGTTTAAAAAAATATAACTTTTAACATTTCTCAAATTTTTTTCACTAATTTTAGTGTAAACTGGGATTTCCAAAAAGCCCTTTTGTTTTTCTCAAATTTTTTTCACTAATTTTAGTGTAAACTGGGATTTCCCAAAAAAAAAAAAAACTTAAACATTAAATATGGATTATGGATTATTGATTGGAGACTTGAGGACCGGTTTATCTTCTACGGATTGGGCTAGCTGTCCTATGCTTTGCCCACAAATGGGCCTATATACTACATACAAAAAGCATTCACAAGTGAATAAAAGTTTAAAAAAATATAACTTTTAACATTTCTCAAATTTTTTTCACTAATTTTAGTGTAAACTGGGATTTCCAAAAAAAAAAAAAAACTTAAACATTAAATATGGATTATGAATTATGGATTGGAGACTTGAGGACCGGTTTTTCTTCTACGGATTGGGCTAGCTGTCCTATGCTTTGCCCACAAATGGGCCTATGCTAAATACAAAAAGCATTCACAAAAGTGAATAAAAGTTTAAAAAAATATAACTTTTAACATTTCCAAAAGTAACTTTATTCATTTTTACATGTTGTTGAGGTTAGTTTTTTGGGAGCCTAACAGGAAGAAGAAGCCCATCAACATGAGCAGAAAGGAGTTAGAAAGTTGATAGAAAAGTCATTAAGTCCAAGCGGCAAGAACAATGAATTAGAGGTCCATGAAGCAAGTAAATGGACCTTGAAGAAATAAATGGGCCTGAAAGAGACTAGAAGGAGAAAAATAGCAAACCATGGGCAATGGATGTAGAAAGAGTGAGAACGGGCTACGCCTGTCACGACAAGCCCAAAGTAAAGTAAGTACAGGGCAATAAGAAAATCTATGAGCCTTAAAGGTGAAGTGTGGAGTAGTTGGGCCGAGGAAGCCCGATGAATTAGTAAAGACCCATAGGAAGCATGAAATTAGAAAGGGGCCAAGGACGTCCAAAAGAAAGTAAATAGGACTTGGGAGCCCGCAGGCAAACATGGCAGAAAGGCCCAGTAGGCTTATTAGGCCATTAGAAAAGAAAATAGACAGCAGGCCCAAAGACGCCCAATAGCCCTGAGTTAGTAACGTCGCGGCGGGAGCGGTAGAATGGTACAGCAGGAGGTAACAGCGAGACCTTAAGGAGTAAAACGTGGCAGGATGAAAAAATAATAAGAAGAAACCCACAGTCGAGTAAAAGCCCAGACCCTAAACAACAAGACAATAAAGAAATTGGAGAAACAACCCATGCCACAAGAACTTAGAGACGAAAGGCAAAATTAGCAGACAGGTCTTCATACCGCGGTAAACGCATGAGCAGCGAACAGATTTTGGACGGACATGGAAGTGAAGCACGCGCAAGACCTAGATCCCACCAGCCTGTACCCAGCTAATACAAAAAGAGGTAGGTCATGGGTCAAAGGTAAAGGGGCATGGTCTAGTGGTGGGGAGAGAGGAAAACCTATTTTGAGGTTTTTGCTCAGGCTCCTTTTAGGAGAAGTGTCCTGCTGGGATGACATGCCACTCAAAAAAAGCAAAGCTGAGTTGGAACTGCTAGGTGCATGCTATGAGGGACGGAGAGAGAGAGAGAGCACCCACACTATGGCAGGTAAGAATGCCACGGCAAGCAAACAAACAAAATGGTTTGTCCTCGCCTGGAAATGTGGAATGGTACGGCCAGCGCAAGTAAGTGATGCTGGCTGGGCACCTGACCAGTCAGTAATGGTCAGCAAGGACATACACACCAAACAAAGACGGTTAGAGGGTAAAAGGTAAAAGTCAAACCACGGCAGGTACTATATAAGGACACTCACTGTGCACAAGATGGAGACGGCAAGATTGGCCTAGGAGAGAATAACACTAACTAAGAAAAAAAAAAAGTTTAGAGAACAGAGAAAAAGAATAGAGAGAACGAGGTTGCAGGCATGCACCAAATAGGTTGATTCCCTCTCTCCTTCTCAAACTCACGCTCTCTGCTATCAACAACCTGGGCACGAGTCATTTAGGACCGTTCCCTCAAAGCCACTAATCTCTCCTCGGGAGAAATTATTCGCATTGAGGAAACGTTGTTTCCTTCTTGGCTTAAACCCCTTAACATTTCGCGACAAACCAACATTTATTTTGATTTTATAAGTTCACCATTATTTTCTTTTCTTTCTTTTGTATTTATCTTTTCGTATTCATCTTTGCTGTCATTTCACTGAGATACATGTTCCTTGCAATGTCTCATTTTTTAAATAAAGCAGACGAATCTCTTTGTTATCTTCGTTATATTTGCCTGCTGTAATCATTTTAAGTAGGTCTGCCTACCACGGGCATATAATCTAAATCACGATAAAACGGTGTGTGGCTTGTGCACAAGCCAAACTAAAGTGAGTTGCAATTGGACCGATCTCAACTCTTTGATCTAGAATATTTTGGGCCTAGCACGGCAAGAGGTAATCCAACCCAACGTTACACAAAAAGCCCACCACACATGTCACTTTACAACACATTTAACATTAAATACTCTATTTTTTTATTGTTTCATTTAAATATTCTTTTTTTATTATTGCTATATTCTTTCTTTTACCACTCAAGTCTCCTTTTCTCTAAGTTTCATTTAAATAATATTTTTTTGTGTTTACTATCTAACTACAATAAAGTGCCAATGAGCATGGTTGAATTAACAAATTTAACGAGGTGTTAAAAAATTTGACTTTTGGCATCATTGATATAGTGGGATTTTTAGGGTCTTGGATGCTAAAATAGCAATGCTATTTTAGCACATTTAATGTAAATGCTCTAGTGCCTCTTTAAAAACTCTCGATCTCAGGTAGTAAGCACAAATGAGCATAGGTTTTTTTTTTTTTTTTTTTTGAGGAAGCACAAATGAGCATAGTTAAATTAACAACATCTAGGAGTTAAGAAATATTGGTGGTGAGAGATACTCTGTATCTTTTGGTTTTTTTTTTTTTTTTTTGATGATTTAGTTAGAAATGCAACACGGAATTGTCCGTTTATATGAATTGTGATTATGCTTTGCAATTATCAAAGTTGTCAATAAAATATCTAGAGTTTTATGGCAACAAAATTTTACATATTAAACTAAAAGAGGTGAAGGGTGATTATTCTATATTTTCATGTTAAGCATATCATAACAGCATCTACGTGTTTTCATACATCTACGTGTTTTCTTAAAAAAAAAATTCATATCTCAATGGACTACCATTCAAAAAAGAGAAGGATTCCTATTACCCCTATCCCTCCACCCAAGAGGTGGTTTTCTCTCCTCTAATTTTTTTTTTTTTTTTTAAATCGTCATGTCATCCAAGAATTGTAGGATTTTTAATAACTAAAACACTTAAATACACTTTATGGAGGCAGGCATCCTATGAAGAGTCCAATTGAAAAAAGTTACTAATTTTTTTGTGGTATTTAAATAAGTGATTTTTATATTGACATTAAGCAATACATGGATTGTTAATTAATTAAGGGTATCCTAAGTGTGTTAGTCGATCAAATGAATACTCATAATTGTTCATTGTTTCTTTTGTTCAACTTATGATGGTTGTTAATGTTGATTTAGGTGTAATTTCCAATACTCTAGTTTGAGGGGACACCAAGTCAGGACTGAATGTATATTTGCTATCGCTTGTCAGAAGACCAAGATAGATTAAGTAAGCCTAAATAGTTGATTTTTCATATGTATAATTGTCACAACCCAAGACCGAGTTTTGGGTTTGTACCAATATGTTCCTAGGTAAGCCGAATATTAATTTGAAATAATTAATATAAAGAGGTGGGTTATTTCAAGAATATCCTCCCTTCATTTTATTTATTTATTTATTTATTTTTACCAATTAACATGTGATATTGCAATTTACCTTCAGATATATGTTGGGCAAATTAGATTTGTAACCATTCGAGTTAATTGACAAAGCTGGTACGTTCAAACGGCCGATAGACAAATTTGGAGGATATCTCATGGATCTGTATAAAATATTTTGGTGGGTTTAAAATATGGTGTTACAATAGAAAGCTACTATCCATTTGATGCCATTAAAATTCCATATTACATATCACAGGTCCACAACCACATGGATCTTTGCTTGTGTTGTTTGTTATAATGGAAAGCTACAAACAAAAACATAATCAATCTTAGGAATGAATTGCCTGGTACAAGCAGAACACTCGAATTGTCTCCGCCAAGGTTCAAATAAAGATATCTCCAACTGAATCTCATCTTAGTTAGACTTTAGTTTGGCTATTTTGTAGTTATGTCATTTGGCAATCAAGGTAGCTTCAACAACTAGCCTTGGCAAGCAGTGAAGTCAATACCGTATTGTACCGGCCCATACCGGCTGGTACATACCGTATCGGTCTCGTACCGGTACATATACCCCCCTATTTCGTTCCGGAAGCCGTACCGGACGGGAACACAAAATGCTGTGTTTTTTTTTTTTTTTTTTTGGTAATT
Source organism: Lithocarpus polystachyus (assembly GCA_033629205.1). Classification (NCBI taxonomy): domain Eukaryota; kingdom Viridiplantae; phylum Streptophyta; class Magnoliopsida; order Fagales; family Fagaceae; genus Lithocarpus; species Lithocarpus polystachyus. Next base: position 31,637,632 of record CM066168.1, on the reverse strand, counting down.
GTGGCAATTTTTTAAAGGCAGGATAGTAATACTCATATATATTATGGTCCTGAAGTAGATCCTTTTGATGGATGGGAGTAGATGATCCTATGTAGGTTGTGTTAACTTAATTATTTGTATTATTTGTTTTCTTTGTATGCAATGAACAATTAAATTTTTTGTTTTTTATATTGTGTTTTTTTTTTCTTTGTATACAATGAACAATTGAAATAATATTTTATTGTAAATAAAAGGTAATGTTTTATGGTAAATAGAGATTTTGTGTGTGTGTGTATGAAATATAAAAAATAACGGTAAACCCGAAATGGTACACCAGTATTGAACGGTACCCGAAATATATCGTCCCGGTGGCCAAACCGGTACAGCCTCCGGTACGGTATTGACTTCCTTGTTGGCAAGACAAATTATTGTTCTTAAATCTCTTATAGGTTGAAGAGTATTCAAATTATCAAATCTCTAGGTAGGTTGAAGGCTCCTTATGAATGATTGCATTTTGATATATTGAAGCATATTTCCTTAGTATTATAATTCTTACACTCTTATTTCCTTAGTATTTATAATTATTTGTTTTTTAAGCATATTTCCTTAAAAAAATTTGATTCTAAAAATTTTTACTCTCTTAAATTAACGCAAATATAATAAAACGTATTAATAAAATGTTGAACACTTCAATAAGAATATAATATTTTAAACATAATTTTTATTTATTAAATTTTGGTCCTTAATTAAAAATTTTATAAGCATTTTAGGGCTGTCCACTGGAAACCGAAAACCAATCCTCCCACCCAAACCGCCCGGGCCGACCTGACACTGGTGACGGTTGACGGCGGGTCTTCGCCACCAAAAATCGACTTAGGCAAGTCAGCTGGCGGGTTTTCTTCTCCAAAACTCGATAAACCCGATCTGACCGACAAAACCCATGAAAGAAGGCCGAATCTACCAAGATCCACTCAGATCCGGTGAAGATTTGGTAGTTTTTGGTTAGATTCAGTGATGAGATGGAAGTTTCGCTCAAATTTGGGCTTGAGGCGGTGGTTTTTGCTTCAATCCTGTGATTGTCACACAGATCAGAAGAAAAATCAACAAATTCGACAAAGATTCGACGAAGATCTAGCGATGAGATGGAAGTTTTCGCTCAAATCTAGGCTTGAGGTGGTGTTTTTTGCTTCGATCCCGTGGTTGTCACACATATCTGAAGAAAAATCAACAGATCCAGCAAAGATTCAATGAAGATCTGGAGGTTGAAACTCACTCCGACTTTGACTGACCCGACCGTTATTCACCGAAGACCGATCCGACTCGACCTGAGGTTGTCTGCAGTTGGTGGCGGGGCGTTCAACCTCCCACCCAATGTGAGCGGGTCGGTTTTGGATTAGGCACAAACCCAACCCGAACCGACCTGTGGACACTCCTAAAGCATCCTATCAGCGAATAGAAAATATCTTTCTTTTTTTTCTATTTTTTTCTATTTTTTATTACAGTAGTATATCTGTGCAATACTATAAAACAAAAGAGATATAATATAATATATTTTAGGAGGACTTTATGCCATTGCCTAAATGGCCTAAAGGTTGAGCCAGAGCCACCCAACATACAATCATCTTTTGTTCCGAGTATTATAATGCAAAGAATGAATCATAAACTTTAAATATGCAGCCAACCAGGAAGTCTGTATAATCATCGATTTTTACTTCATCAATCACATCGATTTTATAAAGAAAACATATAAATATGAACAGTATCATCTAGATACATTTATTTGATAGGAAAAGTTGTATGGCATTCTGGAACTTGAAGTTAAGCTGAAGCCGCAACAATCTAGAATATGAAAATTGAATGATCTTTAAGATCTGTTCCTTCTTCTGACCATGTCTGACGCACATGCATCCAAGTACAATCTAGAATATGATGGTTGAATGATCTTTGAGATTTGTTTCTTCTTCTGACCATGTCTGATGCACATGCAGCCAAGTGAATCCATCTGATGCAACAGCAGCATCCTGATAAGAAATATAAAAAAAAAATTTCAGAAAACGTCCGGCACAAGTTTAACAGGATGCTTATGTAAATCACCTTTAAACTTACTATAACAGTGGTCAGGATGCTTATGTAACTCACCTTTGAACTTATTATGACAGTGGTTTTGCAACATTTGCATTCCTCACCTACAAGAGTCAGCTAGTCAATTTAGGGAAGCAGAAATCACAAGGTACTAAAACCTAGCGTTTCAGGGTGGCTTTCAAAGATATGTATATATAATTTTCTACTGCGTTTATGAGTATCCTCTCATACAAATAATTATAGAAAATATGGCCATTCCTTTCACGGTCTCTGCGTAGTTACTACAGGAGAAAGAGTATAGACTATAAGACATGCAACAGTCAGACACAAATGTGAAGACAAATGATATTGGCGGTTGCCCAGTATTAATTTTATACCGTGATATTATCAAGTTAGATTTACTGAGAAAGGAAAAAGGTATAAGAACAAGAAAAATAAAGTAAATAAGCAAAATATTACTTCAATCCCAGAACTACATGTCATGGTTAATTTCATGCATAGGCTCTTGATTGTATCCATTTAGACCCTGAAGTTTTGAAAATGGTTCAATGTTACACTTACTCCCACTTGCCATCAAATTAACTACTGAAATCATACTAACCACACCTCCTTCAAGCTCTTTTGGTAATAAAGATCAAAGCTAAACACAGGCTAAATCACTTAACTTGAAGACCAATTTTATTAAAATCACTCTATTTCAAAAAGGAATTAGGAGGCAAGCATAACATAAAGTTTAGTGATAAAAAATTGCAGTTACAAAATAAATAAAAGAAGAATAAAGTAAAGGGGATAACAAAGTTTGCACCAGATAACTCCCATTTATTTAACGTCACAAGCCATGTGTTTGAACTGATTTGTGTGGGCAACACCCGATCAATCCAAACTCGAAATTGCTTTCCCTGTTTGTCTCCATAGATTGATCTCATTCCATCTATTTTATCACAAAGAGAATGTTCAGAGCCAGTTGGTTCGACATGAACCCCAGATGGATCCTACAAAGGAAAAATTAAAAATAATAACTATAGACTCTTAACTAACCACAGGAACAGAGTAGCATGACTAGCAAGAGAATGGGGGATGGGTTTGAAAAACAAAAAGCTATTATCCAACTCATGGCCTGCTGTGAGAATTGTTACTAACCAGAAGCATCAAAAAGAAAACCAGGCAAATGACCGTTACAACCATGAAATATAATTTAGGTTAAAATACAAAATTCACCCTCTAAGTTTCACAATTTTTCATTTCAGTCCTCTAAGTTTCAAAAATTTTCCATTTAGTCTTTCGTTAAATAATCACCCATTTTTCCATTTACAACTTAAAAATGACCCATTTTGAACTGATTATAAATTTTGATTTAATTATTTATTTCTTAATTTAAATAATAAATAAAACCAAACGGGCCAAACCCCAAACGTCTCTACCCAGCTCTCATCAATGACTTCCATACCTAGTAAGTCAACAACAAAAATCCTAACAAAATTTATACAGATCCCAACCATTTCAATCATATTCTAATAAATCACTTGCAATCATCTCTCTCTGCACCTTTTCTTCTATATACTCTCCCACCACTTTGTATTTTCACTCTCACACTCCAGAAACCAAAACCCAGAATTCCTTTTTCATTTTCACCACCATGGCTATGAATATTTTCGACCACGAAGTGAACCAAGACATACACCCATGACCTTTTCAAAGTCACACTCAACTCTGACCAAATCAAAACCTTTGTCACCCATACTCCCCACATAGTTGACTCATAGCTTCCCGACATCTACTGCAGCTACTGCCGCTGTCTCCACCGCCTCATCGTTGGCCTCCAAACCCCGATTCACCAAAGCTACTCTGTTAATTTGTTTCACAATCGTCCTCTCACCTTCCTGTGACTTCTTGGTTGACATCCCCTTCTCTCCCCTGCTCGATGGAAAAACTTTGGGGTTTGGTTTTATTTTTAATTTCTGCTTTTTTATTAATTAACTTTTTTTTTTTAAATTAAGAAATAAATAAATAAAATTTAAAATCAATCCAAAACAATGTCGTTTTGGGGTGTTGACGCAAAAATGGATGGATGTTTAATGAAAGGACTGAATTGAGAAATTTTGAAACTTAAGAGGACTGAAATGACCGAATGCAAACTTAGAGGACTGAAATGAAAAATAGTAAAACTTAGAGTGTGAGTTTTGCATTTTAGCCTATAATTTACTATCTGTAGGCAAAAGGAGACATGGGAATACTTATCTTTCATCTACAACCCAGGGTTCTATCAGAAAAATATAACTCAGAAAACAAATACTAATAAATAACAAAATTTGGCATGTACAAGGATAAAGATATTAGCCTCCCAGAAGGACTAAATGTCACTAACCTATACCCAACAAGACACTATAATTATTAATATTTTGGATAAACAATAAGTTACTCTAAACTTGTAAAATTGAATTGAAAGGTAAAAGGGATATCAGACATACACAAGATGCTTTCAGACTTGCCAGATACGGCTCAAAATTCTCAACTTCTGCACGCCTCCATCTCTCATAGAACAAGTAAAATTTCACTATTTCATGTCCAGGATTTACATTTTCCAGCTTGCAGTCCAAAAAGTCCATGACATCTCTAGGAGATGTGTTTGGGCCGAGGCCAAAATGACCAATAGCTTGTATGATCCCAGCTGCACACCTCTCCGTTGCATGAATAATCTTGGGGTTATTCTTAGCATTTTCAGCATGCCACTTCAGCAATTCTTCTTGGGCATTGCTAACCTACATAGTGGGTAAATGTTAGAATATAAACAGTTGGGAGGACAACCTCAACTGCTTGCTGAGATAACAAGATTGCAAAGGATCAAATAGATGAACTACCAACCATGACACCATACACTTCTGGTATGCTAAATAGCTCAGCATCATTTCCAGAGTCGCCACAAACAAGAGTGTTAGTAGGCAGTTTTCCCTCAGTCTTAAATTTTTTTAGCAGATATGCAAGAGCTTGCCCTTTTCCAGCACCTTGTGGTAATATATCCAAATCCATTCCTCCACTGTAAATTATTTTAACATCCAGCTGCCCAAAAGCAAATAGAGGTTTCGGAAATTAATAATAAATATAATATATGACAGAAATCAAGTCATAAACTTTTACTTAAAAATTTAATCTTACTCCATGCTTTTCAAAACGCTCCATAAGAGCCTTCGACACAGCCTGAGCCTTGTCTTTCTCAACATAAAAGCTAACCTTGTGTGGTCGTAGCTCTGTCTCTGCCTGTGTAACCCCATAGAGTTCAACACTTCAGAAATTTTAAGTAATGATTACAATCAAGTCAGTTGCCCTGAATGCTTTATAATACAGATCATCATATATTCATATTTGATATCAACACCATGAACTGGCAAAAGAATTAACCTATCAGATGCCATTATCTATAAACAATACCTGAAGAGTGAGCTCAGGAAATTTTTTTGATTCCTCTATGACTATGCTCCTATCCCATTTCTGATTCAAGATTTCAACCCAACCATCATCTGGCACCATAAAGTTGCCATATGTTATCTCAGTTCCAACAGACATTATTGTTATATCTGGAGTTAACATGGGTTTCTCTTCCCTCAACTTCTTGTAAAGAACAGGTGATCTTCCAGTAGAGAAAACTAGCAGAGAATCATGACGATAATTGGATTCCCACAAGGCATTAAATCTGAGCAGAGAAAGGTTCTCAGAATCATGATGATCAACCTGCAATAAAAACATTGCACAATAAAATCACTGCAGCAAGAGAATGGAGTAACATGAGCATCAAGAAAAGAATTCGAGAGCCTACCATCGTATGATCAAGATCCGAGACAATCATGAGACGTGCCGGGGTCTTTAGCCTATCCATGATTCTTCCCCTGACTTGATCCTGTAATTAAAATAATTATAATTACAATTATTAAGATAATAATACTTTGATGCTTAGGTTGATGTGGAATATGAGATGTTAAAAAATTAACAAGTATAAGATTTGAATAGTTTATTATTAAATGCAAACACTCGGAGCCACAGAATACAGATCAACCTCTTTATCATAGGAGAATCTTCATCTTTATTAATATTTTACTAAGTAATTATGAGCATCCAACATTTCTGTTTCATACTACAATAAATTTAAAGGACCATGGTGCCTGTTATACCTTTCAAAACTATATATGGCACTAACAGATACAAAAGTTTCCAATGCTGAATAACAGTGATAAAGAAATTATTACAACAGAAATTACCTACCACATATTGGCTGCTTCTACTTGTAAAAAATTCTTATGATAATAAAATGGCCAACAATATTACAAATTCTATTAGATATCATTAATATTCCCCAAGAAGATTCAACCCGCCTCCACTCCTTACCCTAAGAACCACCACCCCCGCCCTCTTTTAATCCCGTTTCTCAAAAAGAAAAAGATAACCATAATAATAACATAATCATGCAAAAAGCACAAATTAAAGTAAAAGAACTAATGAACTGAAAAGTAATCAACAAGTAAATACAGGGAGTGGGAGTAAAAAGGAGTACGCGCATTAGCGTTCCTCATTTTTTTCTTATTAAATACAAATGAATAGACATTAGAGGGTAAGATGGTGTTTTAACTCATGAGCTTTTAGCATGCAATCAATTTCAGCCAGGTTTAGTAAATTAAACTATTATAAAGAGAAAGCCAAGAAAGCAAGAGCAAACAAACATACTATGTGGTTTTCCAAAAGAGAGTTCAACAATATATTCATACTAGTACAGGGAAAAAAAAAAAAAAAAACCAGATATGTAAAGAAAAGAAAAAGCAAGAGAAACAACTAGTTCAAAGTTTAAGCCCACACCTATTATGGAGATTATATAAACAATATGATGAACTCGAATCAGCAAAGAACTATAACACCCCATTAAAGTCGAAATACAGCAAAGAAATAAAAACCCATATAAAAGTATATAAGTGTGATTTGATTAAATAAGAAAAATCACATGATTCATCAAAATTTTCCATTTGATCACTAAGAAACCTAAAAGGATATAAAATATTGCTTTCAATTCCAGTACATATAACACTAGGCTAAACTATAAATCAATAACTCCTGCCATGAATAATAAAAATTCCTACAATTCAAAACATCCGGACTCACATTTTCCGAGCAACCAAACAGAACATACCGAGTATTAAATAAAACGATCTAAAGTTAAGAGAAATTTGGAATTCTTCAATCTGGGAAATGAATTACCGGAAAAATGAAATACCGGGAAATGAAGTACCTGAGAATGAGCGAGAGTGTTTGTGGCCTGTGAGTGAATGAATGAATGATCAGAGTGGGTTTGGGAGTTGATAATGGAAGGAAAAATTCGTTGGCGCTTCTTTTGTGAAGAGAAAGGCAGTGTGGGACCCAACAGTTTCATTTGGTTTGTTTGGGACACTTGCACGCTAGTAAAGGTCTTGGGCCCTGGGAATGTGGGGCCCACTTTTGGGATTGGACGGTGGTGATGTTTGTTCAAGTTTATGATGCAAAAAATGTGGGTGATCTGGCGTTCCTGATTTAAATATAGAACTGTATAAGATTGGGAAAGACAAAGTTAGGAGTAATTGGTAGGATAGTCAAGTGCCAGTAGCATATTCTTTGGGATATATATGTGATCTTTTATTTACTAAATATGCTGTTTTTTTTTTTTCTTTTCTTTTCTTTAGTTGGATCTATCAAAATTCAGCCAGGAAAAAAAAAAAAAAATTGGATCTATTATCAAAAGAACAAAATCTTTAATTATGTCCGACTCCTTTATTTTGTATGATAAGGACTCAGGAGACTTTCAGACTTTCTGAATCAGAATAATACCGCGTATTAATTATTAAAAATAGCAAAGTTTTCAAATTATTTGGATTGGGAAATCTCTTTTTTAATTGTGTTTTTAAATTTGGATCTCTTTTTTAATTATTTAGTCAAAATTGTGTTTTAAATTCAGGTTTTTGTTTTTTTTTTTTAAGTAGAACTACGATTTTAAGAAAAACTTTTTATTGACGTGACAAAAGGTATAGGCATAGCATACACGCTATAGTCATATGCTCTGATGACACGTTTTCAAGTCGAAAGTGATTTAAAATTATGTTTTGAAATCATGATTTAAAGGTAAAATTTGATTTAAGTAAAATGATGTTTTAAGACAAGATTTCAAGGAAAAGTTTTTTTTTTTTTTTTTTTTTTTTACAAAAAATTAAAAAAGCTGTCAAAATAGTTGATTATTTTTTCATTTTTTTATAAAAAATTTCTTAAAATAGTTTACTAATATATGTTCTAAGAGCACACGCTAATAAGTAAAAATCAAGATTTCAACGCAAAATGTTAATAACACAATTTCAAGGCAAGTGGGACTAAATGTCGTGTTTTGAATATATAGTTTTAATTTAAATCAAAACATTTTAAGACAAAAAATGATTCAAGCAAAATTGTGTTTTCAATTTTGAAAACACAAATTTAACTTCTTTTTTCTTTTTCTTCTTTTTGGGAGAAATACACAAATTCAACTTTAATCAAACTAGGTTGTAAGTCATGCTCATGTAAGGAAACATTAAACAATATTGATGAAGAGTTAGTCTTACTTAGGTGAGTGACGTGGTTATCTTGGCTTTTGCGTTAAGTATTATAAATGGGTCACTTAACATCAAAATTAATAAAATTAAAATAGACACTTGGTATAAAATTATATTATAGTTAGAAGCTAAGTTGGATTCAATTTGGAACCATGTTCTAAAAAGTGAGTTAAACATGATTTCAATGTAAAAACTAAAATCTTGAACTTTGTGAAAAAATCATGATGAGAATCAACAAGCATTCAAGGATCCATTACTTGTTCCAGTTGGGCCAATTACAAGAGCAAGATCCAAGAAGATCAAAGAAGCACTTAATGGGCTAATTCAAGGGATTTGGGCTGATCCAAAAGAAGATGAAGGCTTAATAAATTTAATCCAAGCTATTGAGGGCTGATCTGATGTGATTGGGCGTTATTTTTGGCAAAGATTTATGGCTGATTGACTTTCCAGCTCTAAATCAGTTAATAGATACTTTTCCTAATTTAGATCTTCTAATTTTGGACCAGATCTTCCTTAATTTTAGGCTTTTATTATTTAGAACGTTTTTTAGGGTTTTCTACATTCAGCCATGCACTCCTTGTAATAGATGGATTAGGAATGTAGCACTCCTTGTAATAGATGGATTAGGTTTTCTACATTCAGCCATGCACTCCTTGTAATAGATGGATTAGGTTTTCTACATTCAGCCATGCCTTATAAATAGCATGCACTGCTTGTAATAGAGGGAATATTGAATTGAATAAAAGTCAGAAAAGGTGAGGCTTTGCTCTTCTCTTTGGTTCTTCAAGAACTGTGAACTTATCAAGGATTCTTCCTTGTGGCGTTCAAACTTATACCTTTGGTTCGTGATTCCTTTATAATCATTGGGTCAAGGTCTGTAACTTATACCTTTGGTTCGTGATTCCTTTATAATCATTGGGTCAAGGTCTGTTACTTATACCATTGGTTCGTGATTCCTTTGTAATCATTGGGTCAAGGTCTGTTACTTATACCTTTGGTTCGCGTTTCTCTTATAAACGTTGGGTCAAGGTTTCTATCAAATCTGAATTTTAGCTTTCTTGGGCAATATTCCAATATTGTTTGTTGGGTCTCAAAGCGTGTCGATTGAGGTTCGCATCAAATCATTAAAGTGCTCCTACCCCCATCCACTCAAATCATTAGTTTTAGACTTACTTATTTTGTCATTCAAATCAATAACTTCATTCCTTTCATTACATAACTCTCTCCACCATTATATTTTACTCTTTTCCGCCTCTTATCAATGCTCTCTGTTTGTTTTGAAATAAAATACTTTTCAGAATTTTTCTTTATTTTGAAGTGTTTGTTTGCAAGTAAAAAATGGTCAAACTAATAATATTTTTTGTTGAGCATAAAATCCTTTTATAAAAAGTTGTAAAACATTTTAGTTTAAAAAATTTGGTAAAATATTTTACAAAAACAAACGGTGGCTTCAATCACCCAATTTAGTGGTTAGGTTACTAGTTCGGTGGGCAAGGTAATTAATGCTGCCACTCTTGTAATCGATGCTGAAGGTTCGATAACCAAAGCCTTCATTCCAGCCGCCGTTGTTAATCATCTAGTCACTGGAGACTCCGCTCCACGATCGGTGTTATAGGTCCAATAACTGAGCCATTATTCCAGCCAGGCAACCACCAGTGTTGGCAGTCCAGTGACTGGACACACCATTCCGCCACCAGCGTTGGCGGTCCAATCACTAGAGACGCCACTCTAGTGCCGGTAGCTAGAACCCATTGTTTCAGCGGTCTAGTCACCAGCAATTAGTGCTAAAGGTCTGATAACCACGATTTTAATTAAACTTCTATTGACCAAAAAATAGGTATATAGCACACACATTGATTGCGCTTTAATAACATGTTCTCAAGTTAAAAGTGATTTAAGTTAGATTTATGTTTTGAAGCATGAATTAAAAGGTAATTTTGATTTAAGTGAAATGGTGTTTAAGAACAAGATTTTAAGGGAAAGCCATTTTAAGGTTAAAAAAAAAAAAATTGTGTTTTCAAAACACGATTTCAAGGCAAAATGAATAGCACAATTTCAAGATAAGAAGGATTAAAAGTTGTGTTTTGAAAATACAACTTTAATTAAATCAAAACATTTCAAGGCAAGATGAAATTTAATGAAATAGTTATTACAAACACAATTTCAAAGGAAAATTTTGATTTAAGCCAAATCATGTTTTCAAAACTTTATTTTTTTAAATGTAAAACTTATAATAAAAACACTCAATCATTATGTACAACATATGTAGGGGTAAAAGGCCCAATACCAGATAATGGGCCGTGGGCCTGCCCGAGGAGATCCCTCCATCCGAGGATACCCCGTCATAAAGGAAGTAACTAACCTAACCCCCCTCTGTCATATAAACTACATGAAGGAGAAAAAAGGACTTGTCCGAGAAGAACTTACTGCTCGGATCATCAAAGGAACGACCCCGACGAATGTTCCAGCGCCGGTCCTGATATTGCAAAGGACTCCCCTGATGCTTATAGATCATAAGGAGCAGGTGGCAACAGGAAGATATTTTATAGAAGGCTACTGCAACCGCATTTATGACCCTGCAGCTAACATCATGGCCGCATTAATGAGGAATAGACGTCTGAACAGTGACCCTGACGGGACAAGTATCCAAAGGGAACCACCCACTGGCACGTGAGGGAAATTGGCCTATAAAAAGAGCTGGGAGCAAGGGAAGAAGGGACGGAACACTTTTTCTGGAGAAACTAAGGAGAAGAGAACAGAAAGAGAATAAGGAATCAAGAGAAATCTTTAAGAAGTAGCAAAGAACCACTCCTCGGACAGAGCCGAGCAGGACTTAACACTCCCTTTGCACTTCGTCTTCCTTAGACTGGTCACAACTTGATTTAGGCCAAAAGCAAGTCCACTTCTAACCTTGTTAGTTCAACCCACTCTCTTACAAAATTCATTGCAAGGGTACTCTTTGCTTACTGGGCCCGAGTCCATCTCTCCTGTGGGTCCTATCTGTAATTTGTACTCTTACAACATACAAAATAAGTTTTAAAACAATAAATTGATTAATCAACTAAATTATGAACGTCGTATCAAGTGCACCGATCTATTGGACATAAGCTTAACCTGTTCTTTAAAACCTCTTACTTTTTGGTAAAAAAAACTAGAGTAATGCTAAAGCAATATCCACATCAGCTATTAAAATACTAAAATACATGTCATAAAAACTAAAATGAAATTTTTTCATCACAAAGAGTCAAGGACTAAGAAATTAAAAAAAAAAAATCATATCTAAAAAATTACCATACAGACAGCCCATCTTCCACTCCATCACTCTCTCTTGCTCTCTCTTTGGTGATTTTCTAGATATGGAATGGTATGTCTCTTCAATGTCCTAAGATTACCCTCAACAAAATTCTAAAAGAAGAAAGCTTGGATAGAGATACAAAATCAATCACCATCATTTCACAAACCAAGGCTCATTAAGATCCAAGACATTAATCCGAAAAACACAAACACCTAAAAGGAGATCCATGGATTCAATCCTAGAATTAATGGAGTTCCAGGAGAACATAATCTCAATGAATCTGTGTGTCGGGAATGAGATGAAGTTAGCATGGATCTAGTTAGCTATGTTGCTCTAAGAGAGAGAGAGAGAGAGAGAGAGAGAGAGAAAATAGATACCCAGTTTGTGAAGTATGAGTTTTTATATTTAATTCTTTTTTTTTTCTTTTTTTTTCCCTAAAGAACTAAAATTTTCTTCTAATTGAAGAAATTCAAACTTGCTCCAGCAATGGTGAAGGTAGAGAGAGGATGGAAAGTTATAAACTTGTTTTTTTCCTCAACTTGGGTGTTTTAGGGCTTGTTTGGTTAAAAAAAATGGCCACTCATCACTCAGTTTTCATCACCCATTACTCATCATTTATCACTTAAAATATTCCAACTCCCTACATAAAGTCTGTTTGACACCATTACTCAACTTGTCATCACTCAAATTTTTCAACTGTTTGTGGGCCCCATACCTGTAACTTGGTGCAGCTTTTACTTTACTTTTTTTTCCCCCTTCAACCCCTAATACCCAAACTCACCGAACCCAGTGAAAAAAAAAAAAAAAAAAAACCCAGAAACCAAACTCACTAAACCCAGTGAGAAAAAAAAAAGGGTCAAAAGTTGCGGCTAACCTTGACTGGTGGGTTCCTTAATGTGTGTTTAATTACGGAAATGCTATTGAAAACAGAGTTATGGAAACTGAAAACACTTAAAATGTGTTTTCAGTTTCTATAACTCATTACTCAAAAAGTAGAGAATTGAGTGATGGAAACAATAATGGAAACCAAATCAAAAAATCACCCATCTATGGAACCCACTTGTTTTGGATGATGGATCATGAAAACTGAGTGATATCACTCAGTTTTCATGCAATCCAAACAAGCTCTAGGGTGTTTGGTTTAACCAAAACTCTATCTTCATCACCCAATTCTCAGAATCCGTAGGCCCTACCTCAAGAAAATTTGTTTGATTTATTTTTTATTTTTATTTTTATTTTTTTCAATTCACATAACTCTAAACTCAAAAGATTGATTTAGAGTTACCAAAATTGAGAACAAGTTTCAGGAGTTTTCAAGTTATGAAAACTGATATATTGTGGCATTCTTGTAAATCCATGCAATTGTGTAGGACTTGAAGTCATGACTTATCTCCATCAAGACAAACCACAACACACTCTCCCAACAGCTCTCACACCCTTTCTTCCTTCTTATTACTCTAAGTCTTTACTCTCCAGACCCAAACCACACCCACCAAATTACATTTCATTTCTTTTTCACCTTCCTCCTTTCTTCAATTGCATCCTTTCAAGCCAATCCTCTGATTCTCTGAATATTTCTTCCTCTGCATCCGAAGAAGACCACTTGCCCATTCAAAGCTCTCTAGCCTAAACCCAGCAGCATCGATCTGAAACCTAGCAGCCCCCGTCTGAAGCTCTCGGTGTGTGGGTTCTTTCATCAAGAATGTTTTGAATGAAAACAATATGTGGGCTCCACCACTTTTTTTGGAAATTTGAGTTTTAGAGGTGAGAACTACACTTGTGAACAAGAACCAAATACAAGTTTGATGGAGTTAAAAGAGAAAAGTAGAGATAGAGAAATGACGGGTTAGATGTTTAAGTGATAAGAAATAAATTATGAAAATTGAGTTTTGAGTTATGAGTTATTTCGAAATCAAACACAACAGTTTTATAAAATTACTAGTGTTGGTTGCACATGCAAGGCACGTGCTGCCCTAGTAGTGAAAAAATTAATAGATTTTGTGTGTAAAACCGTGAATTTTAGCTCACCCAATTTGACTATATTAAAAAAGAAGTCTAAGAATACAACAAAATATCACAATATTTTCACAATATCTTCATTTTTAGGGTTCGAATAGATTTTTTTATTTTATTTGAGAGAAATGCTGCATTCATAAAATTTTTTAGAACAAATTCTAAATGACAAGTTGTTATTGGTTTTAAACTGATAACACTGTTATTGTTATTTTCAAAACATTTATTTTCAGTTGTAGTTAGTCACAATCTCATATTTTACTATTTTATTTCGACTTGTAAGAAATTGATACTTCAATATTTGTAAAAATATTATGAAATTTGTTGTGTCAGTATAACAATATATATGTCAGCTTACATAAATATTTAAAAGAAGAAAAAAGAAACACAAATCGATTACTGGGAAAAAAAAAGTTTAGGCACTATAGAAATTAATGTTAAAATATTGTGGACTTAGCATTTTTTTTATTTGATCTATAAGAAACTGAGATCTCAAAAATTATAAAAATATTGTGATAATAGTAAGTGTTATAACATTTTCTCAAAACATTTATTTTCAGTTGTAGTTGGTCACAGTCTCATATTTTATTATTTTATTTCGACTTGTAAGAAATTGACACGTCAATAATTGTGAAAATATTGTGAAATTTGTTGTGTCAGTATAAAAATATATATGTCAGCTTACATAAACATTTCAAAGAAAAAAAAAACACAAACCGATTTTTGGGAAAAAAAAAATCTTTAGGCATTATAGCTACAGTGCCAATTGAATAAACCAAAAGCACTATAGCACTAGTGTTATCCATCAATAATAGCTTACCTATGATTTTTTATGAAATTAATGTTAAAATGTTGTAGACTTAGCATTTTTTTATTTGATATATAAGAAACTGAGATCTCAACAATTGTGAGAATATTGTGATAACAATAAGTGTTGTAACATTTTCTTAAAACATTTATTTTCAATTGTGGTTGGTCATAGTCTCATATTTTATTTTTTTATTTCGACTTGTAAGAAATTTATACCTTAATAATTGTGAAAATATTGTGAAATTTTTTGTGTCCATATAACAATATATATGTCAGCTTATATAAATATTTAAAAGGTAAAAAAAAACACAAACCGATTACGGGAAAAAAAAAAAATTTTAGGCACTATAGAAATTAATGTTAAAATGTTGTGGACTTAGCATTTTTTTTATTTGATCTGTAAGAAACTGGGATATCAACAATTGTAAAAATATTGTGATAACAATAAGTGTTGTAACATTTTTTCAAAACATTTTTTTCCAGTTGTGGTTGGCTACAGTCTCGTATTTTATTATTTTATTTCGACTTGTAAGAAATTGATATGTCAATAACTGTGAAAATATTGTGAAATTTGTTGTGTCAATATAATAATATAAATGTCAGCTTACATCAATATTTAAAAGAAAAAAAAAACACAAACCGATTACTGAAAAAAAAGTGATTAACTAAACCATAATTGTGAAAATATTGTGAAATTTATTGTGTCAGTATAACAATATAAATGTCAGCTTATATCAATATTTAAAAGAAAAAAACACAAACCGATTACTAGAAAAAAAAAAAAAAAAAAAAAAGTGACTCACAAAAATGGGACTTTAGATGAACAGTGCCAAAACGCTGGATGTACAGTGCGAAAGCACCATAGTAGCATTGTCAAAACATTTATTTTCAGTTGTGGTTGGCTACAGTCTCGTATTTTATTATTTTATTTCGACTTGTAAGAAATTGACACGTCAATAACTGTTAAAATATTGTGAAATTTGTTGTGTCAGTATAACAATATAAATGTTAGTTTACATCAATATTTAAAAGAAAAAAAAACACAAACCGATTACTGAAAAAAAAGACTAAGTAAATTATAATTGTAAAAATATTGTGAAATTTATTGTGTCAGTATAATCGTATAAATGTCAGCTTACATCAATATTTAAAAGAAAAAAAAACACAAACCGATTAATGAAAAAAAAAAAACGACTGATCAAAATGGCACTGTAAATGAACCGTGCAAAGGCACTGAATGCACAGTGCCAAAGCACTGCGGTGGCATAGCCGCTGTTATATAAAAAAAAGTGACTAACTAAACCATAATTGTGAAAATATTGTGAAATTTATTGTGTCAGTATAACAATATAAATGTTAACTTATATCAATATTTTAAAAAAAAAAAAAAACACAAACCGATTACTGAAAAAAAAAAAAAAAGTGACTCACAAAAATGGGACGGTAGATGAACAGTGCCAAAACGCTGGATGTACAGTGCGAAAGTATCATAGCGGCATTGTCAAAACATTTATTTTCAGTTGTGGTTGGCTACAGTCTCATATTTTATTATTTTATTTCGACTTGTAAGAAATTGACACGTCAATAATTGTGAAAATATTGTGAAATTTATTGTGTCAGTATAACAGTATAAATGTTAGTTTACATCAATATTTAAAAGAAAAAAAAAACACAAACTGATTACTGAAAAAAAAAAGACTAAGTAAATTATAATTGTAAAAATATTGTGAAATTTATTGTGTCAGTATAACCGTATAAATGTCAGCTTACATCAATATTAAAAAGAAAAAAAAAACACAAACCGATTAATGAAAAAAAAAATGACTAACCAAAATGGCACTGTAAATGAACAGTGCAAAGGCACTGAATGCACAGTGCCAAAGCACTGCGGTGGCATAGCCGCTTTTATATATAAGAAATTTGTTGTGTCAGTATAACAATAAAAATGTCAGCTTACATCAAAATTAAAAAAAAAAAAAAAACACAAACCGATTACTGGAAAAAAAAAAGTGACTAACTAAACCATAATTGTGAAAATATTGTGAAATTTGTTGTGTCAGTAAAACAATATAAATATCAGCTTACATCAATATTTAAAAGAAAAAAAAAAGCATAAACCGATTACAAAAAAAAAAAAAAAAAGTGACTCACGAAAATAGCATTAAAAATGAACAGTGAATAACACTGCATAAACAGTAAAAAAACATTGTTATATAAAAATTTGTTGTGTCAATTTAACAATATAAATGTCAACTTACATCAATATTTAAAAAAAAAAACAAACACAAACCGATTACTGGAAAAAAAAATGTGACTAACGAAACTATAATTGTAAAAATATTGTGAAATTTGTTGTGTTAGCATAACAATATAAATGTAAATTTACAACAACATTTAAAAGAAAAAAAAAACTAACAAACGGAATACTAAAAAAAAAAAAAAAAGGGACTCATGAAACCAATGCACTGTTGCCGCTACAGTGCTGCACAGTGATTTACACTGGATGAACAGTGCCGAAGCACTGTAGCAGCAATAAAAATTTGTTGTGTCAGTATAACAATATAAATGCCAGCTTACATCAATATTTAAAAAAAAAAAAACACAAACCGATTACTGGAAAGAAAAATGTGACTAACGAAACTATAATTGTGAAAATATTGTGAAATTTGTTGTGTCAGTATAACAATATAAATGTCAACTCACAACATCATTTAAAAGAAAGAAAAAAAACCACAAACGGAATACTCTGAAAAAAAAAATAAAATAGAAGAACTCACGAAATGCTGCACAGTGATTTACATTAGAGGAACAGTATCGAAGAAAAAAAAAAAAGACAAAACGCCTCACGAAACCTAAAAATCACTGTAGCTACAGTGATTTTGCGCATTCGCGCTTTGTTGTGTCAGTATAACAATATAAATGCCAGCTTACATCAATATTAAAAAAAAAAAAAAACACAAACCGAATACTGGAAAAAAAAATGTGATTAACAAAACTATAATTGTGAAAATATTGTGAAATTTATTGTGTCAGTATAACAATATAAATGTCAACTCACAACAACATTTAAAAAAAAAAAAAACACAAACGGAATACACTGAAAAAAAAAAAAAAAAAAAAAGCCTCACGAAACCAAAAAATCACTGTAGCTACAGTGATTTTGCGCATTCGCGCTTTTATATATACTAGTGTTGGCTGCATGTGTAAGGCACGTGCTGCTCCAGTAGTGAAAAAATTAATAGATTTTATGTGTAAAACCGTGAATTTTGGCTCACCTAATTTGACTATATTAAAAAAGAAGTCTAAGAATACAACAAAATATCAAAGTATTTTCACAATATTTTCATTTTTAGGGTTCGAATAGATTTTTTTTTTTTATTTGAGAGAAATGCTACATTCATAAAAATTTTTAGAACATATTCTAAATGACAAGTTGTTATTGGTTTTAAACTGATAACACTGTTATTGTTATTCTCAAAACATTTATTTTCAGTTGTGGTTAGTCACAATCTCATATTTTACTATTTTATTTCGACTTGTAAGAAATTGATACTTCAATATTTCTAAAAATATTATGAAATTTTTTGTGTCAGTACAACAATATATATGTCAGCTTACATAAATATTTAAAAGAAAAAAAAAAAAAAAACACAAACCGATTACTGGGAAAAAAAAAAGTTTAGGCACTATAGAAATTAATGTTAAAATATGTTGGATTTAACATTTTTTTATTTGATCTATAAGAAACTGAGATCTCAAAAACTGTAAAAATATTGTGATATTAATAAGTGTTATAACATTTTCTCAAAACATTTATTTTCAGTTGTAGTTGGTCACAGTCTCATATTTTATTGTTTTATTTCGACTTGTAAGAAATTGACACGTCAATAATTGTGAAAATATAGTGAAATTTGTTGTGTCAGTATAAAAATATATATGTCAGCTTACATAAACATTTCAAAGAAAAAAAAAACACAAACCGATTACTTGGGAAAAAAAAAATCTTTAGGCACTATAGCTACAGTGCCAATTGAATAAATCAAAAGCACTATAGCTTTAGTGCTATCCATCAATAATAGCTTACCTATGATTTGTTATGAAATTAATGTTAAAATGTTGTGGACTTAGCATTTTTTTATTTGATATATAAGAAACTGAGATCTCAACAATTTTATTTGATATATAAGAAACTGAGACCTAAACAATTGTGAAAATATTGTGATAACAATAAGTGTTGTAACATTTTCTCAAAACATTTATTTTCAATTATGGTTGGTCATAGTCTCATATTTTATTTTTTTATTTCGACTTGTAAGAAATTTATACCTTAATAATTGTGAAAATATTGTGAAATTTTTTGTGTTCGTATAACAATATATATGTCAACTTATATAAATATTTAAAAGAAAAAAAAAACACAAACTGATTACGGGAAAAAAAAAACTTTAGGCACTATAGAAATTAATGTTAAAATGTTGTGGACTTAGCATTTTTTTTATTTGATCTGTAAGAAACTAGGATATCAACCGTTGTAAAAATATTGTGATAACAATAAGTGTTGTAACATTTTTTCAAAACATTTTTTTTTCCAGTTGTTGTTGGCTACAGTCTCGTATTTTATTATTTTATTTCGACTTGTAAGAAATTGATATGTCAATAATTGTGAAAATATTGCAAAATTTTTTGTGTCAATATAATAATATAAATGTCAGCTTACATCAATATTTAAAAGAAAAAAGAAACACAAACCGATTACTGAAAAAAAAGTGACTAACTAATCCATAATTGTGAAATTTATTGTGTCAGTATAACAATATAAATGTCAGCTTATATCAATATTTAAAAAAAAAAAACACAAACCGATTACTGGAAAAAAAAAAAAAAAAAGCGACTCACAAAAATGGAACTGTAGATGAACAGTGCCAAAACACTGGATGTACAGTGCGAAAGCACCATAGCGGCATTGTCAAAACATTTATTTTCAGTTGTGGTTGGCTACAGTCTCATATTTTATTATTTTATTTCGACTTGTAAGAAATTGACACGTTAATAATTGTGAAAATATTGTGAAATTTGTTGTGTCAGTATAACAATATAAATGTTGGTTTACATCAATATTTAAAAGAAAAAAGAAAAAACACAAACCGATTACTGAAAAAAAAAGACTAAGTAAATTATAATTGTAAAAATATTGTGAAATTTATTGTGTCAGTATAACCATATAAATGTCAGCTTACATCAATATTTAAAAGAAAAAAAAAACACAAACCGATTAATAAAAAAAAAAACGACTGACCAAAATGGCACTGTAAATGAACAGTGCAAAGGCACTGAATGCACAGTGCCAAAGCAGTGCGGTGGCATAGACGCTTTTAGATATAAGAAATTTGTTGTGTCAGTATAACAATATAAATGTCAGCTTACATCAATATTTAAAAAAAAAAACACAAATCGATTACTGGAAAAAAAAAAGTGACTAACTAAACCATAATTGTGAAAATATTGTAAAATTTGTTGTGTCAGTAAAACAATATAAATGTCAGCTTACATCAATATTTAAAAGAAAAAAAAAGCATAAACTGATTACAAAAAAAAAAAAAAAAGTGACTCACGAAAATAGCACTAAAAATGAACAGTGAATAACACTGCATGAACAGTACAAAAACATTGTTATATAAAAATTTGTTGTGTCAATATAACAATATAAATGTTAGTTTACATCAATATTTAAAAAAAAAAAAACACAAACCGATTATTGGGAAAAAAAATGTGACTAACGAAACTATAATTGTGAAAATATTGTGAAATTTGTTGTGTCAGTTTAACAATATAAATGTAAGCTCATAACAACATTTAAAAAAAAAAAAACACACAAACAGAATACTGAAAAAAAAAAGGGACTCATGAAACGAAGGCACTGTTACCGCTACAGTGCTGCACAGTGATTTACACTGGATGAACAGTGCCGAAGCACTGTAGTTGCAATAAAAATTTGTTGTGTCAGTATAACAATATAAATGCCAGCTTACATCAATATTTAAAAAAAAAAAAAACACAAACCGATTACTGGAAAAAAAAGTGTGACTAACGAAACTATAATTGTGAAAATATTGTGAAATTTGTTATGTCAGTATAACAATATAAATGTCAACTCACACCAACATTTAAAAGAAAAAAAAAACACAAACGGAATACTCTGAAAAAAAAAAAAAAGACTCACGAAATGCTGCACAGTGATTTACACTGGAGGAACAATGCCGAAGAAAAAAGAAAAAAAAAAAAAGACAAAACGCCTCACGAAACCAAAAAATCACTGTAGCTACAGTGATTTTGCGCATTCGCGCTTTTATATATATACTAGTGTTGGCTGCACGTGCAAGGCACGTGCTGCCCCAGTAGTGAAAAAATTAATAGATTTTATGTGTAAAACCGTTAATTTTGGCTCACTTAATTTGACAATATTAAAAAAGAAGTATAAGAATACAACAAAATATCACAATATTTTCACAATATCTTCATTTTTAGGGTTCGGATAGATTTTTTTTATTTTAGTTGAGAGAAATGCTACATTCATAAAATTTTTTAGAACATATACTAAATGACAAGTTATTATTGGTTTTAAACTGATAACATTGTTATTGTTATTCTCAAAACATTTATTTTCAGTTGTGGTTAGTCACAATCTCATATTTTACTATTTTATTTCGACTTGTAAGAAATTGATACTTCGATATTTGTAAAAATATTATGAAATTTGTTGTGTCAGTATAACAATATATATGTCAGCTTACATAAATATTTAAAAGAAGAAAAAAAAACACAAACCGATTACTGGAAAAAAAAAAAGTTTAGGCACTATAGAAATTAATGTTAAAATGTTGTGGACTTAACATTTTTTTATTTGATCTATAAGAAACTGAGATCTCAAAAATTGTAAAAATATTGTGAAAATAAAAAGTGTTATAACATTTTCTCAAAACATTTATTTTAAGTTGTAGTTGGTCACAATCTCATATTTTATTGTTTTATTTCGACTTGTAAGAAATTGACACGTCAATAATTGTGAAAATATTGTGAAATTTGTTGTGTCAGTATAAAAATATATATGTCAGCTTACATAAACATTTCAAAGAAAAAAAAAAGCACAAACCGATTACTTGGAAAAAAAAAATCTTTAGGCATTATAGCTACAGTGCCAATTGAATAAACCAAAAGCACTATAGCTCTAGTGCTATCCATCAATAATAACTTACCTATGATTTGTTATGAAATTAATGTTAAAATGTTGTGGACTTAGCATTTTTTTATTTGATATATAAGAAAGTGAGATCTCAACAATTTATTTGATATATAAGAAACTGAGATCTCAACAATTGTGAAAATATTGTGATAACAATAAGTGTTGTAACATTTTCTCAAAACATTTATTTTCAATTGTGGTTGGTCATAGTCTCATATTTTATTTTTTTATTTCGACTTGTAATAAATTTATACCTTAATAATTGTGAAAATATTGTGAAATTTTTTGTGTTTGTATAACAATATATATGTCAGCTTATATAAATATTTAAAAGGAAAAAAAAACACAAACCGATTACGGGAAAAAAAAAACTTTAGGCACTATAGAAATTAATGTTAAAATGTTGTGGACTTAGCATTTTTTTTATTTTTTGTGTCCGTATAACAATATATATGTCAGCTTATATAAATATTTAAAAGGAAAAAAAAAACACAAACCGATTACGGGAAAAAAAAAAAACTTTAGGCACTATAGAAATTAATGT
The DNA here is from genome assembly GCA_033629205.1 of Lithocarpus polystachyus. Classification (NCBI taxonomy): domain Eukaryota; kingdom Viridiplantae; phylum Streptophyta; class Magnoliopsida; order Fagales; family Fagaceae; genus Lithocarpus; species Lithocarpus polystachyus. The sequence goes on along the minus strand of CM066168.1, from coordinate 31,615,076 downwards.
TAAAATGTTGTGGACTTAGCATTTTTTTTATTTGATCTGTAAGAAACTGGGATGTCAACAATTTTAAAAATATTGTGACAATAATAAGTGTTGTAACATTTTTTCAAAACATTTTTTTCCAGTCGTGGTTGGCTACAATCTCGTGTTTTATTATTTTATTTCGACTTGTAATAAATTGATATGTCAATAATTGTGAAAATATTGTGAAATTTGTTATGTCAATATAATAATATAAATGTTAGCTTACATCAATATTTAAAAGAAAAAAAAGCACAAACCGATTACTAAAAAAAAAAGTGACTAACTAAACCATAATTGTGAAAATATTGTGAAATTTATTGTGTCAGTATAACAATATAAATGTCAGCTTATATCAATATTTAAAAGAAAAAAAAAACACAAATCGATTACTGGAAAAAAAAAGTGACTCACAAAAATGGGATTGTAAATGAACAGTGCCAAAACGCTGGATGTACAGTGCGAAAGCACCATAGCGGCATTGTCAAAACATTTATTTTTAGTTGTGGTTGGCTACATTCTCATATTTTATTATTTTATTTCGATTTGTAAGAAATTGACACGTCAATAATTGTGAAAATATTGTGAAATTTGTTGTGTCAGTATAACAATATAAATGTTAGTTTACATCAATATTTAAAAGAAAAAAAAAACACAAACCGATTACTGAAAAAAAAAAGACTAAGTAAATTGTAATTGTAAAAATATTGTGAAATATATTTAGCCAGTATAACCGTATAAATGTCAGCTTACATTAATATTTAAAAGAAAAAAAAACACAAACCGATTAATGAAAAAAAAAAACGACTGACCAAAATGGCACTGTAAATGAACAGTGCAAAGGCACTAAATGCACAGTTCCAAAGCACTGCGGTGGCATAGCCGCTTTTATATATAAGGAATTTGTTATGTCAGTATAACAATATAAATGTCAGTTTACATCAATATTTAAAAAAAAAAAAACACAAATCGATTACTGGAAAAAAAAAGGGACTAAATAAACCATAATTGTGAAAATATTGTGAAATTTGTTGTGTCAGTAAAACAATATAAATGTCAGCTTACATCAATATTTAAAGAAAAAAAAAGCATAAACCGATTACAAAAAAAAAAAAGTGATTCACGAAAATAGCACTAAAAATGAACAGTGAATAACACTGCATGAACAGTACAAAAACATTGTTATATAAAAATTTGTTGTGTCAATATAACAATATAAATGTCAGCTTACATTAATATTTTTTAAAAAAAAAAACACAAACCGATTACTGAAAAAAAAAGTGACTAACGAAACTATAATTGTGAAAATATTGTGAAATTTGTTGTGTCAGTATAACAATATAAATTTAAGCTCGCAACAACATTTAAAAGAAAAAAAAAACACACAAACGGAATACTGAAAAAAAAAAGAGGGACTCATGAAACGAAGGCACTGTTGCCGCTACTGTGCTGCACAGTGATTTCCACTGGATGAACAGTGCCGAATCACTGTAGTGGCAATAAAAATTTGTTGTGTCAGTATAGCAATATAAATGCCAGCTTATATCAATATTTAAAAAAAAAAAAAACACAAACCGATTACTAGAAAAAAAATGTGACTAACGAAACTATAATTATGAAAATATTGTGAAATTTATTATGTTAATATAACAATATAAATGTCAACTCACAATAACATTTAAAAGAAAAAAAAAAAACACAAACGGAATACTCTGAAAAAAAAAAAAAAAAAAAAAAAAAACAGTGATTTTGCGCATTGGCGCTTTTATATATAAGGATATCGATATAGATAGGAATAGAGTTTTTCATAAAACCGGACATGTCAATCTAGTTTTTTAATAGCTGATGTTGACATTGTCACATGGTCAATTTATCACAAATTCGTAACTCTACGTTACTAAAAAAAAAAAAAAAAAAAAAATCTATTGTTGTGTCTGACAATCCCACCAAAAACCAACGGCCACCTAATATAAACCCAAAAAGAAACGTATCCACAATATTTGAATAACAATTTTTTGCATTTTGACTAATGAAAGCCGCTTGTCTCATCTTATTGAGGTATCATGGAGTGGAATCATCACCCACCCAGGCACTGCTCAATTCCTTTTCCTTATACTAACCCAACTATAACCCCAAGGCCAAACCTCCACTTCTCTCATCCAAACTCACACTCACCAAAATGTTCGTCTCCCACACACTTTCCATGCCTTTATTTGGGCACAACTCCCAGTTTTTCATTCACCAAAATACCACACGATTGGGTACTATAAGATCCACAAATCAAAATCACAAATTTCAGTTTTTCTTTACTCAAAACTGCGTAGGTTTAAGCGGTCACAAGCTCTGTGACTTGAATTCTCAATTTTTTTATGAGTGTTATGCTAAAAAGTCAAATAGAATCCGACCCAGAAGTCAAAAACACAAGCTTTTATCTCTTAGACATGCTAAAACCTTAGTTGTCAATGATTACCAGCCAAATAACATGGAATTGTGTTTTCACAGTATCACACAGTTGGGCACTTCCAGACCCAGAAATTTAGAGAGCAAGTTTCTATCTGGTGGTCCTCTGAGAATTTCGAACTCCAAAAGTCACAAGCTTGGTAGTAGAGAAATTGGGTTTTCAGAGAGGAATATGAGAAATGGGAAATTCATAGTGAGGTCAGAGTCAGTATTGAGTGTAGAAAAAGCGGTAGAGAGAGAAGGAATAGGTAGACAGGCTGCTTATGATGCGATTGTTATTGGTTCTGGGATTGGAGGGTTGGTTGCGGCAACACAGTTGGCAGTGAAGGGAGCTAAGGTTTTGGTTTTGGAGAAGTATGTGATCCCTGGTGGTAGCTCTGGCTATTACGAGAGAGATGGCTATACTTTTGATGTTGGGTCTTCTGTAATGTTTGGTTTCAGTGACAAGGTCAGTGTTTTTTTTAAGCTGGGATTCCTTGTTTTAGTATTTCCTACATTGCGCTTTACTTGTTGGTTAATGGTAATCGGAGCTTATTGAGTTTAGGATGGTTGAATTGAGTTTGGTTCATATCATAACTTGTGATTTGAAGAATTATAATGTTTTAGACTACGAAGCAAGGAAACTTCATTTGAGATTCCGTACCGGTGTCGTATCCGGGTCCTACCGGTGTCATAACCTCCTTGTCATGTTAAATTTTTTTAGAAATTGCTCCTATGGCTGTGTCGTACCTGTGCCCATGTCTGTGACTCCTAGGTTGTAAAATTTAGAGTGATTCTTGGAAAAGTGGGAAGAACTAGTTTTATATTGGACAATGCCATTGTATTTTGATGGGAAAATAATCCATATGGGAAGATATGTATTATTTTTCTCGAGGAAATTAGAAAGCATTACATAGAACAATCAAGAAGAACTCAGGCCGGAATACTTAACATTCAATAAGTCATACATGGTACCATTGAACTCAGTGTTTGGTCTTTGAAATGGCTTTTTCCTCAACTTTATGAAGAGTTGCTGTGGTTTTCTTGTTTAATAGTTCGAACTTCATGGAAGTTTAAAACTTTACAAATCCATGAACAAGTTCTTGGGACTTCTTAGGACTAAGGCTTGGCTATTGTTGTTGTTGTATGAACAAATTTTCTGAAAGTGCCTAAACTGGAGTCAATTAATGGAGAATTAGGAAAATTTTTACAACCACGGAGTACATATTATTGCTGCAGAAAGTTTTATTCATGAGATTGTCACAGCTTGCAACTGTCAAGAGTTGTTCTATATTGCTCTATGCCCTATAGTTGGGCAAAATATAGCAAAAACTTATAAATGAATTAGAAATGGCATTAGCAGTTTAGTTTTAAATGACTTGTTAGTGATGGACCTCATTTTCTCGCATGCTTCAGTATATGACTTTTTGCACCTAAACTGTTCCTATGTCTCTTATTCTTTTCTTTCTTTCTTTCTTTCTTTTTTTTTTTTTTTTTTTTTTTTTTTTTTTTTTTTCTGCGGGGGGGGGGGGGGGGGGTGGTGTGTGAAGGCTCTAAAATTTTAGGAGTTCGAAACCCCACAGAATCCCCAAGTAACAATAAACCTAAGCAAAGATTAGGTCTTTATAAATTTGAGTACACCTACTGGGCAATATTAATAAAAGCACTATTTTCGAGAGATCTTTTCTGTTACCGTCAACAAATCATGAATATTAAATGCTTTTATGAATAATATAACTTATGTATGATTTTTTTTCAAATGTGATTTAATAATAAAATTTCTTTTGGTTGGATATTTTTATCGGAAAATTGGTTAATTGCATATTGTCAATATAATGAACAAAATTAAAAAATAAAATAAAATATCCAAGTCTTATGTATATTGCATAAACTGGTTTATTTTATGAATCCAATTTCCAAATGAATTTGAGCATCAAATTCTAATCTTCTTTATTGTGTACATGTGTTGCATGGTCGTGTTGTTTATCAATTAATTTACATATTAAAATATACTTGATCTTCTTAACTACAGAAATCATTGTTTGTCTTATACTTAAAGATGATGTTTTGCCTTTTTATTGTAGTTTATTTTTATTTTTACTAATTATGATCTAACATTTTTGAGTTGGTGGTCTGTATAGCACCCTGAATCTTGATGTTTACCTCAAATCTGGGCAGGGGAATCTAAATTTGATAACCCAAGCATTGGCAGCAGTTGGATGTGAGATGGAGGTGATACCTGATCCAACTACTGTCCATTTCCATTTACCCAATAGCTTGTCTGTCCAGGTGCACAGAGAATATGGTGAATTTGTTGCAGAACTCACCAATAAGTTTCCCCATGAGAAGGAAGGGATCCTCAAGTTCTATGGTGAATGCTGGAAGGTCTGCTTTATTTATTTATTTGTTTATTTATTTTTGGATGTGTGACTACGACTTCCTCCAGCTGTTTTTGCCTCTACTTACAATTTATTACTTACATTAAGGCACTTGTGCACATATTGGGTAGATTTTCAATGCCTTGAACTCATTGGAATTGAAGTCACTTGAGGAGCCAATCTACCTTTTTGGACAGTTTTTTCAGAAGCCTCTCGAATGCTTGACACTTGGTAATAATGATTTTGTGGATTTTATTATATAGCTTAGCTGTGAATTGCAAATTAGTGTCATAATTGTAGAAATAATTCTGGCTTTTGATAATTTTAGTAGCTCCAGTTGGGATATCTTTAGGGCAGTAGTTTTGATCAATTGCTAATTTATGTACTTTTGTATTAAGACTCCTGTGTGACTGTAGCGGGGAAGTAGTTGAAACAAGGAACAGATGCATCTCTAGACTACTTCATCCTTACACTTATCTGCTGGAATTTATTAATATGTGAAAGACTTTCTTAGTTCAATCTAAAAATAGTTTATCCCCACTACTTGGAGATGAGATGAGATCCGGAAATAAAGGTGATTGCTTTACTATCATCATGCAATTGATCTACTGTTAACTCCTTTGAAATGTCAAGATCCCAAATGCCAAATAGAGGACCTGTTTGCAAATGATTGTGTTGATTTTCTTGGTTGGTTCTGAACTTGGGAAATCTTGATGGTTTCATTGCTCTTTGGTCTCTACCATTTATGTATGATCCTTGCTTGTAACATCCTGTGGGCAGACCATCTTTGTGGTTGCCATATGCCCAGTATTGGTTCAATTTTGACTATTGACTGGTTTCCAAATAAAATAAACTATTGACTAGGAATGCTCTCTAAGTTTCTATATGCTGTTTAAGTGGACATTTAAAATTTTCAGATCTCTTGGTTTTGGACTTAAATAATGTTGTCCTTTGCAGCCTATTATTTGCCTCAAAATGCTGGAGATATAGCTCGAAAATTCATTAAGGATCCCCAGTTATTGTCTTTCATAGATGCAGAGGTGAGTTGAAATTACTTGCATGATCCAATTAGAAGTTTCTTAGAAGGATTAATCAATTTATTAATGCAATAGACACATCGCCCATCGCATCAGCCTTGTTGAACAATTTTTTTTTTTATTACTTATTTTGTTTTTGCAGTGTTTCATAGTGAGCACAGTCAATGCTTTGCAGACACCAATGATCAATGCAAGCATGGTAAGCTGTCACTTAGCTTTCTGGCTCTTTTGTGTTCACTTTAACTTGTGTCCTCATATATTGTTTGTCCCAGGTTCTATGTGACAGACATTTTGGTGGGATTAACTACCCTGTTGGTGGTGTCGGTGGAATTTCAAAGTCCTTAGCAAAAGGCCTGGTTGATCAGGGCAGTGAAATACTTTACAAGGCAAATGTGACTAACATTATAATTGATCAGGACAAAGCTGTGAGTTTGACATTAGTCTCGAATGACGATGCCATAATATCCATATTTCATTCTATGTCAAAGAAATGTTTTAGCTGCTTATATTATTTTATTCTCCATTTTGTAGGTAGGAGTTAGGTTGTCAGATGGAAGGGAGTATTTTGCCAAAACCATAATATCAAATGCTACTAGATGGGATACTTTCGGTTAGTTGTGGCAAGAAATTTGAAAATTTTATTTGGATGATGGTCTTTTCTTGCTATCTTATACACTAGTTTGTTTAGTTATATTACTGATAATTTAATTACATTAAATGTTGATTTTTAGGAAATCTCTTAAAAGGACAACACCTTCCAAAAGAAGAAGAAAATTTTCAGAAAGTTTACGTTAAGGCACCATCTTTTCTTTCCATTCACATGGGGGTTAAAGCTGAAGTGCTGCCACCAGATACTGATTGCCACCATTTTGTACTTGAGGTATTTGGGTTATTTCGGTTGCTTCATATTCTTGGCAATCTTGAGGGCCTATAAATGGGTTTTCTTAAATTAATATGCTTGTCTCATTGTCTTCCCTTTAAAAAAAAAAAAAGAATGATTGGACAAGGTTAGAAGAGCCATATGGAAGTATATTTTTGAGCATTCCAACTGTCCTTGATTCATCATTGGCTCCAGAAGGACGTCATATTCTTCACATCTTTACCACTTCTTCCATAGAGGACTGGGAGGTAAGAATAGTACTGTTAAAATTACATTGAAAGGTTACATCTTAGGTGGATCTTTGATTCCCATCCCCATGCTCTTTCCTCAGCCCCTCCCACATTTTAGTTGGGGTAGAAAAATATGTATGATGTTTCAAATTACAAAAGAGCTGGTCTACTTTTTAGGGTCTTCCTCCAAAAGACTATGAGGCAAAGAAGGAGCTTGTTGCAGATGAAATCATTAGAAGATTGGAGAAAAAACTATTTCCGGGGCTGAGATCGTCAATTGTTTTTATGGAGGTATAGGCCTTACTGTTGTATTACTGAAAAATATTGTAAAAATTGTTTTGACAACGTGCAATATTATTCTTTGCACAATGCTATACGTAAATAAAGGTAAACATCAAACTTTAGTTGCAAGCACATCTATTACATCACAAATGTTGTCTACATCAGAGAGAGAGAGAGAGAGAGTGAGAGAAGCATATATAAGGTTATTTATTTCCTTCCACCCTTCCTCCTCACTTCAGCTTTTGGTCAGGCTACTTACTCTTTGCTGTAATGGGAACAAATTGAAACTGATCCCCTCCTATCTCCCACCCACTAATTTAATGCATTTTTGGTTGCCTAGGATTTCTGCAACTCAACTCTTCATAAAATGATGTAAATTTCTCTGATCATGGCAGGTGGGAACACCAAAGACACACAGACGATTCCTGGCTCGTGATAAGGGTACCTATGGACCAATGCCACGTGGAACTCCTAAGGGATTACTAGGAATGCCATTCAATACAACTGTAAGTTTAACTATAAGCTATGGTGGGTCAATCAGTAGCTAGTTTTATAAGCATACTGAATTTACTTGGTCATGCAATAATGGAAACTACAGGCTATAGATGGTCTTTACTGTGTTGGCGATAGCTGCTTTCCTGGACAAGGTGTTATAGCTGTGGCCTTTTCAGGAGTAATGTGTGCCCACCGAGTAGCTGCTGATATTGGTAATCTTTAGGCCTCATTCAATGCATATCGGTTGTTATTGGCTGAAAGTTATTTGGTCGATCCTCTTTCACAGCTTAGCTACTTATACTTAAGCTTATAATTTTGACCTAATATAAGCTTACCATAACAACAACAACAAAACATTAGTCCCAAAACTATCGGGTTGGCTATGGGTCATCAGCAGACAAATTGGGGTCGTTCACATGTATTATTTTCTGCCACTCTATCCTATCCAAAATCATACTCTTTTTCAATTCCTTATCATGTTCTTTTTAGTATTTCTACTTGTGTTATTTTAGGTCTTCCTCTACCTTTTTTTCGTTCCCTCAATTTGAATTGAATCGCTCTTCCGCATTGGGGCATTAATCTTTCTCCTTGCACATGATCAAACCATCTCATGTGCCTCTCTGTAGTCTTTTCACTAATGGGCACCCCTATCTTTAATTGAATTTTTTCATTTCATATCCAATTTTTTGTTGTTTTTTGGCTTATCTATCTTATCATTCTCTTTTTAACTATGCTCATTTTATGAACAAAATCTTAATAGCCCACCATTCAATACCATATAGCATGGATGGTCTTATTGCAGTCTTTTAGAACTTTCTCTTTAACTTAATAGGTATTCTAATATTACACAATAGTTTTGATGTGCTTCTCCACTTTATCTATCATTCTCTTATCTTATGATTCGCATCCTCTTCAATCTCACCATTCTTGTGAATTATTGATCTAAGATATCAAAAGCGCTCACTCTTTGGTATCTTGACCATCAAGTTTTACAACTCCTTCATTTTTATTTCTTCTATTACAAAACTTACGCTTCATGTACTCTATTTGAGACTCTAAACCCATTGCCTTTAGATTCTAAAGAATCCCTCCAGATTTGCAACTTAACCAAATATGAGCTCCCATTATAATTATAGAAAAAAATATAATAATAAAAAAAAAAAAAAAAGCTTCAATAAAGATTGGTAACGTGTTGCAAAATTTGTCCAATTCATTTATTTAAAAAGTAAATAAATAAAATAAAATCATATTTAAAAAGTATATCTTCTCATTTGTGTAGATTTTTTTTTAAATATTCTTTACTATTTATTATTATTATTATTGTTATTATTATTATTATTATTATTATCTTTGACAGGGCTTGAGAAGAAGTCCCCAGTATTAGATGCTGCCCTCCTTCGACTTCTTGGTTGGTTAAGGACATTGGCATGATATACATCTGAAAAAATATAAGATTCAGCACGATCATTTTGGCTAAAATGGCATAGCCGGCTTGCTTAGTGTCAAAGATCTACAGTAGGTTGAGTCATAAACATAATTGCTATCCCTATTTTTTTTTTTTTTTTCCTTTGGAGGTGTCACTAATCACCAGAGCCAATTGAGGTATTTTGTGCAATGGGTATTTAATCAATGTTGGCTAATGGGATTTCCCCTGTAATTCTCATTTGCTAAGCTGAAATTATGCAAACAAAAATTGTAGAGTTGTCTGTGGTTCTTGGTGCACCATCTTCTGCTGATTAATTTGCAGTTGATTGCTGGTTCTTCTTCATCTTTTTTTTTTTTTTGGTTATAGGTGTAAATAATTACTCTAGTAATCTACTGATGCATTTTGTCCCTTGTGTAATCTAGTGGGTTGTAAAATCATTCCTAAATCCAGTAGATAAATATTAGTTGCAGTCAATTGCAATTAACAAAAATCTACTTTTTACATAATAGTTGTAATCAATTATGATAACAGAATTCTACTGCTTTTAGTACTAGAACCACCTGTTACTTGAGTTTGATATTTTCTGGAAACATCCCTGAGGATTCTCCATACAGTAAAATTAACTTATACGCGTATGAGAACATGTAGCACTCTCTTTGATGCTATCACCAGCTAATGAGATGACTGTGCATCCATGCACCATGCAAGCGTTTCTTTTAACCTCAACACTCAGGTCTTTACAAGATTGCTCTTGGAGCAGCTGGCCAGATCTAACCTCCTTTGCAAATTGCAACTTATTAAGCTCCAGATTAGGGCTTCATCCTTCGCAAGGAGAGGTATGCCAAAAGACGGTAACCAAAAACCATAGCTACCAAGGCACTGACTTCTGTTAAGCCATTGTCTATTCTCATTCCATTTATGGGGGGTGTGATGTCTTCATACTGCACCTTGAGAAGAAGCTTGTATGTGTGGTAGTTGAAAGACATATAGCGAATCCAAGAGATGAATATTGGAACTCGCTGCGAAATTTTAGGCAATGTATTATTATATCAGCTTAGATTTATATAGTAGCTCTAGAAAGTAAATATTTGTTAAGCATCTTGAACTGTAATTTTATGGTGAGAGTTCTTCCTTTTGTTCAGATACAGCACTATACTTCAAATTATTGTCTTCATAAACTTCAATTGTAGGATAATATAGTTGTTCTAGCTTATGACCCAATGGAGCAGTTTCTTTATTTGACCATTGGAAGTGAATGCATATTTGGCTTCCATGTTTGCATGTTTACCTTCAGACCACTTGAAAAAAGGGGGAAAAAGTTTGCATGCTTACCTGCACAAAGAACCCACCAGCCAGCATGAAGGTCATCACAGTTACTGAAGCCAGAGTGGTTGCCCTCTTTAAGTCCATTAATGTAGCCCCAATAGCTAGTCCAAGTCCCTGTTTTGCAGCTAGTTATATTTGACTATATGTGGTATTTTTTATTATCTTAATCAGTAGCTGTAGGAGACATACCTGAGCTGCCACAATGCAGAGGAAGACTGTAAGCATGGTTAGGAAGAAGGGACCAGCACTTAGTCTCAATCCCGCCATGAAATAGACAACAAGAAGGAACAGTACTGGTAGTATAAGGTCAAGTGGAAGGTCGCTTGTAGTCCTAGCCACAAAATATGCACTTAGTCTGTACATGTCGGCTGCTCTTTCTTTACTTAGCATGGCTCTTTCTTGAGGGAATGTGAAGATGGATGTGAAGACAGGAAAGAATCCCCAGAAGACTGCAATGAAGAAAAGCAGTCCTGCCTGCAATGAAAGGTAGGTTAAGTTCTACGTTTGATTCTATATTTCCATATAAGCACAAGAATAGACTATAAAGTTAATGCTTGTGTGAGGATAGGCATACTGCAAAACTATGAAAGTTAATCTGATTACTTTAGAACGTCATTGTTCCCATGAAACGACATTTATGAATTGTGCTGGACTTCAGCTTGCACAATAGTTTCTTTTGAAAAATTTAGAAATAGAAAGCAATGTTATTTTACATTCCTTCCTTCGCCCTTGATATTATCCTCTGATATGTTTAACTGCCATCTTTTTCAACCATTCTTCGTGGGACGACATATGGTTACATAATTAGATAAAGACAGTCAGAAATGAAGAAATATTTAAAGCAAAGGAAAACAGCTTAGTTAACCAATGGTCTATGATGGAGTGCCAGAACAAATGCCTGATGTGATAGTGCAAGGCAAAATGGTTCTTTATTGACTTGCTGAGAACAAGTGTTGAACATTGACTGATATCTTAACAGAATCTATGAAGTAGTTCTTTTTATTAGTAAGTTATACATGCACCCTATGGTTTTGATATGATGATCTCACCCTTACCCACGCTATTTGAGTTGAGGAAGTGCCATTTGAGTCATAGGTCTTGGCAAAGCTACGGATAATAACATGAAATGTAGGGTGGGATTAGTGTAATAAAATCGAATTGGCCAATTTTTTGTGATGATGTATATTTCTGGATGATGTAATTATAGTATTCTATCGGTTTGTTGTAGTGACTCTCTAGTAGGTGGTTTTTTTATAGCAAGTAGTGATTTTTGAGTACTATACAGGTAACTCAACAAATATGCTTTGACAAGATAATGGCTTACCTGATCTTGCAGGCCTTTGGGGCTCTTACTATCACACTGCCACCATAGTAATCCCAAGATAAATGCCGTTGAGAGAACTTGGGTAATTCTTAACCAGCTAAAATAATCATGCCGCCGTTCTTTGATTCCTCTGCAGAACAGTATGGAATACTGTTCCCACCAGCTTGCACCCCATTGTCTCTTCCGAGAAGACACCTTCGATTTCACTTCTTCGTCAAGGGGTATAGGATCCATAAGTTTCTTCTTTTCCTTTTCGGCAACTTTTGTCTCATAGGCTTCCACAAGATACTGTTTTTACACAGAAGATTCATTAGGTAGAGAAATAGCTTGTGATGTGCCACATAAAATTATAGGTGGCGCTTGCTTTTAGGACATAACACTCCAGTTATGTGGAATTTGATCATTAGATGAGGAACACAACAGATTTTTGCTGCTTAAATTTTATATGAGTAAATATATGGTCTGAAGACTAGGTATGCTGAGGGTATATCTTATAAATGAAAGACAGTGTGCCAGTTGAAGGCAGCATTCTCAAAGCTGCTGCCTTAAGGGCTTACTAGGATTCTTCCCCCTTTCGTGTCAGGTGATTTGGGTCACTTGGTCTATGAACCACTCGTGTTTTGTGGATGTCAAGGAGTGACAACGAAGGGGTTTAGGCAATATGATCAAGACATACAACACAATGTCACCTAAGCGTTGGGAGGATGGACAGTTTACAGTTGGTTAGATCTAGAATGAAACATGGGACTCTTTTTGGCTAACAGAAGTAATTTGCTACTTGGTATAACATGCCTGTCCTCTAAATGTGATGTCTGCTGATGATTTGAAAAAACATTTCAAAAGGAAGAGATTTTTCTTCCTCTTGAGTGTCTCCTCTTGTTGGTACGTTTTTTCAAACCAATAAACACTTATTTTACCTCATGCACTATGGCAGGAGACGGTTTCCCGTTCCTTGTTTCAGTATCTGAATTTCCCATTTGTACTTTGTCCTCCAACTCTGATGGTACTGAGACATCATTTAGGTTTCCATTTGCAAGGTCTAGCAAGAACTCTGCCGGATTCATGGCAATTAGAGGGGAACATCCTATAGATGAGAAATACACCATTGCTTCTGATGCTTTTCCGAAGTAGAGCAAGCTTCCTTTCCCTAGAAGGATCAACTTGTCAAATTTGTGGAAGAGTCTACTTGATGGCTGATGAATTGTTGTTACCACTGTTTTTCCAGCCTGCCAAAAATTTGAAACAGGTTGTTAAATACAACTCACCTTTATGTATTTTGGGGACCATATGGCTGAATAAATTTTTAGTTAAAGATTGAAATTATGTTCATGTTGATCAAGTGGTTTTAACGGTGTCAGTATAAGCTACCTCTGCAATATCTTGTAACAACTGGACAGTTCTCATAGCAGTAGTAGAATCTAAGCCAGAGGTTGGTTCATCAAGAAACAAAAGGGACGGGTTGATTATAATCTCATTGCCAATAGAAACTCTTTTCCTCTCTCCGCCTGACACTCCACGAACAAAGGAGCCACCAATCATAGTGTCTTGGCACCTGTTAACATATTATTTCTCTTTACTACATTAGCTTTCTGAACAAGATCAACTTATTTAGTTTAAAGTCTTTATTTTTTCACCGAGAGAGTGAATGCGTTAATGCATAATGCTTTTGAGAAAAGTTCCAGGATTCCATTATAGTGGGTATAAAGTAAGCTTACCTCTCCAAGCCTAGCTCATGAATAACATCTATTGCTCGTTTTTCCTTTTGCTCTTTTGTCAGTGTCTTTGGGAGTCGTAGCAGAGCTGCGTAAGTCAATGTTTCCTTCACTGTAAGGTGAGGAAATAGGACATCGTCTTGAGTCACAAATCCTATCCTGCAATATGTTTCACGTTATTATTCTGTTCTGCACTATTCTTGCATCTATTCTAGTGCTCCTTTAGATAACACCTACAAATCTATAGGAACACAATAAGTCTGCTTAAGATTTATTATCCAGAAAGTACACAGTTTTTGCTCTTTCACTTCCTATAATTGTTTTGACCCCAAGGGCACCACCATTAGTTGGAAATTATGCTTCATGAAACGGAGGTCATTAATAGAATCTTTCTTTTTTCTCTACCCCTAGAGGCCAAAACTCTTCCATGAGTCATCTTACAGTAGTAATGAAAGAAGTTCTAGCAACTGCACTAAGCTGATCATGGAACAGTTTTGGCCCATGGTGCTCTGCAAAATATATTCGAAGTATGTGTATGCATTCACATTGCACACATAATTTTCTAAAAATCAATAATAACTTGTCAACTCAATAAATTGTGAAATATGTCATGAAAATGGCTGTGTACGTAGTATTACTCTATTGTGAAAAATGTAGTTCAGGAATTCTTCTACCAAGTTCTTTTGACAAAATCTACATAAACTCACGGAAAGAAGCTGCACATACAGCAAGTAGAAACTCGACTATGAATTAAGTTGAGAAACTGACCTGCTTTTTAGGAACTTGGAATAAGGATGATCATTGTAAGTAATTGAACCACGAACAGTGGGCTGAATCAATCTGCCACCAAGTAGATTTAGAAGTGTTGTCTTTCCACTTCCTGAAGGTCCCATCAATGCCAAAACCTCCCCAGGATTCACTGAACCAGTAATTCCATTTAAAATATCTTTCTCCTCACTTGTCCTTATTCCTTTGAGAATTACCTTGTATGACACATCTGTGAACTGCGATTTAAAAAAAGAAGAATTCACTTTCACTACACAAATTGGTTACCAATCTTCTGTAATATTTAAAATATGATTGTAATCTAGCAAGACACTAGTGTTCACCAAAACTTATCCAATTGTCCATACCCTTCTTTCCTTAGCAAAGCTGTGCTTTGATTTGATGTTTCTCTTAGTTTGAGGCTGACTCAAGTTAGGCCTAGATTCACACTTTTAGCTTCAATGCATGAGTTTGAACTAGTTGTGTATTAGGATTAATGTGTGCAACAGTACGGCTGGAACTAAAAGACCCATTAACAGGTCTACGTAATGAAAGGCATACACTGAGTACTTTTTTTATTGTTGGAAAGAAGGGAAAGTCTTGTACATAAATATCATATAGGATGAAACTCTGTACAAGACTGAACCTGACCATGCTATTGCTAGCCATGTTTCTATGGGTGGCGTTGTTGCTAAATCAATCTCCATCCTTGCCTGTCCAAATACATATAGTATAACATCAATCCATGCATATCAACAAACCCAGGGTTCAACACCGGTACTTGCAGTAGCAGAGAAAAGATGGATGAAGGAGAAGCTGCGTGCATGGCTAGCACTGTTACGTACCTTGAGATAAAGTGGCAATGTTGGTTCTGTTTGAAACTTCGGCCTACGTGTGCCAGCTTCAAGATCCTCAGCTGCAACCACATATAGCTGGTTAGTTGTAAATATATGAACAGAATCAAAAGGTTACTGTCCAAAAACTGTAGTGCTTAATTACAGTAGTTCATGCTAAGCAATCGTCGCGAATAGTCATGCAATAATAAGTTACTTAAAAGAGTGTAAATTGTAAGTTTTTGTAGTCATCAATTTAGATGCGAACTTAAACTTAGAGAGCGTAAATAGTATTTTAGCTGCTTCTTTTCCCCTAAATGAAGGCCTAGAGGTATACCCACCGCAAGGGTGGAAATGTGAATAAACCGAAGAGCCATTGGCACCTAAAAGCTACCTTTTCGAAGATGGAAGTGCCTCCGTTTCGAAAATCGTAAATTTCTAAAGATTTATTTTTTAAAATTTTTTACAATTCTTCATTTTCATTTATTTTTAATAGAAAATTAAGTATATCTCCTCTTTGTTGAGGCCAACATTGTTTGTAATTTTTCAAATCACTTAGCATATATACTCAAAATGGAAATTCTAACTATATATATATATATATAACTATTATATTTGAAAATAAAAGCATATGAAGATGGGATAAGGTTATTTAAAATATATAAGATGAAAACAATATAAGAGACCTAGTAAGTCTTTGTACATGAAAAATTTCTCAAAACATTGTAACAGTTGAAATGATAAGTTGTGATTGTTGTACGATAAAAGTGATATAAAAAATAATTACATATAAAAGTAACGTTGTGTTAATCATAATTCATCTTAGCATGTTGTGATTGGTATACAATAAAAGTGATGTAAAAAATAATTACATATAAAAGTAATGTTGTATTAATCATATTTCATCTTAGCAAATTATGAAATTTATCGTGTTTCTAACCGTGTTTTTTTAGATTAAGATGACCTTTTTAGAAAGATAAATAAGGAATCTATTAGTTTGAAAAAAGTGATAAGCATGTCATATCAAAACGTGGAGTGCAAACCATGATACTATCAAAGGCACTATAGATAGTGAAAGTCACATATGGAAGTGACATGCCAAAAGAAATAAATAAATAACTTAAAACAAAATAAATGATTTTTTTAAAATTATGAGGAGTTTGAAATAAATAGAAATGAATCCACATGATAATGTTAAAAAAAAAAAAATATATATATATATATATATATCAACAACAAAGGAGGTGAAGACAGAAGTTAGTAGTTATTTTGTAAAAATTAATTAGAAGAAATGACAAGAAAGAAAATTTAAAGAAATTCACATAAATCATCAAAGTATCTAATAACCTTGATCATTTTATAATTCTTCGTGAATAACTTTTTATGAGGAAAAAAATGGAAAGTTCTTTTTTTATTTTGGCAAACTCTAATACCAAAAATTTAAGAATTTTTTTAATTTAAAATTATTTTTATAGCATATTGTAATTTTTTATTTTCCTAAAAACTCAGTCTTACATCATGTATTCATGTATCATCCACATACTCTCATATTTCCGTGACTTTAGCTATTATCTAATATCCTGTTCAAAGTCACAGTTTGGTAGCTAAACTAAACTCATCCAAATTCAAATGCCTTGGTGAACCAAGATCCTGACTTGTCTAATTCTATTTCTAAGTCCTGGGCCCAATAATGGTTTTCAATTTGTATAAAGAATAAAGCCAATAATAGTTTACTTATATTTGGACCCACTTAAGACTTTAAAAAACATGTGATGTTTCTCACAGCCCAAAGGGCAAGATGATGAACACATATTGTTAAATTAAAAAAATTTTGTACGCAACTAAAGCCAATAATAGTTCACTTATATTTGGACCCACTTAAGACTTTAAAACACATGTGATGTTTCTCACAGCCCAAAGGGTAAGATGATGAACACATATTGTTAAATTAAAAAATTTAGTACGCAACTAATTTCATATTCATTTTCACAACTATTTAATAATTAATATGATTAACAGTAAATGATAAACTAATAAAAAAAAGCAAATTTACGTAAAAATAACAAATATTTTTTTTTATACAAGATAGAATTCTACTCTAACTTAATTTAAGTATATATGTGTGTGAAATTTCCTCCTAAAAACTTGAATTTTGGCCCTTATTTTCCTCATCCTATAAGAACTTTGTACTTATAAAATGATCATTATGCTAAGAGTGCACGGTAATAAAATAATAATCAATGGATCACATTCTATTACGTAAAATAACTATAAAAGAAAGAAATAAGTGTGAAATTAATGGTAATCCTATGATAACTCTGGCTAAAATTGGAGACTTAGGTGTCATCCAAAGCTCAAAACTATTGCCTTTTTAAGAGAGGTAGGGCTAGTACTCACAGGAATCACATTTTCCCAAGTAGTTACAAAAGGGCACTATTCACTTTTTAAAAAGTAATAAACTGGCAGTTTCGAGTGGAGTGAAATAAAAGTTGGGGCAAGGCCAAACCACCTTGCCCCCACTTTCTCTCATCCAACATCAATCATTTGCTCAACACTGGTGGTTATCGACCTTTACCTCTATCCCTTTCCCAAATTTGGTTTTCAAAGACTGACTAAGTTGCCCCAGTCTCTCTCATGCAATAACCAATTTGTCTCCCACCAAGGTACCTCATCATACAATAGATATAAAGCATTAGAATTTAGATATATATGCATTATTACTTTCATATTATATGGGATTTTGAAGGAGGGGGATATGTTCGATATATAAATTAACTATTATTTTAATAATTTTTCTATATATATATTTTTAAATTACTAAAAGAATTAGTGAATAAAAGTTATTATTGTTATTCTAATTTTTAAATAGTATATTATTTATCTAAAATCTTGTAGTTTAATTGGTATTTTTTAATGTTTTAAATAATAAAATTTAAAATTCAAAATTTTTATCCTCCAACTTTAGAAGCAACATTCTAAATAAGACATAATAAATACACATCTTCATTTCCTACTCTTTTTATCCTTTTCTTTGAATAATATATAGTTGTAATTGAATTTCCTAAAACCAAAGTTTAATTAACATAGAAGAAATAGAAACAGTCTATTTTCCATGCATCCAAAGTACAATGGGAAGGGAAGAATTATTACAAACTAAAGAATAATGAGCATCAAAACCACATTTAGCAAAGGCATGATCGACCCCATCAAAATCTTTACCAACCATGTTAATCACATAAATAAGCAAGTGGAAAATTTTCTTTTGAAGTTATTTATTGCACAAGAAGTACTTTAGATTTATTTTTTTTTAGTGAACAAGAAATACTTTAGATTATATATGTACTATGCAAGAATAAAAACAGGCATTCAAGCACAAAGGTAATGGTATTAATAGTATGCCCCAATAAATGATTTGTGGAATCCAAGTGTCCTTGCAAGCACCAAAGGCCGCTCTACCTAGCTAGTGGAGAAAAAATTTACCCTTATCTTAAGAATCTTATAATAATAAGACAAATGTTGAGTGACCTCCACAAAGACCACCATACATATTTGGACTATAACTATATAGTGTAGTAATTAAGAAACTAATGCACATAAAACTTACGTATATCATCGTCGCTAAACGGCTTTGAGTCATCTATGTCCTCAGGAGGCATGGTGAAGCCGGTGAAAGAGAATGACAAGCCTAAGCTGGCACTAGAGGCTCGGCTTAGGGCGGCGCCGCTGCTGACATCATCCAAATCTAGCTTCATTTGGGCACTCCTTGATTTCCTAATGTGTGCGTTTTTGCTGCTACTACTATTACGCCCTGGTGATGCCGCCATCATCCGCCTACTAGACTTTCTCGACAGTGTCCCGCCGCTCTCCGCGGCTGCCCCGGCCCCCTCGCTCGATGATGACTTAAATGTTGCCGCCATCGTCTCCAGAAATTGATCTGATTTTGTCCTAACCAAACTTGATGATGAATGGCTCTTCTCCATGTTCACCACACTATTCATAAAAAACGTACACCACATGCACCCGTAATGAAAATGTTCGGTGAAATATAAAATATGAATATAACTTTATATAGTAACCATTATGGCAGTGTGGTCTAAGGTCATAATTGCACAAGAGACACAATGCTGCCATACCAATTGGCAAAACCAATGTTTATATAAAAGTGGTCCAAAGTTTTTCAGTGTGGTCTCCCAATGATGAGGGGGAGAAAAACAAAAGTATTTATCATATCAGAAATGTCATGGAATTAGCTTGCGCACTTAGTTGTACTTTTTTTTTTTTTTAATAACTGTACTTAGTTATACTTCATTAATGTTATAGCCAAACTAACTTTTTTAATAAGTCGATAAATAACTAGCTTACATAGAATGAAGGTGAAAAGCAACAATTCCAAAAATGGAGTCATATATATTAATAAAATCACATTAGATGAGGTTAGGAAAAAATGAAGATAGTTAAAGAGAGAGTGGAAGGGTTCTTGACTTCTTGGTTGGTATAGATCGATCGAAACATAAAATCTCTTCTACAACTATGTCCCTGCTAGATTATGTATAAGTCATAATAACTATGGGAAAAGAGGGAGAGAAACCAGAATAATCTTTCGAAAACTTACTCATATATATAGTACTAGAAGATAGTTGGCTATTGATCTTAAAATACTAGAGTTCGATCAAAGAGGGCAACATTGAAATCTATCAAGATATAAACTAAACAGTAGAAGAAGAGAGTTGCATTATCCATACCTTGTATGACTAAAAAGGAAGGGGCCAGAGACTCAGAGAGCAGAAGAAGAAATTAAGAGAGCTTTATTTGGAAGTATGACTGATTATAATTTGAAAGGCTCCAACCACAACACTCTCATGGTGCAGTGCATCCGCTTCTCTTATAAAGAGCAATAAATTAAGAGGTGTGCAAAGTTACAAGAACACCCTCATACCTCTCAAAAATTTTCAAAAAGTTTGCATGTAATATGGTAGTAATATCCCACAATTGTGACAACAGCATCAATAACAGCAAAAAAAGAGATGTGAGATATGTTGAATCTTGCATCAATCACATTCAATGAGTCCAGGCATCCTTGCCGTACACGTGTTTGGCTGTTTCGTTTGGTCCCATATATATATATATATATATATATATACACACACATATATATTTTGCTTGGAATTTCATAGTTTTGGATTTAAGTACAAAAGGCATCAACCAGCTAGGGTAGGTCTTTGGAGTCACTTAGAATACTTTTAATATTAATGGTGTTTAAACCTATTTGAGTGGCCGATGTGATTTCTTATGCGAAACAAGCCAAGGAATTTATTTTCTGGATTGGAAAGCCATGCATGTCTGTAACATGAGGCCTTGGTTTCATCTTAGATTACCTAGTCCACAGGGAACCAAGAAATTTTGGAGTGTTGTTCAAATCATGTGTAATAAGCGTGTTTTCCTTTTCCTTTTCCTTTTGGAAAATTTGTACGGTTCAAATACTAGATAGGATCAATTAGCCATTTTTGCCGTTTTGTTTTTTGAGAATGACAAATGAATTCAATGATGCATGTAATTTCATTCTTATCGTCACCCTCCTGATCCGTATATTGTCGTCATTAATTTATTACCATTTTCCTTCATTAATATATGGTTCGTGAAGAAATCTATATATTGCAAGGATACTCAAGCTCAATATATATGATATGATGGTATTTCCCTTCTATTATAGGGAAGGTTTAGGAATTATAATGTCTCTAAGAATGTTGCTACTAAAAGAAACTGATAGATTGGATTTGTTAGTTTTTAATGATCTTTGCCTTCTTTCCTTCTCCCACTGAAACCCATATCGGCTACCAAATGAAGCACTTCTCATGTGATATTTTCCTTAATTGTCATTCCTTCATTTATCTTTGAAATATATATACCTTTCTTGATCAGTAATATTCACATTAGAATTATATTTCGTACAGCCAAATAAGAAATTCATAATATTTATTTTACTCCAATATTGTCATATTTCTTGCTTAAAACTTGCAGTTTAATTTCCGAGACAAATCAAATGCATGTATGTTTGCCATAAGAGATGTCTTTGTAACTGGCCAGGGAATGGGGAGAAGAAATAACAAAAAGGCACTTTCCATATTTGATGCTAATTTTGCCTCTTTATAATGTCTTTTTATTTTCTACTTTAGAAATCCACCTTTGCAATATAATCTACACCCCATTCTTCATTTTCCTATACATTCTATTAATTTTTATTTTTTTTACTTTTTTCTCACGCACACTCCTTTTTTTTTTTTCACTTCCCTTTCAATCAGTGTACAACGCCATTAAACCAACTCATAAAGTTAATTTGCAACGCTAAGCAGTCTCCCCACGGCCAGATCAGCGGGCTAACGACCAAGCCGACCACCCAATTCCAACGATGATCCCAAAAGGCCCATGATACCAATGAATTCTGAAACACGGCAATGCCTAACAATGCCAATAGGTTTGTTGAGTGAGAGGAATGAACAAAAAAAGAAAAATAAAAGTTATACAAAAGCTATATATATATATATATATATATATATATATAATATAGTGGTCATTTAAAAATGCAGGATACTGTAGCATTTTGTAAAAAATTGAATAATAATAGTATCATATCAATTGCTTTTTTTTTTTTTTTAGATACAAGATAAAATTTTTGTGTGTGAAGCTCTCTCTTGGAGGCTTGAACCCCAGTCCTTATCCTCACACCTCAGAAGCACTTATACTTGTAGAGTGACTACCACATCATGGGTGCATGATAGTTTGCTTTTTTTAGTTCAGAGGAAATATATGGTATTTTGAAATAGAGAATAAAATGTTAAATTTATAAGTTATAACCAATTTTACCAAAAAAAAAAGAGTCTTTTAAATTGACGTGAAAATAAATGTGACTAATGCCACATCAACAACTAAATAAATAAAATTTTTAATTGCTTTTTTTGTTTTAAAAGTTACACATACCATATTATGAAATATACGAAGTAAAATTTGTATAATTAGAACATCACCCCATAAAGAAGTTTACCTAATTTAAAATTGGAAGCTAAGCATTTAGAGTATCAACTATGGTGATCCTTTAATAAAATATGGACATTTTTTACTACTCATAATTTGAAAATATCTACATCTATTTCTGTATAAAAAATCAATAGCTGTTTAGATAATTTTTTTGTCTAAAATTAAAGAAAAATATGGATTTTAATTTTTTTTTAAATAAACTATAAATTTATAAAATTTTTAATATTATAATTAAAATTTCTTTAGTAAAATTGACACTTGATATAATTGAATTTTTAAAATAAAATAGGTAGTAATATAAAAATATATATATATATATATATATATTATTACGTGAGGAAGAACATCATGTTAAGACAAGTTTTTAATCACAAAAAAAAAATTACAAAATATTAATAAAGTAATTAAAAACAAATAATGAAACTTCTAGTACATTTTTTTTTTTCCAAACATTTATAATAATAAAGTTTTAATCTAAATACTATTTTTTTTTTTTGAAACTTTCATAATAGAATTAATTTGAGTTAAAACAAATTAAGTTAATAATTATACTGTACTTTTTTTTTTGAGAAAGAATAATTATACCATACTTAGTTTGCCATATAACGAAAGCACATCATACTATATATATAACATTTACGTTAATTCTTAACTTTTTTCAAAAAAAAAAAAAAAAGAACATTTACGTTAAGACAGTTAGCATGCGTTTGCATAGCGTTTTTGTCCATGCGTCTGCGTTTTTTTCCTGATCCTGTGCACTGTTCACAGACGAGCTTGTACAAAAAAACGCATTTGTAACTTTAAAATTTGGTCCTATGGGTACTATTCATAGTTTAAAAATTATTTTACTACAGTGTTTTCAGTAATAAGTTTTCAGTTTTCAGCAATAAGTAGTATCCAAAAAAACCCTTAATGCAACTATATTACGTAATTTTTATACTAATAACTTCATAACCTAATTGAGGCTATAGCATATTGGTCAAAATCTTTTCGATCAACTATTCCAAAGATATTGAATTTTCTTTATTGAATTAGGGTAGGAAACAAAAGTTTATTGAATTAGGGTAGGAAACAAAAGCTCTCTCACTCTCTCTCTCTCTCTCTCTCTCTCTGGGTGTGCGTGTGCGTGTGCGTGTGGAGGACGAGGACAATTTCAATTATTATGCCCATTTGGGGTAAAGGCATGGTGTGTTATCCTCTTGCCAACTCCAACAATGGAGTGAGAACCGACTGGGCTTTAGACTATTCATATATATATATATATATATATATATATATATATTGGCCGAAAGCTGGATGTTGGACTTACATGGTGCTTTAAGATTAAAAAAAAATACAAGTATACCAATGTGAATGTATAGCAATTTGTATGTAAAGCAGTGCGGCTTGATGCATTTGGGGCCTTAGGTGAAAATTGATTATCTTGTTTTAGATGCAAAATTACTACTAATTAACATAAATTATGTAAAAAAAAATTTTTTTAGAAATTTTATAGATAGAAAAAATTTGACAAATTTTTTCATACTTATTGATGTAACAGATTGGTAATAGAAAGTAAAAGAGTAGTATTAGTGGTAGACTTAGATGAGAACTAGTAAAAATTTGTTAACTCAACTCTTATTATTATTCTTAATTTTTTTAGAAGTGCAATATTCACAATATTTTTTACAACAAATCTTAGGTTTTAAGTTGCCTTTTGTTTTCTATTTGAAAATATCATTATAATTATTTTTTTTCCATCAATAACAGGTTGTAACAACCTATTACTTAGAATTAGTTATAAAAGTGTTATGAAAAATATTGTAGACGTTGCATTTTTTTCTCTTTTTTTCATTTGTTTTTCATCTGGTAAAAAAATATTAGTTTATTTATTTATTATAAATAACTCCTTTTTGTTAAAATTTGGGGCTTTTTTTTAACTTGGGCCTCAGGCGATGGGATCTCTTACTCACCCATTCAGCCGGCCTTGTTTTAGAGTAGAGGGTAGAAATGCAATTTAGGGTTTAGGGGGGTCGTTGTTGATGGACGAGTGGTTCATAGTTGATAGGTGTAAAGAGATGAGAGAATTGGACAAAGTGGCCCCAAAAGGACACTTTTGGTGGTTCTTGACGATAAGGAGCTGTCTGTCTCTCTGCTGTTTTCTGCTGAATGCATGGTTGGTCACCCTCGGGCCACACAACACAACTAGTGGCCACGTGGCATCTCCCATTACCCTATTCCAATTTCAATTTCCATACCCTGCTGGTTTAATCTTAATCACCCCTATCCTTTTTAATGGTGATATATCTAACTCCTAGTATTTGTTCAAATACCAGATCGAATATATCCTATAAATATTATCCCTCCATATTTCCTTTTAATGGTGATATATCAAGCAGTCATGATTTCCTTCTATACAATACATGCATGGTCCTTTTCCTAGGCTGTCATCTGGTAATCATGAGTTCATGGCACAGTTTTGTTCTCTACAATCTGCATCACCTTTAGAAGATGGGAAATAACTATTCCACACACTTAAACACACAATACATACAAGTTTGTTGGTGTTTAAAATATTTTAAACTAAAATTGTGGCTTGATGTTTAAAACAATTTAGATTGAACCTGTGACTTGAAGTCACAATTTCAGTTAAGAACATACTTGTATATACAATGTGTGTAATAATTATTACTCTTAGAGAATATTATCATGTTCGTAGTTATATTAATATCACTCAACAAACACATACACACAAAAGAGTAATTAGAGCCCACTAAATACAGATAAATAAATAAATGGAATGATAACTGTTTTGTTTATTTTGCATTAGAAATAATAGGGTATAATTGTACATTCAAAAGGCATTAGTTTTTTTTTTTTTCCTTTCTTTTTTGCAAGTTCAAAAAGATTGTACTTTGGATTTAAAATTTTAAAATCAATGAATTAAAAAAAATTAGGGCAAATTAGAAAAACTAAATTCGAGTTTTGGGCTAATGTCAGGTATTATCAAAACTTTTCAAAAATATCCAATTTGCTCCGTAAGAACAAACGTCACTTAATAATGTTTGAAAATTCTCTTACCGTTGGCTATCAAGTCACTCCCTTGCATATATAATTTCTAAATACAATTACTGTAAGACTAGTGCAGTCAACACAAGTTATTAGAAGTAGGGTTGTTCATCAACTGCAAGTGACCAACGGATCTGAAAACCGTAGGAAGTTGCTGTAGGTGTCTGGTACGATTTTCAACAGCAATTTTGGAGGACCAAAGGCGACCTATTCGAATAGCGGTCTTAGTTTTTCAATTCCGACAAAGAACCAAACCGATCAATCTCTTTTAATATATATATATATATATATATATATATATATATGATCTTTTATGCATGTATACCAGGTTTTGTGTGTACGTAGTAGAATGGAAGACTCACCTATTTTACTAAAAGCATGTTTGGTAAACTGTAATAGATACTATAATGTAATAGTTATTCATATAATTTAGCTATTCAGTAGTTTGATTATATTTTTATTACATAGAATAGTCATTTCTTATGAATAACTATTCTTTAAAATGAGAAATAATAATTTCTTTCTAAAAAGATTGTAACTTGTAATAGATATTCTTTAATAGATATACTACCTTCGTTTGGATAGTGAGTTTGCGTTCACATTTGTGTTTGTTTGTTTTTTTTTTTTTTTTTTTCCGACGCGCACGTTTCAGCCACAAATGGCTACTGTGCGGTTACTGTGCAGCTACTGTTCATGAATAGTAGCCACAACTTTTAACTTTTTCAACTTATTTTTACTGTTAATAGGACCCATAAATACCACTTTTCAGCAATTTTTTTCATTAAAAATGGATCCTACTACACTATTTACACATTAAAAAATTATTTTATTACAGTTTTTTTCAGTTTTCTGTTTTCTGTTTTTAGTTTTAGCGGTATCCAAACGGACCCTAATAACTTCTAAAATTAATATATCCCCAATTAAACAAACTTTCCATATGAACATAACAATTATGGAAATAAAGAATCAACAAAAAATAATTCATCTCTCTCAAATTTAACATATTATTATTTTCTTAAAAATATAATTGTTTGAGTAAGATATTTCCTAAATTATATTTTAAGTTTTATTTGAATGTTACAACTTATAACCAAATTTATTAATAAATTTAATTATTTTATTACAACACATTTTATTTTTAATAATAAAGATTAACATTCTAGTTGTAATCCTTGTTGAGGATACGGTATCCTAAATCCTAATGTTAAACGGATCTCTTACAGTCAGATTTTTTTGATATCTCTAATTTCCAAACAAAGTAAGCAGATGTGTTCCATCTCGCTTTAGATGTCATGGTCCACCACGTGCAACGGTCATGGAGATTGAAGCAGATTTCTTCTTAACCCATATTGGAAGTATACTACCAAACCATATAAAACCATCGTTGATGAAGTCAAGATTGATGGTGAGCGGTACGGCGGCAGTTCAACTTTTATAGAAACCACCCCCAGTACTAGTGCGGCCCTAAAACCCAAAACCTATCGCACCAACCGATGTGCCCTTCTAATTGGAATAAAGCATAGGAGCGAAAGAAGTAAAGAACTTTCAAACCGTGTTAGATATAATTTTTGCTTAACAAACAAATAAAATATTTTTAAAAGTTTTGATAGTACCTGGTATTAATTTTTTTTTTTTTTGCTGTATAAGAAGGAGACGGCGGCGACTATATGTGATTTACCCTCCAGGGCGTAACCTGATAGGAGCATCTCCCGCTAAGAACTGTTGGATTGAACCATAGCTACTGTGATCGAAATACCACAAATCTCACTCTAGCACCGCACTAAGGAAAACCCGCCTTACATAGTACCCACCACGACTTGAACAAAAGACCTCAAGCATACACGCGGGATCCCACACCAACTGAGCCACCCGTCCTAGGCCAGTACCTGGTATTAATTAATTAAAACATTACTGCAGCTTTCATATTTTACTTACTTAATGGATTTTTACTTCAAATTAATTTACAATTGTCGACAAACACAATAGGAGCCCACTAAATTTAAAAAAACAGAGGAATGAAAAAGTTAGTTGTACCCTAATAATTAAATGCAAATAAAGCTTATATAAAGTTATAAACATAAGAAAAAGAGAAATCCTTCTCTCTCTCACACTCACTAAAAATTCAGAAAGAGGGCGGTGCCGCCCTAGTGAGGGAAAGCCACGTGACAAGGACGTGCCAGTGGTTAGGTCAGTCCAGTGACTGAGTCAGAGTCACAGTCCCAACCGATTAGATTTAGATTATCACATTGATTTAGCCATCAAAAGTGACTCACTGTGAAGCTTAGCCGCCATTCCTTTGCCACGTTTACACTCCACCCAAACTTAGCTATTACTCCGTGTACAACTCAGCACAGAGTTGGTGGCTGTGAGTCAGAGTCAGAGTCAGACTCAGAGTCACCACCATAGCACATGTACTCGAACACGTGCATGGCCATTCTTCTTCTTCTTCAGTACGATTTTTTGCTCTGATCACGTATCTGATAGGAACCTAACCGTATCTTTTTCTCTCCTCTGAGCCTTTTAGCCTGTCATGCGTGCAAGCAAAAGTTTATACAAAAGTAAAAAAAAAAAAAAATTAAACATTTTGGATAAGCAGATCATAAATTCTTAGTGTTAAGATAAGACACATGCAAATTTTAGCTTTAGAATATTATTTCTTGCAAGTTAATTGGGTCTCATACTCTCAAGTCTAATGTCCTCATAACGTTAACAATTGCTTTTTAGAGTTTGTAGTTGAAGCTGCTTCTTGTCGTCCAGATCTTTTTGTGAACCTAACACTTTTCACGTTTTGGTATATTCGGCAATTTGTGTTCTTAAGTACCTAACTCTTACCGATAAATTATCTGTTGAAAGTTCTTTTTTTTTTTTTTACCCTTTTTGATAAAAGTCGATAGTTGTGGACAGATATTGTTGTGTTTAATTAGACAATAAAATAAGATGGATGAAATAAAATAGGTAAATCCCTCGTCCATATCCTTTCGTAGGAAAGAACTTGAGTTCAAATGTATTTAAGCAAAGAAAATTAATGGAAAAGAAATTAATGTAATGAAACTAAATTTGTTTTAATGTTTTAAATTAAAGGAATAGAATATAAGGAGAAACATAAAGGAGATGGTAAATTATAAAGTTAGTCTTTATCCCTTACATCATATTTTAATTTGGTCCATAATATTTTAATTGTGTCAATTTAGTCCCTAACATTTTTAGTGACATGTTAATTTAATCATTGCCGTTATCTCTTGGATGGAAAAAGTTAACATGTCAAATGAAATAATAAAAAAAAATATTTTTCATGCCATGTCAATTACCAACTATCACATTATTTTTATTTTTATTTTTTAGAAAAACCCACTGCAAATGTTCACATGTGAAATTTGTAATCTTGATTATTCTTGACTCGCATGAGAGTGGGGGTGAGGGAGAAGAGAGGGAGGTGAATCTGATGAGAGATTGGAAGGATTTAGAATTTTCCCTAGGCTTATCTGTACATGTGAACATCTGAAATGGTTTTATTTATTTATTTTTTAAATAATCCGAGTGAATTTTTTTAAGCCAACAATATCAATTTCAACTTAAAAAATCCAAAGTCCAACACATAACATCCAGAAGCTAAAAATGATCAAAAGATTCAAAACCACAATCTTTCTTAGCTTTTTGAAATGAATAAGATTAAGGTAGGAAATAAATCGGTTTGTTTGAAAAAAAAAAAAAAAAAAAAAAAAAAAAAAAAAAAAAAAAAAACTCAAAAGAGACAAAGATCGGAGAAAGAGATATTAACGTGAGCGAGATTGTGGAAGATGGAGTTATATAAGGAGAGAGATAGACACACAGAGAGAAAGCAAAACTAGGGGCCATTTGAAAGAGTTAGGTAAGTGCTTTTGGCTGGAAAGCGTTTTGGGAAAGTGAGAGTGAGGGTAAAGGTGATGGAGGAGAGGAAGATGAACCTGATGAGAGACAGGAATTTAGGGATTTTGAATTTTCCCCAGTCTGATCTCACATGTGAACATTTGCAGTAGATTTTTTTTTTTTAATCTAACGTGGCAGTACAGTTGGCCGTTAATGTGATATAAAAAATATTTTTTTATTATTCTATTTGACAAATCAATTTTTTCCATATAAGAGATAACAATTAACAACAATAATTGAAATGTTAAGGACTAAATTGAGATATAGTGCAAAGGATAGGGACTAAATTTGTAATTAACTCTAAATGAAAATAAGTGGAATAATTTTATATGAATACTAGCGCGTGCTCAGAGGCTCTTCTATTTTTTGGTAATAGTTAATTTAGAGCATTTATTATAATTTGGAATTACTACATTTTCAAATCAGAAAAAAACCTAAGGGTGTGATGAAAAATTATTCCACCTGTAAACACATAATATTCATCACACCCCTAAGTTTTTTGTGATTTAAAAATGTAGTAATTCCAAATTATAATAAATGCTCTAAATTAACCCTTACCCAAAAAATAGAATAGCCTCTGAGTACGCGCGTGAGAGGCTAGTATTTAATACTTTCGGATGAAAAACATGAGAGGGCCAATTGCTGTATGTCTCCCACTCTATAACTATATTACTTTTCAATTTATAAATTTGTTTGTTCTCAATTTGTTAGTTCTAGTACTAACACTCATCAATGGGGACGCAATCACTAAAATTATGAATTTAATAATTTACATTTATTATAATTTAGGATTTTTACTTTTTTCAATCACAAAAAAAAGAGAGAAAAGAATTCGTAGTTTTGTAGATTGGAAGAGTTTTTTTTTTTTTTTTTTTTTTTTTTTTTTTGATAGGGTAGATTGGAAGAGTTTTAAAACTAACAAAAGAGTGATCCTATTTTGTAGAGAGTTAATGAATAGAAGTAGGAATTTAAATCAACCTAAAAGTAGAGTTTATTAGAAGCATTGAGGCATTTCAACGTAGAAGTAGGAATTTATTATTTTTATCAATTTACTATTTTAACCCTATTTTAAGTTTTAGGTAGGGGTATTTTTGACATTAAAAAAAACAATAACTAACTTTCTTTTGCCACTTTACTATTTTAACCTTTCTAAAAAAAAATTTACTATTTTAACCCCATTTTTAAGTTGTTGGTTAATTAATTTAAAGATATTTTTGACAGGAAAAAAACAATAACTAACTTTCCGAATTCTCTTAATATATACAGATTACTATTAGACTTTTATTTTAAAATAAATGGCTAAATATAGGGGTAAATTGGAAGTTTTAGTTAAAAAAATTCATTAAATCCAATTTTATATACTCCAACTCCTCCTAATTTTTTGGGGCAATGAAAATTTGGGGTTTTGAGGGAATAGTAAAGAATGAGTGTTCCCTTCTACTCATTCAATTCTCTCTCAATTAAACTTACAAATAAGAGAATGAAATCAATTCCCTCCATAAAAACTCACAAACAAAATACTAAAAAAATATTCTAAAAAATATATAAATATATATATTTCATTCTTTCCCCTCTCCCCAAATAGGCTATTAGTAAAGAGTCATATTAGGCTTTAAGCAACACTAAAAGCACCATGGACTTGATCTAAGCCCATTAAAAGAAAGAATAAAAGCGAAGTTAGCTTTCTTTTCGTATACAATGAGAAGCCAAAGTCAATTATAGAGCAGAAGCCAAAGATAACATTGTAAGAGCATTAGCATTCGGGATTGCAAAAAATGTTTTATTTTACCATCTAAAAAGCTTCTTTATCTATTATTCCATCACATTTTATAATATATCCAACAACCCAGTTTTTTTTTTTTTTCCTATACAATACATTAAAATAATATATTTACACAATAAAATATATTATATAACCCAAAACCATCTCTCTCTCTCTCTCTCTCAACCACTCATCACCGCTAACAACCCAATCTCACCACCCACTGCCACAACCGCCAAACTCAATACCCAAACTCAAACTCAAACCCAATGCCTGAATAAAACCCAAACCACCTGCCACCATCATCAACACTGTGAACAAACCCAAAACCCCCCAATAACAGAAACTTAAACAAATCGCTGGAAACAAGCCATCACTGCAAACCTAGAGTGAAACCCACTCCACCACCACGACAAACCTACACCACCACCAAGAACCTGACCCATAACAAAAATCCATAATCACCACCAAAGCAACCACCATAATCAGCCAAACCACCACCACACCATGCCACGCCACAATCAACAACCACCACCAAAACCACAAACCCACTAGAATCTACCAAAACCCAAAACAACAAACCCATTCACCACCTACCATAAACCCATCTAAAAAAATCACAACCACCATGCCAAAATCCAAAACAACAACCCATCCACCACTCATTGAATCAACCGATTCTCACATCCAACCCGCACCCACAACACAGGTTAGAGAGAGGGAGGAGAGAGAGCAAGAGCCGAAGATAGAGAAAGGAGAAAAGAAGAGAGAGGACAAAGAGAGAGGAGATGAGAGGCTGGAGAGAGAGAAAAAAAAATGAGTTGTTTTAGGAAGAGAAGGAATAAAAAACATTTTATTTTCCAACATTGTTATAGTAGGTTCTAAATTTAGGACACTACTGTAACTCAGTTGTAAATTTTTTTACAATTGGCCTCCCAGGTAATGCTTCTCTTTTGTGGTTTGATACTAAAATATAGCATATTAGGAGTTTTACAACTCCGGATACTAATGCTCTAAGAGCATCCGTAGCAGATGTTGCAAAAAAAATGCCATTTTGCAACATCAAAACCCTACTTTATTATTTTACCACATCATTTTACAACATCTCATTTATCAGATGTTCTATAATTCAATTCTACACATTAAAATAATATTTACTACCTATTAAAATAATATATTACCCCCTCCCCATTTAACATCAACAACAGCAACCATCACCCACCCAGATCAACTGAACTGGCCATGACCCCCACTGCCCACCACCATCACCACTGCCATTGTCACCACTCACCATTTATCACCACCACCACCACCACCAATATCAGATTAACCTAAATTGCAGCCAAAAAAAAAAAAATCGACAACTAGAGAGAGGCGAAAGGCAGACAGAGAGACGGCAGCCCACCACCACCACCACTGCCATTGTCACCACTCCCCATTTATCACCACCACCACCAATATCAGACAAAACAAATTGCAACAAAAAAAAAAAAAAAACCCACAACCAGAGAGAGGCGAAAGGCAGACAGAGAGACGGCGGCTGGGTGAGACTAGAGACGGCGGCTGGGCGAGATCGGGGTGAGACTGGAGACGGCGGCTGGGCGAGATCGGGGTGAGATATTAACGACGGCTGGGCGTGACTGGAGAAGGCGAGATCGACGTGGCTAAGCGATATTGACGGCAGCTGGGCAAGATCGGCCGTGACAAGATGAAGGTGAGATCGACGAGATCGAGATTGGCGGCGAGAGACGGTGGCTGGCCGAGATCGGTGAGGGAGATTGAGAGGAACAGAGGAACAAGAGAGAGAGCCGGTGAGAGAGGAAGAAAGAAAAAGTGAGGAGAGAAGAGAGAGAAAAGAGAATAAAAAGTGATAAAATAAGTTATGCAACATGCTACAGTACCGTCACATATTTGTGACGGTACTGTAGCATGTTGCATAAATTTTAGGATTTGCAACATCTGATAAAGGGTGTTTTTTAGTATTTGGTGTGCTAAATGTGCCAAATATTTGGCATTTGGCACATTTAGCACATCTGCTACGGATGCTCTAATAAGCCTATAAAGTAAACAAAGTTATAAGTTCCAAACTCATCCCAAAGTTACAAGTTACAAGTTAAGCCCCTATTGCTTCACTTCGCGCCAATGAACTGTAGCCTAATTAGCATTCTACTCTGATGCTGGCGAGATATCACAACTCCGATCTGCTAATCTTTACAAGTTAATTTATCATAAAAAAAAAACACCCTTTCATTAACAAATCGTATAATGACAAAGAAAATAGAGGAAAATGACACGAGAAAAATATATTAACCATTCTAATTTTTTCATCCATTGTTAGGAGAAACCATACTGTGCTCAAATAAAAACATGAGAGTATGAAGTTTGTTTGTAGTTCAAAGGCTTGCTTAGTTTCCAAGTTTTTCTAAACGTGATAATTACTATGATTGTTCATGTGCACTTTTAATCACATTATATCTTCAATAATCATTTATGAAAAAAAAAATAATCATGTAACTTATTTGTATATACTATAAAACCAAAACTTTTAACTTTTTGTTAACCTCACAAAAGCTTGCCACCTAAGTTTTGAAGGCCTCACAATTTTTCACATCAGTATTCAATTAAAATTCTTTTCACCAGTATTTTTTTTATTTTAGTTTGGGATAATTACAGTAAACCCACCTGTGGTATGGCCCGTTTTCACTTTGCCTACCCGTGGTTTAAAACTTTACACTTTGCCCACCTGAACTTCAATCCGTTACCCATCCGTTACCCACCTCTCCTTTTGCCGTCAGAAAAACACATTTTTAGGGAAAAACAAACATAACAAAAATCAAAAAGCTAGGGTTTTGATTGCTTAAAAACTTCTACAAGAACAAAGTGGAGGAATAGCACACAAATCCCACTTTGATCTTGGCTTCTCTCCCCACTGTGGTTGGGATTCAAAGTGGGTTTGAAGTTGGAATTGGGTTCCGAATGAGAACATGGGGTAAACGGGTGTCCGAATGAGAACTGGTTCTTCAGGCTTTAAGAGGGTGTCCTAATGTGGTTCAAAGCTTTGGATCAGACATCACAACTTATTGCTCTGGGGATTCCATCTACAACATTTTTCTTGAGTTTGCTTCGAGAGGAAGCTTGTTTGATTTCATCAAGAAAACTGGTTCTGGTATTGGGTTGCCTGAGGTTCTAGTAAGGGATTGCACTCGGTCTGTTCAGATTGGATTGAAGCAAGTGCATGACCATGGATTTGTTCATTGTGATATCTAGCCTCACAATGTCCTGTTAGTACCTATAGTAGATGGGTATATTCCTAAAGTTGCAGACTTTGGGTTGGCAAAGAGGCACAATGTGAGAGATGGTAGTGGTGTCAGAGGCACACGGTTGTTCTTTTCTCCTGAGGCGGTGGTTTTTGGAATTCAGGAAGCACCTTCAGATATTTGGGCACTTGGGTGTACTGTGCTGATGATGTTGACAGGAAAACCACCGTGGGCTTGTACGTCTAAATTTGAACTTTTGTCCCAGATTGCTATTGAAACACCGACGATTCCACACCATATTTCAAAAGCAACCCAAAACTTCTTGAGTTGCTGCTTTGTGAGGCATTCTACGAAGAGGTTGACGGCTACTGAGCTATTGAGTAGGGCTGTCCACGGGTCGGTCCGGGTCAGGTTTGTGCCCAACCCAGAACCGACTCGATCACGTCGGGTTATCCGTGCTTAGACCCGCCGCCGACCGGTGAACGGAGTCGGTTCGGGTGGTCGGATTTTCTCCGGGTTCAGATCGGTCCTCGGTCGGTTTCAGGTTATGCGAAAATCTGCCGGGTTTTGCTAAAAGCCGCCGGATCTGGCGAGACCTGACCGGACTTGATGAGATCACGGCGGATCTCTAAGAGATCAGGCCGATCTCAGCGAGATTTGGCCCGATCTCGATGAGATCTTGGCATATCTCGAAGAGATCAGGCCGAATCTCGACAAGTTCTCGCCTGACTCTTCGAGTTCAGGCCGGATCTCAACAGATCGGACAGAAAATGGCCGATTTTCCTTCAAGTTCAGGTCGGAATCAACAGATCGGACAGAAAATGAGGGATTTTCCGGTTAGCTACGGTCGGGTCGGTTAAATATCAGTTTCTCAGCCTCAAACCCGCCAACCGACTCGCCGTTTTCGGGTTCAGGGAACAGAAACCCGCCGTCGACCCGTCACCGGCGTTGGGTCGGCCGGTTCTTGGTCCGGGTCGGACGGTTTGGGCGGGTGGGTCGGATTTCGGATCAGGCTGGACACCCCTACTATTGAGTCACTTCTTTTTACTAGAATCAAATGAGTGTAAAGAAGTATTCATTCAAGAATCAGCTGAAGTTTCAAATCAGAAGTATCTTGGAGTAAAGCCTCAATCACAGCATCGTCCTTCAGCTTTGCCGAGTTTTATACCTGTTCCTTCTTCATCATCTAAAGAGGAAAATGACATCCCCTGCTGCAGTGGAGAGAACATGTTACAAACAAATCCATCCTTTGGCAATTAAGGGTTGTCACTTTTACTATTATTGCCAATTGACACATAGCAAACATTTTGTTTGCATTTGTAAATCATTTTTTTTTCATTGTAATTGATTTTTTATTTTTCAATTTCGGACACCCATTTGCCCTATGTTCTCATTTGGAACCCAATTCCAACTTTAAACCCACTTTGAATCCCCGCCATAGTGGGAGAGAAGCCAAGATCAGAGTGGGGTTTGTGTGCTATTCTTCTACTTTGTTCTTGTAGAAGTTCTTAAGCAATCAAAACCCTAGCTTTTTTATTTTTGTTATGTTTGTTTTTCCCTAAAAATATGTTTTTCTAACGGCAAAAGGAGAGGTGGGTAACAGATGAGTAACGGATTGAAGTTCAGGTAGGCAAAGTGTAAAGTTTTAAACCACGGGTAGGCAAAGTGAAAACGGGCCATACCACAGGTGGGTTTACTGTAATTATTCCTTTTAGTTTTAAAAGTCAAGCATTCTAGGTTTTCTCAAACGCTAGGGACGGACTCAGGTGGAGGCCCAAGGGGGCTCAGCCCCCCTGAGTCCAAATGTTTTTTTTTTTTTTTTTTATAGTTATTATCTATTTTATTTTGTAGTTGGGTCCTCCTTGCAAAACCTTAGACCCCCCTTCCTCAATAAGCCTAGCTTGTCTCACCCAAATAGCAACTATCCAATCCAAAAACTTTACAAAAACAATAAAAACATTCATAATAATGATTGTATTTTAGCAACAACAAAAAAAAACTATTTTACCACCAAAGAACCAAAAAATCATGTGTTATTAGAGAAGTTAAAACTAAATTTTTGCAATTACAATAAACGAGTATAAATACCAGTTGACTGTAACAAGTTGTTAAAAATAAAATACAATATTTTATCAAGATTATATCTCTTCCTTCAATTAAAAAACTCAAATTATCTCTCTTCCTTTATTATTTTAATGAGCTGTTTATATTATTTTAAATGAAGTGAAAAAAAATAGAACATTTGATATTGCTTGTATTGTAAAGTGAGGTGGTGAAATAGATAAAATAGCTTTTTGAGATGCTAAAAGCTAAAATTTTTAGTAATACCACTGCGAATGCTTTAACTTCAAAAAAAAAAAAAATCCTAGCCAGCCTAGTGTCGACGCCTCACAGCTACTCAACCACCATCGCAGCGACGCTCACGCGCTATATGTGGAGGAGGTTTGTCGTACCTCGAGTGTGTGCCTGAAATGTGAGTCGATTTTAAGAAAATTACCAAGTGTAAGTGCAATCACCACCAATCATTGGTTCTAAAGTGTGATTGGTCACCTAGACTTTATTTGATTTTATTATCGGTCCTAGATTAAGAAAAATGTCGTTTTTCCTAATCTAATATGGATGGGTAAAAAATCTTGATTCTTGAGTTCGGAAGTCTGGTTACATGTGGGGAAGACGTTGGCACCCCACAACGCCTGTCCGTAAACAATCCTTTATTTTAGTAAAATCATATTTTTCAGACATTGGCAATTGAAAACAAGCTATTGGCATTAGCTTTCAGGGCTTTAAATGTGTTAGGTTTTGAGGTTTGGTTTCAGAATGGGTGTGGTTCTGATTGATGCTTTCCAATTGTGTTTGAAATCGCTACCAAATTTCCACAGCAAAAATCCGACAGCATTTCGCCTTATTTTCGTGGCAGAAATCCAGCAACGCTTCGCCTCAGATTCGTCATAGCACGCCAAACGCTATTCTCACCAAGCTGATGACGTGAGAATATGGCAATGGGGATGCCCCATTTTCACGGCAAAAATCCGGTAGAGTTTCATGTTCGGTGCGCTATAGCACACCAGTAGGGTTTCGTGTTTGTGTATACGATGCGTATCGACATGCTCACATCGTGATGAGCTGAAGCCCTTCAAAGCATTAAGCATGTTGATGCGCGTCGCATACACAGGAAAACCAATGTCACTTAATGACATAGATCGAGACAATCACACTGCGATGATTATGCACACAATATAGTATGAATATGCACCTACGGCAATTGGCTTTAGCACATACTCATACTACAAGGTCAAGAGCTCTCATGACTAGCGAGGGGCACTCACGTAGCCACGCGAGTCCATCATACAAAGTACACAATCACCCATATACAAGCAAGCAAATATATATATATATATATATATATACACACGTACATCATGCACAATTAGGGGTGTCCACTGACCCGGTTCAACCGACCCGCCCGCCCGAACCGAAGGTCCACGGGCGGCTCCGAATCCAGTCCACGGTCGGTCACGGATTAACAAGTAAAAAAACCGAATTATTCGGTTCGGATTCGGGTTTCAAAATTTTTCACCCGGAAAACCCGAACCGACCGAATTTTTATAATAAAAAGAAAGGCTATATAGGTGCATAGGATTTGACTTCACATGCACTGATGCCAGGAACAACTCATGCCCAGCCCGAGACTCAAAGCCACTTTTCCTCACACACCTTCCCAACATGCATATCAGCCGTCCATCTCAAATTAAAATTTGAAATCAACGGTCTTGATGAGAGTAAAACTGAGAATGAAATGACCGGTTACAGTGGCACAACAACCCAATCGAAATCAACGGTTACAATGAAAGGTAAAAAGCCAATCTAACGGTGAGAATTTTTTGGGATCTTCTGATATCTCTCACCTCATCTCATGAGTCTCTTCACTCTTCAGTTTTCACTTCAGACTCTCAGGTCATGGGCTCATGGCTTCCCATTCACGCCTCCTCCCCTTTTCTCTCTTCCTCAACATTAATCTTCACTTCTTCAGTCTCAGACTCTCAGATCTTTACCTGGCTCTCTCAAACTCTCTCAAACTCTCACAGTCTCACACTCTCTAAAGTCTAAACCGTTTCTCCAAATCCAAAGTCCAAACCCTTGCGGCCTCCAATGCCGTTGCCCACTCCCCTCTCAGCCTCCAATGCTTAGCGCCACCGCGGCTGTCCACTCCTCTCTCCATAGCTACCGCTGGTTTTTAGTCTTCACCCCACCGCTGTGTACTCTTCACTGAGTCAGTAAGGTAATTGTTCATTCATCTCTGTTTCTCATCTTTCATTTTTTTCTCGTTGGTTTCATTTGTTATAGAATTCAAATGTTAAAATCAAATAAACCCAAAGATTCATACTATGTAACCCTAACTATTTTACTTGTTCTTTGTTCTTTTCTTTAATCAATTTTGATTCAATAATCCATGTTGGTGAGTATTTTCCTTATCTCTTTCTCTCTACGTATTTCTGTATGTGTTGTCTGATTTGTTAGGGCTTTGAGAGAACTTTGATTTGCTTGTTTATTGCTTAAGTTTAGTGTGTTTGACTCTGTGTTACCCTCGGATCTGTCTGATTCTATGTTACTTAGTGTATTACCAGATTTCCTCTGCAATTAGATGATTGATGAAAGCAGATTTATACATAATATGTTATGTTGTGTCTCTGTGTATGTGTGTGTCTGTGAGAGAGAGAGAGAGAGAGAGAGAGAGAGTTGACATGTACTGGGTGTTGTTATAATGTAAGGACTTCTCTGATTTGGGTTTCACAAAATTTAAGAACAGAAAATAGATTGTTTTAGTTGTTGGATCTTTTTTTCAAGTTTGAGCATAGGATTTTTGTGCAAGTGTCAATTTAGTTCTTGCATTTCCAATGTGAATTAACACCCTAACATCATTATGTTAATAACAAATATAACTTTTTGTTAAAAATTTCCATTTATTATTTTTCTAACTTAAAAAAAAAATCCATTAAATCTTTTTAATGCATGGTGGATTACAAGACGGATTTCACTTGATCTAAACTGTTAAAATAGACCATACTTACATATATATTTTCATGTACATGAAAGTGTAGTAAACACAAAGAAGTCTAAAGAATTAGTAAAGATTATGTAGAAAAGGATAATGATTCTAAAAACTTTGGAATCCAATAATGATTCTAAAAATACATGTCAGTGTCTCCGCCACTGACGTGTATTTTTGGCTACAATCAGTCATGGATTACTGTCGTTAGGAGATAAGTCATTAATGCGAGTATTAGAGATTGAACACCATTTTCTTATGCATTCTTTGTATTAATTATGCAGGTGATATCACTGCAAACGCACTGCGGTAGAGGCTTATTTCTTGTAAGTTATCACTTTTTCATATTCTTAATTTGACAAAGCTTGCTGCGGTGAAGGCTCATGAGTCATGATATATGTTTGATTAGTTGAAAATTTTTCTTTATTTCATAATATTGTGAGAACCTTTTTTGATAAAGTTGAATTCTGAACTGGTTAGATAAACCTTTTGGTTGAAAACTTTTATTTATATCTTTGATGACATGCTTTAGATAGATGATTTGGTGATAATGCCCTTGGTTGGAACACAGTACGCAAAAGTAGACAAAGTTTATTAAAAGGGGCAGAGTAATTTAAATGATAAATAGAAGATTGTTGAAAGGGAAACTATTGAATGTAATTCATGAGAGTATCATTAATGTGGCTTGCAGATGCTTTTTATTTTGCTTTTCTATTAGTTTGTAGCTTTGTATTCTATTGCCCAAATTAGACAAGGTTTATTTAACATTTTTGATTATAGCATCTTATGGAAGTTTTAAATTACCTTGCTTTGTTTTTAACACATTTAACACCTAGAAGTTGATTATATGAAAAGATTGTTATGATGTGACTGTTCCTTTTTGGTTTGTGTTTTTATTATTTATTATTATTAAAGCTGTGAATTATACTTGTTACTCTAGTTTGCTAATATGTACTTTTGTTTTTTTAGGTCATGGAAACCTCCATTAATGAACCCTCTGTCCAAACACCAGCTGCAACAGAAGATGATGCTGCCATTCCCACCCAAGTTGAAGATTCTGC
Organism: Lithocarpus polystachyus; assembly: GCA_033629205.1. Taxonomy (NCBI): domain Eukaryota; kingdom Viridiplantae; phylum Streptophyta; class Magnoliopsida; order Fagales; family Fagaceae; genus Lithocarpus; species Lithocarpus polystachyus. The sequence continues at coordinate 31,574,818 of CM066168.1, read as the reverse complement.
TGCTACCCAAGCTTCTGCTACTACCCAAGCTGAAGCAGCAACTGCTGCTGAGTTGCCCCCACTTCCACCATGTCAAGTGAGTATGACAGCTCCTGTTAGTGGTACTTGTAGTGGTAGGAAAAAGTCAGTTGTTTGGGATCATTTTGAAAAAGTAAAGATAGGTGAGGGTGATACTAGTAAAACTAAGGCTATTTGTAATTATTGCCAAAAATCGTATAATGCTGATAGTAAGAGTTGTGGTACTAGTAATTTGTTAGCTCATGTGCCAATATGTCCGAAGAACCCTAATAGAGATGATCTAGTTAAAGGGCAGAAAACATTAGCTTTTGAACCCAAAAAGGATGGAGAAGAGGGATTCCACCTTGTGTCAACAACCTTTTCTGTTGAGGCTTCTAGAAAGGCATTGGCCGAAATGATTATAATTGATGAGTTGCCTTTTAGGTATGTTGAGGGGTATGGGTTTAAGAAATATGTAACAACCTTACAACCTAAGCTTCAATTAAAGGATATCCCTTCTCGTCAAACTGTGGCCAGAGATGTGATTGGCATTTATAATAGTGAGAGAGAGAAGCTAAGGAAATCTTTGAAGGGTTGTAGGGTGTGTCTCACTACGGACACATGGACTTCTATTCAAAATTTAAATTATATGTGTCTCACATGTCACTTTGTTGATGATGCTTGGAAATTGCATAAGAGAATTTTAAATTTTTGTCTAGTAGAAGACCACAAGGGAGAGACTATAGGTAGAAAGATTGAGATGTCATTGCGTGAGTGGGGTATTGATGGGATATTCACATTGACTGTGGATAATGCTAGCTCAAATTTAACAACAATTAGATTTTTGCAAAGGGTGACTAAAGATTGAAATGGGGCAGTTTTAGGAAATGAGTACATGCACATGAGGTGTTGTGCCCATATCCTAAATCTCATTGTGGGGGAGGGTTTGAAAGAGATTGATGCATCTGTTGCTAAGGTGCGTGAAGCTGTGAGGTATGTGAAGTCCTCACCCAATAGAAGTCAAACTTTTAAGAATTTTATGGAGAGGTTAGGTATGGAGTCCAAGAGTCTTCTTAGTCTAGATGTACCTACTAGGTGGAACTCGACCTATATCATGTTAGAAACTGCTGAAAAATTTGAGAAAGTGTTCCTTCGAATGGATTTTGAAGATGATGTTTATTCGTCGTACTTTAGGACCAAGGAAGATAGTGGTGGTTTGGGATCTCCGTGTATGACTGATTTCCAAAATTGTAGAGCATTTGTGACTTTTTTAAGGCTTTTTTATAATGCAACGAAGAAATTCTCTGGTTCTTTGTACGTTACTTCAAATGCCTTCTATGAGGAGATCTTTGTTATTCAGGAGAGTATTTCCAATTTAGTTAAATCCCAGAACTCTCTCTTGAAAAACACAGCCATAAACATGCAAACTAAATTTGAGAAGTATTGGGGGGAAGGGGAGAAAATCAATCCTCTTTTGTATGTGGCTGTGGTTCTTGATCCACGGAAAAAACTGAGGTTTTTGAAGTTTTCTTTTTCTGAAATTTATGGGAATGTAGTTGCAGAAATGATGGTTGATAAGGTGAAAGAGCTTTTGTATAAGTTGTATAATTTTTACTCTTCTATTCATTCACCAAATGTGCAAGAACAAAGTGGGAGTGAGAGGACAGAATTGGAAAGTGATGCTAGTGATCCATATGTGATGGTTCACTCGCGATATGAACGTTTTTTGCAAGTTGAGCAGTCTGTAGGTTGTAGTAATGAGCTTGATAAGTATTTGGCTGAAAACTGTGATGGTAGAAAGGATGTGAATTTTGAGATATTGGAGTGGTGGAGGGCAATTGTAATAGGTATCAAGTGTTGTCTAAAGTTGCTAAGGATGTGCTGGCTGTGCCAGTTTCCACTGTTGCATCTGAGTCAGCATTTAGCACTGGCGGTCGAATTGTTGATCCATTTCGAAGTTCCCTACCTCCTCTCATGGTTCAGAACCTTGTATGTTCACAAAATTGGCTTCAAGCCATGGTTCCAATTTCTCATCGCCAGTCAAGGGATGATGTAGAGGCATTGGAGGAGGAGTTACTTCACTTAGGTAATATGTTTACATTCTTATACTTAGTCTATTAATTTTATTGAATGAGTCATGTATTCAAGCAAAATTTAATCTATTGTGTTTATTTCCTATTCTTTTCTAGTTTTAAATCAACAACCAACAGCAAGTGCCACAGCAAACACCAGCTCAAGCAAGGGTTCCAGTTCAGGCAAACGACCCTTAATTAGCATTGATGATTAATCACTAACTTGGTATGATTCTGCCTTTAACCCCCTACCATTATAAACATGGTTTCCTCACTAGTTGGTCTTGTATTTGGTACTAATGTATTGTTTGTTGAATAATTTTTTGGCTATTGTAGGAGGATGGTAATTTATTTTGTAAAGAAGGCAGCATTTTGGGAATATTTTGGAAGCTTTTTTTGACAGCTTTTCTAACTTGTAACAATACTCAACTGTTAATGCTTATAGAAAAGAAATCTTATTCTTAGTTCATAGGTTTTCTTTTCTATTAGTATAGACTGATAAACTATAGAGTAGTCATTCAATGCTTTGGAAAAGCTATTTTTTGGAAATACCTATGGTATTTGATTGTTGTAACTAATTATATTTGTTTGGAACATTGTACAACTTGCAAGCTTTCTGCCTTCTGGGTTACTGCCCAAAAACTGCAGTAACCGCCTCTGTGGTACTAAGTTTATATATCCATTTATTGGAATATTGCAGCATAGGATTATTTATTGTGATTTATTTGTTACTAGAATTATTTGTTGTGGTTGGCAGGTTTTATAGGTGTTGAGCTACTAGCTTATTGCCTATGTGCTTATGGTGTTGTTTAATGGATTATGGATTACACATTATTTGTTACTTTTTTTTTTTTTATCTGGTGGTTAATGTGGGGAAGATTATGTATTTAGATTGATAGGTGCTTCTTGTTTCAGATCAGAGCTGTGTTGTGTTGAGCACAGGTGATGAAGAGAATAGGCCTTTTTTGGGCCCTTTTGATGTGTCCTGATTGAGGGCCCAATAGGTCTTATGCTTGAAGCCCTATTTTAAAATATATTAAGTAAAAGGAGGCCCAATTTGAAATATATAGGAATTGACAAAATCTGAAATTTTTAAAACTGGCAAACTGTGTAATTTGGGCCAAAAAAATGTAATTACCATTGTTTTTAAGTATGGCAAAAATTTCGGCCCAATTTGAGGCCCGGACCCGTGAAACCGTCAACTCCGACCCGGTCAACCGATTACCCGAAACGTCGGATCCGACCCGAGAATTCGGTCGAATTCGGATCCGAAATTCAGGAACCCGATTCAATCAGGTCGAGTCCGGGTTGGGCCCAAAACCGACCCGGCCCGACCCGTGGACAGCCTTATGCACAATGCAACCACACAGAGTGGGAAAGTAAATTAGACATTGCCAAAGTTCCAAGGGTATGGCCCAACAAGGTATAGGAAATGGAAAACAAACATTGCCATACCCAGGGAACGTGGCCTAAGAAAGGAGCAGGAAAATAAATAGGGGGTGCATGGAGGGGGATCCTAATACATGCTCTAAAGAAGAGGTTTAGAGAGAGAGAAAGAGAAAACTGCTCTGGAGGGGCTAGGTCCCTTAATCTACTAAACATCGCCCTTATGGGCTTGCATCCTTGCCCTTTTTTGCTTGCGCTTAGGAGGTCGCACCCTTGCTACAAACGTCCTCACTCCGTGCGTGTACATACAACAAACAAGGAAACAAACTAGCAAACAAGTAAAGAAACAAATAGAAGGAAAGCATGCTAAAAGACAAGCTAGCAAAAGATGCCAAACAGGGGCAAATAGACATGTGAAGCATATAGAGGAGACAAACAAGCATGTTATCAAACAAAATGGGGTGTCCTAGGAGGACAAATGTAGGTTTGGATTGAGTGTCCATAGTTCCATTGGATTGGAATACGGACGACACACAGACTCATGCATGAACATGTAGGCAAGCATGCAAAGATGCAAAGAACGCCAAACGGATGGCACAAAGCAAGTAAGGCAAGCATATCAACATCGCACGGAGCGGAGAAAGGTGTGAATCAAGCACACCAATACCACGGGGGTGTATTTTACAGGTGGTTACATCCAAACAAACCCCAGGACGGACAAATGCAACCACGTAAGCACAAGCCCACGGAGGGCACAAAGCATGGCAAAGCTTAGATCTAGAAAAGCTAATATGGAGATAAAGCATAGATGCAAGCAAGCAAACATGGACATGTGAAGGAAATGATCCAAACCCTTTAATATAGGCCTAGGTGTGTGGATGTAGACCTAGACCACGGGATGTAGATCTACGCCCCACTAAAAGGGCCAAAAAGCAAGAAAGAGAGATATCAAGGGGCAAAGGGCTAGAGTAGCACATGGCATAGCAACCAACATAGATCCGAGCACACAAGCATGGCACAGAGCACATAAACACATAGATCTAAGCATAGGAACATAGATCTAAACACTAACATGTAGATCAAAGCACAAACATGACAAAGAACATATAGACATGCAGATCTAAGCATAAACATGGCAAGGAACACATAGACATGCGGATCTAAACATAAACATGGCAAAGAACATATAGGCATGTAGATCTAAGCATAAACATGGCAAGGAGCCTGAAAACATATGGATCTAAGCACAAACATGAAATTTAGACATACCCTAGCCCAAGAAGGCTAGGCTAACAACACCAAAGCGATAAATCATGGCATAAGCAAGGAAACATGCTAGGAAAGCTATAAAGACATGCTAGGAAGCAAGAACATGCTTGGAAAAGTAATAAAAGCATTTTATTAAGCAAATAAAGCTAGGAAATGCAGTAAAGAGAAAATGGTGTGGATTGTAGCTAAAAAGCTACATCCACACCCCTAAACCTCAAATCCAAAGTATGAAACCAAGGAGAAGAAGATTGAGTGCAAGAACACTATCTTGAAGATTATAGAGAAAAATGAGAATCTAAGGTATTTGAAGGTGTTTTGATGTGTTTGGGAAAGAAATTAGAAAAAGAATGTGCCCAAAACCTGCCCAGAATTATTATTATTATTATTATTATTATTATTATTATTATTATTATTATTATTATTATTATTATTATTATTGTGCAGGGGTCTAGAGGCTTTTATAGCGAAAAAGTGACCCTTCAGCTACCGACGCGGCTTGTAGGGCCACCGGCCACCGCTGGCGGCCCTACAAGGTGTGCCGGCAACTGAAGGGTCACTTTTTTGCTACAAGGGCCACCGGCCACCTTGCTGACATCAGCAATTCTGGCCTTTTCCTGGTTCAACTTCGGACGCATATTTTAAGGCATTTCCAAACTCAGATTGAGCTAATCTTGGTGTCTCTAGAAATATATGGATATCTAGTTTTCATAACACTAAATAAATTGAAAATCCAACGGTCGAATCAAAAATTATGGCCTCGGGAAACGTTCTGATGCGCTTTTTACGGTTTTCTAGATATCTCAACCATTTTAACTCTGATTTTGACCCATGAATAGTCATTAGAAAGGGAATTTGATAATCTCCACAATGGATCTGGTCCCAACCCATTCTAACAGTCAGATCTAAATTAGAGTTTCTGCTGTCCTCGAGAGTCAACCTCGAGTCAAACTTGGTCAAAATTGACAAAAATCACCGAGTAGCTCAGGTTTATGTAAAAACATGAAAAATTTCGTTTTGTGATGATTTTGACCAACTTTGACTTTCAGTCAACCTAGGGTTGAAGAAGGGCATTTTGGTCAATTTGACCTGAAATGGCACTTTGACTGCTCCGATACTCAAACGGGTTGCGCCACGTCAATCTAGATGTTTCCGTGATCCCATGGAGAAAAGATAATATTTTTGAAATTTTCAGGGACTGGTACGCAAATCAAGAGCAAACAAAATACAGTGTCTACACCTAGTATTAAACTAAAAAAAAAATTGTTTTTGTTTTTGTCTTTCTTAGTAAATGATTGCATCTTAATGTATTTAGAAACATGATTTTGTGTATTTATCATTTTTTTTAATACTATATGAATGTCTATTTAGAGTTTTTTTTTTTTTTTTTTTACTCCGGCCCCTGTTAACTTTAAATCATGAGTCCATCCCTATCAAACACAAACCCGCTAATACCATCCCTTTCTCCAACTTTTTTTTCTCCTCTCTTCCTTTTCTCCGTTCATCTAAGCCAAACCCTAAGATTCAACTCATACAAATTGGATTCTCACTACTTGGATAAGTAGCTTTTACTTTTGTGCTCAACAAGAAAGAGCCAAATTTTAACCTTTTGGTGACAAAGAAAAATATTGAAGAGGTAAGTGTAAGAAAACTTATTTTTTATATTTTTTATGAGCAATATCGGGTTGACAAGAAAGGGCCAAATTTTAACCTTTGGAGACAAAGAAAAATATTGAAGAGGTAAGTGTAAGGTGTATCTAATGGTTTCATACATGTAGTTTCGATGATCCTCATGAAAATAAAATGGTCTGTGATGATGCGTTTGGGTGCCACGGGGGGCCGCAAGCATCAGGCAAGTTTATGTGGGAGGGGGAGCCAGGCCCCAAGCACTTTATCCTCTATGGGCAATGGAGGGAGTTACCACGAAGGGAGTTACCACGAGTCCCACATCGCTTGGGAGGCGCCCCCACCAAGGGTTTATAAGCTTCTGGAGCGACCCTTGGTGTACCATCACTTGCACATGTGTTTTATTTCATATTTGGTTTCAAAGTATTGTTTCTGGGTTTTATTTCATATTTAAATAATGTTAAGTTTATTCTTATGCAATTCATAAATACTTAAATAACTAACGTAATTTGGGGTTTTTTTTTCTTTTGTTTTTTTTTTCTTAATCCAATGTCTCACTCAGTTCTTCGTTGCAATTTTTGTGAAATCATACTGTAAGGACACAAATTGTGGGTCGGGCCTTTGAACAGAATAGGTTGAGGCCCAAGCTGTGTATGGTATCCTTAAAATGAATTTGTAAAGAGAGTGGGCTGAAGAATACTTGACTGAATTCGTATGAGTTGGAGGCCCAAGTATGATTATGACCAAATTTGTATTAATAAGATATTTGATTGTTACAGTGTTCTTCTCAGCATTGTCCGAGGAGTATGCTTATACAAATGCTATGAATACTTCTCTTTTTTTTTTCTCTCTCTCTCTCTCTCTTGATTGTTGTCCTCCTCCTCCCTTTTTTTTCCTCTCTCCTTCTGTTTATATGCCCTTCCTCTACTACGTGGGCTTTTTTTTTTATACTTATCCCATCAACCCCCATCTGGAGTCTTCATTTGGTAGCTGCAAAGGATGAAGGTCACTGTTCAGGTGTCTTTTCCCATTAATGCGGTCATGATGTTAGCTGCAGGATCATAAATGCGGTGGCAGCAGCCTTTTGCTTAATATCTGATCCTCGCCACATGTCCTTTTTGTCCATATAAATCGGGGGATTTTTCGGGGAAGCTAGGATTGACGTTGGAGCATTCATCCGGGACACCCTTTTGATAATCCGAGCAGGCAAAGCTCCTCGGACTAATCCTTCTTCCGTGTGACTTACACTTCAGAATCGAATTGGGCGGGACAAATCCCTCAAGATTTGTTGTCCTCGGATGTATAAGTCTCCACGGACAGGCCCACGGCCCAAGATCTGGCATTGGGCCTTTTACCCCTACACATACTATGCAAACTCCTTCACAATCAGTGTGCAATATCAAAAACTTGAAACTGTCCGACAGATTTCAACACCTATAGCCATGGATTTTTTTTCTTATATTTATTTATTTATTGTGTAGTCACATATTATTTGTTTTGTTTCAATAAATTTTAGGCTCATAATCTTTTAATTGTTTAATTTAAATATGAATTTGCAATACTTGAACAACCTGTCAAATCTCAACCACGCACAGATTTTAACTTTGAATCTTTCCAATCTTTATTTTATTTATTTTTTTTTTTTTTTTTTTGGCCTTTTGAAAGTTTTAACATTTAAATTTTTAGGTTAATTTTTTTACATTATCTTAAACTATCTAGAAGATTTCAACAACAATATATAGTTATGGGTTATTATTTTTATAACAATTTCAATTTTTGGTGTTCTAGATTTTTAGATATAGTAGGTTTGGATCAGAATACATTACAATTTGTTGTAGAATTGTCTTTTTATGTTGGACGCATATATATATATATATATATATATGATAATTTGATAGAAATATTGTTTTACCATTATATGTTTTGATTCTAAACATACAAGTTTGGAAATGATGTTTATGCATATATTAGAGTTTTTATGGATTTTAGCTTTGCTAATATTTGATTTGAATGGAAAAAATGATTCTTAGGAATCAATAGAGACAGTTAGTTATTATGTAGTACTTGCTAATGGAAAATGGGAATCAATGAGTTATGAAATATGGATTTTAAAAAAATTTCTCAGATCAAATGATATTTTGGGATTAAGGGGTTTGTGGTTTTATCATGTTAAACAATAAGTTTAGGAATATAATTTTTTTTTAAAGTATTAAATTCATATTTTGTAAATTTTATTTTGAAGTTAGATTAAGAACTGCAATCAGTATATTGGAAAAATGGACTCTCACACTAAACACCGCGCTCTCTCAAGGGAAGAGGAAATTGAACTCTCAAGAAGCAAGAAGAAGGTAAAGGATGGCCACCACGCTGAGTTCAATGAAGGTGTCAGCGAGAATGGGCTCTCTCCAAGAAGTAATAATGCTTGGGTTTCACTCAACAAATCCTTCAAGGAAAAACTGATAGGAGAAATTCCAGGAGCTTATGCCCAAGCCTTCATTTTCAATGACCAAATGGAGGACGATGTTGAATCTGACAACGAGGTTACTTTTTTACGCGAAGGGTTAGCAGCAGTAAAGTTATCAAAGGAAACTAAAATACTTATAAGGGGGTCATGGTCGAAAGCTTTGATTGTCAAACTTTACGGAAGGAAGACGTGTTTTACTTTCATCCAGAACAAACCCCAACAACTGTGGAAACCCAGTGGGAGGCTAGATTGTGTGGACCTTGAGAATGAGTTTTTCTTAAGGAGGTTCTCATTGAAGGAGGATTTAGAAGTAGTTTTGAGAAGATGTCCATGGTTCATAGGAGAGCATTTCCTCTCCATAAGGCCGTGGGAACCATTCTTAAATCTGGAAGTAGCTAACGTTTCATCAATCGCGGTGTGGGTTAGATTACATGCACTACCTATTGAGCTCTATGAGGCAGAAGTTCTTAAACATATTGGGGAAGCCATTGGGAAAGTTTTGAGAATCGATACTCATACCACCATGGAAGCTCGAGGTAAGTATGCCAGGCTATACATATAGGTCAATGTGAATAAACCGCTTATTAACACAGTTCTTATTGGAAAATTTGAGCAAGTTGTTGTGTATGAGGGCATTAACTAGCTCCGTTTCGCGTGCAGCAGAATCAGTCACAAGAAGGAAATGTGCCCATACACCATCCGATGTGCTGAGTCACCGCCGGAGAAGGAGGTGTCTAGTACTAAGTTGAATAGTACAAGCCCACGTAGAACGCATGAATCAGGTTGGTGCAAGGCTGGTAGTGGCATGGCTGAAAGTAGTGGAACGGATCATGGAGAGGACAAGTACGGGCCGTGGATGGTGGTTACACGTAGGAGAGGAGAACAAAAGGGGACCACGAAGGGTGTGCAGCAGTCGAACCCCACAAAATCAGCCCCAAGCTCCAAAGCAAGTGATGCCCTGGAGAGGAATAATCCTAGTAACGATAATCAAGTATGGAATGGGGCTGCTGAGATGGGCTTTACACCCGAAACTGATATGGATAAGGCTGGACAAGGTGTTTTGTTTTTGGGCTCGAATTTGAAGATTGAGGAATTAATGGACAAGCCTGGTTTTCAAGCAAAAGCCCACGTTAGCCCCTCAGTAAAGGGTAAAAAATTCATTGCCAAGAATAGAGCTTTAACCCAACTGAACAAAGAAGCCGCTGATAGCAACAAGACCCATTTCACCTCAGCCATACATCGTTCGGTGTGCTGAGTCACCGCCAGAGAAGGAGGTGTCTAGTACTAAGTTGAATAGTACAAGCCCACGTAAAACACATGAATCAGGTTGGTGCGAGGCTGGTAGTGGCATGGCTGAAAGTAGTGGAACGGATCATGGAGAGGACAAGTACGGGCCGTGGATGATAGTTACACATAGGAGAGGAAGACAAAAGGGGACCACAAAGGGTGTGCAGCAGTTGAACCCCACAAAATCAGCCTCAAGCTCCAAAGCAAGTGATGCCTTGGCGAGGAATAATCCCAGTAACGATAATCAAGTATGGAATGGGGCTGCTGAGATGGGCTTTACACTCGAAACTGATATGGATAAGGCTGGACAAGGTGCTTTGTTTTTGGCCTCGAATTTGAAGATAGGGGGATTAATGGACAAGCCTAGTTTTCAAGCAAAAGCCCACATTAGCCCTTCAGTAAAGGGTAAAAAATTCATTGCCAAGAATAGAGCTTTAACCCAACTGAACAAAGAAGCCGCTGATAGCAACAAGACCCATTTCACCTTAGCCACACAACCACTTTCCTTTCTCGGCAACAATGGCGTTGATGCAAGCTTTCAATTCTCATCAGCTCCACGCGCCGAATTGGGCAATCAATGTCAAGGGAGAGACCATGGAGATCATAGGGGGGGTGGTAGCAGAAATCAAAGAATGGCTGACGCTTGTGACGGAGTGGGTCGTTCAAAGCCTGAAGGAAGCTTGGAATCAAACAGTTCATTGGACGGAAGTGAGGGCAAGATTGGGTTAACTACCACTGTTGGACTTGACTTGGGAGAGGAGGTCGAACCCGAGGTGGGTGTTGGGAATGGAGGTGCTCGAGCACCGCCTGACATCGAGTCTAGGGAGAAGAAGGACGGCGATGATGATGGAGAAGATAGGATGGAATTTGAGGAGGGGTTACCTCGTCATGATGAGTGCCCTACTCCTAATCACTCTTTAACCGTGAATATAATAGTTTGGAACAGCAGGGGCGTTCTGAAGCCCAACTTTTAGAACCATGTGAGAGAGCTGGCTAGGAATCACAACCCGACCATCTTAGTAATTATGGAGACCAGGCTCGGTGGAGCTCGTGCAAAGGAAATAACGGACAAACTTCCTTTTGATGGCGCCATTCACACCGAAACAATTGGGTTCACAGGAGGTCTATTGCTGCTTTGGAATTCCGATCTTGTGGAGGTGGTGCAATTGGCAAATATTGAGCAAGAAATCCACGTGGAAGTGAAGGTACTTGCTACTAACCTCTCTTGGATTTTCTCTGCTATCTATGCTAGTCTTAGGAATGTAGAAAGATGTATTTTGTGGGAAAATTTAATTATAGTTGCGGAAATTCATAATAAACCATGGGTGATAGCCGGGGATTTTCATGAACCCCTGTTGGATGAGGATAAGTTTAGAGGAAGGCCAGTTAACATCTCTAGATCCCTCTTATTCAAAGATTGCCTTGATAAGTGCAATATGGTGGATTTGGGTTTTTTGGGGCCTAGGTACACGTGGACAAATAGGAGGGAGTTAAACAACCTCATTCAAGAGAGAGTAGATAGGTTTTTCATGAATCCGAGTTGGTGCCTCTTATATCCGAATGCTAGAGTCTTTCATCTCACTCGATGCCATTCGGATCATTGTTCGGTGCTACTGGAGACTGTTCCCAGAAAAACCACTTTCCTCAAGGGCCTTTTAGATTTCAGAGCTTCTAGTTGTCCAATCCTTCCTTTCCTCAAGTAGTGACTAAGGCTTGGAATCAGGATGGGAACCTTTCTGCCTCTATAGTAAGTTTCATAAATGAAGCAACTCTCTGGAATAAAAATCAATTTGGGAACATATTTGGGAAGAAAAGGAGATTGATGGCTAGACTTAATGGAATTCAGCGGGTTTTAGCTTCCAATCCCTCCTCCTCCTATAGTGACCTGGAGAATCAGCTACAAAAAGAATTGGAATTAGTGCTGAATCAAGAGTCGGAGTTATGGGCTTTAAAATCCAGAATTAATTGGATGGTGATGGGAGACCGAAATACCTCTTATTACCACGTTTCTGCACTTGCAAGGAGAAAAAGGAATACAATTACTATGGTGAAAAATGAGGTAGGGGACTAGTTATCGAAGGAAATAGAAGTCATGAATCATTTTAGAGAGGGGTTTATCAGGTTGTATTCTACCACCCAAGAAAAGGCTGATTGGAGGTATAATCTTTGGCATGGATGGCAAGTTAGACTCACGGAGGAGGAGAAAAATAGCTTTGATTAGCCGGTGTCAGATGAAGAAATTGTCTTTGCCTTGTGGTCTCTTAAGGCTTTTAAACCCACAGGACTTGATGGACTTCATGCTGGCTTTTTTCAGAGATTCTGGCTCATAGTGGGGGGTTCAGTTAAAGAAGAGATTAGGAATGTGTTCCTATGTAGGAATATTCCAGATTATCTGAACAGCACCAATTTTGTCCTTATTCCCAAGATTCAGAGCCCAGAGTCTATTAGTAGTTACAGACCTATTAGTTTGTGCAACTTGGTGTACAAAATCATCACGAAAATTATAGTAGGAAGGTTGAGACCATACTTGGATAAATTAATAGGCCCCTGCCAAGCGGCTTTTGTGTCGAGAAGAAGAGAAGTGGACAATACAATTATTGTTCAAGAATTGATTCAGACTATGGGTAAAACCAAAGGTAGAGGAGGTAACATGGCTTTGAAGATTGACTTAGAAAAAGCCTATGATAAACTGGGGTGGAGCTTTATTAAGGATATGTTGATCCAGTTCATTCTCCCAGGGAATTTAATTGATCTTATTATGAGCTGCATTTCTTCGGTATCTACCTCATTACTCTTTAATAGAGGGGCTCTAGAACCTTTTTTGCTCACTAGAGGGATAAGGCAAGGTGGCCCACTATCTCCGTACATTTTTATAATGTGCATGGACTATTTGGGACAATTAATTCAGGAAAGGTGTGAAGATAAGTCTTGGATCCCTGTTAAAGCTTCCCGAAGAGGGCCGGCCTTCTCACATTTGTTTTTTGCAGATGATCTAGTCCTTTCTGCCAAGGGAAACATGAAAAATTGCCTAGTAATCTGAGAAGTGTTAGATGAATTTTGCAGCCAGTCGGGGCAGACCATAAGTGAAGCAAAATCTAGGGTTTTCTTTTCTCCAAATGTGGACCAAAGTGACAGAGAAGCGTTGAGTGACATTCTTGGTTTTCAGTCTACACCAAATTTGGGAAAATTCCTTGGTTTTCCCATTAAACATCGTGGTGCTTCAAACCAGGATTTTAACTTTGTGTTGGACAAGGTTAAAAAGAAACTTGCAGGTTGGAAAGCAAACTTCCTTTCCTTGGCTAGGAGGTCAGTTTTAATCCAAGCATCCACTACAGCCATCCCAACTTATGTAATGCAATGCAGCCAGCTCCCAGGGAAGATTTTAGATGGCATAGATCAAGTTAATCAGAATTTCTTGAGGAATTCTTCAACCAACAAGAAAAGCATGCATTGGGTGGGATGGAAAAAGCTCACTACCCCTAAGGATGTAGGTGGGCTAAGCATTCAAGCTACCAAGGGCAGAAACACGAGGTTACTTACTAAATTAAATAGGAGATTTCACACAGAGAGAAACTCTCAATGGGCAAAAGTGTTGAGATTGAAGTACTACACAAATCAGCGCTTAAACTCCAGGAATGAAGCAAGTCTACCTTGATCTCGCACTTGGAGAAGCATGAAGAAAAGGGAAGCTGTATTTAAGAAAGGAATCACTTAGGTTCCGGGGTATGAAAGTAGTCTTAGCTTCTGGCATGACAGCTGGTCCAAGGTAGGAATTTTAAGAAGTATCATCCAAGGTCCACTTACCATTAAGTCTAATATGCTTAAAATTAAGGATGTAGCTAGTTTTGATGGGTGGAATTGGAACTTGCTGCAGATAGAGGTACCTGAGGATGTTAGAAGAAAGATTCAAGCTACCCCTTTCTCATGTGTAGTAAGGAATGAGGATAAACTAGCCTGGAAACCTTCTCCCAAGGGTTCATTTGATCTTAGAAGTGCTTATCTCCTTGCTAGTGAGCCCTTCCGTAACCCGACTTTCCATGGGAAGTGGATTTGGAAGTTAGATACTTTGCCGAGGATTCAAACTTTCGTTTGGAAATGCATGCACAAGAGTATCGGTTAGAGATTGCTGCAAGCTAGGGAGATGCAAGTTGACAACATTTGCCCCCACTGTCACAATAGCCCTGAGTCCATCCTCCATGCCCTTCGAGATTGCCATGTACTCAAGACAATATGGCACCAGCTGGGCATCAGCTACCAGGACATAGCCTCCTTCTTGGCCAACCTCTAGGATTGGATTATGTCTAATTGTAGAGATAAAGGTGTCCGAAATTCAGGGCAAGTCCCTTGGAACCAAACCTTTATGTTTGTTATATGGACAATTTGGAAGGGCAGGAATCAGCTGGTATTTGAGAACAAGAAATTAAAATCAAGCCTTGCCTTGGACATCAACCACCAAGCTCTAGAATACTTTCACTGTGTAGGCAAGCCATTGGTGACAAAACGTAAAATTTTGAAGCAGGTGCGATGGGAGAAACCTTGTAGTGGCTGGTTGAAATTAAACACTGATGGCGCATCCATGGGGAACCCGGGTTTGGCTGGTGGCGGATGACTTCTTCAAGATGAGAATGGCAACTGGATTGGAGGTTTTGCTAGAAAAATTAGCATAGCAAGCAACTTCACTGCCGAGCTATGGGCTCTGTGAGATGGCCTCCTTTTATGTCGACAAAGGAATGCTCAAGCTGTTGCTGTTGAATTAGATGCAAGATCCATTGTTGATGCCTTTAATCACCAAACTATATCTAACACTATTGTGTCCTCAATTATGGATGACTGCAGGCATTTGGTTAATCAGATTTCCTAGGTGAGCATTAGACACGCTTACAGGGAAGCTAATAGAAGTGCAGATTGGCTTGCCAATTTCGGTCTTAAACTAGATTCTGAGTTTGAGTTGTTTACTGGTCCGCCTGTGGACCTTATTTCTATTTTGGAGGCTGATAGCCGTGGATTGTATTGTAACTGGAGGTGTACTGAACTTGCTTTTGCTGTTTAGCTTTAATGATATTTCATTTTCTACCAAAAAAAAAAAAAATTAGTATATTGGGGAACAAATTCAATTTATGTTCCATAAGTTTTTTATGAATTGTACATAATAATAAACGTCATTTTTAATGAAATTTTCATGAACTATTACTTATATTAATATATGTTTGAAACATATAGATATTAATTTATGCTTTAGCTATATGGTGTTATTTACGAATTTGATTTATGCTTTGTAGTAAAATAAAATAAGATTAATTCATATATCATACTCAATACATTTTTCGTGCTTCGCACGGGTTAGTGAGTAGTCTATATATATAATAATAGGTAAAGTTGAGAGAAACTCAGATTAGAATTCTAAATTAGAGTTTCAATTTTGCACCATGTGTCATAAATTATTTATTCTTAAAGAGTTTTATTTCTTAATTTTAGAATCAAATGCGGGATAACATCATAAATATTCATTCAAATGAGTTATTAAGTACAAAAACCAAAAAGTCTAGAATAAATAAATCATAAAAAAAAAGTGCTTCACATTAATAAATAAATAAATAAAACATGGACAATTTACATTTTATACTTAATAATATCCTTATAAAATTTTTTAAAGGGTTAACAAAATATAAAAATGACTATCAATAGTATTTGAATTATATATATAGGAATTATATTATGTATCTTATTATACATTTTTAAGTGTATTCATGCATATGCATGAAGTTACAAGCTAATTTATATTAATTAATGAATCATATAATTAAAAAGTAAATAAATGTATGCAATGGATTGAAGGGAATTCTTCCAAAGTAGTTTACCGAATAAAAAATAAAAATCTTGCCCCTTAAGACTTAAGAGTTTAGTTCTGTATTATTATTATTATTATTATTATTATTATATAGAAAAATTCTTTTAATTTCATCGACTAGTGACGCAAACATACGTGAATGGATATATATATATATATATATATATATATATATAAAATTATCTTAATCCGTTGAATGACTTACTTGACTTGTAATATAAAAACAAAATTCATTTATTGCCATTATCTCTATCTGCATAGTGACCACAGCCACTAGATCTGTGAGGGAGCAATCAAGGAAAAGGTGTAACAACGCGCTCACCCATTATTTGTTTGCTTTTCAATCTACGAAAGTGAACAAACAAAATGATCATATAAATCAGAGATAATACTGACGAGTCCGAGATGTTGCTATAATGGTGGGGAATATGAACTGCGTTTCTCTTCTCTGATCATATTTCCCTCAAAAAAATAGGCTTGAAAATGAGGCATGAATGTAAAAGTTAGTGTGATGGGGTTCTCTAAAAGCTGAAAAAAAGTGAGATTCTGAGAGACTTTAAATCTAGTGAAAAAGATTGTGAAATGTGGTAGGTTTTGTGTCATGTGCTCGGGGACTATGATGGGGAAAAGGTGTCTTAGTAAGTTAAAGCAATTTTTTACACTTTTTGAGCAATATTGAGAAGTTCAAAAGTTTGCCGGGAAAAGTACCGACTCACTTTTGTTGAATGTATTGTGGTGGAATTAAAGTGAAGTGAATAATAAAGGGACTGTATTTTTCAATGCTTTATTCAGTGTCTTCTAGCAAGGCTAAAGCAATATTAGGGTCTATTTAAATACCATTTATTGTTAAAAATTG
This sequence comes from Lithocarpus polystachyus, assembly GCA_033629205.1. Classification (NCBI taxonomy): domain Eukaryota; kingdom Viridiplantae; phylum Streptophyta; class Magnoliopsida; order Fagales; family Fagaceae; genus Lithocarpus; species Lithocarpus polystachyus. The sequence continues at coordinate 31,558,016 of CM066168.1, read as the reverse complement.
AAAATATTATAGCAATATAATTTTTAAATATGTAAATAATATCGTAGGACCCAGTTTTAAAATTGATTTTGCCAAATTTCGTACTTGTAGGTTTTGTGAACAGTGTACAAAACCCACCGTTTAAACGCAAATGCAGACGTGAGTTTGGATTTCATCTGTATCCAAACTCAAGCTTAGAGAGTTTTTTTTTTTTCTACGATTTTTTTTCCACAATTTTTTGTGTTGTCATTCCATAATATTACTTAGAAGAGATGGGGTTTATGGCCAAAAGATATAGGAACGAAAGACAAAATAGTAGTAATAACTAATAAAAGAAAATGCCTGCTGGTCGTTTTTTTTTTTTTTTTTTCTCGTCTTTTGTTAAATTAATTGAAGGTCCATTGGATCTATAAAATACCCAACACATTTTCTATAAAAATAAAAATAAAATTGTAATACATGTGCATGTCACTCTTCTCATGTTCACGAATGCCTCACACACGTAAAAAATTATAAGGCTTTTAACTTTTAAAAAGATGTTAAGCCCTATACCCCAACCCCTAACCCTAGTCCTCAAACATGATTTGACCTCAAATTAAGGAGCATCAACCATACAAAGTATATATCTTCAACTTCATTAGTTATTTAGGTTATAAGTGCTAGGGATATTATATCTGTTAGGTTCTAAAAGTTTAGAACAATTGGCAAATCGTGAGCACACAAGAACATGTAAACTGCAGAAAGAAGAATTAAGAATCTGCCTGGTTCGATCGATCGAAAAACAGGCTCGATCGATCGAAAGTCGTATCTGCAGAATTTTAAGTTGGCCCAAACAGCAGTTCTAGCCCATTAAGGATTAGGGTTTCAGATCTACTTCTTCTACTATATAAAGGAAACCCTAAGCACGTTTTTTTTAAGGCTTTTTAGAGAGAAAAGAGTGTGCCTCTTTTGTATTTAGGGTTTTGTTCCTAAAACCTCTCTTATTGCTTCTACCGGTGTTGTTCCTTGAAGAATCTCAAGATCCGGTATTGTTGAAGTTGCTGCCTTCTCTAGTCATCAAAGGAGCTGATGATCTAAACCTTCAAGGGTGGTCTTGGAGTCACAAACAGGTGAGTTTGTGTTGCTAAACCTTTGAGTGGAGTCTCAAAGTCACAAACGGTGGTGTTTGTGTTTTGCAAAGATTAAAGAAAGAAGGAGTCCGTGGATCTCGGAGCTATCATGGGGTCATGGTAGTAAGTTTCCTACACTTGGGTAGCAATAGGATGTTAGTGGTCTAAGTCGCTATTGTGTAAACTTCAATTCTTTCTAGTGGATTTGCTATTTTACCTTGAGGATAGCTAGGTTAAATCCTCCCCAGGTTTTTTACCGGTTTGGTTTTCCTGGGTCATCATATTGTTGTGTTATTTATTTTTTCCGCTGCTTTACTTGATATGATTGTTTTGTTTTAACCTAGATCTGAATAATAAACCTAAGTATTCACTTGGTTAATTAATTAGGTTAAACAATCTAGTTTACAGGGGTCTAAACGAACTTACAAGTGGTATCAGAGCGGGTAGCTCTTTTGTTTTAGATCTTTTGATCTAAGAGTTGATCCTTGATCCCTGTTATCATGGATAATTTGAAGTGTCTTTCTGCTCATGTTTGTGATGATTTAAATAAAAAGGACACTGTTGTTTCTGTTGATTTTATTGATGCCTTTGAAACTCTTCGTAAAGAATTATCTAAGTCTTTGAAAATTGCTAAGAAATTTAAGGAAGAGTTAAAATTGGCTAATCTTGAAAAAGAGGAATTGATTGTTAGATTAGATGAATTTAATAAAAAGAATGAATTTTTGAGAAATCAAATTTCCTCTCAAGATGAGAAGATGAAAAGCTTGGAACAAGAGTTAGTTGAATCTAAAGCTAAAATTGAAAATTTGACTGATACCAAGCCTGTTGTTGATAACAGAAGTGTTTCTGTTTCTCTTAAGCCTAAAGCTGAAAAAGTTTATATCCCTCCTTTCAAGAGAAATAATAAAGAAAAGGCTTATTTTGCTAGGTTAGACAAAGGTAAAAATTCTGATGTAGACGCTGAAGTTTCTAAACCTAAGTCTAAACTTACTGTTCGAGAGCATGAGAAATCTGTTTTTGTGCCTACTTGTCACCTTTGTGGTGTTGTTGGTCATATTAGACCAAACTGTTCTTTGTTGAGGCAAAAACCAAAATCTGAGACTAGATTTGCTGTTAGGAATACTGATGTTCCTAAATTTGTACCTGTTTGTCACTTTTGTGGTGTCTCCGGTCACATTCGTCCTAATTGTCATAAATTGAAATTTAAGCATTCTGTACTTCAATCTAGGACATGTGATGATATTTCTCCTGCCATAAGTCCAAATAAATTGTTTTATACTCTCTTGAAAAATTTAAGCTTGTTGGCTTGTGAAAGAAATTTGCAGGTTTGTAGTCTTTCTCAAAAGATTGGTGTAATCTCTCAAACACACTCTACTTCACATGGATTTTCACCTACAAAGCCGAAGACTCGTGCTATATGGGTGAGAAAAGATTCTTTAAGGTGAGTGTTCTGACTTGTCCCTGTTTTAATTCTTTCAATTATTTGTGGACTTGTTTTGTTTCTGTTTTTGGTTGTTTTGTTTTTTAGTTTTTTTTATTTAAAAAAAAAAATCCAAAAACATTGAAAATTTTCAAAAAGACAAAAATATTTTATTTTGTGTCTTGTTTTATTTTTCTTGAGGATTACATGAATTATGATATATCTCTTTTGATTTAAAACATGCTTGACATTGTGGAGAAATTTGAATATCATGTGTTCTATAAGTGATAAGCTATTTTATTCTGTTTGAGTATGTACTAGTTTGTACATGTACTCATGGGTTAATTAAGAAATTGATATTTCTTGTTTGTGTACCCTCTATAGCTTAGTTAAACATTGTCATGCATTGCATTTGCATTTTTTTTTTAATTATTTAGCATAAAGTGTGCTTTTTAGTTTTGGTCATAAATTTTTTTTAACCAAAAAGTTTTTTTTGTGTTTTGTATTACATATCATGGATTTGTAATCAAGGTTGGCCATATTATCTTTATATAACATGTTTATGTACTTTGTTTAGCTTGGATAAGCTTATTTTATTGCACGTTACTAGTGTGAGCTTTGTAGTGCATGTTGTGTGGGAAGATGTTTATAGCTTTTGATCACTTTGTCTTGATCTTGAAGTCACATGCCTTTGATTGTTGAACTTGAACTTATTGAGAAAGACATAAATAACCATCTCACCACTGTTTACTAGCCAATCATGAACACCTTAGTGCATATCGTAAGATTTTGTGCTCGAGAAAGTGTAGCACATGCACAAAAAGAACATAAGGTGTAGCCTCTAACTAAAATTGGTGTGTACATTATTGGGCTATAATAATTTCACAATTCATAAAATTGGTGTGTACATTATCCCGGCTTTTATTAAGTTTCTAATCAATTAAATTGAATAATGAGGCAAATCAAGAAACTTACATGATTGCAAGCTTTTATTCTAGGAGATGTGAGAGTTATATGATGTAACTCTTTAGGTGATAGTCTCTTTCAAATTTATGTGATGAATTTTGTAGACTTTGTGATTGATTACTATTCACATATCACCTCACATGTCTCTCAAGCTTTTGCTAGTTGCACACACTACACAAGTTACTCTTTGCTAAATTTTGTACATGTTATTGTGTGTGATTTTGTTGTGGCCATCTAAGATTAAAAATTCCTTGATTTTGATGCAAAATTTGAGTTTTAAGGACAAATTGATTGAAAATTTTAGTTTTGGAAGATCTGGGCTGTATTCATGTGTTTTTGAAAAACTTTTAGTCTTATACTCATGCATTTCATTCATGAAATATTGTGCTTTGAGGAGTTTCTGCATTAAATTGCTCTGTTTTTCAAATATTTAAGTTTTTCAGATTTTCGATCGATCGAGGGTGTTTTTCGACCGATCGAAATTGCAATTAAAATTTTTGGTTTGTTTCTGTCTGACTCGATTGGTATTCGATCGATACTCGATCGATCGAAACTAAAAAATTTTCAGTTTTTAGAGTTTTTGACCAAAAATTTTTTTATGCATCATTTATGGTTAGGATTCACATGAGTTGCATTGTTTTTGTATCCATCTTGCAGTTTTGCAGTCATATCTCTCATTGTTTTCACACATACCATGCATACACTTTGCTAAATTGGGTACTCAACTTGAATTAGAAATTGATTGATTAATTTTTGAGTTATGTACTTTTCTAGTATATGCTATTTTTATGTGTGAACTGCAGAAAATATTTTTCTTAAGAGATATGATGGATAATCAATGTGCAAATATTTTCTCTACTCATGCAACTGTTTATGGGTCACATAGTGTCAAGTTTGCATTTATTGAAAGAGAGAATATTTTTTTTTTTTTTTTTTTTTGGTAAACTGGATGATTTCATTCAACTAAAAAGGAGAAAAAGAGACATCAGTGGCAGGGCAAAGCCTGACAATTTCATGGCCATACAAGTCCGAAAGAAAAACATTCAAAATACTAGGGGGAGGGGAATTATAATACAAAATATCATCTTGATGTTTAGTTCCTAGCCTAGCCAAACCATCCGCACAGCGATTAGCTTCCCTATAGCAATGGTTCACCTTCACCTGGGGCATCTGAGCAATGAGAAGTCTACAATCAGCCACGAGAGGGGAGTTTACTGCATTAGAATCTCCATATTGGTTCATCAAATCAGAAAGGACACACGCATCTAATTCTACTTCAACTGCATGCAATTGTAGGTCTTTACACATGACAAGCCCATCTCTTAGAGCCCATAGTTCAGCAAGGAAGCTGGTAGTTGATCCGATATTTCTAGAAAAGGCTCGAATCCAAGCACCAGAAGCATCTCTGATTACCCCCCCTCCTCCAGCAGCACCTGGATTTCCTAAGGAGGATCCATCAGTGTTCAATTTATACCACCCACTAAGAGGTCTTTCCCATTTGATTTTCCTTTCCACACGGGATCTGCAGATCGTTACTGGCTGGGCACAAAGCGTAAACTCAGTTGCTCTCTGCAAGACTTCCTTATGCAGATACTGATTTGGGGATTGGTATTGAAAGACTATTCTATTCCTATGTTTCCATAAAATCCAAATACCAAAGGCAAAAATTGTACTCCAAGCAATCTGATTGCTTCCACAATTAAAATCTTGACAGCAGTATTTTTGAAGCCAATCTCGCAGATCAAGGGAATAGAAATCCATCCCAACGGCATCACCGCCAAGATTATGCCAGCAGTTAGCAGCCACAGAGCAGTCCCTTAAAGTATGAAGGATAGATTCAGGTGCCTGTTGACATACCGGGCAGCTAGTATCCACAAACATACCACGGGAAGCAAGACATTCTCTTGTTGCTATACTCTTGTGAAAACACAGCCATATGAATGATTGAATTCTAGGCAGAACATTCAACTTCCAAATCCATTTGCCATTAAAGCAATTTGGGTGGACATTCTGCTCACAAGCAAGTAGATAGGCACTGTTGAGGTTGAATTTCCCATTAGATGAGGCAGCCCATATAAGGCAGTCTTCCTTGTTTGCTATACGAGCTCGAGGCATAGCTTGGATCTCCATACGAATCTTCATGGGTAGAGACAGTGAAATCTTCTCCCAATCCCATCCCTCACCTAAAGCGATGTCTCCAATAGTAAGATCAGCTTCCCCCCTAGTTAAAGGGCCATGAATAATGGATCTCAAAGGACCATTAGATGTCCAAGAATCTGTCCAAAAGTTGAGATTACTTTCCCTGCCAAGACTCCATCGGGTTCCTTTAGAGAATATATCCTCCCCCTTCTTCATAGACTTCCAGACCCGAGAGCTAGGTAAAGAACTCACATTCCTTGAGTTGACCCTCCTTGGTGTCAAGTACTTCTTTTGGAGCACTTGGGCCCACAAGGTATCTTTCTCAGTGTTAAATCTCCAATTTAGTTTAGCCAAAAAAGCCAAGTTCCTTTCTTTTGCTGAATGGATGCCGAGACCACCCTCCTCCTTAGGCCGAGTCACCTTCTGCCATCCCACCCAATGCATTTTCTTATTGGAATCGCTAGAACCCCATAGGAAATCCCTGTTCATTCTGTCCAAGCTATCTAGGATTCTGATAGGGAGAAAGGAAGATTGCATCACATAGGATGGGATAGTGCTTGTAGTGGCTTGGATAAGAACTCTTCTCCCTGCAAGAGATAATAGGTTCGCTTTCCAACCAGCAAGCTTTTGTTGCACACGCTCCATTATGAAATTAAAATCCTGGTTAGAAGACCCCGCATGTCTTAGAGGGAAACCCAAGTATGAACCTAAGTTAGAGGTTGAGCTGAATCCAAGAATATTGCACAAGTCCACTCTTCGGTCCCTACCAAAGTTAGGAGAAAAGAAGACTTTGGATTTGAGATTATTAACTTTTTGACCTGACAGCATGCAAAATTCATCCACTGCTTCTTTAACACTAAGGCAGTTGGACTCATTAGCTTTGGCAAAAAGAAGCAAGTCATCAGCAAAGAACAAATGTGAAAAGGCAGGCCCATTGGCTGAAGCTTTGACCGGATTCCACATTCTTTTTGAGCATTTGTCCTCGATGATTCTCCCTAGAACTTCCATGCAAAGGATGAAGAGGTAGGGGGATAGCGGATCCCCTTGCCGGATTCCCCTTGAAGGGAGAAAGGGATCAAGAAGCCCTCCATTAAAAAGGATGGATGTTGAGGTCGACGAAACACAACTCATGATAATTTGGATCATGTCCGACGGGAAGTTTGCAGCCTGTAAAACTTCCTTAATGAAAGACCATTCAAGTCTATCGTATGCTTTCTCCAGATCGATCTTAATAACCATGTACCCCACTCTTCCCTTTTTCCTCCCAATAGTGTGAATTAATTCTTGGGCAATAATAGCATTGTCCACTCCCTTCCTCCCTGGCACAAAGGCAGCTTGGAAAGGAGAGATTAACTTGTCCAAACACGGCCTGATTCTGGCTACAAGAATTTTTGTAATGACTTTGTACATGGTGTTGCAGAGGCTAATTGGTCTGAAGTTACCAATTGTCTCCGGCCCAGGAATCTTAGGAATAAGAGCAATAAGAGTCTGATTAAGGATTGGGGGAATCCTCTTTTCTTGGAAAATCTTCTTGACCTCTTTAATAACTGAGTGCCCAACTATTAACCAAAACCTTTGGTAAAATCCAGCATGTAATCCATCAGGACCAGGAGCCTTAGAGGCTTTTAAGGACCAAAGGGCATGCTTAATTTCATTAGTGTGGACAGGAAGGTTAAGCGCCTGAGCTTCAGTCTCAGAGATTTGAGGGCAGTTATACTCAGAGGGGGGGCCCTCTCTAGAAGCTGCAATAAGACCCGTAGAGAACAGACTAATAAAACTACTACGAACAAACTCCATAACAGCATGTATGTTGGTAATCCATTCTCCCTGATTATCCTTCAGGTTTAGAATTCTATTGTGCTTCCTTCTGATGAGAGTAGACATATGGTAGAATGCCGTGTTACGATCACCTTGGACCATCCAATTTATCCGAGATTTCAACGCCCACAGTTCCTCCTCCTGGCTGTTCACCACAGCCAATTCCAAAAGTAGCTCTCTTTCCAGGTTTATAAGAAAAGTGCTCGGTCTAGTCACCATGGCTTTTTGGACACCATTCAACCTGGCTATAGTTCTCCTAAAGAGAGAATATTTTTCTTCATGTGTATCCTCAACTTAATTTTTTTTGGGTTTGTGTGTTTTTATTTATCCCCACCTCCTAAATTTTCCCCAAAACTGTTTTTTCCCAAAATTTGTTTCGTTTTTCCTATTTTTATAGGGGGAGAAAAGTTTTTTTTACCTTTGTTGTTCATAGGGGGAGTTCGTGCTCTTTATAGGGGGAGTTATCTCTTTTTCTATAGAGCTAATCTGTTTTATGTTCCCTTGGTTATTTTTTTTTTCTCTCATGTTTACTCTTTGTTTGAGTTGTATTTGTCAATACGTGACAAAAAGGGGGAGAAATAGATGAAATGTGGGAATCATGTTTGTGTTATTTAGGGGGAGATAAATTTGTTTTGTTTATGGGGAGAATATAAAAACTTTTTGATGTATCTAACTTAGGGGGAGAGTTAGTTTACTTTTGTTTTTATATTGTGCTTCATTTTGTTTATATGTCTTTCTTTCCACACATGCGTTGATGTGTTTGTTGAGTGTTTCAGGAAAGACAGGTGCATTCTAATCAAGACCTTCTACCTCTTCTTGGCAACTTCTAGGTTAAGAGTCTTAGATTGGGATTTGTGATGTATTTGGGCATTTTATTGTATTGGGTTGTTCTTGTATTTTAACATTTCATTTTGTATGAAAGTTTTGTCACGAATTGCCAAAGGGGGAGATTGTTAGGTTCTAAAAGTTTAGAACAATTGGCAAATCGTGAGCACACAAGAACATGTAAACTGCAGAAAGAAGAATTAAGAATCTGCCTGGTTCGATCGATCGAAAAACAGGCTCGATCGATCGAAAGTTGTATCTGCAGAATTTTAAGTTGGCCCAAACAGCAGTTCTAGCCCATTAAGGATTAGGGTTTCAGATCTACTTCTTCTACTATATAAAGGAAACCCTAAGCACGTTTTTTTTAAGGCTTTTTAGAGAGAAAAGAGTGTGCCTCTTTTGTATTTAGGGTTTTGTTCCTAAAACCTCTCTTATTGCTTCTACCGGTGTTGTTCCTTGAAGAATCTCAAGATCCAGTATTGTTGAAGTTGCTGCCTTCTCTAGTCATCAAAGGAGCTGATGATCTAAACCTTCAAGGGTGGTCTTGGAGTCACAAACAGGTGAGTTTGTGTTGCTAAACCTTTGAGTGGAGTCTCAAAGTCACAAACGGTGGTGTTTGTGTTTTGCAAAGATTAAAGAAAGAAGGAGTCCGTGGATCTCGGAGCTATCATGGGGTCATGGTAGTAAGTTTCCTACACTTGGGTAGCAATAGGATGTTAGTGGTCTAAGTCGCTATTGTATAAACTTCAATTCTTTCTAGTGGATTTGCTATTTTACCTTGAGGATAGCTAGGTTAAATCCTCCCCAGGTTTTTTACCGGTTTGGTTTTCCTGGGTCATCATATTGTTGTGTTATTTATTTTTTCCGCTGCTTTACTTGATATGATTGTTTTGTTTTAACCTAGATCTGAATAATAAACCTAAGTATTCACTTGGTTAATTAATTAGGTTAAACAATCTAGTTTACAGGGGTTTAAACGAACTTACAATATCTTTTACTATAACTTATTTACAAACTAAAATGACACTTTGTAATAACTATATCAACAATTAAATAAACAATTTGCCATGTGATCTTTTTTTTTTTTTATCCCCACTCTAAAATTGCCAATTACTTTCCAAAAAAAATATAAATTACTCAACCTCTTGGAACCCCACCCCTAATCCTTAATAAAGAAAGAGGTTAAATTGCATATTTAATCATCAACATTTACCTTTTGTTTCAAATCAATCATACAATCTATAATGTTTCAAATAGGTCCTTATTATTGGCCGATTGATGAAAAATACTTTCGTAGTACATAATACTCATAAACCAAAGTCACTTTTAGATGTGGAGTCTATCCATTTGCTACATCACCATTTTATATCCTTCAAATGACAATAAGGTCCCTTTAGAAAGAATTTTGAAAGCATAAAGACTAAAGTAAACATTTTAAGTTATAGAGACTATTTTAAAACAAAGGTTAAAATTAAGGACCAAATATGATATTTAAAAAATATTTTTAAGGATAACTCATCTTTTGCCTCCGTTACACCACCTTCCTTCAGCATGCTAGTCCCATGAGGGATTGTGGTGTTGATCAACTTGTATCGCGAGTAGTACTCACTCCAACATGACATATGGGGCCGACCACGTGTTAGAAGAGCACTCCATATGACTATCTCGTACTAATCTGAGTCTTAAAGCAAAAGTTTATACAGGGCTTTTTATAGTTAAACATCAATTAAATAAATTTATTTGATACAAATCAAACTGATGTTAATTTGATGAATTAATACTAGCCAACTAAGGAAATTTCAAATAGAAAATCGAATATTATGATTCAAGCATAAAATTTAACAAAATCAGTGAAAATATAGTTTTTTTTTTAAGGAGGTTTAATTTATCTTTAGATAATGTGATGCGTCATTAAGTAAAGTTATAATCTAATTTTCAATTTTGATTTTGGTGTTAAGAAAGAGATAAGAATTGTTTGATACGTGGCCATCATCAGGCCATATGGAAGATAAGGTGGCTAATATTAACAATCTATTATATAGGATGTTGGTTTATAAAATTAAAGCCTGAAGCCCTTACAAAAAATATTAATCATTATTGATGATTCAACATATTTAGTGTCAATTTGAGAATAGTTTATTTAGCTGAAACTGAAAATTTTTTGCTGAAAGTACTGTAGATAAAACTAAAAGGTAGCTGAAATAGTACATTAGGACCAATAAATAATACTGAAAAGTGTAACGAAACTCATAAATAATAGCAAAAATAAGTTAAATAGTTAAAAAAAAAAAAAAAAAACTGGATTTTTAAGTTAATGTCAAACACAACCTTACAACATTTTTTTCTATGATGGTTTAGGATTTTCAATTAGAATGAGTTTCTATTGGTTTAATATTTTAGAGATGAGAAAAATAATACTCACCCTTTTTTAATTTTTTTTTAACCATTAATTATCATATATGACAATTGTGGACATTTTTATAATCTGAGTGTGACTTTTTATTAAAGATACTTTTTTTAATGGAGACCTTAGGCTTGGGCCTTGAGCCACCACTGATCTCATAAGATAATTGTTTCACTAATAAGAGGTGGCAGACACCATGGTTGACGCAAGTCTTTCTATGCATGATGGAGAGACTTTCATACTAAGTTGCACTGGCACGAACACACGGAAACGGAGACGAAAATTTTTGAAAAATAAGAATACGATACAGTGTGGATACAACAATTAAATAATTAATTAATTTTTATATTTAAGCATATTTTTTAATATTTTTAGACATAAAATACGTTTATGTCTAGAATTTAAATTACGTAAGAACTACAAATAAGTAAACTAACACTCAAAGTAGTATAATAATACACATAAAATATTTAGAGTATAAACCAAATGTTTAAAGAGGCTACATTTTAGTACAATCACCTACAATATTTAACTTTAATAAATAAATTAAATTATAGTATGACACACAAAAACAAAAATCACTAAATTCATAATAAACATTATAATTTATATGGCAAAACAAAAGGCTGAGTAAAAAAACAAAAAAAAAAAATTAAAAATTCATAATAAAAAGTATAACACAGTGACACTGTGACAGTGAGTGGGATTAAAAAAAAATGCGTTATAACTTATAAGTGAGTAACAGTACACCCATTCACCCAAAAATCTGGAGATGAGAGAGAGAGAGAGAAGAGAAGAGAAGAGGTTGGACCTGTTATCCATGCCGAGAGAGAGAGAGAGAGAGAGAGAGAGAGAGAGAGCGAAGGGACAAGGCACGACATCAACATCTATGGAGCTCGCCGATCAGCCCGATATAGCTCCGACAAGGGACAGAGGGCAACAGCAGCAAGCAAAGATCAGTGATAGGGTGGGTTGAGAACTTGAGATGTGGGTTTCAACTTTCAGTCTAATGACTTTTCAGACTCTAAGCAAATTTGTGATTTTCTTTTCTTTCTTTCTTTCTTTTTTTTCACTGCTGGCATGTCGAATGTGTCGGAGCCATGCGGAGAAGCAAAAAAAAAAAAAAAAAAAAAAAAAGACACTGCTCGGACACCGGAGTCTGACGTGTCATTACCAGTTCCCGTGTCCAACACATCACCGGTACGTCACCAAAAATGACATGTCGGTGCAACCTAGCTTTCATACAAACACATAAGGTAAAAATCTTGGCCCCTATATTTTGGCTCTATTCTCAATTTGGACCCTAAGTTAGCTTTCATTTTGGTTCTTACATTTTTAAACTTGCTATTTTTAACTTGCTATCATTTTGATCCATGTTGTCATCTCAATAATGGAAAACACATACGTGCCTAATGATAGTTAAGTTTTAATATAAGACATTCTCCACAAGTTAGATATCGCTAGGGACCAAAATTATAGCAAATTTAAAAATATAAGAAACAAAATGAAAGTTGTCAAAAAGTAGATGACCAAATTAAGAATAAGACCAAAATATAGGAACCAAGAAATAAAACTTCACTAAAAACACATTATTGTGAAGACAATGTACATTTCCAAAAACAGGATAGGCCACATAAATCATGTGGTTGCTACCGCCAACACTAAATCACAGAGCAGGTCTAACAACCTTGACTTTCATCACAATCAAATCATCCCTCACAGTTGTAATCAATCTGAAAGGAACGGTCAAAGCAAGTAGTGCTTACAAAAAAGAAAAGGTCAAAGTAGCCAATGTAATGCTTATGCCATTCTATGTGCACCATCAAGTATCAGGAACGGACGTGTAGAGTCCAGAAACACTTGATAATCGAATTCCATCTACGGAGAATGAGATTTTTAGTCTATAATAGGAGCTTTCTTTGTGAAAGAAAACAATAAAGAACAAATTTACATGTTGGATCCCTTGTAACATAAAAGAAAAGTTACAACAAAAAATGGATATCGATAAACAAGGTTTTCCTATTTAAACAAGATAAATTTAAAAATAAAAAATCAACTATTCCAATATAATAAAATCAACAGAAAAGTAAAGACGTAAATACAACAAGAAAATACTAAAATTGAACAGAAAACTCACTTTCTCCAACTCTGAGGCTTGGCTACTCTTTACAACAGTATGCATTTCAAATTCTGTAAAGCTATAAAAGAGCAAATATTAGCTAACAAGTAAATATAAACTACCGATTGTGTTGTTGATTTGTCATTCCAGGATCCGGTATTAATGTTTAAAGGCTTCCCTGAATCCAATACTCGTACTATTCTGTAATCCCTTCTTGCCAAAACCAGTGTCTTGCATCATAGCGACAAACTCACTATAATCAATGCGCCCATCCTGTAAAGAATGCATGTAACTCAGAAAAATGATTTGTACCCACAAAAAATTAGAGAAAGGATGGGAGGGGTAATGAAAATAGAACAGGAAATTGGTAAGGAGGTCACTTACATTATCCTGGTCAACTTCACGCATTATATCTTCTAGCTGAACATCTTCTAAGCCAAACTGCTCACAGACCTGTTGGAGTTCATCTGCAGTGATGTATCCACTCCCATCTTTGTCAAAGTATGAGAAGGCTGCAAACAAATGATCCTCCCTCTGGACCTTGTTTAGATGGAGCATAGCTGCTACAAACTCACCATAGTCTATGGTACCACTGTTGTCAAAATCTGCCTGAAATGTTTTATAAGAAGAGGGAAGTTTGGTCAAAACAAAATAGAATAGATGAAGCTAAACTACTAAGAACTTCAGTGATCCAAGGTGAAAACAAAAGAGCACTCCATACATATATAGTTGCATGGACACATGTAGTTATTTATAATTAGACTTGGTCTTCTTATTCCATATACTCATTCAAAGCCACCTTGGACAAGTTAAGCTAATTTGGTTATTGTAAGCAAGAACTTAACTTGAACAGAGTAGGGAAATGCAATGCTTTCCAACCAGGTAACTGGTTTGACTACTGAAACACTCAGTTTTTAGGGGGGAGGGGAACCCTTCTTTCTGGACCATATGATACATGCCTACATTAACTCTCTATGTCAGATCCACTACACAAAACCCCACTCTTTCAGGGTCTTGGAGAAGTGATTAGTAGGAAATCTTACCCCCGATTTTTTTTCCCCAAAGTGGCTGATTCCTGGACTCAGACCCACGACCTCTCACTTTTTGTGGAAGGCACTTGCCATCACACCAAGGCCCAATCTCTACATAAATGCTCTATGCACTCATAAAAAATTAGCACTTACCGCTTGCATCAATCCATAAATATCAACATCCTTGACATTAGCCCCCACTCTTTCCAAACCACTTTGCAGTTCCTCGAGGGTGATCTGTCCACTACTATCTGTGTCTATCATCTTGAACATTTCTTTCAGGCCTGCGATTTCCTCTTCAGACAGGCTTTCAGCAATGACCTACCAAAAAAAAAAAAGCAGAACTCATAAGTCATACATCAAAAATATAGATGATATTGTTGAAAGACCAGAACAAATATTCAGAAGCAAACATATTTGAACAGCCAGAGCCAATAACAAACTTGTCTTTTTTATTTATCAAGGATCAATAACACCCAGAATTTTTTTATTGTAATGAGAAATAGAGTAGATGTAAAGATATACATTTGCACTATTGCCTAATGAATAATTTCATGACAACCAATTGATGACTAAATAATAAAGTATTATATGCTTATATTTTGTGATGAAACATATTCAGAATGAAACAGCACTTTGTCAGACATTTTAATTGCAATAACATTCTAAACTTGATGTGTCTGACACCAAATATAATATTGTACGGTTGAAGGATTAAGCTACTCACTCTGATGGCTATTTTCTTGAGCTTGTTCATTGCAGAGAATTGCTTCAAGCGAGTTAGAACAGCAGAATCAAGAGGCTTATCAGGAGCAGCACCATCAACCTGAACCCAGGGGTGGCCTGCAGAGGAAAAGAGCACAGTTTAATGCATTGCTATGCCTTAAAACAGAAGAAATGAATGGGTGGCGGTAATTTAAATGACTAAGTGATGTGGAGATCAGCAGCTTTATAACAGATTTTTTGTAATATTATCTATTGCTTGTTAAGTAATTTTAGTTTAAAACTTCTGATATATCTTTAGAATATGTTGCAACTGCCTTTTTCCTATTTTGTTTTCCTAATTCCAGAAATAGAAAACAGTTATGAGCAATCCAAGCCACAAACAAATGTGATTTAACAGAACAAATATGTCCGTTACAGTATATGAGATGACTAATTATTCATTGCATACACTTGATCAGAGAGGATGAGAACAATTTTTTAACACCCAGCTCAGGTCATTGCTTCAACCTTATTATAGAATGTATTGGAGAGTTAAGTGGAGGGAAAACAAAGGTTTTGCCCAACGTTTAGTTTCTTTCATCATGTCCCACTACCTCTTAATCACATGTTGGAATATTCATGATTGAGTGATGCAGGACAAACCAGAAGTTTGCAACGATAAAATTTACACAACAAGAAGCCTTAATCATAAATTTTTGGGATTGGCTATGGATCCTCAACAAATTGATTACGGCCGACCATATTCCTCCGTTCTATTCTAATTCTAATTGGCATAGGAAACTCTAACTGTCTTATTACAAAAATAACATTTACTTCTATAAATTAAAATGCTAATAATCTATTAAACTACAAGGACCTAAAATATATATATATATATATATATATATATTTTAAAACAACAATTAGCCAATAAAAATACAATTGACTTGCAAAATTAAAATAAATATCTCTTTGTATCTTCCACATCAATGAGTGGTGTGGTTAGTTAAGTGGCAAATACCACATTAGATAATAATGACAAGAGCAAGGGGTTAATATTACATTGTTGGGTCCAAACTTATTAGATTAAGTGGTTACCTAACATATCATATGAAGCCCTTACAAAGAGACTCCTCTAGGTGTTAATGTTTAACTCACAAACCCAAAATCCCAACAACGTGAATATAAGCGCCATAGGAGTTTTAGTAGATCAATATAAGCATGTAATGAAAACACTACAAAGACTTCTAGTTTGAGAAATATATGGTAGAAGGAACTGGGCAGAGAAGGGTCTTTAAACAAAATGGCTGATGTGTGTGCTGTATTTCTGTTATGTCTGTCTTGCAATGTAGAATTAAAAGAGAAAACTAAAATCAATCTTCCATCTTGAGAAACAGATTATACCAACAATTAAAAAGAGAGCTGAATAAGCACAAGTTTACAAGCAAAATCAAATCTAGTTTTAAACTTTCAAAATGCATTAATTTATTTAAAAGATTTGACAATATTCTTTGTTCCTCACCTAAACAAGGGGTGGAGGATAAAGTGACAGGTTTAAACTCATATTGGCGCATGAATTAGTATTTAACTATCAAACAGCAACGGAAAAATAAAAATTAGGCAGCTCGGGTATTTCCACCTAACAATTTGGCTCAAAATAATAATAATAATGATGATGATGAGTTGTTCGTGTGCCCCGAAAGCCAAAATATCATTAGCCACTTCTCAAATGTGCAATCCTCCATGGTATTGACCAATTGATGTATCAAAGACAATCACATGGAGTATGATCCCTCATTATCTTATGTAGGTCATAAAGAGGGAGAGGAATACATATACTTTTGAAGGGGATGAAAGGTCGATTCATGAGTTAAAGCTTTTCTTCCTTCAGACTTTGTTAGAATGAGCAAATGCTTCAGGTTCCGTTACCTTCATGTTTCTACCTGACATGCATGATTGTTGTTCCTTCATTACTGTTTAGTTTTTTTCTTTATTGCCTCTTAGCACACTGCATGTGTGCCCTGTTTCTCTTTCTTTTTTTTCTTTTTTTTCTTTTTGACCTTTTTCAATTTCAATGAAGTTTATTGCTTATCAAAAAAAAAAAAGACAATCACACTCCACCAGTTATCAAAATGATGCATGATTTCTGACCTCCAAACAGAAAATATGTGCTCTTCTTATTTTCACTTTGTTAAGTAACTAATTGTACAGGCATCAGTTGAAACTTTAGATTAACTTCAATCCATGCCTTTTCATTCCACTCCAATACTCATGCATCACACACCACCACTTTAACCCCATGCCTTATTACTCTTATTATTTTAATATCTTGTACTAAAATACCCGTCATTTTCTCCCCACTCAGATCAAGTTCTCAACAACCAAGCCCTTAGGCAAGTTGAGAAACTTGTTTTTGCAGCACTAGAATTTTATCAATATTTGCATCTTTGATCTCATAACCCCTTGTTGCTGCCATGGAACAGAGACAATAGAAACAAGTACCAGCACTGGTGCTCAACTATCAAAGAACATGGGTAAAAAGGGACAAAATTAAATGACACACTCATGAGCACAGATAAAGAAATGTGCAAGCACCTTATCAGTAAATCTCATTCCCACAGATCATATTTATGAGTAAATCCAAAGCCTCCAATACTAATAATAATCCTCTTCATATTCTTTTCCAATGTTAGTATATCACTGAATCCTCTACTACAACTCCCAATACAGGTACCAATTAAAAGTTAGTTCAATTAAGCTTCCAAATAGAAAAAGCACAACCTGTTATATATACTAAGTACTAAGCATAACTAATACTTCAAATACCAAAACAAATAGGTTCTTTCCTGATGAGTAATAATATGGTCCAAATAATATAAATAAACATTCCCTAAATAAGTATTGCTTAAGTTAAAGACTTGCTCCATTCCCATGCTGCTAGCGACCCAGAACTTTACATGGTGATGACATGATGATTATATGACCCGTAAGCTACTACTTCACAGTTTTCCATTTTCAGCGGAAGATAAATTTCATAAATTAGTTAGGAGACGTGTGTGTTTGCTTCTACTTTGCAAGGGGAAAAAAAAGATATATATATATATATAATATAATATATCCGAAGTACTTTCAAATAGCATAACCAAATGGATACCATACAGCATAGCTGCATTTAAATATAAAGAACTACTAACAAGGCATCTCTAACAATATAAAAAACAATTTGATAATTATGTCCAATTATAACATAACAAGAAGATCAAGTCACCAAAACATGCATACTCACATAGAACTTCATGGGCTGTCATCCGCTTCTTAGGATCTCTCACAAGCATTCTTCGAACTAGATCCTTTGCACTTTCAGATATACTAGGCCATGGTTCTGATATAAAGTCAAGTTCTCCTTTTAGGACTTGTTCAAATATTCCTTGCTCCGTTTCTGATTCGTAACATGACATGGCATACCAATAAATTCGATGTAATTTGATATATGCCTATAAAATGCATATAAAAGACAATGAAACTATGAACCATGAGATCCTCACCATCCCAGAATGGAGGGACACCACTTAACAAGATGTAAATGATCACCCCAGCACTCCAAACATCACATTCTGGACCATAATGCTTCCGCAACACTTCTGGAGCCACATAATAAGGGCTTCCAACCACATCAGTGAAAGTTTCACCTGAGAGAATGAATTATTTTATCTAGATCAGACACAGAAAGGACTCAATCTAAAGAGTGCGGTGAAAATCAATGAATGTCAACTTGGTTCAAAGTAAGCAGAGCCAAGAGTGAGACCATATATATGCTAGCTACAGGAAAATATATCACCTTCAAAAGGGAATATCAGCAACATAAGACATATTGACATGCAACAGCCAATAGTGAGACAAAATAAATGCTAGCTATAGGCATGGTATTGAATTACTAACATAGGAAATGAAAGATTCAGTTGGCATAGTCAACTAATAAAAAATAGAATAAATTTCTGATTTATAGATTAATATCCACACATCCTACTAACTGAGATAAGAAGAAAACGTAAGCAAAAACAGTATATAGAAACTACACTTTGTATGCACACAGTGCAATTCAACAAAAAGATAAGTCTGCATGTTATAAATGTTTGATCACTACTCAAAATATTGTCTATTAAAAAAAATCTTTCCTGCTCCCCTTTTTCTCTCCTACCCCTTTCTAAGGGAGCTAATTAAGCTTGTTAAGTTCTTCACAGTCTGGCCATCAACAAAATAACTTTCACTTTACGAGGAAAATCATGTGTGCAAGAATTTTCATTAACTAGATTTTGATCTTTGCAGCATGTACTTGCTTTTGTTGTTAACTATTTGCATGTCTAAATGAGGATTTAGGTTGCTTACTGCATTCCCCGATATATTTATCTTACAAGCTATTTCAAAGTCAGTTAAGAACAGAAACACTTGGTTTTTTTTTTTTTAATTATTTGAACGGCCATGGCAATCGGCATACAATCATCAAAGTCAATTACTGTGATAGACACAAAATTAAAAGAGAGAATTTTACCAAAGTCAATTACTTGGTGCAAACAGAAGATATAGATCTCCAATTACTCAGACCTATGCACATAGATGCAAAGAGAAGACGACCCAACTTGTGGCCTTCTAGATATAGCCTGCTATTAATTGGGCCTAAAGCCTAATCAGTTAATGTTTAGGATTTACTTCTATTTCTGTTATTTGTTATTTTCTTTTCCTTTGGTTTAGGAATTATATTCCTTTTTCTTACAAGGTTAGTAGAGTTATTTTCTATTCCTACTAAGATTATAAATTCGGAACTCTGTTTAAAAACCCAAGGTTCAATATTGTTTTACAACTTGATTGATTAATAAATTTTCTATTGGAATCTTCCTAATGGTCTGATGCTGACTCCAACCGACCTTAAGTATTGATTCCTAGGTTACCTTTTCTTATTTTTCTATTCACAGTTGTTGCATTCGTTTTGATTTTGTCCATCATTACCTAACTCCTACATTCATAAACCAGGAATGTTTCGTATATTTTATAACAACAGTAGGGCCAAGCAACAATCAATAAACAATACAAGAAAGATTCAAAAACACAATTGTATACTATAAAAAAACATACCCGGTCGGAAGAAAACCGACAGGCCAAAGTCTATGGTTTTAAGTGGCGAATCCTCTTCCTGATTGACAAACAGGAAATTCTCAGGCTTCAAGTCTCTATGCATAACACCCAAAGAATGACAGGCTTCAACAACCCCAACAATTATCCTAGCAAGCTCAGCTGCCTTTCTCTCAGTATAATGTCCCTTCTGTATAATCCTATCGAAAAGCTCCCCGCCCGCGCAGAGCTCCATAACAACATGAACAGCAACAGCATCTTCATAGGCACCCAAGATTTGTATCACATTGGGGTGACCAGCCAAGTGATGCATTATCTGAATCTCTCTCCTAACATCCTCAACATCTTCTTCCGTAGTCAATTTTCGCTTCGCAATGGATTTGCAAGCGAACTCGTTATTGTTGCCTTTCTCTAAACACAAAAAAGTAATGCCAAACTGCCCCTGTCCTAACTTCCTCCCCAATGTGTATTTCTCCTTCAAATTCTCCGTTTTCCTACCCAACACAGAATCCACCTGCAGTCCTACACTCGACACCCGCTTTATATGCGTCGGCTTCTTCGGCTTCGCCGGCACCTCCTCCTCCTCCCTCACTTCAGCCGCAGGGGCAACCACCGGAGCCAACGCGGGGGCAGTCACCACCGGAACCATCGCCGGCGCCGCCGCAGCCACCGCAGGCTTATCAACCGGTTTTTCTTTTTCTTTTTCCTTCTCCTTCTCGGGTTCGGGTTCGGGTTCGGGTTCGTTGTCAATTTTTACCGGCTCGGGCGGCGTGCTCTGAACCCGCATTGGAGGCTCGGCAGCTTTCGGAGTATCAGCAATGGCGTCGGCGGTTTTGGGTTCGGGTTCGGGTACGGGTTCGGAGGAATTGGTGGGAGGAGGAGGAGGAAGGCGGTCTTCCGGTGGCCGGGTTCGCCAAACCGCCGCAGTAACAGTTTGTAAGAATCCATTAGAACCGAGACTTGGACCTACACATGTGTTCCCCATCAATCTCTCTCTCTCTCTCTCTCTCTCTCTCTCTCTTAATCTAACATTCTCTCTCTCTCTCTCTCTCTCTAATTTCCACTAATTTCAATTTATCAAACTCAGAAACCCTAATTTTGCTTCCATCAAAAATGCCGTAGATCTCAAATTTCTAAAAGTAATTAAAGATTCTACGAATGACAAAAAAAAAAAAAAGAGAAAAAAGCAGATAAGTTTAGGATAAATGAACGTAAATAAATAATGCTGATTGTGTGGCAACGATAGAGGAGGGAGCAAAGTGGATGTGAAGAAGGAGAAGAAGAAGAAGAAGGTGGTGGTGGTGGTGATGACGATGATGAAAAAATGGAGGGGACTACATGTCCAGGTTGTTTAGGTGTGAGAGTGGGAGAGATTTACGCTTTAGAGGAATATTCATTGATTTCAAGTTTAAACTAATGATTCTAAGCTATGCTTGGTTTGTGGTAATGGATTCATACAGTGTATATTAATTGGACTATCCATTACATTTAACCCTTTTTCTTCTTTTTTTTTTTTTTTATCACCTAATTTTTCAAAATTGTTCCTTCAAAAAACAATCGAATTGTCATAAAATAGTAAAATAGCTTAAATTTTTTATTTTAAGAATTGAAATTGCCTAATTTCGTCTAAATTGACTTTTTTTATATGTGAAATGTTTTAACATTCGCATTAGCGCGTGCAAAAATTTCTGTATTTATTTTGGAAACTTATTTTTTCTATTTTACATAATTATTTTTCAAAAATTCTTAAATCAAATTATCTATTTTAAACTCTATTTCATTCTTTTAAAAAAACAAACTCTACTTCATTAAAATATTGTTTTTTATATTTTTAATTGTTTCTCTTTATTTATACACAACAAGTTAATAATTAATCACCATCCACTATATTCCTTCTCCGAATATGTAAAAAAAAAAAATAGAAAATTCAATGCAAAATGAAGAGTGTCGATATGAATTTAAACGGTTAAACTATAGCAACCTTGCAAATGTTCTTATAGGGCCAACTGAACTATAAAAACAATTGATGCAATCACCTAAAACCCCAAAATAAAAGAAGACCTCACTTATGTGTGTGTGTGTGTGTGTGTGTTGTTAGGGACATAATTATGTAATTAGTTAATCCTTTGACAAAACGCACTTTACTTGTAATTGAATAGATCTAGGATGAGTTTAGTACTTCAAGAAACAAGTGTTCAAGTTTAGTATCGAAGCCATGCAAATCTAACCAAGAAACAAGTGAAGTAAGTGATGTTCATTAAAGTTCGACAGAAGTCTCGACAGAATCTTTTCTATCGAGAATTACTGCTGAAGCTCGACAGAAACTCAACACAAGTTATATCTGTAGAGAATTACGAAATCGGGTTTTCCAGATCTGATTACACACATATCTTTGAGTATTTGTGTAGGGTTTTTTTTTTTCACAACCCTAGACATATATAAAAATTATTTTAAGAGTCATCACAAGTGATGCAAGGTGTTGCAAAAGAATAATCCATGCATATTGTGACCAAAGGCAGAAATTGCTCTAGTTCATCATATTCTCTGTAGAAGCTACGACATCTTTACGCCAAGAGTTTTGTAACCAAGGAGCTTCCTGATCTTCACTATTGATACACTAAAAAACTTTGCAGCCAACAATCTTCCTAAAGTTGGTGTGTTAGTCACGTATTAGGATTTGTGCATCATTGGTTAGTCATGTACTAGGATTTGTGCATTAAACAGAGAGATTGCCGCTAAAATACAAGTCCAATTGGGTATTGGGGTAAGGGTTCAACTGTAGATTGGTATTGGGTACTGGGATTCTTTTTATTTGTAACCAGTTGTGATTGATAATAATGGATTCTCAGAAGTGTTAACCTTAAATTCACTTAGTGGGGTTTTGCCTCGATGGTTTTCCCTATTTGTAAAAAAATCACCTGTGTTAAATTTAATTTCCGTTGCATTTAGTTATTTGGTGATTTGTTTGTGCTACCATGCTATTGCATGTAATTTGACTAATTAATTAACTTGGGTAATTAATTAATTTGCAAAGGGTCAATATATTTTAACCCAACAAGTGGTATCAGAGCAGGCACACTCTAATTAGGTTTAATCTTTGCTGTGTGATCCATTGACCCCTTGTTTATCATGGATAGAGGACAATCTCTTATTATACCTCCTTTATTTGATGGCACTAACTATACGTATTGGAAAATATGCATGAAAGCTTTCTTGCAATCTTTAGATGAGAAGGTGTGGCAAGCTGTGGAGATTGGCTAGACTAAGCCAGAGGAAGCCTCGACTAATTGGGATGAGGCCAAGATCAAAGTGGTAAACTTCAACAGCAGAGCATTGAATGCCCTATTCAGTGCGGTGACTAATGAGGAGTTCAAGAAAATATCTTCAGCTAAAACTGCTAAGGAAGTGTGGATCATTCTTCAGACTACCTATGAAGGAACCAAAACTGTGAAGGATTCTAAGCTCCAAAGGCTTACTACAAGCTTTGAGAAGATCAAGATGGAGGAGAATGAGTCATTCGATGAGTTCTATGCCAAGCTGAAGGACATAGTCAACTCAATATTTAACCTTGGAGAATAAATTCTCGAACCCAAGATTGTTAGAAAGGTGCTCAGATCTCTATCTGAGAGATTCCATGCCAAGATCACTGTCATTGAAGAATCAAAGGACATTGACAAAATTCCTTTGACAAAGCTAGTTAGCAACTTGTAAACCTATGAATTGGGTTTAACTAGAATTGGGAAATAAAGCAAAAGTAAGAGCATGGCACTGAAGGCCAAAAGTAACGAGATTGATGAGTCTTCAAATGATGAAGATTCCAAGATGAAGTCCTACATCACTAGGCAGTTCAAGAAGTTCATAAAGAATGCCCATGTGAAAGGATTTGATAAGGACCAAAGTGCTTCGAATGTCAAGGCTTTGGACACATGAAACAAGAATGTCCAACATATCTTAAGTCAATTGCGAAAAGCAAGGCTCTTGTTGCTACCTTGAGTGACACCAAGCCTGAGATTGAGTCAGATGACAGTGACGATGAGGGAATCTTGAGTGCCTTCACTATCACAGTGGATTCTATTGAGGGGATCGTAGATGTAGTAGATGAAGAAGAGGACTTGGTGGAATCAAAATTTGAGAAAATGGACGATCAAAATGACATCTATACAGCTTATGCTAAGTTGTACAAGGTTTCCGAGAAGCATGAAAAACTATATAAGCTAGCCACCAAGAAGCTAAGTGATGTGGAGCTAGATCAAGAGGAGCTCTCTACAAAAGTTGATGAAGCAAATCAAACCATTGGAGCTTTGCGGTTCAAAAACAACTTCCTTGCTGAAAGGACAAAGAAGCTTGAAGCAAAACTGTTCTAGGTTAGAGCTCAATTGGAGAGGACTTCCAGTGCAAAACTCGATGAGATACTAAGGGCTTGTTTGGAATTTTTTTTTTGATCACTCATCACTCCTCACTCAATTTTCATCACTCATCACTCATCACTCCTCACCCATCACTTATCACTCATTACTCATCACTCTAAAATATCACATCTAAACAACATTATCACTCAGTTACCATCACTCAATATTTTTCACACTATTTGTGGACCCCATATCTGTCACTGTGCAGCTTTTTGCTTTTTTTTTTTTTTTCTTTTTTCTTCCCTGGTTCGGTGTGCATTTGTTCTTCCTTCTTTTTGTTCTTTTTTTTTTTTTTTTTTTCAGGATGAGTGCAGACCGAACCCAACCCAGTGAAGAAGAAAAAAAAAAAAAAAAAGATAAAGATGTGAAGACCGAACCCAGGAAAAAAAAAAAAAAAAAGAGAAAGAAGAAGAAGGGAAGACCGAACCCAGTGAAGAAAAAGAAAAAAAAAAAAGAAAAAAGAAAAAAAAAGATTGAAGACGTGAGGAACCGAGAAAAAAAAAAAAAAAAAAGGAAGACCGAACCCAGTGAAGAAAAAGAAAAAGAAAAAAAAAAAGAAAAAAAAAAGATTGAAGACGTGAGGAACCCAGAAAAGAAAAGAAAAGAAAAAAAAAAAAAAAAAAAAAGAGCCCAGACCGGAACTCAGTGAAGAAAAGAAAAAAAAAAAAAAAAGGGTTGACTGGTCAAAAGTTGCGGCTGAGTGGGTCCCCTATGTGTGTTTAATTACAAAAATGCCATTGAGTTATGATTTATGGAAACTGAAAACAGCCAAAATGTGTTTTCAGTTTCCATAACTCATAACTCAAAAATCAGAGAATTGAGTGATGGAAACAGAGTTATGGTGCTCCCAAACGGATACTCAGTTATGGGTCCCACCATTTTTGAGTTATGAGTTATGGAAACAGAGTTATGAGTTATGGAAACAAGAAATCCAAACGGCCTCTAAGCTTTCAAAAAACTGATTCTGATAAAACTAGTTTGGGGTATGATTTATCTTCTCCTAATATTGCCTCATCTAGTACAACTGTGTTTGTCTCACTTGCTGATAATATTAATTCTAAGAATAATGAAGCTAAAACTGAAATAACTAGTGAGAACTAAAATAAAGACAAATCTATTTTACGAGCACCCCCTAAGGTTGAAAAGAAAGAGGCTAGAAACCCTAGGACAAAAAGCGAAAACAACAAAAAGCCTCAACAAAAGAAGCCGCATTTCTGTCATCACTGTGGAGCTTCTAAGCATACTCATCCAAATTGTTACAAGTGGTTAGCCACTCAACAAAACAATAATATGTTCTCGTTTGAAAACCAGAATCAGTTTCCATAATTTTTTTCTCCTCTTGGAGATCTTCTTAAGGCCCTCATGTTCCTGTCGAACTTGAACGGTTTTAATTCTTTCCCCTCACCTTTGGATCAAAGGTTTGTGCAAAGGAAAGGTTCTTCCAAAGTGTGTAAAGAAAAATGCTCAAAATGATTCAGTCACTTTTTCTCTCTCCCCTTATGGTTATGCATTACTTGTGTATTTTGCTTTCTTATTTTGAATCAGTCTAGTTTTATACTTTGTGTGTTTCTTTATGTTTTTGTTTGGTTGTTTTTCTTTTTCTTTTTTTCTTTTTTTTTTTACTTTTCATAAAAATAAAAATAAAAATACAAAAACAGTGTGTGTTTATGTATATTGGTACTTGTATACCTTGGATGGCTTTTGAAACAAAGTTTCTAAACTTTGTATCTTTTGTAGCTAGGAGAACATCTCAATGCATAACTAAGTAAGTGAACTTTGTGGCTCGTGTTTGTGATGAGTACAATTAAGTAATCTTCTATACTTAACACTCATATCACTCTTTTTAACGAGAATGACTATAAAATCCTAAGAGAAAGGCATAAATAACCATCACTAAAGCCCGCCAATCATGAACAACATTTGTGTGCTTCGGCATAGCAAAATTGTGATATTTTGGCTTACATAATTGGGTACTTCTTCTCTCTCTTTTATGTCCATGCATGATTTGTTCAAAAAGAAAATATGCAAAGAAAAATAAAAGTAAAAAGAATCAAAATGCTTTTAAATATGGTTGTAAGCGTGTTTTTAGGAGATACGAGAGTTATAGGATGTACCTCGAAAGTGATAGTCCCCATCAAGCAGTTATGGTTATGTGTGAGTGTATTTAATTTTTTCATATCTCAAATCTTCATAATATGAAACACTTATGCATTCTTGCTATGTTTCATACACAACACACAAACTATTTGCTACTTTTAATACATGTGCAGGTACAATGTGATTTGACCATCACAAAGAATACATATGTTAATATATGCTCACTAAACTATTTTACCCTGTTCTTGAAATATAAAATTGGTTAGACTTGTTTTGTGTGTGTGTGTTTTGGATCTATGAATACTTTGCATATATGTTGAGAGATGTTTTGAGAGCTTAACATGTTGATTGGATCTTTGTTTGAGTAACCTGCTTGTTGCATCATCTCTATGTGTTTTTTCCCTTCTTGAAAAACCTGTTTTCTTCAAGCTCGACACCTTCTCGACAGATCGTCGATAGATTCCCTTCTATCGAGCCCTTCTTTCTCCTTTTCTCAATAGATCTTGATGAATTCTCGATCCATCGAGATTTCTGGGTTTCTCCTCGATAGATTCTCGACAACTTCTTCGATCCATCAAGCCAAATTTCTAAGCTCTCTGTCTAGCCGATAGATTCTAGATCAATCGAGGTGTTTTTGCCGTTGACAGATCCTCGACAGCACCTCGACAGATTCATTTTTGTCAAGATTTAGTGCTCGACAGATCTCGATAGATACTTCGATCCATCGAGCTGCGTTTTATATTTAAAGCTGAGGCGCATTTCAAATTTCACTTTTTCACTTCTCTCTCAACATAATCTTTTCTCTCTCGCCCCAAACACTCTTTTCTCACTAAAATCTCTTTACTCACGTGATTTTCAGCTTAGATCAAGCCTCCATCACTTGGTATGAGTTCTTAAACTCTCATTTTACATGCATTCATGCATTTTAGACCTAAGTTTTGGGTTTTTGGAAAATTTTTGGGGTTTTCGAGATTATTGTGAAATTTTTGGGTTGCATGTTGTTGATTTGATGTTATATGCTCATGCATTACATTCTCATTGCATTATAACAATGTTTCATGCATTTTATATGTGTGTTTGATTATTGTTGATTGTGTACTGGTAGGTTTGGATTGAGTTCTGCCCATGATGCATTTAATGCACGTCATATGTTAATGCATTTTTCATGCACGTCACATGTTAATGCATTTTTCATGCACAAGTCCTTTCTTTTCTTTCCTATTCTTTTGTTTCTGTTGTGATTGTGCTCTGTTCTTTTTCTTCTCTTTCTCTCTCTCTCTCTCTCTCTGATAGACCGCGTCATGGCACCCAAAGCGCGTAAATCCACTCCGGCTCGGAATCCTCTTAGTTCCAAGTCTTCTTCTTCTGATCCTATCTATTAGGATTGGATTTGTGGATTTATGGTGTAGCTGGATTTGAGGTCAGCTGGGCCTACAAGGAAGGAAAGAGAGAGAGAAGTTTTAGAGAATTAGAGAGATAGAGAGAAACTGAAATGAGTTCATTCTTATTGCCCCCCAATATAATAGTAAAGCCCCTTTCTTATACCTTCCTCAATCAATCCTACTCTATCTAATAACCAACTGCCATAACCACCTACAGTTGGTAGGTATCTGCATTAACTACTAGTAACTAATTTCTAGCTTGCATCAGCAATACAATACAATCTATGATCCTAACAATACCTCCCCCATTAAAGCACCTTGCCCACAAGGTGAGGGAATTATTTCCAAAGCTAATATAGATTTTCCCAAGTCGCATCTTCCTGACTTCCTCCTTGCCATTGGACTAAAACTTGAGTGATGGTCCTACTCCTTAGCTGATGAGTTTTGTCCTACAAAATAGCTATGGGTTTTGGATTAAGAATGCCATCTGAATCCATAGGTGGGAAGGATTTAGGCCTTGAGTCATGGAAGGTGGGATGAAGTCTTGAGTCTGGAATGGGCAATGGCTGGAGTAAACCAGCTAGACCCTGTAAAATGTCTTGTATCTCCTGACCATGGACATTACTAGCCTTAAGATCATCCAACCAAACTGGAGTTGGAAAAAAAATCTTACATAAAACGGAATCACCTAAACCACCCTTAGCTGGAAAATCTTCTAAAACGCTATCAACTGGAGAATCTCCTAAACCACCATCAACTGAAGGATCTTTTGAAACACCATCAGCTAGAAAATCTCCTAAGCCACCATTAGCTAGAGGATCTTCTGCATGAAAATCAACAACAGTCCCACCAGTCTCAACTTTTTTGGACGGTGCATCAGCTACTAGATTTTCTTTCCCTTTCTTATACTCCACCAAAAATGCATACCCTAGTAACACCACAATTGCATACACCCATTTCTTCACAGCAGCTCCATCGCAATGAATCACAGCCCATGAAATAGGAGCATAACCCAAGGCAATCGTATTGAAATTAATCCATAGACCATAATTATCAACTCCAATAGTTGATAGCCTTGACTTCATGTACACTGGATATGATAGTAATTTCCTTTTCACATCCCTACCCACAACAACTTTAATAGTGAAAGGTCTTGCACACTTCAAAAGATCAGCAACACCATATTTCTTCCCTGTACAATCAAAAGCAGAACTGCCAATCTTGCTTCCCACCAAGTAATCTTGCTTCCTAGTACGTAAAGCCCTTGAATCAAGACTTGATTTCTTATAAAAGTTATGATCACCTTGGCTATAGAACTTGGCGAGTAATGCATTACTGCTACCAACACCATAAGTCGATGTAGAACTTATTTTCTTATAAAAATTGTGATCATTTCGGCTATGGAATCCGTCATTTACCCCACAGCTATCACCAAGAAAAGGAACATCTAGTTCCTTGGCTTTATGACAGCCACTAAGTAGCGAGATTTGGCCCTCAACAAGAATGTGTGGTAAGTCTACGTCTTCATTTTTGATTACATGAATCGACCCATTTGGTGAAACATGAGCATGAGTGTGTGGTAAGTCTATGTCTTCATTCTTTATTACATGAACAAACTCATTTGGTGGAACATGAGTTTGGTTAACGCCAATGAACATTCACAAGAATAGGTGTTTCTTGAATAGTAGCCTTCACTAGATTGTCACAAGCAGTAGATCCAAATTTGACGTGTAGTTCTTGAATAATGACATCCCAACTATCAAATAGCCCAATATCTTTAGCATTTTTGAACCACACTAATGCTTCCCCATCCATGTAAAAATAGGCCATCGAAAGCTTTTCATGATCTGGGGTCTTGTAATAGTTGAAGTATCGGTTTGCTTTACAAACCCAAGCCGCATGTTCTTCACCCTTGAACCTAGGAAAATCAATCTTGATTGGTTTTGGAAAAGCCAAATCAATCTTGATTGGTTTTTGCAAAGCGATGGCTAGAGCATTGCTTGATATATGATTCTCATTGGACAAAGCTTCAAATTCTACCTTTTACATACCCACTGTTGAAATCTGTCTCAGCCAAGCTAAGGTCTTCATAGGATCATCATATGCTGTGGAACCAAACCTTACATGTAGTGCTTGTACCAATGTTTCCCAGTTTGAGAACACCCTAGCTTCCTTAGCTTCTTGATACCAGACCAGAGCTTCTTGATCTATGTGAAAAGAAGCAACCAACAACTTCTCTACAACTAGTGTTTGATACTAGCCAAAGTATTGATTGGCTTTATAAACCCAACTAGCAGGATCTTCCCCTAAAAAACGACGGAATTCAAACTTAATGGGTTTCATGAAGGATATAGCTAAAGAATTTCTGATTGGGGTTACAGGTTCTTGGGAAGAATGCTGTTTAGCTTCCTCGGAATTTAGCTTTTGCAAAATGACATTGATATTCTGAGTCATGGACTTCATGTTCTAATTCATCTCATTCAAGATCTTGGTCTGAATCGCAAAACAAGTTTCAACCATTGTTGTCACAGGATTGATGCTCTGATACCAATTGTTAGGATTGGATTTGTGGATTTATGGTGTAGCTGGATTTGAGGTTAGCTGGGCCTCCAAGGAAGGAAAGAGAAAGAGAGAAGTTTTAGAGAATTAGAAAGATAGAGAGAAACAGAAATGAGTTCATTCTTATTGCCCCCCAATACAACAGTAATGCCCCTTTCTTATACCTTCCTCAATCAATCCTACTCTATCTAATAACCAACTGCCATAACCATCTACAGTTGGCAGGTATCTACACTAATTGCTAGTAACTAATTTCTAGCTTGTATTAGCAATACAATACCATCTATGATCCTAACACTATCCCTCCTCTCCACGTTTGGTTCCATGATGAGAAGGCCTGAAAGGACTTCTTGGAGAACTTCCAAAAACATGACGTTCATCCGGAGCGCCAAGTTATCTAGTCGAACTTTTCCGACACTCCCCTCCCCTCTGTCATTCGAACTTGGGTCTGGGAATCTCTACTTGAGAGACCCATAAGTTCTCATATCATGTTTATACAGGAGTTTTACTCCAATATCCACGGTATCGATACCTCTGTACCTCGTTTTGCGATGACATTCTAAGCTACACGTATCATAGTTACCGCGGATCTTATATTCGAGGTACTACACGTTCTGAAGGTAACGCATCCTGACTAGCCCGGTTGTGAGCATCTTCGGACTGTGTCCAGAGACGTGCTTCTGTCTCACTTTTGTGAGACACCTTTCATATGGGGTGGTAAGCAAAACACCGTATGCTTGGGCTTTGTAAAAGGTCCAAAGTTTCTTAATATGGTGACGACATTTACTCTTACTCCATTATCTTACTATAACTCTATCACTAAGCCTCGTGCTCGTTTTCTTTTGTCTCTTCTTGAGGACCTCTCTATTTACTTTCTTTCTCACTTTATCACATCTATCCTTGATGTGTATCAGGATATGGCTACACGTGATAAACTCATCTTTCCTTCGGCTATCACGCATATCCTTTGACATTTCTCCATTCCTATTCCTGATTCTCCTTACTTCATCACCATGGGTGCCATCAGTGCGGGTTCTATTTGGCGGAGCGAGGACTAGATTCAACTGAAGCAGCCACATGTGGAGACGGATGATCCTGCGGCTTCTGCTGTTCCTCCCTCTTCTTCAGCTCCTTCCACCTCTGCTCCTTCTTCTTCGGCAACTGGTGTGACCCTAGAGGCCATCATGGCATAGCTTCAGCGGATGGAGGTTGACTTTGGTGGTCGTCTTAACTATCTCACCGATGAGATGTGTCAAATAAACACCCGAGTTGGTCACATCACCCATTGACAGGCTCGTCTTGGTGGTTTCGCTGTTTCTTTATCTTCTTCTCCATAGGCTTCAGCTGATGAGGATGATGATACTAGTGATGATGATAAGGATGATGCTAGCTCTTCCAGAGATGGCAAGAAGATGACCTCTCGGTGACTTACCCTTTGTCATTCTTGACAAAAAGGGGAAGTAGTTTTGGGTTTGAGAGTAGTCTTGTACTTAGGGGGAGAGTTAGTATAGAACTTTTTTGTTAGGGGGAGTGTTTATAAATCTTGAGGGATGTAGTGAGGTTTACATGTACTTTTCTTTTCTTTTAGTTACATTAGCCTCTTGTATACTGGTCTTGTGACCATTTATTTATGACATACATTGTACTTCTCTTTTCATATATGTGATGATGTATGTTTTTCTTACTTATCTCTACATGTGTTGTTTCTTTTCTCTCTTTATACACATGTTTCTTTATGTATGCAATCTATGTTTCTGTTTCACACATGATGCCTTGATGAGTTTTGTTTAAATGTTTCAAAAAAACAGGCTGTGAAAGTCTACCATGCCATGAACTCTCTTCTTACAAAGTTTTTCAAGAGTTTATGTTAGGGTTAGATTTATTTTGTATTTCAACAAGTGATTATGAGTTCAGTGATTTAAGACTCCTCTCATGTTTCATTTGTTTGTTGTGGTTTTGTCACGGATTGACAAAGGGGGAGATTGTTAAGGACATAATTATGTAATTGGCTAATCCTTTAACAAAATGCACTTTACTTGTAATTGGGTAGATCTAGGATGGGTTTAGCACTTCAAGAAACAAGTGTTCAAGTTTAGTATTGAAGTCATGCAAATCTGACCAAGAAACAAGTGAAGGAAGTGTTGTTCATTAAAACTCGACAGAAGTCTCGACAGAATTCTTTCTATCGAGAATTATTGTTGCAGCTTGACAGAAGCTGCATCTTTCGAGAATTAAGAAATCAAATTTTCCAGATCTGATTACACTCATATCCTTGAGTATTTGTGTAGGGTTCCTTTCCCCACAATCCTAAACATATATAAAGATTATTTTAAGAGCCGTCACAAGTGATGCAAGGTGTCGCAAAAAAATAATCAATGCATATTTTGACCAGAGGCAGAAATTTCTCTAGTTCATCATATTCTCTATAGAAGCTACTACGTCTTTACACCAAGGGTTTTATGACTAAGGAGCTTCCTGATCTACACTGTTGATGAACTGATGAACTTTGCAACCAATAATCTTCCTAGAGTTGGTGTGTTAGTCATATACTAGGATCCGTGCATCATTAGTTAGTCATGTACTGGGATTCGTGCATTGAACGGAGAGATTGCCGCTACAATAGAAGTCCAATTGGGTAATGGGATAAGGGTTCAACTGTAGGTTGGTATTGGGTACTGGGATTTCTTTTACTTGTAACCGCTTGTGATTGATAATAGTGGATTCTCGGAAGTGGTGACTTTAAATTCACCTGATGGAGTTTTGCCTCGGTAGTTTTCTCCATTCGTAAGCAAATCGCTTGTGTCAAATTTAATTTCTGTTGCGTTTAGTTATTTGGTGATTTGTTTGTGCTACCACGCTATTACATATAATTTAACTAATTAATTAACTTGGATAATTAATTAATTTGCAAGGGGTCAATACATTATAACCCAACATATATATATATATATATAATATTTATCTATATATTTTAATTAAAAAAATTTAAGTCCTTTTATTAGTTAATAAAATGCATTAAAAAGACTCATTGTGTCCAAAAATACAACACACTGTTGACTGCACTACACATTGCCCATAACATATTATCGCTGGAGCACATCACAACCACGTGGCCTACACAATATCACTAAAGCCACTAACCTACGATACCCAGCCACTAATCAAATGAGTTTGAGTATTTAAACTTTAAAGTATCAAGATTTTTTGAGTTTTAAGTTTTATTAACAAAAAATTCTTAAACCCACCCACGGTGTGTGTACACATTAGTACACGAATATCAACCCAAAAAATCTTGAAAATTTTAAAACCCAAAAAACTTAAAATCCAAAAATTCTTTAGTGATATTAATTTATTGAATCATGTAATAAATTAATTTTTATTTGTGTTGGTTTAGACCTTAAAGTATAAAGTGGTCATAGCGTTATAAAAGTTACAATAACTAGATTCTATTATTCTATACTTCAAATTTTATTTTTACTTAAATTATAATTTTTAATTATAAATTTTGTTTTATTTTTTTATAATAATTTACTCATTATAAATGTCCACTATAAAATATTTATCTAGATATGAAAAACTTCAAAAAAAGAAATGTTAGAGATGATAGAGGAACTTAAATACAAAAACTTAATTCGTAATTTTGTATCTCAAAAAGCAAGAAGAATAAATTTTAAATATAAAAATCAATAAATATTATTTAATTAATATTTAAATATACAAAAAAATGTCTCACTTAAAATTTTCGCCTAAAGGCCCCCAAAATTGTTGAGCTGCCCTGTGCTCTTGTTGTGAATTTATAAAAATATCACAATCATTTTTGAAAGCTCATTAATGGGGGGAGTTTTTTTTTTTTTTTTTTTTTTTTTTTTTTTTTTTTTTTTGAGATAAAGATGGATGGGGATTTTGATGGTGAAAATAGTTAAATACCACATTTTGGCAAAATTTGTGGCAAATTAGCACTGTTTCGGAAATATCTAGCAATCTACCACTTTTTTAGAACTCGAATCCAGTGAACTTGAGTTCCTAAGTGAGTCGCCAGCGTGGCACTGCTGACTTGGAATTTGAGAAATTAATAAAACAATGTGGTACTCAATATTGCAGAAATCGAGTATTTTTTTATAGTACTCGAGCTGAACAAAATCGAGTACCTTTTCTTTTTCTTTTTTTTTTTCTTTTTTTCTACTTTTTGTTTCATACAAAACTTTTATTTATTTCATCTTTAACTGCTTGTGATCATTGTGTCCACCATGTTGGGTGCATCATAGCACCATGGGTCCAGCCCACACTTGATAAAACACCTCATTAAAGAGGTGGTTGGACAAACCACAAAAGTCAGCATATTTTCTTCTTGGGCAGTGACTTAGATGTGTTGGACATGCTGAGGAGAAAAAGAAGGAAAGAAAGGGGTTGATGCATTAAGACTATTCGGCCTAAGAGCATCAGCATTGGGGATTGCAAATGTCAAATGTAAAGAGAATTTGGCATTTCAACCCCCAATATGCTCATCATCTGGAATTGTAAAAGGCAAGTATTGCAAATTTTTTTGCAATACTGCTACAGTGCCATCCACCTCCCAACATCAACATCACACATCACAGTGGAGGAAATGTTGATCTGGGTTTTTTTTTTTTTTTTTCCCTGTTGTGATGCTGTGATTCTCGCCGATGATGGGTTGATCAACAATGGAGGAAACGTTGATCTGGGTTGATCAACGATGGAGGAAACGTTGATCTAGCAGCGACAGTGGCAGTGGTGTTTGGGTTTTGATCGTGGTTGATCTGGGTTTTTTTTTTTTTTTTTTTTTTTTTTTTCTCCTGTTGTGATTGGGGTTGATCGGTGGTGTCTGAGTTTTTGTTCCGGTGGGATTTTGATGGAGGAGTCTGATATTGGCGGTGTCTGGGTTTTTGTTCCGGTGGGATCGATGGTGTCTAGGTTGATCGGCGGTGTCTGGGTTGATCTCGATTTTTTTTCCCCTGTTGTGATGCTGTGATTCTCGCTGACGATGGTTGATCTGGGTTGATCAATGATGGAGGAAACGTTGATCTAGCGGCGGCAGTGGCAGCGATGTCTGGGTTTTGATCGGGGTTGATCTGGGGTTTTTTTTTTTTTCTGTTGTGATCAGTGTTGATCGGCGGAGTTTGGGTTTTCGTTCCGGTGGGATCGACGGCGTCTAGCGGTGGTAGTGGAGGCGCCTGTGGAGGAGTCTGGAAGATGTACAGGCGTGGGAGGAGAAAATTGGGAAAAAAAACAAAAAAAAAGGAAAAAATATATTTTATTAGGTAGATATATTATTTTAATGAGTAGAGTAAGAAAATAAAATTTGGGATGTTGGAGGAATTGAAAAATGGTATGGTATAATGATAAAGTGGCTTTTTGAGATGGTAAATTAGAGTAGAATTGGAATTTAGGGATGTGAATGCTCTAAGGGAGAGCTGAAGGAAAAAGAAAGTGGCTAAAGCAAAGTCAACGCAAGTGAGTTGCATTTATTGTGATTTGATGTCAAGAGTGTGAAAGTAAGAAAAGAAGGAAAAGTTGAAGAAATAAAAGGAGAGATCATACGGCCAGTGAGCAAGAAGTGAAGTTTCAGAGAAAGTAAGGACTAAGTGCTTGAAGAACTGGTGGACACAACAATCACAAGCAGTTGAAGATGAAATAAGTAAAAGTTTTGTACGAAACAAAAAGTAGAATGAAAAAAAAAAAAAAAAAAGTAAAGTACTCAACTCTGTTAAGCTCGAGTACTATAAAGAAGTACTCGATTTCCGTAATATCGAGTAACAGATTACTTTTTTAATTACATAAAGAACAAAGTTTCTCTCCAAACTAGTTTGGAGAGAAACTTTTCAAACTTCTCATATATTTCTTTTTTGAGTGTGAATTTTGAAAATCTAACCGTTGAATTTCGTGTTCCTTATGTTCTTAACATGCATATCAAATTTCGTTCAAATCGGATATTATTTACTATTTGATCAATTAACTTATTTTTATATACAACTTTAGATTACAAAAACTTGAAATTATAACATTTATTTGATGACATAGCAATTGATCTTTGATTTTCTTGAAATTTTGTAAGCATTAAGGATGTAATAAAAACATGCAATCTAACGGTTAGATTTTCGAAATTCAAATTCAATATAAATATATATAATGAGTTTGTAGGGTTTCTCTCTAAACTAGTTTGGAGAGAAACTTTGTTCTTGCACAAATTCCCAGTCAGTAGTATCACGTTGGCGACTCACCTAGGTACTCGAGTTTGCTGAACTCAAGTACTAAAACAGTGGTAGATTGCTAGATATTTCTGAAACAGTGTTAGTTGCCACAATTTTGTCAAAATGTGGTGTTTGGCTATTTTTGCCGGATTTTTATTCAACAAAACAACTTAAACCAAACAGAAGTATTTCATGTGGTCTGGACATTGGTTCAGGGATGGATTTGCAAAGTTTTTGTGGTGGATTTACTAATGTTGCAACAATAGCTTGATGTGGATTCGGCCTAGCCAACTATGTTGTAATGGATCTCGAGCCTGGACCATGGTAGGGTCGTGAGTCTCGTGACTTCGACGTGATGAATGGCATTTTTTTGGAGCCTTTGAAAGTTTGAATGGCTAATGTGAGTGATTTTGATTGTTTTGGTTGTAATGGTGGATTTGGGTTTTAGTGGAGAGAAGGTCAATGGGGAGGCGGTGGTTGTCATTTTAGAAAGTGAGGGCATCCACGCCAACTAGCGTAATTTTTTTTTAATCTATTTTAGTATAAAAACTTTTTTTTTAATTGTAGTATAAAAAATTTATTTTTTTCTATTTTACACAATTACTTTTCAAATCACCCTAAATTATCTATTTTATACTAGGTTTTATTAAAATATTTTTTTAATTAAATTTTTACTATTCTCTCAAATCATGTCTCTCTTATTTTTTATTATTTCTTTATCAGTTTACATAGTATCAATAATCGTGTAAATACATCACAGTTATTGTAGCTTTGATGTTATTTTACACAAGTTTAGCAAAACTAATATGGGTGATTTTTGAAATTAAATGTGCAAAAATGACATCTTATATTATTTTGCATTCATTGATGTGTGTGCTATGAGGGAGTGATAAGTGTGTGGTGGTAAGTCAAAGTTGCGATTTTTAGATTATATTATTGAACACCCTTTTTGGTTCCATTTTCGATTTTCACAAATCTCATTTCCAAAATTTAACTTTTCACCTTGTAAACTACCATGTCCAAAATTCAAAAGGACGTTTTTTTTTTTTTTTTTGAAATTTTTGGTACTTGCAAGATCTCTTCACCACTGTTAAAGCTTCAGCTACCATCAGCGAGATGCTCGGACGCTAAACTCACAATCACCGTTTCGTTTTCTTCTTATTCCTCTTTTGCATTTCTCGCTTTGTGTTTTTGGAGAAACCAATCTTTTATAGCCTTTGCTTTACTGTCAAA
This sequence comes from Lithocarpus polystachyus, assembly GCA_033629205.1. Classification (NCBI taxonomy): domain Eukaryota; kingdom Viridiplantae; phylum Streptophyta; class Magnoliopsida; order Fagales; family Fagaceae; genus Lithocarpus; species Lithocarpus polystachyus. The sequence continues at coordinate 31,520,485 of CM066168.1, read as the reverse complement.
CACTACTTTGTCATTTGCTCTTAAATGACTTTTACTTTTCTTCTTTAGTAAATATTTCATTTCATTATCATTTCCAAAAAAAAAAAAAACTTGTCTCTCAATATATCTTAATACGCTTATGGTCATACTTTTCCTTCATATTTTATCTTGATCTTATCAATCTCATTAGTATTAGTAAAACATTTTCAACCCTACTTGAAGATGAGATGAGGCACCCATGATCTAATTCCCCTCACCCCATTATCATCCCTACTTTTTAGCGACACTACTCAACAAATTAATTCCAGATAGAATTCTACTATATCTTTTTCTATATAATATAAATATTATGTCTCTAATTTCAAAAATTCACAACTTTACATTTGATTAATTGAAACTGTATGAAAAAAAAAAAACTTGTGATTTTTTCATAACTATAAGAGAATAAGATCTCTCTCTCTCTCTCTCTCTCTCAAGAGTACAATAAATGTAAAATGTAACTTTTATTAATGTTATGCCGCTTAATATTTAAGTTAAAAATTTTACATCTATAAAATGTACAAGTTTCATTTTTTTTTATAAATAAAAAAACACATCTTTTATTAAAATTCAAGTTATATCTAGTATAACTTTTATCAAAAGTTATGCCGCTTAATACATAAGTTAATAAATATCTCATCTATATTTTTTTTTCAGCTTCATTTTTTGAAATTTATACATAAAAAACTATAAGTTTATAAATTAGATAATAAATTATATATAATCAACATGAATTTTGGCTTACCTTTAGGCTTTGTTTGGTTGGGAGATGAAAATGTTGAAAGGATAGAATAGTAGGGGGGTTGTTTTCCACAATGTGTGTTTGGTACATAAGATGAAATAAGTGAAAGGATAGAAAATAAATATAATTTTCCTTTCTTTGGTTGAGAGGAAAATTAGGAGGGTGAAAATTATAATATGTATGGATTTATCACTTTGCCCTTATAACATAAGTAGGGTTGTCCACCACCTGCCCGTACTCAACAAATCTACATGATCTAATGCCATCCAACTAGAAAACAGTTTGAATCAAGCCATGGTTGGGTTGACGGCGGGTCGCTGGTGCCAAGAACGCAAGAGATAAGTTTGAGTTGTAGTTTGGCCATTTGAGAAACCGACGAACCCAACCCACTCGACGATTGGTTCTCTCCATAACAAAGATTTAAATCTTGATCTTTGCCGATATAAGGAGATCTCGATCATATTCGGCAAAATCTAATCCCCTACCACAAACTTGACTCCTAGTGATACCCACCTAACACCTGACGAGGCTCGATTTGTCCGATCGGACATTCCTTTACAGTTGGTAGCGAGTTTTTATCTCTCCAACTAGAAGTGGTCAAGTCGAGTCCGGGTTAGGCACAAACCCAACCCAAACCGACTCATGGACACCCCTAAACATAAGCTTCCTTATACTTTATCTATATATTATCATATAAAGAGGGGGGAGAATTATTGATGAAATTTATGATTATTGAATAAATCCTATGGGGTCATATACACACATACCTTGGTAGAACGAATCACCTACTAACCAGATCTTGCTCTTTGCTTGCTTTACAAACTTCTCCTCATGATCTCTATACTTCTTGAGCACCTTCTTGTCACAAGAAGAGGCTACTAGAGTCTCTTCCATTATTTCACGTTCCAAATTCCAAGGCACTGTGTCCCTAGAAAGAGATGACATGTTTGAGAAAGCCTTTAGAAAACTATACATATGTTTCTCACAATATTAACAATGTCTTTTTATCTGACTACTATATAAGTAATTAAATACTAGTAGAGTTTTACCCACTATCAGATAAGTGGTCTCTAAAAATACTCAACTAATAAGCTTAAATTAGTCCACTACTAAGTCATTTATCAGATAACCCATGTGGACGATCCATGGGCCATGAGTTATGAATTGGGTCAAACCCAACCCAATCTCTAACAATGATAAATTAGTTACAAGACAAAGTTTAGTTACAAATTGGCTGTAATCTAAAACTACAACTTTACTCAATATTTTTTTATTGGAGGTGAATTTTGACAAATCCACCATCGGATTACATTTTCTTTTTATATCCTTCATACTTGCAAAATTTCTAGAAAATTAAAGATTAATAATTATGTCATCAATAAATTTTTAAAATTGCAAGTTTTTGTAGTTTAAAATTATGTATAAAATATAAACTTACAGATCATATAGTAAATGGCATATGATTGACAAAAAATTTGACATGTGTATTAAGAGCGTAAAGAACATGCAATTCAACAGTTAAATTTTTAAAATATGTAGTAATATTTATTTTATTAAAAAAATTGTAATTTTAGAGTATAACTAATTTTGTAGCTAAATTTTGTCCTTAGTTACATAAGGTTTTATATTAAAACATACATTTGTTTGACATGATTTCCTGACCACATGGAGATATTACATTATGTGAACTAGGGCTTACGTACGCATGACTGGATACATAATACATGCAATTGCTCCCAAAATCGGTGGCGGCCATGTCAATGCAGCTATGTTTGGGCTTGGCAGTACACAGATGGAAGACAATGATACTTTTGTAAACATTGTGGAAGAATATTCTTCAACTTTGTTACACATAGACAAAATATGACAAGCAAGAAGTAGACCCACTTTCAGACAAAGCTTTAAATGCACCTGAAGAAGAAAGACCCACTGTGCTACCAAACAAATTTAAGTTGGGCCACCATTTGACTCGGAATTAACATATGCAATTATGCATAGACCAAAGGATTAAAAGACAAGTTCTTGGAGTGCCGTTTGACTCGGATTTACAATACATGGAAATGAAAGAGACTAAAAGACACTTTAATTTGTAGAGCAAATCCTCAACCTCGTGTATTTTGGTTCCAGGAAGGGATGGACACCAGTCCTTGTGAATTACTCCCAAGTCAAGAAATAGGTCCATTCCAATTTCAAGTATAAAAAAAAAAAAACTTTTTTCCATAATTAATTTTATCAATAGTAACATATGAAAACTATGCTATTGTTTACCCTTTTCACCATGGTATTTGTGTTGATAAACAGGTTATGAAGAAGAATATTTAGACAAGTAGAACATTCTAAACTGAGCTACTTGTCAGAACCTTTTGTGTGAGTATTATAGTACGAAAGTTCCAAATTGATAGGGTTTGATTTGGTACAATGGTTCAATTATTACATATTCCTACCTAATTGTTGGATTCTTCCATGTCAGGAATATCACCTAGAATACAAAATTTAGCCTTTTCAGTAGTTTTTTTTATGGATCGAAGATACTGTTCTCAAAACAACTCTTGTTCTTGCATTTGATAGCTATGTACTTCCATCCACTTCGAAGGCAAATTTAGAGTTAAAATTTTTACTTCATATACAACACGAATGTATCAAAATCAAATGGAAGAATTTGTCAACTGGGATAGAAATATTACCATTTTATTTTAAAGTGCACCAAATGGAAGAATTTGTCAACTGGGACAAAAATATTACCATTTTTTTTTTTTTTTTTGCTCCAAATTATGAGGAGATTTAGTGACAGTTTCAAAATGGCTTAACTAAAATACTATTTTATAATTTACCAATATTTTTCCTCAATACTTACGGCAGCACTTGAGAGAATTATTAAAAAACACACATATCTGTTTAGGAATAGCTTACTTAATTGAAATTGAAAATTTTTTACTGGAAGTACTACAGAACTGAAATAATACAGTAAGACCCATAAATAGTATCAAAAAATGTAATACAACTCATAAATAATAACAAAAATAAACTAAATAGTAAAAAAACTGACTTTTTAAGCAATACCAAACACACACTATACAATATCTATAGTTAAAGTTCAGTTCTTCCTTTTTTTGGCCACAATATGAAGTTAGAGAACCTGTAGAATAATTCTTCTTAGTTCTGAAACAGAAAGAAATAACCTAACACACAAGAAAATTTCGACCCATGAAGACTTTGACTGACTTTGTCTCACTGGCTACTTTTGATTACTCTTTCAACTGCACCATAGAAAATAATAATAAATCATTCTAGAGAAACAGCCGGCAAACTCTACGAGATCAACAATCATTTTTTAAAAATAAAAACAACAAAGACTAATTCAAACAAAGCAAAATCGAATAGATAGATATTGCAATTTTTCAAAGACGTCACTCAAAAAGTCACTCCCTCCTCCAATATTATAAATACAGGTGGTTTTTGAGCTAAACTGAAGAACTAACAAGGAAAAAAGCTGCTTAGCGAAAAAAAAAAAAAACAAGGAAAAAAGCTGTGATATACAATTGGGTGTCCGCAAATTCATTCAATTCATTCATTCACAATTAAGATGAACTTCCAAACAAGAAAACATTCCTTGGAGTTGCAGGGTCCAAGGCCTTCACCTCTTAAAGTGAGCGAAAACTCCTCAAAGATCAAGAAGTCGAATCGAAGACGGTCTCCGGTTATAATATATCTCGAATCTCCTAAGGTTATTCACGTAAGACCTGAGGAATTTATGGGAATAGTTCAACAACTTACTGGGAATAACAATCAAGCTGCACCAAGTAGAGTTGCTGCTGCTGCTGCTTCGGCTTCAACTTCTCAATATAATTCTTACACTTCTACCTCTAGTGTAATGGTGGATGCTCATGATCAAAGCATGGGCATGGGCATGGGCATGGGAATCTCAAGCGCAGCCCAACAGACATTTGATTATAGTACTGGGGTACTAGATTATGTTGCTGCTGATCCAGGTTTTGGAATTCCTAGTACTTCCAACTTTGCTGAATCTCCTAGCTTCTTTATGAACCTAGATCATTCCTAACTGCATAGGGATTTGACCTAGATTAGATGCTGCTTTTGGTTTTAAATTTTTTTTTTTTGGGTCCATATTTTTTTTTATATTTTTTTATAACCATACAGGATATTCCACGTATTTTTTTTAGATAGGATTCTGTAATGATCCAAATCTAATTAGGAAATTTCATCATCAATTCATTACAGCAAATACAAATCTTTTGTTTCGTTTTTTGTATTCCTTTAAATAATAGACTGCGATTTTGTAAGCACATGGTCATCAAAAATAATAAAAAAGTCCAAGCTCATGAAGTAGGTAAATCCAGTTTCAATATTGGCCACTGACAGTCACATCATTTGTGATTTCATTAAGCATAAAAAACTACAAGCAAGTTGAACTTATGTACTCCTAACCACTTCAAAAATTTGACCTCTGCTTTGGCCGGCCAAAAGACAACACAAAAAGTTGAAGTAACCACATAAATACATGCAAGTATGCTATGCATCTTGCATCTTGAGGTCTCCATCGTCCTTCCATGAATCAATTGCTACGAATTTCCACGAAACTTTTAGTTTATTTAGTGCTCATTAATATTTTTTTGTTAATAAACGAATGTAACATTGTTTTTATACGTGCAAATGTTAGATTGAACGACCATTATAATCTCACAATTACATTTAGAGAAGATTTTCTTTGTCATATCATCTCTAAAAACTATATATGTGTGTGTGTGAAGGCCATATTAGAACTTTTAAGTGGAATTTGTGGTGTGTTTTTATTTTAGAGTATCTTTATTGTATATGCACTATAAATACATTAAATTATTAGCAAAGTTTGTTATCACCAAAATTTTTATTTGAGTTTCAAAAAAAAAAAACTCCTATTAGAATATGTCAAAAATACATTAATTGTATAACGTGTTACCAACTGCATTTGAGACAAGTACCTAGTTTGGGGTTGAGAGGGAGAGGGTTCAAACTGTGGGACAATATATCTACTATTTCTTAGTCTGTTTAAAATAAAATAAAATAAAATAAGTGTTGAGCTACATGATGTAAGTACATCATATAACATCAAACTTTCAATATATAATATATGATAGTCGATTTTTTTAAAACTAAAGTCTAAACATGTGGTATATTATTTGTGTTTAGACTTTTTGTTACATTTCTTCACGATATATAATAGTTAGAAGATACAATTTTTAAGTTTATTTCCCTTGAACAATTTTAAAGAATATCAAACACGTTACATAATTGTAAACACGGAAATCAGCATTTGATGTCTTGCCTTACATAAATGAAAGCTGACTAAAACCCATTATTCTTCAGTCGACCAGATTCCCAGACCATATGTTGTAATTATATTATTTTCTGTTTTCCTAATCCTTGGCACAATGGAAACAGTTGACAAGTTTTTGGAAAAGTACCTTGACATGTTGATCTTGTTTATTCAATTTCTATGGAGCAATTTGACTTTCGATTTTTGGTCCAAGTCAGATATTCCCAACTGATAAACCCCAATTGATCATAGGGTCAATTTGACAAACGTGTTCCCTTGAACTTGGACAATGCTCATTTATGATTTAAAGTCTAGTCTTCTAGGGTGTCTATCGTTTGAAGTATATAGGGTTAGGGGAAAAAAAGTAATAGGTTGAAAATTACCTTACAAGGTGTTTCATATAATTATTCTTGTGAGTAACATATCCTTCGGTTGCCAACGGTTTTTGGACAATTTGGAGTGTGCCCACCCAGCAGCAGTCTAACGAACTAAACATGGAGAGTGTATGAACTTGGAAATGTGTTATACACCCAAGCTTGCCCTTCGAGTGACTCAACCTTTACTTAAGTATTCCACAACCACATTCCAATAAAGATCCCTCTAAAGGGTATATCCTAATCACACACACGCAAAGATCAAACAAGATTTAGAAATAAAGGAGTTATGTTCTTCAATCAAACCCTAATCTTGTATCTATAAAAATCCAAACATTCTAGCATGTTTCTAATCATTCAAGAAGCCTAACCATGTTACTAACGAATTATCAGAACCCTAGGCATGTTTCCCTTGAATGTTATCAATATAGAATGGGTGCCTAAGTCGTATGAGATACAAGATAGAGTGTCTATAGTTATATGCATCATACTTCTCAATAATGCAATAATTTTTGTACTTGACATCCTGATCCTTCATGTAAAATCCGGTTTAGATCGACCCCTTGGTTAATTGTGTAACAGAATTATTAATTTCTTACCAATAATCTTAATTGTGATGCACAATATCAATATTTATAACCACAAAATTAATAACAAGTCACCAAATCATAAAGCAAAAATGTAAAAGCGATAAATGAATGAGGTACGCAATACATTGACAAAGTAGAAAACTAATGGACAAATCTTTAAAAGAAAAACCACTACAAGGGAAACTTTTCCCATTTAAGGCAATCCACTATAAAATAAGAAGTTTTACAATCTAGAAAGAGGGAAAAAAAATTTGTGTACCTAGACTCTACAATCTTAGTAGTTAGCTCATTACTGCAACTCTTAATAGCTTTAGAATTTTGAACTTCTTCTAATATGGGGTTTTTCATGAATGATGCGTTCGCTTCAACGAATAAAAACCTATAGCGCACTCTAAAGCACCTCTTTGAAAATTTAATTTATATTGAAGTTTGAACTGACTGGATAAAACTCCTGGTTTGAAAATCTCAAATGCTATCTTTAGGACACAAGATTAGTGGACAAGGAACAAGAAGTTTTCCATGAAGCACAAGTTTTCTTTCTGAACAATATATATTGTGGCGTTCTTTTCTCTGCTTAGGTTCCATCTAGGGATGGCAATTTTGCCCCGCCCCGTACAAGTTTTCCCCGCCCCGCAAAGGTAGTGGGGCGGGGATGGGGCAATATTTTGTCCCCGCACCCCGGGGCGGGGCGGGGATGGGTTTAGTATTTTTATCTCCGCCCCGCCCCGCACTAATAAGAACTATAATTGTAAATTTAGTAAACCCTAAATCACTAATATATAAAGTGAATCACAAGAGTACAAGACATGAGATAAAATATTTTTTATTCTAAAATCCTAATGCTATTGCCGCCCTCTGACCTATCCCTTTGCTCTGTATTCTATACGTGTTTTTTAAGTTTCAAGCCAAACTCCACTCAAAGTCCAAGACATTGCTTTTTAGGTTCATCTCATTCACTATCTTCTTTTTGTTTTAGGGTTTCTTAAATCAGTTTTTTTTTTCAATTTAAATTTTGGTTTTTTTTTTTATATCTAAAATTGGTATTTTTGTTTATAGCTATTGAAGTTTAAAGAAACACAGTTGGAAGGAAAAAAAGGTTGGTCACGTAATACTTCCAGTAGGCAAAAGGCTTGTTTCTTATCATATTAGTAAGCTATCCTAATTGCTATTATAGTAAGAAAAAAAGCAGGGGCAATCGTAATAGTACTGAATCTATAAAGAAGAAAGTAGTTTCACTACATTGGGAGAAAACGAAACTTATTCTTAAAGAACTAGTCAATTTTTATTTGTTATAAGATAACGTTTATTTTGTTAAAAAACTAGTCAATTATCCTTGATAATTTTTTTCATGCAAAGACAATGTTTATTTTGTTATAAGAAATTTTGAATTATGTTGTTACGTATTAAACTATTTAAATACTTGTTTTGTTGTAATTTATATTATTGTAGCAAAAAATTTATTTATATATATATAATTGTATTAGGGGCAGGTCCCCGTGGGGCCCCAAGGGGCGGGGATGGGGCAAGGTAGTTTGCCCCGCACCCCGGGGCGGGGACGGGGAAGGGCAACAACCATGCGGGGCGGGGACGAAGATCCCATCCTCCGGCCCCGCCCTGCCCCGCCCCATTGCCATCCCTATTCCATCAAAGAGAAAAAATAAGATTTGTTTAAAAAAAAAAGTTGTGCATAAGGTGTTTTATATAGGTGCACAAAGTAGGATTAAAACTAAACCCAAACCCTTTTTCTAATAAAAATAAAATATCTTCTCGCTATAATTTCGCTTGAGTGAAGTTGATTATCGCTTGAGCAAGATTTCCAAAACAACATAATTATGTCATCTTCAAATGGTCATATCTCATTTATTTCAAATTCAAGTTAGGTTATATTTATGTCCTTATAAAAGTCTCAAATATCTACTTTCCAATAAAACAAGTTCCACTTAAATATTCAAAACTTAGTCGTTTTTCAACCATTTTTGACCCAGCTCAACCCATTTTACAATGAATAAATTAACCAATAAACTTAAAATTTATGACAAACAAATGTCATGAAATGAACCCATGCTAAAAATACAACACCTTAATGTGACTATACAAGTAATGGATGGCAATGAGGTAAGGTGGGACTAAAGGACCCCACATGGTTTTGTCTTTGCCTAGTCCCCGCCCTGCCCCCCATGATGGGAAAAACTTCCTCTCTCCAAACCTGCCCCGCACCACACTTATTACCATTTTTTTTTAATATAAAACTCATTTTATTAATATAAATATACTTAAATTACAAATTAATTTATCACATCAAATAAAACCAATTTTTAGCAGGGACAAAATAATATTATCCATATCTCCAAAAAAAAAATTATCCAAACTGTTTAATAAGACAATATCACAACAAAACAAAAAGCATTAATATCAATGCATTTAAATATTTAGTAGTTATACAAACCAATTATTTAAAACTAATAGTCAAATACATAACAACATAATCCAAACTCCTAATGCATAACAAAATTTACATTGACTAGTTTTTCAAAAATAATTTCCAATTTCTTTCTCCATATTGCAGGATGGGTCGGCGAGGGGCTAAAAAGCTTAAATCCATCCCTGCCAAAAACCTGTGAGGAGCAAAGCAAGATGGGGAAAGACAAAATTGACATCCTTATATATGACAACAGTGGTCAATAAAGTGAATAAACCCTTAAAGGGTCTCTAGTCCTCTTACCCTTTAGTTTTCTTAAAGGCCTTTTTTTTCCTTTTTTTATCAAACTAATACCAAGAAAGCATAAATTAGAAAGAAATAAAAGAATATCTTATTCTAAAAAAGTAATATTCCTAATATATAGAAAATGTTTGTCTATATAGGTGTGAATTTGTGTACGTGAAATTGTGCTCAGATTACCAAATTATTATTGCTGGCTTGATAAGTGCTATTAAGACAATAAACAAAATTATAATTTGGTGATCAATTAAAATTATTACTCCCAATGATACAAGTTATTGAATGTTAAATTTTTAATTATCAATCGCATACACATTTTTTAGAAATAAATAATATAATTCTAAATAAGTTATTGGTTGGTGCTAGAGGTGGAGCTTTAAAAATATTTAGGTAAATTATAAATTACACTCCTAACGTTTGGGAGTGACTGGATATTATACCTTGAAATTTTAGAATTTGAATTTTACCCCCTAAAGTTTGAGAGTGTTTGGATTTTACACCCAAACATTTTAAAATTTGTATTTACCCCATATATTTTAAGGATATTTGGCTTTTACTCCATAAAGTTTGGAGTTGTTTGAATTTTACACTCTGAAATTTTAAAATTTGGGAGTGTAAAATCGAAACACTCCCAAACTTTAGAGGGTAAAATCTAAGTTCTAAAACGTCAGGGTGTAAAATCCAAATACTCCCAAATTTCAGGGGTAAAATCCAAATTTTAAAATTTCAGGGTCTAAAATTCAAACACCTCCAAATTTTAGGAGTGTAATTTGCCCAAAATATTTTTATATTATATATAAATATTTAACATTTTAATAATTAGTCTACAAAAATGGGACTTGGCCCCCTAAATATTTGAGTTAGGCCAATGATGCTTTTAAAAAAATTGTCCAATTGGTGTAGTGGGTATAGAGAATGTTTTTTTTGTTCTCACATTCATTTTTTATTTTAAAATATGTACTCATGTTTATTAAAGTTTTGGATTATTTATGTCTTTGAATATTTTATTAGTTTAATTAAAAAAAATTGACTCACTTTTGGTAAACAATTCGGTAATTTATTTTAAAAATGAAAATTTTAAGGATTCACTATGGATTAAACTACTTTATGCGCGTGTATAAATGTTTGTGTTTGTGCATGTATATGAAAGTTTGTATAGGCTAATAAATTAGTATCACAAGTTGGCCCTAAACAAAATTTTCTAGCTACACCTTTGGTTGGTGCCCACAAATTAAAGGTACCTTTGTATACTTTTCTTAATATTTATATATAGTAATATTTCAATTTTATATTAAAAAAAAAAAAAAAAAAAAAAAAAAAAAAAAAAAACGAAGAAGGAGAAAGTATGTGATCTAATGGATAGTGACCTGTGTCATGCCCTGAACTCAAAAGGGTCAAAAGCATGAGAAAACATCTTAAGGGTACCTGTAAATTTTTCCCTTTTGAACAATTCAATCCAAATAATTCATATCGAGTACCAACATCAGTAATTATCATAATAATTATCTTACCAATACTTCCAAAATAAGTCAGAGCTCTATGCAATAATTACAAGAACCATTGGTCACAAAAGAATCGAAGTCTGAATAAATAATTACATATTATCAATTTGTCCCATCAATGGGAATAAAGTCATAACCACTATAATATACAAAAGAATGAGCCAAGTCTACACTGTAATGTGCATCATCTAATATCTCTATCATAAAAGTTTAGCCTCCATTAATGGTTAATCTAACTTCTATTAGCCACCAAAAAGCTGTCTCAAAATGATCGTTGCCTACTTTGAAAATTTTGTAAAATAATGGGATGAGACAGAGCTCAGTAAGTAGCATAATTAATGGAGGTGGGGGAAATGCAAATTTCATGATGATAAACAATTAATAAAGCATGTTGTAATTTGAGAATTCCAAATAAATTCTATGAAACCATTTCCAAAAATAATTTGACAAGAATTAATAAAATGACATGGCACAAAACTTCTCAAAATGCTCTCATGAAACTACTATATTTTGTGAGCAATAACAATATCATTCCAAACCCAAGGCCACATGACAATGTCGTCACAAAGACGGAACTAATTGGTCATCACAAAGATGGAACTCATCGCCGTCATAAAGACGGAACTCATTGCTATCACGAAGATGGGTGTTAAGATACCAATGTCACACAGACTATAGTATCTAGTTAGGTACTTACCGAGTAATCACATGTCACAGCACATGGGTAGAACATAAAGAGCTCACAAATTACATTCAATTCAAAATACGTAGTTCACTTCCCAGTAGTTTTATAAAACCTTTTAATATCCAAAGGTATTCACAAGCTTCTCAAATTTTCCAAAATCATTTCTTGTTAATAACATTTTCTATCAATTTCCCAAATATTGCAAGTCAAGATAAAATATTTTTAGAATTTGCAAATAATGCAATAAATCCATAAAATCCATTCCCAAGAATTATATCAAAGATGCTTATCTCTTCCATAGTAACAAATCATGCATTTCCTCGTATGCAATATTAAATATGATGCGCTTTTCATATATAATCATATATAATAGGGTCACAACACAATACTTTTTAAGAAAACATAGTTCCATAAATAATTTTCCAAATTGTATTTGACCTAAAAGCAAAGTTTATGCAACATGGTTATTTTCCAAAAATCCCATTAAAAAACTATTTATCTTGCAACTCGCAAAAAGCCTAATTCTCCAAGCTCCAAAAGAGATTAGCTAGAACCTAAACATTATCAAGCAACCTATTACAATAAGCATAAAGCTTAAAATTGTATCTAACTACAAATTAAGAATTGCCAAATAAGCACTAAATTAAGCAAGCCTAGCATTTAGCCTCACAAATAATATTTTCCACTTCCAAAGTTTCTCAACCAATTACTAGTTGGCCTGTTTGGATACCACTTATTATTGAAAACTGAAAACTGAAAACACTGTAGCAAAATAATTTTTAAATATGTAAATAGTACCGTGGGACCCAGTTTTAATGTTTTTTTTTGCTGAATAAAGTACTTGTGGGTCCCGTGAACAGTGCACGGGACCCACTGGAAAACGCACAACGTAGCTAAAAACACGTTTCAACTCTATCCAAACGTTCAAGGCATAGACTCTCATTATACTCATGAATCATCCAAGATATTATCTCTAACATCAAAACCTCGATAATTTATGAGTAGTTCCCATAAGATTTTCACAACATCATCAAGAGACCCATTAAACCATAATCACAATATCCTTCAAAACAAACAATTTAAATCTTTGACTAGCTCCAAAAAATCAATAAAAATTATATTTACCATTATTTCACATTGAAAAACCAAAACTCTCAAATCTTCACCACTCAGATAACCACCATTGTAAAAACTATAAACCCACTCATCAAATAATTCCACTAATACAAAACCTATACATGTAAGCACATGAATATCACTTCCAAAGCTCATAAATCATATGAATATCATTATCAAAACTTACATTAAAAGAACCTCAAGCAAAAGTATAAAACCTACCAAAAAGATTTGGAATTTTACCTCAAATAATAGAGATGAGTAAGTCTTAGATTTTTCCTGTAGAGTTTTCCAGTAAACCTTGTCGAAAAAAGATGGTGTAGGTGGTGGTGAGGAGTGGGGTATCGGTGGTAGAGTGTGAGGGAGTGATAGAGAGGAGTGTTTGTTGTGTTGTGTTGAGAGGAAGTGAAAAAGAAAAGAAAAGAAAAAGAGAAGAAGAAGGCCGGCCAAGAGAGAAAATATTTTACAAGATGTGGGGATAGAATGGGTACACACTCTCTTTTATGTTCTCTTTCTTGTGAGGAAGAAGATGAACTAGCTAGGAGTAATAAGAAAGTTAAAGATGCTCGGTATGGGAGCTTCAGTGAAGATAAAGCTTCAGGCTATAAGGATGAAAGCTCATTGCCGAAAGCTTCTTTTAAAGACAAACTTGTGGGGGTTATCCCTGGGGCGTACAATCAAGCTTTCAACTTCTTAGTTGGGATGGAGGAAGACTCGAACTCCAACGATGAGGTTTTGGAACTAAGGGAAGGCATAGTAGCGGTGAAATTGTCAAAGGAGGAGAAGAAACGAATCAGAGCTCCCTGCGTTAAGGCTCTGATAGTAAAAGTTTTTGGCAGGACTATTAGATTCACCTTTCTCTAGTCTAGGCTTCTTTCTCTATGGAAGTCGGTGGGGAGGATTGATATTGTAGACCTGGTAAGGAGTTTTACTTGGTCTGATTTTATTTAGAGGATGATCATGATGTTGTTTTGGACAAGGGCCCATGGTTCATAGGAGGAAACTACCTCTCCATTCGACCTTGGGAACCAAATTTTAAGCCGTCCACTGCCATCGTCTCTTCCATAGCAATGTGGATTAGGCTTAACGAGCTACCAATAGAATATTACGAGGCAAATACTCTCAAGTGCATTGGTACAGCTATTGGAAACATTTTAAGAATCGACGGCCATACTGCGGTGGAGGTGCGAGGTTGGTATGCTAGGCTCTGTGTTTAGGTGGACATTAACAAACCACTCATCACCTTAATCCTCCTTGGGGATTTTGAACAATCAATCAGCTATGAAGGGATCCAAAAATTGTGTTTTGCTTGGGTGTATTAGGCATCGGAAAGAATCCTGCCCATTCTCAATCTGGCCTTCATTCCCCTCGATGCGAGGGTCATCAGAATGTCCTGCTGATCCTATGGATGGGTCATGCAAAAAACATAAGGGGGACGTGGAAGTTATTGGTAAGGTTAGTACTACAGAAGATCAGGAGACAGCGTATGGTCCATCGCTGGTTGTGACACATAAAAGGTATGGCATGGTAAATCTGTTTTTGTATCTCATACAAAAACACACAGTGGAAGCAACAAATATGGATCTATTTCATTCATGATTGATAACATGCACTATGTAAATTTCAGAATTTAAGAACGAAATAGCATACCTTGGTGCGATGAAATTCAAAACAAAAGATTAGAAGTACTCGGGAACACTTTTAATCTTCACTCCAATTCCACTTTATGCCCAAGAAGTGTGGTCTCTTGATCAGTTTCTAAAGGAGAATAATTGAGTGGCTTCACTCGCACATACACACCACTTCACAATGATGTCTCTTTTTTTCTTATAAAAAATTCTGTATGTTTCTCCCTTTATAACTAACCAATTATCCAATTGGGCCGGCCTATTGGGCCTTTCCAATTGGGCTTTAGTGAGTGGCTTAGAGTGGGACCAAAAGGAACCAATAAGACACTAGCTCCAATGGGCCTTGGGCTTTTCTATCAACTCTTGACAAGCCCAAAGTTACCATTAATTATATTTAATACCACTATATAAATATAATTGCACTCTAGGTCTTATTAATAAATTATATCTCAAGACTTTATTATACATGCAACCTCTTCATAAAATATTCGTAGTAATACAAAGTCATAAATGTAGACTGCCACTTTGTTAATTACTACATCTTATTCATTGAGTATCCAGTTTAATCCTTTTAAGTTATTCATCATATATTTATGAAATCCAATTCCATAAATATATATTTTAGCATATTTTTACTAAAGTGGTTAGGCCTAATACTCTGAATAACCAAACCCATTAAACTTATCTCAATGGAATATTTTATATCTCCATTAAGAGATTATGAATTCCATCTTGAGAATATATGTTCCATCAACACTAAATGTGGCTGCCTAACATACTGAAATTTTGATCGTGACTTTTAATCTCACTCCTGATATATCAAAGCAACCTACAGTTCATGATCAGGTCCATTATTCTCTCAGGATTAAGAGTTCATGCAAATAGGAGTCGTGAGATTTATTATTCATTTGACAGTCGTTAAGAGAATAATAAATCTCACAGCGGTTCAGTTCAATATGTCTTAACTCTTAAAACATATCAACATATCAACTAGAAGTCTCCACTTCCATGATCAAGATAAATCATCTTAGTTGATATATTATAGTCTTCGCAGATGAAATGCCCAATTTCATCACCGACAACGAACTATAATTCTGAGTTTACAAAGAACTTGTGATCTATATTTTCCGTGACTAAATCACATACTATGCATCTCATGAATTATATGATAATGTCCAAATAATTATGTTACCATTATTTTAGATAATAATAAAACAACTTTATTAATTATAACATTAAGTCATACATAATGTCATACATAGCATCATACAATAGGATTTAAGGGCACATATCCTAACAATCTCCCACTTACCCTAAAGACTATTGTGCACTAATCTAACTCCCATTCCCTCCAAATGTGACTCAAAAGTCCTTTGTGGCAAGGTTTTGTTAAAGAGATCCGCTAGATTACTTGCACTATCAATCTTTGCTACTACTACATCTCCTCGAGCAACAAAGTCTCGAATAATGTGATACTTTCTCTCAATGTGCTTTCCTTTCTTGTGATTCCTTGGATCCTTGGATTGTGATTCCTTTACCGATGACATTACCCATACATCATTTCCAATGAGTAGAATATCATCAACATAAAGCACTAGGGATATCACTACTTTATCTTGATGTCTTTTATACACACATAGTTCATCAAGATTTTGTTCAAAACCAAATGATTTGATTGTTTGATCAAATCTGATGTTCCATGACCTAGATGCTTGCTTAAGTCCATAAATGGACCTTTTCAACTTGCATACCATATGTTCTTGGTTCTTTGTTATGAAACCTTCCGGTTGCATCATATAAATTTCTTCTTCAAGATTGCCATTAAGAAATGCAGTCTTGACATCCATTTGCCAAATCTCATAATCATAATGAGCAGCAATAGATAAGAGAATTCTGATAGATTTAAGCATGGCTACTGGCGAAAAAGTTTCATCATAATCAATACCTTCTTTTTGTGTATACCTTTTTGCCACTAGTCTTGCTTTAAAGGTTTCAATCTTTCCATCTATCCCTCTCTTCCTCTTGTAAACCCATTTGCAACCAACAGGTTTAATGCCATTAGGCGCCTTTACAAGATCTCATACTTGATTGGAATACATAATATCCAATTCAAATTTCATAGCTTTGACCCAATGATGTGCATCTATATCATTCATTGCCTCCTCATAAGTGTAGGGATCCGATTCAGCCTCTTTTAGGATAGCTTCATAAGTTTCTCCTAAACCTATAAATCTTATAGGAGGCCGAACAATTCTCCCACTAGGACGAGGCACCTATGTACTAGATCTCATGAGTAATGTCTTGTGGTGTATCCAATACAGCCACATCATTCCTAGTTTCATCCATTGGTTGTTCAATTACAGGTTCATCTAATTCAGCCAATACAACTTTACTTCTAGGATTGAAATTATTCACATAATCATCTTCCAAAAATTTGGCATGAGTGCTAACAAACACTTTGTTATACTTATGATTATAGAATAAATAACCCTTGGTTTCCTTTGAATACCCTAAAAACATGCATACTTCCGTTTTAGCTTCCAACTTATCAGACTTCCCTTTCAACACATGTGCTGGACATCCCCAAATGTGGGGATATTTCATACTAGGCTTGCGCCCACTCCACAATTCCTTAGTTGTGTTGGGAACAGATTTTGATGGAACTAAATTCAAAATATGCATAGCAGTTTTTAGTGCATATCCCCAAAAGGAAATTGGTAAAGTTGAATAACTCATCATGGACCTAACCATTTCCAAAAGAGTCATATTCCTTCTTTCCGCTACACCATTTTGTTAGGGAGTTCCAGGTGCAGTCAATTGGGAGACAATCCCATTTTGAATTAGGTAATCCTTGAAATCTCCAAGAAGGTATTCGCCACCTCGATCAGATCGAATGGCCTTTATGCGTTTGCCCAATTGATTTTTAACTTCAGCCTTAAACTCTTTGAACTTTTCAAAGGTTTCGGACTTTCGTCTCATTAGGTACACATAACTATATCTTGAGTAATCATCCGTAAAAGTGATGAAGTACTCATAACTTCCTTTTTCTTGGGTTGACATAGAACCACATACATCTGTATGAACTAATTCAAGCAACTTTTGAGCTCTTCTACCTTTTGCATTAAAAGGTCGTTTGGTCATTTTACCTTCCAAACAAGATTCACAAACTGGAAATCCATCAAAGTGCATAGGCTGTAAAAGTCCATCTTTGATTAGTCTTTGAATCCTATTTGAATTGATATGACCTAAACGCAAGTGCCATAGATATGCTTCACTAGTAGAAGGAAACTTTCTCTTTAATGATTTTACATGAGAGCTACTATCTAATTCGGAATTGAATAATTCATACTTATCAGGAGTTAAAATATAAAGATCATCCACAATATTACCAGAACAGATAAACACTTTATCCTTCTTTATTACAACATTGTCTTTTAGGATAACATAATATCCATGATTACCTAAATAAGTTGCAAAAATTAAATTCCTATGAACATTAGGTACATACAAACAGTCTTCCAATTTACCTAGACTCAAAACATAAATTAAACACTCCAATAGCTACAACTGGTATTCTGCTCCCATCAGCCAAGGTAAAAAACAATTCCCCTTTATTCAACTTTCTGGTCACCTGAAACCCCTGCAAAGTATTGTAGATATGATTAATACAACCTGAATCCACATACCAGGAATCCGTGGGATTCTGTACTAAACATGTTTTAAGAAGGAATGTACTTTTCATACCTTTATTCTTGGTAGCCTTAAATATTGGACAATTCCTCTTCCAATGTCCTTTCTCACCATAATGGAAACACTATCCTTTGGTTTTCTTTCCTTTGTTGGCAACTCTTAAGGCAACTCTTAAGGCAACTTGTTTACCATCTCTCTTGGTGAAGTTCTTCTTTTTCTTCTTTTTTTTACCTTTGCTTTTCGACTTAGGTTGAGAAGTAGAAGTTTCAGCCATATTGGCATCAACACTAGAAGTACCAAGGATGTCTTCCGCCGCTACCAACTCATTCATCAATTCAGACAATGTATAAACCTTTTTATTCATATTATAGTTAAGCCTGAATTCCTTGAATGATTCTGGTAGTGATTGGAGTATCATATCCACTTGGAATTCTCCATCAATATCGGCATCTAAAACTTCCAATGTACTCAGATTAGAGATCATCCTAAGACAATGCTCCCTCACTGAAGTACCTTCAGCCATTTTGATATTATAAATCTGCCTCATAGTTTCTTGCCTTGCAAAACGGCCTTGCTTACCAAACATCTCCTTCAGACTTAGCATAATGTCCGAAGCTAGTTCTACATCCTGCATTTGATGCTGTAGAACATTTGAAATAGATGCTAGGATATAGCACTTGGCTTCTACCAACGATCATATCGCTATTTTTCCTCAAAAGGAGCATCTAATGAAGAAAAGTTAGGACATGGTTGAGTAAGCACATATTTGTGCTTTTCAGCAGTAAGAACAATGTCCAAATTTCTTTTCCAGTCAACATAGTTGGATCTAGTTAGTTTGTTTTGATTAAGAATAGCAACAAGTGGGCTAAATGATGCCATGATTTAAATCTGAAAATAATAAACATGAATTTAATAAGTAAACTGGGCATTATCAATTTAGCATATAAGCATATAATATGGAACCTTAATAAAACCATAAAATAATATATGCAACGACAACCCAATCCATGTCTATAATTCTTTGGTAGCAAGTTTATTTTAAACACATTAATTGGTTGAGAAATAATCTTATTATTAATGCTATCATGGTAACTCTTACCAAACAAAAATAATATGTCGTTTTGCCTTTAGCCTCTAAGTAATAATGACATAGCTCCTTTGGGAGGTTAACATTACACTTAGTTTAGTGTATACTATTATCTAGAATTATGTGTAGCCACATTTCATCTCCCTTTATGGTGTTTAAACTTGTAGTACCATGAAACAAAACACCCTCCTTTAGGATCACGAGGCATATACGCCAAAACAAGGTGCTTGTTCACACTTCTTTAAACTGGTTAGTTCAATCTTGTAGTACTATGAAGTAAACACCCTTCTTTGGGATCGCAAGGGATATACGCCAAGACGAGGTGTTTACCCACACTACTATGAACCGATAATGGAGGCCATAAAATCCAACCCTTGTATCTCTCTCCCACTAGATATTTTAAATTAAAAGTTTTTAAGATCAAGAACAATAATAATGCTAGACACCTTGAAAACATAATTCTAATCTCATTAGAAATAAATTTCATAATCCTAGCATTAATATATAATAAATATATAAACCAAGGCAAGCAACAATATAATGAATCCTTTATAATAAAAATTTGCATATAAACCTATATATATATATATATATATATAATATACTGATTGGATGAATCTATATAAATATATATATATAATATAATATAAACTCATATGTATATAAAATAATATACGGATTCAATGCAAATTGTATATAAAGCTTTCAATACATCCAAGCCATGCAACGAAGGATCCAAGTAGTGCAAGCCTTAATATATTAGCCTTGAATTCATGCAATATATATATACTGATTGTCAATTCATGCACATGCACATGGCAGTTAAGCCACAATATATATATATATATATATATATATATATATATATATACACGGATTGTCAACATATATAAGCCTTAATGTTCAAATGCCTTGAATTCACGCAATGCTTATATTGCCAAGCAACTTTTGTCCCTTCTAGCCGAATCAATGCATTGGTCCATTCAAATAGATAGGGCTGTCCAAGGACCCGCCGGACCGACCCACCCGCCGCCACCGACCGGACCCGACTTGCCGCCGACCAAACCGATTGCTCCAGCGGGTCAGCAACGGTTTTTATTCTCCAAAAACCGAGATCAGCGGTTCGGGTATCGGATCTCCCCTTCTCAAATCCGAGAAACTCGAACCGACCGACCCAGGCTTTGATTTTCTGGAAAATCTGGGATTTTCTCGGGAAGATCTAGCTAAATCCGGCGATATTTCGCTAGATCTAGCCAAGATCTTGCCTAAAATGGCCGAGATCTCGCTAGATCTGGCGAGATCCCTCCGAATTTAGGCCGTTTTGCAATGTTTTCTCGCCGGAGTTTCGCCGTTATTCATCTTTTCTCACCGGATTTCTGCTGCAATTCATCTTTTCTCGCTGGATTATTGCTGTTTTCCAGATCTTCAGCCTCGACCCGATCCGCCCGACATTCGTCGAAGCTCCAACCGGTCCGATCCAATTCTCCTTTCGATTGGCGGCGGGTTGACGATGGCTCCACCCGATCAAGTCGGGTCGGATGCAGGTTGAGCCCAAACCCGATCCGACCCGAATCGTGGACAGCCCTACAAATAGAGTAGTTATTGTCCATTGACAATAACAACTCTTAACTGCCATTGATATTCAAAAAATTTATATACACAGCCATAAATTGTTTTGAAGACGGAATTCCATATTAAAAGGAATTCATTTCAATTCAACGCAAAGTCAATCTCCAAAACTAAAAAATAAACGTGATCATATAGAACATGTTCAAGGACACAATAATGCAGAAAATTTTACTGCAGAACATTAAAACACAAAGATAACGGTTTTCTTAAATTCTAAAAACAATCACATGCTATACAATTATGATATTGAAAAACCTAGCTCTGATACCAATTGTTGATAAATCTGTTTTTATATCTCATACAAAAACACACAGCGGAAGTAACAAATATGGATATATTTCATTCATGATTGATAACATGCATTATGTAAATTTCAAAATTTAAGAACGAAATAGCGTACCTTGGTGTGGTGAAATTCAAAACAAAAGATTAGTAGTACTCGGGAACACTTTTAATCTTCACTCCAATTCCACTTTAAGCCCAAGAAGTGTGGTCTCTCAATCAGTTTCTAAGAGAGAATAATTGAGTGGCTTCACTTGCACATACACACCACTTCACATTGATATCTCTTTTTTTCTTATAAAAAATTTTGTATGTTTCTCCCTTTATAACTAACCAATTATCTAATTGGGCCGACCTATTGATCCTTTCTAATTGGGCATTAGTGTGTGGCTTGGAGTGGGACCAAAAGGGACCAATAAGACATTAGCTCCAATGAACCTTGGGCTTTTCTATCAACTCTTGACAAGCTCAAAGTTACCATTAATTATATTTAATACCACTATATAAATATAATTGCACTCTGGGTCTTATTAATAAATTATATCTCAAGACTTTATTATACATGCAACATCTTCATAAAATATTCGTAGTAATATAAAGTCATAAATGTAGACTGCCACTTTGTTAATTACTACATCTTATTTCTTGAGTACCTAGTTTAATCATTTTAAGTTATTCATCATATATTTATGAAATTCAATTCCATAAATATATACTTTAGCATATTTTTACTAAAGTGGTGAGGCCTAACACTCTAAATAACCAAACTCATTAAACTTATTTCAAGGGAATATTTTATATCTCCGTTAAGAAATTATGAATTCCATCTTGAGAATATATGTTCCATTAACACTAAATGTGGCTACTCAACATATTGAGGTTTTGATCGTAACTTTAGATCTCACTCCTGATATATCAAAGCAATCTACAGTTCATGATCGGGTCCATTATTCTCTCAGGATTAAGAGTTCATGCAAATAGGAGTCGTGAGATTTATTATTCATTTGACAGTCGTTAGGAGAATAATAAATCTCACAGCGGTCCAGTTCAATATGTCTTAACTCTTAAAACATATCAACATATCAACTAGAAGTCTCCACTTCCATGATCAAGACAAATCATCTTAGTTGATATATTATAGTCTTCGCAGATAAAATGCCTAATTTCATCACCGACTACGCACTATAATTCTGAGTTTACAAAGAACTTGTGATCTATATCTTCCGTGACTAAATCACATAAATCACATACTATGCATCCATGGACTATATGATAATGTCCAAATAATCATGTTACCATTATTTTAGATAATAATAAAACAACTTTATTAATCATAATATTAAGTCATACATAATGTCATACATAGCATCATACAATAAGATTTAAGGGCACATATGCTAACATTAAGAAGGAAGGGCCTACAAAGGACACTGACCATATGCCAAACTTGCAAAGAATTCTTAGAAGGTGTTGATAAATGATACTTGGGCAGCCAACGGAGAAACCTCGAATACATGTCACCAACATCTTCCAGAACTTGAGGACCAACCCCAAAATATTAGTACATCCAATCTTGAAAAAAAATCAACATACATCGTTAATGGCACAATGCCCAAAATGACTTTCCAAAACCTACCCATAGCCAAAAATTCAAAACCTCACCTGCGAAACAAACGGTGCACCTCCTAAGTTTGAGAGACTACGCCTAGAAAGTTGAGTCATGAAATGCAAAAGGGTTGCGTTAGCCATGCCACCCCAATCATAATTTTTGATCTGGCCAATATCCCTCAGGCTCCACAAATAGCGCAAGCTCACAGTAGTACCCAAGTCTGGACATAAGAGAGTTCCAATGAAGAGAAGTATGAACATGCGAGTGCCGGTTGCTACAGTCTTACAGTTCTCAATATTTTTGTACAACCACATCAAGTAGACATTCTTGCTCTTCAATTTTGAAGACATAGCACCCAAAATTCTTTTAATCTCTTTGGAAGTAAGGAAATCATTGACTTTGATTCTTTCACTGCCCAATCTTAAGCCAATAATGGCTGAAAAGTCATAAGGTGTCAAACATCACTTCACCAATGCCTGAAAATCAGAAAGTGCAAGTAGTGTCCTAAAACCGCTCTAACAAAGCAAGGAGTAACTGGAGATTCTTGTACTCATGAGTATCATGATTCCATAAAGCTTGGAAAAATTTTTTGGAAGCCCGTTTCATCAATGATGTTCTTAATATTCGGAGACAATATCTCTCATATGCCTTTCAACACTGGAGGCTACCTCGACTCTTGAGGTTCTGCAAAATAGAGATTAGTCAATCATTGAGATGACCACAAAATTTCCAACCAAAATCTCATGTCCAAAAAAATTTTCCAATATCCAACCAAAATCCCATGTCTAACAAAAAATTTTTTTTAGACATGGAAAATTTTTTTTCCATGTCTAAAAAAAATTTTTCCAACAAAAAATCTCATGTCCCAATAAATTTTTTCCAACCAAAATCCCATGTCCAACAAAAATTTTCCATGTCCGACACAAACAAAAAAAGAAGAATTCATGTCCAACAACACAAAAAAAAAAAAAAAAACATATCACCATAAAAAATTTCCTTACTCATGAGATAGGACTTACACATTCCAACAAAATTTCCGCATTCATCAAAAATGAATTTGTTCAACCAAGTCTACACATCAAATTTTCATGACTTCAATGCCCACAAAATTCAAGTCAAAGCTCATTCAACAATACCACAAACTACATACATTGCTAAATTTCATGAATCATCAACATTATCCAAATTTGCCCATGCCAAATAGCTCAACAATTCAAAAATGCCCCAAGGCCAAGATTACAAAATGATCATGAGAATTTACAACCCAACCATGCAATGTGCAAAATTTCAACAAGAGCAAACAACAACCAAATGACAATGTCTCAACACCAAGCTCTCAACAAAACATGAAATTAACAAATTTACCAACAAAGAAATCCAAAAAATGAGCTCACCTTGAAGTCTATTTTGGAGTGTGGAGCATGGGTCTTGGGGTTTTGGAGGAGCCTTTCTTCCTCATTCTATTCAAGGGATGGATGATATTTTTTCCCATTAAAAGTAAGAAAGGATGGCCTATTGGAAGATGGCATTGTCAATGCAAAAAAAATGGAGGTTTGGAGATGGGTTTCAAAAAATGGGTTTGTAGCAAAGATGGTCAAGAACACAAAAATCTGAAAAGATATTGAGAGAGAAGAATGAAAGCTAGTTTAGAAGCTTAGGGAAGTGATTTTCTAGAGAAAAAATGGTGTGATGAGGGAGAAAATGCAAGTGGAAGAAGAGAGTGAATAGTGACAATAGAGAAAGAGAGAAGAGTGTGAAGGGAAAAGCACAAAAAGAAAAGATAAGGACAAGGTAAATGGGGGCCAAAAAATTCAGCCCCCACCTTAGTTACATGAGTTGTTGAGTCAACTCAAGTTTGACTGAGTTGACTCAGTCAACTCTTCAAAATAAATTTTTTGAGATTTTTTTTTTGTTCTTTTTTTTTTTTAAGAAAGGAGATAAAAAAAAAAACTTTTCAAAGATTTTCAAAGGTAGATGACATCAATTTCAAAAAGTCCAATTTTGAAGGAAGAATAAATTTTCAAAGATGATCAAGAACATAAGGCATTATTATTATTTTTTTTTTAAAAGAAAGTTTCAAATTCTAAATTCCAAATTTCAAATATCAAATTACAAAGGAAAAAAAAAATTTCAAAGGACTACAAAAATCAATCAAGGTTTTCTTTTTAAAAGGAAAAATTCAAATCAAGAAAAAACATATGAAGATCATACATCTCAAAACAATGGAACAACAAAGCATTCATCATCTAAAGTCTAATTCCAAATTTTGATCTTTTGCAGGTGAAGTCCCAAGTTCCGAGGTAAAGAAGCCCCTTGATTACCTTCTATTCAGATCGAGGTAGAGAAGCCCCTTGATCGTCACAATTCAAGATTGAGATAGAGAAATCTCTCAATCGCCCCAGGTTCTGAGGTAGAGAAGCCCCTTGGTTACCTTATATTCATATTGAGGTAGAGAAGCTCCTTGATCGTCAAAATTCAAGATTGAGATAGAGAAGCCTCTCAATCACCCCAAGTTCCAAGGTAGAGAAGCCCTTTGGTTACCTTCCATTTAGATCGAGGTAGAGAAACCCCATTGGTCATCATAGCTCAAGATTGAGATAGAGAAGCCTCTCAATCACCCTAGGTTCCGAGGTAGAGAAGCCCCTTGGTTACCTTCCATTCAGATCGAGGTAGATAAGCCCCTTGGTTGTCACAGCTCAAGATTGAGACAGAGAAGTCTCTCAATTGCCCTAGGTTCCGAGGTAAAAAAGCCCCTTGGTTACCTTCCATTCAGATCGAGGTAGAGAACCTCCTTGGTCATCACAGCTCAAGATTGAGATAGAAAAGCCTCTTAATTGCCCTAAGTTCCGAGGTAGAGAAGCTCCTTGGTTACATTCCATTCAGATTAAGGTAAAGAAGCTTCTTAATCGTCACAACTCAAGACTGAGATAGAGAAGCCTCTCAATCACCCTAGGTTCCGAGGTAGAAAAGTCCCTTGGTTACCTTCCCTTCAAGATTGAGGTAGAGAAGCCCCTTGGTTGCCCCCACATACGAATTGAGATAGAGAAGCCTCTAAATCCACCCCAAATTCAGACTGAGAAAGAAAAGCCTCTCAGTCACCTCATATTTCAAGACTTAAATCAAGTTTATCCGTTGTCAAGTAGGTCAAGTATTCACAATTTTCATTTTTCAAAACAGCAAAACACTAGTTTTATGTTCAAAGGTTTTAGGTTCTAGGGCTAGGTAATCCTTGAAAAGTCAACCTCGATTAAATCATGGCTACTAAAATTAGGGTCTTTGTTTTATATTGACATTCGTTTTGCAAGCTTTGTCAATGAAGAGCATTCTGTAAACACTCGATTTTGTACCCATAATTTAATTTTGGAAGATGACTAAAGTGACCATTCATATACCCAAAATTTGGAGTTGCATTACATACATTAATTCATTCATTGCATATCATAAAAATGATTTTGAGGTTCTAACGATCGTGACTGTATGTTCGATTTCCAAATTGGACCGTCGGATTGAAAGATATCACATAATCAAGTTTGCATGGTCTGCATGCATTTTGTTTGGGTGGAACCGACCATGCATGATTAATTTAAATTAATTCTGATTGGCTAATCAATTAAAATTAATTAAATAATTTGTGATTGGTCGTTAGTTAGTGTCAAAAATAGACCTGCTTGCATGGGAATAAAGAGAATAATCAGATAACAAAGAAGTTGTGGATAATCAAGCCTTCTTGGAATATTTATCTATGAGATAATTATCACTTTAAAGACCTGAATATCAAGAAAAATGGATTAATTTTTAGAATACAGATTAAAAATGCGTCTAGGTGCGGTTTTGGCTCAAAAATCCTAAAAAAAAGAGTCCAAATTGGGCTAAAACTCAAACGCGGACTGCATCCAAGAGGGCCATTTGGCACTCTTGGAGTGCCGATTGGCCCAAATTTTTAGCCTGGCCCAGGGACTCCCTGATTGAGATAAAGCTTATCTTTTTCGACTTTTTGGAGACAAGGACGTGTTCCAATTTGTATCCAATCTCATTGAAGCATCCCAACCTCTATAAATAGAGGAAAAAATATTTGAATTAGGGGCTCTTCTCTTCTGACTTTCCAATTCCCTTTACGTTAAAGACGTTCTGGAGGCTTTTGCTTTAGGAACTTCTTTTTTGTAAGTAAAGTATTTTAGGCTTCAAAGAGGTAAACAAACTTCTTTGAATTCTAAAATATTCTTTCATTAGAAGAGCATGTTCATGCTAGAGGTATTCTGTTTTTCTTCTTTCTTTTCTTCTTTCATTAATTTTTGTTATTGGTTGATGCATGAATATGTTTAGCATGTTTTATTATGTCTTGTTCTTGATATATAATCACCATGCTTTGCCAGAATTTTCTTTAACATGTTCTTAGATGATTGTTTATTGTAATTCTTTTTCTTAAGTTTCAAAATCTGCTAATGACTATCAAAGATTATTTTAAAATTCAAAAACTGATCTGTATTTTCAGATTTGATTTTTTAAAAGACCAAACTAATCTGTATTTTCATTAAATACAAATCTGATTTTTTTAACACAAAAACTGATCTGTATTTTTTTAATCTAATTTTCTTAACTCAAAAACTGATTTGTATTTTTAGATCTGATTTTTTAAAAATTCAAAAACTGATCTATATTTTCAGATCTGATTTTTTAAAAGACTCAAAATTGATTTGTATTTTCAGTAAATACAAATTTGATTTTTTAACTCAAAAACTGATCTGTATTTTCAAATTTGATTTTTTTAATACAAAAGCTTATCTGTATTTTCATTAAATTTAGATTTGATTTTTTTAAACTAAAAAATTGATATGTATTTTCATTAAATACGGATCTGATTTTTTTCATAAAAAGTTTTCTTTATTACAAAATTGCAAATTTTGAAATTTAAAGGAAGGCATTGAAAATTAGGATGAAGTATTTTTTTTAATATGTGATGCATGCATAATAAATTTATCCCATGAATGTGAATCCTCTTTCAAAAAATCCTTTTTTATTTTTCGTTTCTAAAAAAGATCTAATTTTTCTTTTACAAACCTAAAATTATTATTTTTTTACTTTTTAAAACAGATCTGGTTCTTTTTAACAAAATCTCATTTTTTTTTCTTTTTACAAACAACTGATATGATTTTTCTTCTAAAAATCAGTTTTTTCTAACTTTACACAAAAACAAATCTTATTCATTTTGACAAAATCTCTCTTTTTTTTTTTTTTTTTTCTGTTTACAAAAACAAATTTGATTTTTTTTTTTTTTTTTTTTTTTTGTTTACAAACCAAGTCTTAGTTTTTTTTAATTTTCAAAACATATCTGATTTTCTTTTAAAAGTGGACATACTCATAAGGCAAATTTATTTAGATTAATTTTTTTCACATGGGTTCAACGTATCATTCAACATCATGCAAAAAAGGATATATTGGTCATTAAAGTCTAGAAGACTAGACTCTGTTTGGGCGGAATGGATGCCTAACACATTCTCATTCCATAACCTAGCCCCAAGCTTAGGATTTTGGACAGGTAGATTAGTGTTTTGTCTTTTAATTTTGGTAGATTGTAACTAGGACCAAAGTTTTGTATTCTTTGGCATAGATTGTAATTAGGACTCAAAGCCTTATAAGGTTAATTTACCAAAATTGTATTTTTTTTATTCAATCAATGACATTCAAATGATTTTAAATATGTATTTTGTATTTAATTTTACTTATTTTTTTGTATAAAAAATAAGTGGCAACTCCACACCACTATCCCAAGAGAGAGGTGCCCTTACAAGCACTTGAATCTCTTTTTTTTTTAGAAGGCCCAAATTTTGCGGCCTCTCACAGATAGTAATTTAAGCTTTTGGCATGATAGATGGTTGAATGTTGGAACTCTGAGAAGTATCATCCAGGGGCTGCTTACACAAGGGGAGCATAGGCTGAGAGCAAGGGATGTAGCCTCGGATAAGGGGTGGGATTGGTCTAAAATCTCTATAGATATCCCCCTGCCTATTAAATTGGAAACCCAAGCAATCCCGTATGCCACTCCCACCTCAAAACCCGATAAACTTGCTTGGGCAGAGAACCCTCAAGGTGTTTTTTTTTTAAAGAGTGCTTATGATATTGCTATTGGTAGTGATCATATCCCTTTTGAGGGAAAGTGGGTATGGAAACTGCAAACTCTTCCCAAAATCAAATTCTTTATTTGGAAATGCCTCCATAGTAGTATTGGAGTAAAATCATGCCTAGCCTTGAGGGGCTTTAACTCGAATCTTCTTTGCCCGATTTGTAAACAAGAAACGGAGACAATAATTCATATTCTTCGTGATTGTGAGGTGATTAAATTGGTATGGCGAAATTTGGGCATCAATAACAACGATAATGCCTTCTTTGTAGGAGATTTGTCAAACTGGCTTGCTGCTAATGCAAAAACCAAGTCTGGTAAAACAGGGGGCTAACCATATTGGAGTTCCATATTCTTATTTGCTGTTGGGAGCATTTGGTTAAAAAGAAATGCAGCTGTGTTTCACAACAAACCTTTTCCCCAAGACCTTCATGTTGAGATACTCCAAAGAGCTAGGGAGTTCTTCTACTGTGCTGTGAATAGTAAAGGCCAATCAGGTGGGAAAAACCTCCAAGGGGATGGATAAAGCTTAACATGGATGGCTCTTCCTTGGGTAATTCGGGGTTGGAAGGAGGAGGTGGTATTTTTTGTAATGATGATAGAGTATGGATTCTTGGTTTTTCCTGACACATTGGCATCACCTCTAGTTTCATGGCTGAGCTATGGGCTATATGGGACGGGCTGCTGTTGTGTGTAGAGAGAAATTTTCAAGCTGTAGAGATTGAATTGGATGCTAAAACTGTTTGTGATGTCTTGTGTAACCCCAC
The DNA here is from genome assembly GCA_033629205.1 of Lithocarpus polystachyus. Taxonomy (NCBI): domain Eukaryota; kingdom Viridiplantae; phylum Streptophyta; class Magnoliopsida; order Fagales; family Fagaceae; genus Lithocarpus; species Lithocarpus polystachyus. Next base: position 31,490,615 of record CM066168.1, on the reverse strand, counting down.
ACAAACTAACACGATTATTTCGCCCATTGTTGATGATTGCAGGCAATTGGCCGAGAGGATTCCCCAAGTCAGGTTTAAGCACTGCTATGAAGAAGCAAACAAATGTGCCGATGGGCTCGCTAGGATGGGAGGACAACAATCTATTGATTTTACTGTTTATGATTGTCCATTTGTGGAAATACAATCTTTTGTTGATTTTGATTTTTCTAGAATGTACTTAAGTAGGCGTTGTATTGAGCCTGTTATTCCTTAGTCTTAATATAATCTTCAGTTTACCAAACAAAAAAAAGAAAGATATTTTACAAGATGTGTGGTTGGGAATTAAGGGGGTAAGTGGGTGGAGCTCAAGTGGGTCAAAATCTGACCACCTTTTTTTTTTTTAAAGGGACTGGGATGTTACTTCATGGAATGTCCAATTGAATCGTCAAATTTTCAATCGTATAATACAAAAAAAAGTTAGCAAATTCCTCTATCTCAGATTCTCGGTACAATAGACCAGATAAGCTTATGTGGGGAGCTTCTAAATTTAAAGATTTTTCAGTTCGTAGTGCTTATTTTTTGAAACTCTCTCACAACTCACAAGGGAACGAATTCTGCTCTTCCATCATCATCTAGGAGAAATCATCAACTGTGGAAATCAATATGGACATAATGGACTCTTAAGATTCCTCATCGAATTTGCCTTTTTCTTTGGAGAGCCTTTAGCAATACTTTGTTGAGTTAGTGGAAGCTTTGGCATTAAATTAGTGAACAAAAAGCTTTTATTTAAAACTTCACTCTTTAAATTACTACACCTTACAAGTACTAATGCTTTGACTTACTAACACTAGTGCACACAAAGCACCTTTCTTTCACTACACATGGCACTGCCTCACTAAGTACACTTGCACACACTTCACTCTTTTAGACACCTACTGACACTATAACCCTCTTTGTTGACTTTGCTTCACTTCTCTCTAATTTACTTCACCTAACACTTAACTTCAGATCGCTCACTTCACAATACTTCACTCACACGGCTTCGTGCTTGTTTTGACACACACTCACTTCACAAGTCTCTCACACTTCATATCACAAGTGGGAACCAAAGGTACCTATTTATACAAGCATAAGTTGATTAAGTAACTGTGATGCCCCAATTTGATTGATTGATTGATTGTGTGATGTGTGTGGGTGTGTGATGAGTCCCACATCGGGTATTTACTGGGTAGATCTGGGCTTTATTAACAACTACAAGGAGCTTCAATAGTGACTAGTCCTTTTGAGGTATAGCGCAGATGTGGCTAGCGCTTTTCCTTGGGTCGTTACATATGGTATCAGAGCCGACCTAGTAACCCCATATGGGCTCGGAGACACTACCCCACAAAGTGGACCCTAACGAGAACGTTAGGGATTTAAGTGGGGGAGATTGTGATGCCTCAATTTGATTGATTGATTGTGTGATGTGTGTAGGTGTGTGATGAGTCCCACATCGGGTATTTACTTGGTAGATCTGGGCTTTATTAACAACTACAAGGAGCTTCAATAGTGACTAGTATTGTAATATCCTTAAAAAAAAAAATTGATTAAAAGAAAGGTTATTTAAGTAAATTGGTTTATGGGGTCAATTTTATAATTGATATTTTTAAGGGGTTTTTAGAAAATAAGGTTGAAACCCTAGCTATATAAGCTTATTATGTCAATGTATATGAGGAGATATTTTTGAGAGAGGAGACTACTCAAAGGATTGAAGCAGAGAAAAATTGACTATACTCTTGAGGTAAGAGCCTAAGAATCTCTCTATTATCAAATCTAAACTTTAATTAGAATTAGAGTACTTTTTATATGGGTATTTTGATTAGCAGTAAAATTATTAAATTTATTCAAGAGTTAAAATGATGCAAAAGTATATAGGCTTAGATTTATTTTTGGTACACTAGACGTTGTACTGCAGATTTTTTTGCCTCGGTATTGTGATTTTTCCTATGCCACTGTTGTGTCATGCGTGTCAGTGTAGATGGGAGTTGCACAAGGTAAAGCTGTTCTGCATGAAGCAATACCCAATTGTGGATTTGGTGAATAGGAAAAGTCAAGGTGGAATTGAAGTCTCTGACACACAAAAAAAAAAAAAAGTAGAAAGATCAAGTATGCATGGGTAGGTGACGTCTGAAAGGTTACACACACACACACACACACATATATATATATATATATATAATATGAAGGAGAAGTAGATGTCTTGTATAATGTGACATAGCCTACTATTTCTAGGCTATAGTCTTATCTTGTAAGGTATAAGGGTGGCAGAATATATATAAAGAAAAGCATTACAGTTAGGTAGAATTTTGGTGCGAGATAAGCAGATAATTATGAGATGTTTTTATAACCTTTTGACCGGGTACCGTTATAAGTTATATTTTTAAAATTATTTTGATTATTGAGTAAAAATATTTGAAAATTGTTCTAGGTGATATCTAAGGATTTTAGAAGAAGTGTTATGGGGAAGCTCCTTTTAGTATGGCTTTTAGAGGTAAGTAACCTTATCCTAATTGGTTTTATTTTACGTATTTTAAATTACTAAAAATTGTTTACAATTGTTACAATTTTATTCTATTGTATTACTGAATTTAAGTAAAGAATTATCCCAAATATATCTGATTATTGAATATGTGATGTAGTTTATTTAATTGTTTTTAGTTATACTGATACAAAGTAAAGGGTAAAGAATTTTCACAAATATATGTGAGTTTTGAATATAAGGTTTATTTTATTTAATTGTTTTATAGCTGTAATGATTTTAAAGTAAATAATATAGAAATATCACAAATAGATTTGAATATTGAAGATATGATTATATAAATGTGTTTGAATAAGATATTTTTGTTAGAAACTATGATTTTATATATATGATTATGAACAATTTGACTATGAATTTATTCTGATACCCAAACCAATGGGGGTTATTCATTGGTGCTCTGATACCTAGCCAATGGGGGTTATTCATTAGTACTCTGATACCCAAACCAATGGAGGTTATTCATTGGTACTCTGATACCCAGCCAATGGGGGTTATTCATTGGTATTCTGATGCCCAGTCACGGGGATATAACGTGACCATAGTCATAAGATTGTTAAGAATATGAATTACGTTGAACATGTGAACTATTTTGAGTCCTTAAAACTGCTTAAGTGTTTTTGGAACTTATTGTAAAGTATGAATTTGTTATATATGAAAAACTGATTATTTTTCTAATCCATCTACGATACATTGTAAGATTTAAAATATTTGATTTACATCCAAATTATTATTATTTTACAGATCTATTTTCTCTTGATAGAACTTTTTAGGACTTGGGTTACTTATTGAGTTGTCAACTCACCCCTCCCCCCCTTTTTCCCCTCCAGTTTCAGATTGTGAACAGTAGCAAGTGTTGGGAGTTTTGATGTTGTGTTGTAAGCAGAAAAAGGAGGCTTAGTGATTTTGGGATTGGATGCTCTTCTAATAGTTTTGTATTTATTGGCCACTTGGCATTATGTACCTGAGATTTGGATTTTGTTCCTATTAAATTATTGGAGATCTATTCATAATGGAATTGTTGAGGTATTTTGAATTTATTGATTTAATTTTTGAGGATAAATTTTAGTTGCTAAAAAGGCCTTGCACACTTGTAGAGTGCTTACTTTATAAGAGTGCGGCAGTTGTCACGTGCCTATCTTTGTGGTTGGGTTCGGGGCGTGACAGTAACCGACATTGAAGCTTCTAGCTTCATCTACTTTCTGCCACTAGAGTTCTAGTAGTTCTAGGTCTTAGTTTATTTTTTATTTTGATTTCTAGCCCCTTCTAGACTATTACAAAAATTTATGGCTGGGTTTCACTTCTACATAAAAGTCTCTAGAGAACTAAAGAGAGACATCTCATAGAGAAACCTGGAATGCAAGAGAATGTTCTAGAGAATGAGAGAGAGGCGGTGCTTGATTTTAACATACTTTGTCTATTATGCAGAATTTAAGAGTTTGTAATGTCCATATTGATTCTATGTGTTTTTTATGCCATCAATGTGAAGAATCTGTAGTGCATTCCCTTTGGTCTTGTGCTGTTGCATTTGGTGTATGGACTACATGGAAAATTGGATCCAAAAAGTTGATCTTAAGTTCAAAACCAACAAGATTTTAGGGAGTTTTTTGAGTTGTTGATTTCTCTATTTGATGAGGACATCTTTGTTTTTGCAATTATTGCCTTGCGGATATGGTTTTAGCACAATTCAGTTCATCATGGAGGGGTTTTACCCCAACCTCAGGCTTTAGTTGATGCAAGTTTAAAGTAATAGGATGATTATCAGTGAAGTAATGTTAGTTCAATGCAAACTTCATTGACTCAAAATTCAGGTGGTTCTCGAGATCTAAGTGTGTGTTGGCAGCGTTCGTTGCAAGGAAGATATAAGATTAATTAAGGGCGGTGTTTCTTTCATTCAGTGTTTTTATAAACTGAAAATGTGAGTTAAACTCACGTTTTCAATTATAATTACATACTTTGCGAAAGAGCTTTCCCCTAAGATTAATTGGGCTTTACAGCCTCTGAAAACCCTTCAATGTTATGGGGTTGGAATTATTGTGACTTGTGAGAGATCATCGTGGTTTGGTGATCACATCAATGAGTAACAGGATCCCTGTGTTTTATGATGCCCTGGTTTCCTATTTATTTGCTGATGAGGTTTACTCTTGACTTGGGCATTTTGGATGCTACTTTTGGGGATTTTTTTTTCAAAATAACTATAAAACTTAAACAATTTTATTAGTTAGTAACGTTTTCAAACTATTTAGGAAACTAACAATTAAAGTATGTGAGACTCGATTTCACTATAGCAAATCGAGTTTAAGACACTCGATTTCTGTATGCTAGCAGAGCTGATGTGGAAAAAGGATCCACGTGGAAATCGAGTCTTTAAGACTCGATTTCCTGTTCATCATCTTCTACCTTCCTTCTTTTTTTTTTTTTTTTTTTTTTTTTTTTTTTTTTTTTTTTTTTTTTTTCCTTCATCTGCCATCCCAACCTTCTTCCCAGACCCTAAAATCGAGTGTTGCCATCCTCAAAGCTTGAATCTGGAATCTTCGAAGCTCAAATCTTCAACCATCGTTGTTGAACATCCTCGAAGCTCGAATCTTCAACCATCATTGTTACCATCACCAGGTTACTCTCTCTCCCTCTCTCTTGGTTGATCGGCGATGGTGGTTGTGGGTTTGATTAGCAATGATGGTAGTGGGTTTGATTGGGTTTTTATGGGTTTCCGTTGAGGTGGGTTGTGACCGTGGAGATCGGTGTGGCCATAGGTCTTAGATTGTGGGTCTTGGATTCGTGTTTACAGGTTTCGTTGTAGGTGGCTGGGTTTTTTTGGGTTTCGGGGTCGGTGGTTGGTAATGGAGGTGGAGATCGGTGTGGCTATGGGTCTTGATTTCGTGTTTACAGGTTTGGGTCTGGGAAGAAGGTTGGGATGGCAGATGGAGGAAAAGTTTAAAGGTTTGGGTTTGGGAAAAAGGTTGGGACGGCAGATGGAGGAAAAAAAAAAAGAAAGAGAAGGAAGGCAGAAGATGATGAATAGGAAATCGAGTCTTAAAGACTCGATTTTCACGTGGATCCTTTTTCCACATCAGCTCTGCTAGTATACAGAAATCGAGTGTCTTAAACTCGATTTGCTATAGTGAAATCAAGTCTCACATACTCGAATTGTTAATTTCCTAAATAGTTTGAAAATGTTACTAACTAATAAAATTGTTTGAGTTTTATAATTATTTTGAAAAAAAATCCTACTTTTGGATGTTATTTCTGCAACTTCATAGCAAGTTGTAGTCACTTGGCATAAGATGCATTTAGGTAGCTATTGTAAATACGATCATCTCATTTCAATTCGGTTTCTAGGTCTTGTAATAGGGTAGCACAACAGCTAGCCTCATTTGCTCATATCAATGAGCATGTGAATGTTTGGGATGAAGGAATTGCCTTTTGTTTTTCTGCTACTTTTGGTTTTGGATGTATCTGATTTAGGTATGTGTTGCCAACTTGCCAAAACCAACTCGATCTATTGGTTGGGTTGGGTTATGGTTTTTTATTTATTTTTTATTTATTTTACAGTGAGTCGGGTTGGGTTGGGTTCATAAAATTCACAATCTACCTAACTCAACCCGATCCGCCTATATCTAATATATATTTAAATTTTAAAAAATATATTATACAATTTTGTTATTTACTTTTTTGCTCATCTTCCTATATAAAACCTAAATCTTAAATTCTCCTCATATAGTTTTATGCTGGTTTAGTGTTATGCTTATAATTGTTTTGTTATAAACTTGCCTTTATTTGTGGTGGTGTTGTTCTAATACTCAGCTTAATAATAATAATAGTAATTAAAAAAAATTGTCTAACCCATGGGTTTAACCTAATCCACATGAGTTTGGTTGGATTGAGTTGGACTCCTGTGATAGGTTGGGTTGAGTTGAATTTTTTTTTTTAACCCATCATGGTGGGTTGGGTTAAAAAAAAAAACCAACGTCGACTCATGTACACCCCTAATTTGATTCTTTAAATTAATGAAATCTAACCTTTTACCTTTTACCTTTTACTTGAAATAAAAAATACAATTTGATTATATTATTTAGAAAAAAAAAAAAAATCAAACTGACCATTAAATGCATATTAAATTGTGCCTTCAAAGGTGTTAATAAAATTTATAAGTGAAAAAAAATATAACTACATTAAGGGTGCGTTGGGATACTGTTTATTTTGCTGAAAACTGAAAATAAAAAACTAAAAACATTAAAAAAAATATTTTTTAGATTACTATTCACTCTCCAAATACTGTTTATTTACCTATTTACACTGTTCATGTCCCATGAACAGTGCAATAGGCGCTGGTTAATAAAAAAAAAAAAGAAGGCAAAATGCAGGATCATTTCAGCTATCCAAACGCTCACTAATTCTGGGCATGATCAACTTTAACTTATTGTTGGAACAAATTGTAAGAGTCTGATTGGGCATGATTAACTTTAACTTATTGCTGGAACAAATTGTAAGAAAATAAATGTATGTAATATTGCAATTCAATTGATATCTTGCTCCCTCCCTTTTCCTCCATCCAATCAGACCGCAGAGTTCAAATCCTTTCTCATCTATTATACTGTAACTAGTGTGTAACTCCGTGCGTATGCACGGGTACATTTAAAAATAATCACAATTACATATTTTATATATGATTATATTTTTTATGGTTTATTATATTGGACTCCTCGTTTTCTACATTAAATTAACTAATTTGGCATAAAAATTTAAACTCTAATTAAAATTCAATTTTGACCTAAATTAACTCATTTGGCACAAAATTCTAAAATTTAAATTAGATGAGACACGTAGCGTAAAATTAGATACTAATTGAATTTCAATTGAAAATTTAATTGGATTTTCTCTCTGATTTACCTATTATTATATATATAGATTAACAAATTATAAATAAAAAAATTGAAGAAAAAATTACAAATTATTCTTAAAAAAAGCATTATTTTTCAAAGAGGCCCTCGAGAAGTTTCCGAAATTTTCAAATTTCCAATGTTGCGCGAGAGCAAACCAACCGGTAAGAGGACTCCCCTCTTTTCTATTTCGCCAAGCTCTCTGACACACAAACGGTATCTAACGCTAAGCACAAACGGCGTCAAATCACAGAGAGGAGGGAAATCAAATTTCGTTCAAACAATTCCCAAATTCCTCAACTTTACCGCATTTTTCCCCATCTCCACTCTCCACTCAACACAACACAACACAACACAACCCAACTCTCTCCCTCTCTCTCTCTCTCTCTCTCTCTCTCTCTCTCTGTGCGGGTTTGCCCTAAGCCCTAGTTTCTAACATCTGGGGCAAACAAATCGATTCGAAACCCTAGATTTTCTTCGCCCCTTTCCTCTTAATGCTTCTTTCTCGACTCACAGGCAAAGATAATCTGGTGGTTATGAATCGCTTGCATTGATTTGAATTGATTGTAGAAGGTGGTGAGTTGAGTGGTTGAGTAGTGGTGGCACGGGACTCAGAAGGAGTGGTTGAGTAGTGTTTTGAACAGTGTAGATAGAATGGCAAAGGTCGCTGCACAAGCACCTAGTTCTTTGCAAATCGGCGGAGGAGGAGCTATGAAGGCTAGCACGGGACTCAGAAGGAAAACACCATCAGAACTCAGAGTATGTTGCTCAACTTATAGAAAATGAATGATTTTCAAACTTCTTATATAGGTTTTGGAGAATCCATTGATTTGGCTACTTTATTTTATCTTCTTGATTCGGTCTTGATTTGATTAGATATATGTTGAATAAATCTAGGTTTCAAATGTATCTGATAACGCTTGACAAATTTGGCATATCTATTTTTAGTTTTTGTCCTTGTTTGTGTTTTGTAAATTTGTAAGGTGGATTTGAGACAGTTGTTGGTGGAGGAAAATTTTGTGTAACTGTTTACAGGGATTTCATGGACATTTGACATTGAACAGTGCATTACATTTTCTAATAATTTATCAGTTGTTCAAAGGATGAATTTAATCATTGAACTATTTAACCATTATTCTAACACTCTCCCTCATGTGTGGGTCTAAGCTCCCCCTTAATAAGTGAGGGGTCTAATGTGTGGAATTTTTAACTTTTAAATGGGAGGTGGAGTGGAGGCAGGGTTCAAACTCAGGACCACCTACATTTTGATATCATGGAGACAGGGTTCCAAAAACTTAAGTTGTTAGGAAAGAGTAAATTTAATCGTTAACCATTATTCTGACACTTTTTGTTAAACAAAAAAATTGTTAGTTTGAAAGAAATTTTTGAGCATAATTGGAGTTAGTCTAGACCATGAGATGGAAAATCTATAGGCCTCTATAACTTGTGTCCACCATGAGTTGAACATCTTCCTGGAAGAGTGGAATCGACATAATCATACAAAGACCATACCCCTAACACTTACCCAATGGTTCAAATGAAATGAACATATAATTGATTGGTTATGTCATGATCATATGGTTGTTACAAATAATATCTGTCATGCAGAGCACACTGATCAGGGGATGAATTGGGTTGTAATCCATGTCTTGTATTCATAGGAAATGAATTATTGTTATGCCTTGTAATCCATGTTTTATTCTTAGAGTTAGCAGTTAGCTTCTATTAATGAAAAGGTGAGGGGTCATTTGAGATGGTATGGTCTTGTGTAAATGAAAGTGATTAATATACCATTGAGAAAGAGTGATTCGATTTAAGTCAAGTAAACAAAAAATGCTAGTTGAAGACCTAAAACAATAGTTTTTAGAAGTAATAGAAAACAACATGTTAATTAAGTAGGTGACAAAAAGTATGACGTTGGATAGGATAGAATGATAGAGAAGAATACTTGTAATTGATCCTGATTAGTTTGTTGAGGATCTATAACCAAACTCATTGTTTTGGGACTAACACTTTGTTTTTGTTGTTGTTGCTTAGTGTATTGATGCAGACCAGGAAGAGTTCAAGGAAAAACAATATTAAATATATAAAGATTCAAGATTTGTGTTCTAGTTTTGATGTGGGACTTCCTTGGTACCTTTAATAGGTTACTTTAGTGATTATTAAGTCTTAGTATTGAGGTTTTTAGCTTAGAAAGCTGTTGGATCAATTTTAATTAAGTTTACTAAAATAAGGGCAATTTGGCAATTTCTAGATTTTCTGGAATGGGCTGTCCTTGATTGTACCAAAGGCCCATGAGTCTTATTTTATGTTTTGAGTCATTTTCCCATTTCGTTTAGAGGTTAGTAAGTCATTTTTTGTGTGTTATTAGTATTTAGTATTCTTAGTCATTCTAGGATAACCTATTTAGAGTCCTAGTCCTAGGAAAGGGTTTAATAATAGCCCATATAAAGGCTTTATTGTAGTCCATAATATTCATAGTGATTTTGATTCTAATTAAATTCAGCAGCTTATTTTTAAGCTTTGAGGGTGTGATTGCCTAGCGTTTTATTTATCTTGTTCTCTGTTCTATCCCCTGTTTCAGACCCAAACAGCCATCAAGATTCATTCTTTTCTAAGCTAAAACCCTTAAACATTAATCCTTATTCAAGAACCCTTCAAGAACTCATCAAGAAATCTAGTATAGTGTTGAATTTCAAAGATCCTGCATCACCTATGGTAACCCTCATCATTGCATAGGATGCCTGTTTCATTTTCATGCAGAACTTTTGTGTTCATTTGCTAGTGAATTTGTTCTATTTAGTTATTATGTTGAAGAAAATTTACTAATCTCTCTCTCTCTCTTGAATTGGGATTGATGTTTCTAGCTTAGTGCTTTCAGGAGACAATTTCAATTGCTTTTAATTTTAATTTGGCTTCCAAGAAGTCTCCTGTTCCTGCTAACAATCACTAACAAATTTGATAGAGACAAAAGTACTTATGGTTCATTCATTGGTGAATGCATGACAGGGGGAGCAGTTGAAGCAGACAAATGTTATAGACCTTGTAGATGAATCTCCAGGCCCTTTGGTTGGTACAACAAAGTATGCTTTTCCTTACTTCCCTTTTCTTTTTATTATTTATTTATTTTTTTTGGGGTTTATAATTCATTGAAAATTTGCTTGTTTCTGTCAGTGACACTAATGAGGTGGATAATGGACTCAAGAAACCTGAAATCTCAAAGAATCCAAGATACATTGACACCCGAATGGATGAAGTATTTCCTGTTAAAAAGTCTAGGGTTAGAATGCTTTCCGGAAAAGAAAATGCTAAGGTGAATACATTTCCTTGTGTATGTGATTTACTTTTGAGAAATGCTAAGTTCACAACATTTTCGCAACAAATCTTAAGTGGTAGGTTGTTACTGGTGGGCCAAAAAGTAATGTCAATGGTGGGTTCAAATTAAAACCAATAGTAACTTATCACTTAGGATTTGTTGTGAAAGTGTTGTGGGTGTAACACTTTTCTTTAATTTTAGTTTTTTTGGAGTACCTTATCAGTGTAGTTTAAATCTCTGAATGTGAATGCGGTTAATACTGCATAAAAATTATTTTATTTTTTTCAGGAAAATAACTCAATTGAGCAAACTGGCAGCCTTAAGAATATATCTCTAATTTCATCCTTGGCTGCCAAGAGACGTCACCAACTTTTAAGGTATGCCTTTCTATATGGTCCACTCCTTTTTAGTTTTTTTACAATTTAATTAATTTTATTGAAGAAGAGAAACTACCTCATGTACAGAGGAAATATGCATTAGGTACTCCTAAAGAATGACAAAGAATGAAAGCTACAATTTAAAAGAAAGAAAACCAATGAATTTTACAGTGGAAAGTAACTCAGCAGGGCCCAAAATGTGCACCAATTCCTTTCCCTCCATAGGGTCCATGACAGGCATAACAGGCTCAAATTCCAAACAATGGAAGAATGTTTACCAAACCAATTTGTTCAACTATTAAGTAGTTCAACAACACTCTTGGAAATTACCCAATGAAACCCAAACACAGATATAAAAGTCCACAGTTCATGAGCAATGTCACAATGCCACAGCAAATGATCTACTGTCTCACCTCTACTTCTACACATACAACACCAATGTACCCTCTTTTAATATGATTGTCACCAGTTAGGAGTTGCTGTCCACACAAAGAAAGCCACCCTTTTTGGAGCCTTTACCCACCAAATACTTTTCTAGGGAAACACTGCATTGAGTCAACCTCCACCTCAAGCAATTATGGCCCTCACCATGTTGATGTTAGAGTACAAGATATCAAACAGAGAGTATTCCTGATTAATAATCTGATCAGGGCCCTCATTGCAGCTTTTTAGTTAATCAACAAGTCCTCATTTTCTTTTGAATTTTACATTGTTATCTCCTGCAGTAGAGAAAGTTCTGCTGCTTCTTCTGAAGATGCCAAAGATGGTGCGGCGCAAGTCTTTCAATCAATTGGAAAGTGTAGTCAAAGTACATTTCGTAGTGTTAACGAGATTTCATCAGTCAGTGATAAATCATCTGGCTTGGCAATGATTGATATGGTATATGATCTCTGCAGTTTTCTTTTCAGATTATTTAAGCTAAGAATCTTTTAAGATTAAGTCACCACTTATTTTCATAGGATAAAGCGTTAAAAGGTCTGGCTGCCCTTGACCCCCCTGCCATTTCTGGTTCACATTTTGATTCTTTTGAAAGACCCGGGGATCCTACATCAACTTATTCTGGCAATTTTTGCTCAGAGTGCCACTTATCTGGCCGAAAGGCTCCTCTAGATTTTACTCTGAAAACTTGTGTGCGAATGGTGTCCTCTTCCCCAGTGAATCGGTGAGTGTACTGGTATATCAAAGATTGTCACATTCTTAAGAGTTTATTTGTTGCCAGTGCTTGGACATGAGACCATTCCGTGGGATTTGGAAATCCCTTTGGTTGGGAGATCTACTGCTATTTCTTAGTAGACTTGTATACATACGTGGGTGCTCATGCCATATCCTCTGGGTATTTTTTGTTTAGGTTGCTTATTGTTTGTCCATTTTGATAGTATGAGTTATATATAGCTGGTTATTCTAGTTGGTTGACTAACTCTATCTTGTTTCCCAATAATAAGGATTCATAGGTCAATAATATCTGGTACCATGCCCCAGTTCACATTCCAATTTGGTCATTCTGAGGATCAAAACAACAGTCATAGCTCGGTCCTCACATCAACTTCACATGTTTTAAGTTCTAAAGTTATGCATTCATGGGTTTACCCTCAATCTACCTTACCATCTTCTCTCATATCAGTGTTGATTTCATCAGCAGCAGAGGGAGGTATGGTGAATAAATTTGCTTGCTTATAGTGATAAAAGTCTTCCCCCCTTGCCCTGATGCTCTATAACAGCTTTTCTCATTTATGCAGTGGAAATGGATTTCTTAAGAAAACGACAACTTGCATGGGAGGACTCTTTTCGGAGTCTCTACTACATGCTTCGGAATAATGTTTGTAATCTATTTTATGGTAATCACCTTTTTTCACACTAGTACTGTTTATCAACACCTTTTTAGTATTTATTCATGGAGTACATTTGAAACATAGCTTACAATTAATGAATTATGCTTTATGCTAGCATCATAAGGCACATGCAATAACTTTAGAATTTAAATTATTATGTTATGCCTTAATGATACTTGTGAGTTGCGACAATCAGGGATGAGGGGACCTTGTTATTTTCTTGTAGTTGTTTCCGGAGAATTGTTTTAGATTTGCACATAACCATAACTATGTTGAGGAAAATCTACATGCTTTTATTCGTTTATGAGGCTTGCCTAGACAACTTATGGAGTCTTATGCTCTTGCTTGTTTATTTAACCATTGAACTCTCAGTTTAGTTTGAAATTCTACAATGACATGCTGATATATATATATTTTTGTGCGGAAAACTTTCTAGTGTGTACTTCACATTTTGTGGTGATGTTCAATGGTGGTGATAGCTTGGGGAGGAACAAGCGCTCGTGCAATGCTTATATCTCCCGGTCAACCAGAGGTTTGAGGTCAATGTTAAGAGAGCATGTAAGATGTACCCCTTTACTTTTTAGTCTTTTTGCCCAGAGCTTGCACTTGTTTTTTTCCATACAAATATTCAGTTCTTTTTATTTTGTTACTTTGATCTTTATAAGCGTGTTCTATTTTATTTATATACTGTTAGTTCGTGGCTAAAAAATAGTTTTGCTTTTGATAGAACATGTTAGGCATTTTCTATATGATAGAACATGTCAGGTGGTGCCATTGTATTATAACCACCTTATTATTTGGCTTATGATGGGCTGATCGCATGAAGAAACACTGGAGATTTCTGGTTCTGGTGATTTGCTTATGACTAGCTCTAGTGTTATATAGCTTTGGGCACTGGTTTGCTGTTATTCCCTAAGTTAGGTAGCATCATAGCTTCATAGCCACTGGAATTGGATTGTGCATTGAGATGTTATTTGGGACTGAATTGGGAGTTGGGTAGAAGCCTTGCCCAAGTTCAACCCGTATAGTTGAACAAGTATCTTAAAACTCAACTTTACCTCATGTTGTGGTTACTCAAAGAAAGCTCTTGTTGGGTTGTGATTTTCAGGTTAACTGGAGTGTATATTGAAATGACTGATTAGGTTTTGTTTAATTTGGTTGTTAATAGTGCTTTAATTCCTCTTATAAAGCCATTCAATTTATTAATATGTTCTGGACAGCCAGAGGATTGGACCTTCTGTTTTGTTTTATCATATTTTTGGCTCTATGAATGGGATTGAATCCTTTACGATATAAGCAAAGATCTGATTTCTATCTAGTAATATGATTAATTCAATAAAACCCGAAACTGAATTCTGTTTTTATGTTACTTAATTGTGCTGTTGGAGTCTATAAACTTGTTAGAAAATCAAGACTAATTTAGTGTCTTCAAGCCTTTATGTCAGATAATATGAGAAGATGATAATCACAGGTTGTCCATAAAAGTTACAGTATCAAGAGGTAGAAATGGTGCTGATGCCTGCACTGAAAGGCTAATGCTGACAGTGACAGCACACTTATATATATCTCAGTATGTCTTGTTGCTACTTCAAATTTTTCTTGGATTGATTAAGGTATATTTGGTTCATTTGAATAACACTTAACAACCCACACTGACAGAATTATATTTAATATGGATTTTCAGCATTGTAACCTAATATTCACTCTTGATAGGCTTCCCGTGACAGAATATGATTGCACACTTGTGCCTGTCATGATAATCATTTTGTTCCACGAATTTGTAGACCTCTACAGTTAGTGTAAATTATGTACTGCTGAATTGTTATCTTCAAAGAATGTTTTTGTTGAGTTCTACATGTTGTCACATGCATAGTATTCCTTCTGTAAAGTTCTATATGTCCAATGATGTCTGACATCTTATTTTGACTGCAATTAATGTTTTTTAGGATGTTTGTTTCTCTATGCCTCTTTGCCACTCCAAAGTAGAGCAAGTAACTACTGAAGATTTGGTTGAGCTCTCAGAGATCGAGAAGCATAATTTGGGCCAGGTTTATATTGATGCCTTTTAATTTGTCCTTTCCTCATTTGGCTTTCCTGCATTCATGCTTGGGGTGGACCATTAGATAACTTTCCCTGCAACATGTTGCACACTGGTAGTTGAGACTAGTCACTTCATTTTTCTGCTAAGAAACCTATCCTAGTTTTGCAATGGTTACTGTTGGACTTTATTGACCATTTGATGTATGACAGTTTTTGGCTTGTAAAGAAAACCTAAAGGGCAACCTTTTGGCAAAGATTTGGTTGGAGCATGGTGATCATGCATGCCAACCCCTCTGAACTTGTTGTTTGTTGGGAAGAATTTGGTCTGTCTTATCATTGGGGAAGTATTCTGTATGAGTAGTTGTGTATTAGGGTCTTGCCCAACTACTTTTGATGTTGCTTTTTGTGCATTTTAACTTATTGGGCTTTCTGAATGCAGACTCGGCGCCTGAGTTCCTTGTCTGACATCGATAATAGCTCAGAGTCTTTGCTGGTTTTCAGTGGCAATAAGAATGTACATGGTTTGTATGATTTTTTGTTAAATTATAGGTACGTACGAAGTTAATTAAGTTTCTAAAAGACAACTTTGTTAGTAACTTGAGTTTTTAGATACTACATTATCAGTGTAAATGAATTGAACTCTCACTTCTACTGTCCATTATCGGTTATCCTGTTGCGGATCTCACTCTTTTTTTCTTGTGGTTGTCTCCAGATCTTTCTTGACCTCCTTGACTGCTATGGATGTTCCTTTATTATGTTCACCTGTGCCATTTCAGAATGCTGCTCTTTCTGCTCCAGAGGTGTGTGTAAATATGTATACTAGGGTTCCTCAAACAAGAGAGTTTCACATATCATAGGTCTTATTAGAGTTCAAAACATGCTCAAACCACCAAATCTTGGGTTATTCTCTTTGCTAGACTCATGAGTCAGCATATCTGGTAGTTGCCATAAATCAGAGTTTTATTTCATTATGAGTCTTTTTTTGGTTGGAGCATAATGCTTGAAAAGATCATTGCTCTTGCAAATATTATTTGTTGTCAAACATCTGCATTGCTGCCTTTATTATATATTGTTAATAACTTGTTGCTAAGTGGTTTTACCTTCTATGGTACTTCAGGGGAGAAGGTTTTTTGTTTGACTTGAATTATCCATTACTTGTAATTGTCTAGAATGTATCAGCACTTGTTATTTTGAGTCAATAAATATTTGTTGCTATTGCTCATTGCTGTGAAACACATTAAATCTCTCTTTCTTTTTTCTCTTTTTTTTTTTTCAGGTTAAATGCATGGAGTTGAAAAGGGCAGATCATATTGCTGCACCTCCCAAAGGTTCCACTAAAGATGGTGAGTGCGTACAAGGTTCATCTGCTGGTCTCTGCTATACCATTGAAATTAAGGATGCATATCTTCCGCCATGGATTATATGCAGTGTATGCGCAGTTATGGGCTCTGAAGGCAGAAGCTTTGAGGCAAGGTATCATAAAAAATTATCTTTTTTAAAGTGATACTAGCTCTCACATGATTGAGATTCTTGAGTTGTTCTTGAGCTATCATTTCTTATAAAATTGCTTTGGTTTTGGGGGATTGGCTCTGTAGGGCCCAACTAATCTGATAATTGTCTGTCTTTGGAGGCTAATCTGGACAAATAAAATTAGTGGTACCAAGGGCAAAACTTGTTTGTGTTTTTAAAGCTAAAATGCTTGGGCCATTATCTGCCTTTTTAAAAGAGATTGTGGCTGAAAAAGAGCAAGGCGACTTTCTTTTTGTCGTCAATTGCTCATTAAAGTATTATTCTTCTCATATGTTAATTAAACAAGCATAAGATGTAATCATTACTGTAATATTTCTACACTAGTAACTGCTAAATAGGCTACTTATCCAATTAAAAGAGAGTGACATTACCACTGGTCCACTGTCACATTTTAAGCTAAAACTAGTGGTTCTAGTCTTCAATTGTAGTTGGAACAGCTAGAAAGTGCAGCCTCTTAAATTAGCAAAATTGGACAAGGTAGGTTGAGAGCATATCAAGTTTATAAGTGGTTCAATTACTTTGTTATGATGATGGATAGTTCAGTTGATTTGAAGGAAGTGTGGGAAGGTATTGATGCAAAAAATGATAGAAGCGGGTTTTTTTCTTTTCTTTTTTGGGAGGTGAATTCATAGAGATGTCCATATGCCCGTGGGAACGGATTTTGCCTGCCCCAAAAGAGAGAGAGAGAGAGAGAGAGAGAGAGAGAGATATATACATATATATATATATATATATATATAATTTTTATACATATCCTATACCATTCTCAAAACTATTGCCTCTCTCTCTCTCTCTCTCTCTCTCTCACACACACACACACACACACACACACACACACACCACACACAGTACTCTGACCGCTGCCCTCCTTACCTCATTGTGTCGGTGCCACCTCACAATTCATGCTAAGCCATTAGGCTTCACCCGGTTGTTGCATGAATTAACGTATTTATGAGTATCACTTGATTTTGAACTGGAGTATTTTTCCCCCAAAAATGTCTTCCTAGACTACACACACAGGTGCACCCAATTTGTCCTGAATCTGAGTCTTCATTGTTTTGCAACTGTCACACCACGCTGATAGACTGTGCTACCTCGTGAAGTTTATTTTACAAATTAAATATAGGTTCATGTGCAATAATAGCAATTGTCATATGTTTTGAAATTACTGGATGATGATTACTGTTATTTAGTACTAACTAGTTTTGGGTGGTTTTTCAGTTTTATAACAGAGCCTACCTCGGTTGGCTTGAATGTAGCCCTCGGAGCAACTTGTGAGAAATCTGATTCTCAAGCTGCAGCAGGCGAAGGCTTGCAAGAAAGTAGCTTTGCTTTTGGTATTCCAGAAGCCATTGTTACTCCTTCCTTGTGCTCAGGTTTATTAAAAGGGTTGAAATATGACAACGGTTCTTATACAGCTTCTCTTTCTCCTATATGACATTCTGCTTTCATGATCCAAAGATACAGCAATCATGTTTTCACAAATTGTTGCTGATTGATTTGATCCTCAAACCCAGATTGTTCCGTTCTTTTTGCATTTTGATTTTGTATAATCTTATGAGTAATATTTCTTGGCTAATGCTTCTATAAGTCTTTTATTAGCTCATTCTTTTAAAAATATTTTCCCATTTTGGCTAAGTGAAATTTGCCTCACAAATTGGCTGTGTTCATGTTATGTCCCATGTACTCGTGGAACCAAAAAGATGCAGCTGTAGCAAATAGTGATGCTGAGATAATAATAATGCCTCATGTATTAGTTGTTATTTGAATTTAAGTTGTGGATTAGGATAGGGACCATCTGATGATAGGACTCTCGTGCATAGGATTAGATAATTAAGTTATCTTGTGTCATTTGAATCAGTCCAATATGTATTTAAATGCCAGTATGAGAAATAAGAGGCAAGCAGAAAATTAACCAAAAAAATCTATTCTCCCTCTAAGTTCAGGAGGCTAATTACCTCGAATTGACTAATATATCTTTTAGTTGTCCCAGTTCACAACAGTTTAGTCTAGCAAGGTTAATTTATAAAGGTCCAAGGTAATAGTGGTGCCCCCCCACCCTCCCCCCTTTTTTATTTAAGATTAGTCAAGAGAATGATATTATCTTAAGTTTATTTTCTTGTTCCTTGTAAATATGCCAGCAACTCAAGTACGATTTTTCATTGCTGTCGGTACTTTTGAGTCCTAAACAAAAAAGCATTGCAGTGGGGACAAATATTGACAACTTATTGGAGTGACTCAGGTTTGTCATCCTAATGGGAAAAATGATTTTAAGTAGGGTATCTGGAACTTTGAAGTTTGAAGGCTATGTCTGAATAAATTTAACCAATAGTTAAAGGGAAATGTTAACGAATGCTCTTAGGGTATTGTTTAATAATTTATTTAAAGAAAATTTTTATGGGGAAAGAAAGAAAAACAATTAATGTTTTGATAGTTTTTTTCATTTCTCATAAAAGTGACGTTAAAACTTTTTTAAAATGAATTTTTAACCAATATTCTAAGGGCACTCGTTAGCATGACTCATAGTTATATTCCTTTTTTGTTATGCATTTGATCTCTACCACAAACCCAATCCCCTCTAGAAATAAACAAGAAAAAAAAAAGAAAAAAAAGACCTTGGCCATCCATAACCATCTGAAAATCCTAGTAAGGATGTGGGTGCTGACAAAGAGAGCTGCCGGGGGGAGGGGGATACATCCAATAACAGTGTCAAAACCATGCAATGCCTATTTTGGGCAGTGTTTAGTTTATGCCATTTACCTGGATTTCAGGTGCTTGAGGACATCTCATTTTTGGGCACGTCGTACATGTAGTTTGTGATACAGATCATGTGATAATTGGGATAAATTTGTGGGTATGTCACCCAAGGGGTTGTAAAAGAACTTGAACTTGGCTCAGCCATTTCCAAGGCATGTGATCTTTAGTCAAAAAGCCTCTTAGATTAACCTGTAGGGATTATTGATCAATTCATACCCTTAAAGAATGTAAGGGATACAGAGTTATCTCCCATTGTGTAGTTCACCAAATGAATTTCCAATGCAACAAAAATGTTAAGGTGGCTAACCGCTTTCTTTTTGTGAAAATTATTGAAACCTTTCTTATTTGCTTCATTCTTTATTCTTGTAAGTTGTAACTATGCGTGTGAATAGATAGTACTAGGCAGTTGGCACACATCACAGCTTGATGGGACCATCCAATGCAATGTAGTATTCATTATGATCTCATTTCTATCGATTGAATGGTCACTGCCCTCGGGGTTCTTGATGCTGATGAAAATGGTTTTATTAGAAAGGATTTGTGAGTTTTTATCAAAATGAAAGAAAGGGTACGCAAGCTATGAAAACCAAAAAAGAAAGAAATTTGAGACAGAAAACAAAATGAAGAGAGGAAATGAAAGTTGTATTTCATAACACTCAGTTCTGATACCTTACTTCTTTATTTATACTAGTACATATCCTATACAATACAAGTGAATTCCACCGTGTGATTGAATATATAATGAGCAACAGCTTCTCCAAATCTAACTGTAAAACAGTTGACTTGGTTACAAATGGCTAACAACTAATAAACTAACTTCACTGCTGCTAACTGATTACAAAACTAGTTGAGTTGCAGTGCTCTGCTGGAGATTGAGTTGTATCGTGTGCTTCCAAAAACTTGGGCTTAGCTTTATGATCACTTACAAGGTTTTCTTTGAAGATTGGGTGATTTAGGTCAAATTTGTTAGGTTCAATAATTAAGCTCAAATTCTCTCCTATTTGCTAAGAACAGCAGTACAGCTTGTAGGTTTGTTTTAAAACAAGGGATTGTCAACTGCAGGCTTCTACCAGAAATCGATACAAGAACAGGCACCTCCTTTAAAATGATGGAACCTGTTTCGGTCTCTCACAATTAACTCTCTCTCAAATACCTTTGAGATCAGCTTTGTAGCTGTGTGGCAGTCCTCACATACCCTCAAGTTTTTGACTATCCGAATTGGTGACTGAGCTTTAGTCTTCATGATTCCAAATGCAATGGCAAGCTTTTCACTATGCCTGTTAAGAGCACTTTCTTTTTCCTCTTCATCTATGTCAAACAATGCATCAGCAGTATTCCCAGTGTACCCTGCCAACCTAATCTTCCTCAGAATCTCATCCCACATTTCTTCGATCTTCTTTATTTCTGGATGTGTTTTGTCTCCGATGGTGAAGTTATGGATTTTCCCATCCATCTCAATCAGGCTGTAGCCCGGGGGTTTCTTAACTCCTTTCTCCTTCATGATTTTTCTCATCGTTACAACATTTTCCCACTTGTTTGCTCGTGCATATATGTTTGATAGTAGCACATAATAGCCACTGTGTTCTGGCTGCAACTGGATCAAAATCTTGCCCACCCTTTCCCCAATTTCTGCATTTTTGTGAATACGGCAAGCTCCAAGCAATGCTCCCCATATTGGAGCATTAGGCTTCATTGGCATTTCATGGATAAACTTCTCAGCTTCTGCTAGCTTCCCTGCTCGGCCTAGAAGGTCAACCATACATCCATAGTGTTCCAATCTAGGCTCAAGCCCGTAATCTCTTTTCATGTTCTCAAATATTTCGAAACCTCGTTCTACCATTCCGCCATGGCTGCAAGCCGACAACACTGCAGTGAATGTTATGTCTCTAGGGGTTAGCCCTGTCTTCACCATTTCTGAGAAGTATTCAAGTGCCCTCTTGGCATAACCATGCATAGCTAATCCAGCAATCAGGGCTGTCCAACTCAACGCGTCCCTTTCTGGTAGTTCCTCAAAAACCCGAATAGCTTTCTCAATACTCCCACATCTTGCATACAAGTCCACAAGAGCAGTTCCAAGGATTAAATTCATAGTAATGTTATTTCTCACAACATAATCATGAACTCTTTCCCCAAGTTCAAGAGCCCCCAGATGAGCACATGAAGATATCACACTGACCATGACCATCTCATTTGCCTGTACCCCTTCTGACTGCAAAACTTGAAACAATTCAACAGCTTTCTCAAAATGATTATTCCGAGCATACCCACTTATCATTATGCTCCATGTAACCAAGTTTTTCTCCGGCATTCTATCAAACAATTGTCGTGCAGAATGGACGTCCCCGCATTTGTTATAACCTGCAATCATGGAAGTCCAAGAGACAACATCTAAACGATTTATTCTGCGAAAAATGTGGCTTGCTGCCTTAATATCCCCAAATGTAGCATACATATGAACAAGGGAATTTTGTATATAAACATCTAATTGAAAACCATGCTTGATGATGTGACCATGGGCTTGAGTGCCCATAGCTACAGACCCCAATTGAGTACATGACTTGACCAAAAATGGGAATGTTATATTATCAGGCAATAGGTCTAGGCGTTGCAATTGGGTATAAAAATGAAACGACTTGTGTGGGATTTCACTAGCTGAATAACCCCTTATTAATGCATTGTAGATAAAGAGGTTGGGGTTTTCAATTTGGGAAAAGAGCCTTGTGGCATAGTCTAGCAAACTTGTTTTGAGTGTGCTGTCAATGCAGAAGGCAATCAAACGGCTGGCTGCAAAGACATCAAAGATGATATGGGTTCTTATCATATGACCATGTATGATCTTCAGGTGGGAAAGGGTGGAGCAGGATTCAAGTAACAATAGCTTGGGATTCTTGAGCTTCAGTGTCTTCAATATTAAGCTGCTACAGCTACCATTCATTGTCTAAAACACTATAACATGTTTCAGTTACAAACACCCCAAATGCCAATGGAGTTGAAAATGCAAAATTGTGAAGTACACGTTTGGAGCTAGTACTTATGCCCACATAACATAAAAACGAAAGCAGTGAGAGCGTGACAAGCCATTTCTAGGCTCTACCTTGCATTACAAATAGATATGGCAATACGGATGGGTTGGGTCCCGTCAATAGTGTTCCGGCTGAAAACGGGTTCATGTAAAAAAAAAAAAAATCATTTTAATAAATAACTTAGAAACGTGTCAGGTTAATATAGTGGCGAGTTGGGTTGGGTCCTAAATATTTTTTTCTATGAATTTTTTTTTTGATAATTTTAAAAAATATATGTATTTGCCATTTTGTAAGTTGTACATCAAATTACTTTTTTTTTTTTTAAGAAGAAAGACGATGAACTTTTATTAAGTACTTCCAGTTAAATCAGCTAGGATGAAAAAAAAAACAATGTGGTCAAACACCCTCTATCCACACAACAAAGTTAGAGATATGCTTAGTATACCTGGCAAGACTGTGAGCAACCTTATTATCTTCTCTCTTTACGTGGGATTAACATAATTGATTAAAAAAACTAGAACAACGACGCACGTCCTTAAGCAAAGCTCCACTATAGGACAGCACCTCTATATTCTCAACCAACCTTTTCATTAAAATTTGCGAATCCCCCTCTAGGACATCAACTCTAATACCAATATCAGCAGCAAACTGAAGGGCTTTACACGCAGCTAATGTTTCAATCTCTTCTGCTGAATACGCCTGAGGGATTTGCTGCGACATAGAAGCGAGAACCTGGCCAGCACTGTCACGAACAACAACACCAATTCCCGATTTATTCATCTTTGAAATATTAACTCCGTCGAAGTATATCTTCACCACATCTGCCTGTGGAGGTTGCCAATGAGTTTGAGGTTGCGGAGAATGAGGTCGAGGTAAAGGTTTATGTCAAGGAACTCAGCCAAGCGTCTTTCACACTCTTGCGCCAGCTGCTGCAGATTACAGCAAGGCTGTTGCAGTCGTGTTTGGTTCCTTTGAGTCCATATCGCCCAGACAGTTGATGCAAATAATTCAGGCTTGTGGTGCTCCTTCATAATCCATGAAAGTAACTCCCTTAAAATCCAGAAATTGTGTGGACGTTCGGCATGCCCACTGCTCAGAATCCGATCATACTACATCTAGCATTGGACACGACCAAAGAGCGTGAAGCCTATGTTCATCAACTTCACGGCATCTATCACAGTGGGGGTCTTCAATGATTGTTCGACGCACTAAGTTCAGCTTAGTTGGCAGTGAGTTTTGGCAAGCTCTCCAAATAAAATTCTTCACCTTGTTTGGAACATGAAGCGACCAAATTCCTTTGCAAAGGCTTTAGTCCAGCCCCTTGCCACCATCTGGAACTACCAGCTCTGCCTCCTCCTTCAGGAAACGATATCCAGATTTACATGTATAACTTCCATCCTTTGCCCAAGGCCAAAAAATGATATCCTCGGATTCAGCTTGTGCAAGAGGGAGTGATTTTATTAATTCAGCTTCTTGTAAAGCAAAAAAACCATCAATCATCCCATGGTTCCACTGCCTTTGTTCTGCCTCTATCAAAATATCCACTGTTGCATCCTCCATTGAAGGGATTGGAGGTGATGACAGCAAAGGTGGATGTTTTCTTGGCAACCAATGATGTTGCCACATTTTGACAGACTTTTCATTCCCTACCCACCACCTTGAACCTCTGAGAAGCACATCCCTACCCTACAAAATACTTCTCCGGGCATAGGAACCCGATCTTGAATCCTTCGCCTCCATGATTGAGCAAGTGGGGCAAAATCTTGCCTTGAATACCTTGTAAAAAAAGAGAGTTTGTATTTTTTAATAATCTCCAAGCTTGTTTTGCTAACAAGGACCCAACGGGAGCTTAAAACAACCCATGGTAAAAGTTGGAATAGCCTGAATGACAGATTTAAGAGCACTTCCCTAGCTATTTGAGACAACAGTTTCCCTTCCCAACCTTGCAGCTTCCTCCAAATTTTTTCTTTTATAAAATTAAAGCTCTCTTTTTTCCTCATTCCCACCAAAGAAGGCAGGCTAAGGTATTTTTCATACTCGGTGATTTCTTGAAGTCCTATAGCAGTTTTGATTGCTTGCTTTACAGTTTCTGGTGTGGCCTTGCTGAAAAAAAATAGCTGTCTTATTTCTGTTAACTTTCTGACCCGAGACTTGTTCATAGGATTCCAAAATTTGGAGAACCTTTACACATTCTTCTGAAGTAGCCCTGCAAAACAGAAGACTATCATTTGCAAATAACAGATGGGTTGATTCAGGTCCTCCTCTACACAACGAAAAACCTTTTATATTACCCCTCCTTGCTGCACTATTAATAAGTCCATGTAGCCCCTCTGTGCAAAGAAGAAACAGAAAAGGAGAAAGTGGATCTCCTTGCCTGATTCCTCGCGAAGGATACACCAACCCCTTCGGTTCCCCATTAATTAATACGGAATAAGATACAGTCCTAACACACACCATCATTAGGCCAATCCAATTCACAAAAACCCATTTTTCTCATCAAGTTTTCAAGAAAAAACCATTCCACCCGATCATAGGCTTTGCTCATATCAAGCTTGAGAGCCATAAAGCCATTATCTCCAGATTTATATTTTTTCATACTATGGAGGGTCTCAAAAGCCACCAGGATATTATCAGTGATGAGACGATTCTTTGTAAAAGCATAATGGTGTTTAGTGATGATTGTAGGCAACAACTTCTTCAATCTATTAGCTAGAAATTTTGAAAAAAATATTATACAACACATTCCACAGGCTAATAGGGCGATACTCAGTAATATACTCTAGATTTTTTATTTTTGGAATGAGAGCAATAAAGGTATGATTAACAGGATGAGGTAATGCACTAGAATTTAGCCAGGAAAGGATCGAACTAATAACATCTTGATTCACCGTTTGCCAGAAGTGTTGGTAAAACAACGGAGGCATGCCATCAGGACAGGGGCCTTAAGTGGTGCCATCTGTTTTAGAGCTGCTACAACTTTATGTTCTATGAATTCTCTAGTTAGCAATTGATTCATCTCTTCAGTTATGACTTGTGGTATTTGATCCAACGTAGCGGTTTGATTTACTGGAGTGGAAGTGGAGAACAAATTTTGGTAGTAATTTAGAATAATATTTACTAATGATCATCCTTATGCCTCCAATAATATTTTTTCTATGTCTTTGGGTTGCTTTAGTATGGAAAAATTTTGTGTTGCTATCACCATTAGATAGCTAAAGAACACAGGATCTTTCCACATCCAGGCTTCTCTGTCTAGGAGAATATTTATCTCATGCTTGAGTTCTCTAACCTGAAAATTTAGGCCACTACTCACTGCTTCCAATTCAGCTTGAACTAACATCTTCCGCTTCCTTTTGAATTCCCATCTGGCATTCCCAAAAAAAATCCAATTCCATCAAGCCAAATCTTTCCCACACCTTTCCACCTTTTTAATAATGGCATCATCACCAACTTCACTGATTGAGGAAGACCAAGAAGCTTCAACTGTCTCCCCATAACGATTGTCTAAAAGCCACATCTTCTCGAACCTAAAGCTATTTTTCCTTGGTGGAGCTTCCAGGCTTGACAAATTTAGGAAAAAAGGAACATGATTTGATGAATCACAACGGAGGTGGTGGACTCGTGACTAGAGAAATTTTTGGAACCAAGCATTATTTGCCGAACCTTTATCAAGTCTTTCCCAAATTGAACGTCCATCTTCAAAGTGTCTACTCTAAGTGAATTTAGGACTGACAAATCTAGGGTCCAAAAATCCACACTCATCTAGCACATCTCTGAACAATTGCATCTGATTATTGGATCGAATTGCCCCTCCCAATTTTTTCATCTTTTCTTACTAATTCATTAAAATCCCCCGCACAAAGCCATGGGGTATTTGGGTGGTGGTTTAAACTGTCCCAAACTTCACTTTTTCTTTCTGTTTTTGGTTCATCATAAAAACTTGTAAATCTCCATTCCTGCACAGTATTCTTGTCGATACATACATCAATATAATATTTAGAAGAATCTTCAACTGTTAAATTAATTGATGATTTCCAAAAAAGAACAAGACCACCCCCACGGCCTTCCTTGGGAACCACCCATTTTTTTTTTTTTTTTTTTATCAAAATCAATATCTTGCAACACTCAGTCTAGCCTTGCTTCGTCTGTAAGTGTTTTGGCTATAAACACTACAGAGGGATTTTTTGCCCGGATAATATCTCCAAGCTCCTTCCCTGTACGTAGGTTCTTAAGCCTACGACAGTTCCAAACAATGAGATTCATGATTCTTGGCAGGGCTGGTTACCAGTCTCTACCAATGGTAAAATTAAGATTTCATCCTCCCTTAAAACCTGCTTCTTCTTTCAAGGTAGTTCAGAAAGATCACCAATCTGTGAAAAAAACTCGTCTTAGCACTTATGTTTCTTGCGTTGCCCCCCCCCCCCCCCCCCCCCCCTCTGTTTTCTGCGTTTTCGTGTGTAACATTCTCTGTGTCTTTCGTTGCCAATCGGGTCCACTTGCGTTGAAGTTGTTGTGGCTTAACTTACTCCTGCTTCTCACGTGACTGACTAATGGCAACTTAGGGAAATATTTCTTGATTTGGATGGGCCTTTAATGGGATCAAATTTGCTCAACTCCGAATCAATCTCATTAATTCTGGCATCAAATAAATCGGATGAGGATACGGTCCCTTGATTCTTGGAGTAATGATTTCTCGAAATCAATGGGTTGATTGAAAAATCATTGATTGGATTATCTCTGTATTCCCATACGTTATGCGTTACTTTTGTAGACTCCATAGTAATGGCTTCATCCCTTAATTGATGGTGAGTGACGTTTGGATTCTCAGGACTGTTTGCGGTTGCTAGATCGGAGTTGAGGATCAGGGCTTCCTTATTCATCATCACCGGTTTAGCCCTACCCTCAGTTTCACAAGGAATAGTCTTCGGAGACGAGCCTAGTTTGGATTTATAAAATCCTGGAACAGAAGTAACAGTTTTTCGTGACGGAGCAAAAGGCACAGCACGAAGACTTGGACCAAACTGTTTTTGATCATCAGTTAAATTGCCTTTGCTCTCCAACCATAGATCGCAATCCCTATTATCGTGTTCTAGACGACCACACCAGTAGCAAATATTTGGGAGACACTGATATTTGAAGGATATCCGCATGGTTTTACCATTCTCCATAGAAATTACCCAACCACGGCACAGAGGCAGTGAGACATCCATCAGCACCCTTATCCTTATGAAGTTGCCTCCTTCAATTTCTGTAGGATTAGTGGAATGAATTACCTGGCCGAGAACTCTGCATATTTTTTCAGCAGCTTTTACATTCATAAAACGATACGGCAACCCATGGACTTGCACCCAAAACAATGTCTTATCGAATCTGAGTTCTTCCACCACCTTACTTTTATCATAGCACTGCATGATCACAAGGTGTTTGAGAAGAAAATGCAATACTTTCGGTTTGAATTTACTGTCCATTCGTTAATGGTACACCAACTTCTATTAAAGAATAAAGATAGAGTAGTTAATAGTGGAAAGTCAAACAACATATCACTACCCAGTCTTTCAAGAGTGAAACAAATTTTTAGTCAAAACCTATATCTATTATATTTATCATATACTATATTTAAGAACAAACAACTTATTCTTATTGTTCCTGCTACTTCATTTTTATATACATGGTAACCCAATGGATTGGTGGATTTTTTTGGATTTACACAGTTTTGCACTTATGAAATTTTAATAGTTTTTATATATATTTGGGTTGGACTTGTGTCTAGTGGAATTGGCCACTGGACACGTTGAGATGCGTACACGTGTCTAGTTTTGGACACGTGTCCGTATCCTAGTGTGTCCAGTGGAACTGACCATTGGACAGAAGCCTCTCTCGATATCATATACTATATAATAAAAGTTGGGCTTGGAACTGACCATTGTAGAAATTTTTTAGATTTTTAGATTTTAAAAATATATAATTTTTTCTTTTCCTATAATTTCTAATTTGATAAAATATATCTTAAATTTCATTCTTATCAACTTTTTTTTTGTGTGGATAAAGTAGCCGTTGTGTTTTCATATCAACTACTTCTTTCATAATTCATGTAATTTTTACTTTTTTTTTTTAACGTGAAGTTGTGAGAGATTTTAGAATTGGGAAAGATATAATTGAATAGGTTGGAGATAAATTTGCTTCATGTGATACAAATCTTAATTTGATTACAATTGAATTACATTTGCTGTGCTTAATATGTTTCCGTGCAGTTCCTTTAAGGATTTTGTCTAAGGTTGCAACATAGTGTAATTCAAACACTTGCACCTATGGATTGGGCTTTGAGATGTTTGTTTCCCAGAAAAATAGTGTATAAGGTTTCAACTTACAATTAAAGAGGTCTAATAGATCTTAAATTGCAGCAATATTTATATATTATAAAAAAAATAGTTTTTTTTTTCTTATCTTCTTCTGGATTTTTTTTAAAAAAAAAAAGTGATATATGATTGAGTTAAGGTGATTATTTTTCACACCTCCACAAATTAAGTTTGAATCCAAGAGAAATTGAGTTGAACTAAAACTATTTAAGAATACTAAAATCAATCAATTAAAAAAAAAACCAAATTACTACACGAAAAAAAATAGATATAATTTTTTTTTTCTTATCTTTTTTTCCTATAATTTCTAAGTTGATAAAAATCTTAATTTCTAAGTTGGTGAGAATAGCTAACTTCTTTATATATATATGGGTTGGGTTCAAGTTACACCTGGTGTAGCTCTAAGCAATGTTACACCACTTAATAACTTGTTATTCAATTCATATTTTGAAAATCAAACCGTTGAATTACATGTTTTATATGTTCTTAACATGCAAGCCAATTTTTATGCCAATTGGATGTAATTTACCATTCGATTCATAAACTTATCTTTTATGCATTATTTTAAACTACAAAAATTTGAATTTAAATAATTAATTGATGACATAACTATTGATCTCTGATCATCTTTAAGTTTTGCAAACATGGAGAATATACGAAGATAATGTAAACAAATGGTGGATTTGTCAAGTTCACATCTAATTAAAAAATATTGAGTGGTGTAACATTACTTAAAATTACACCAAGTGTAACTTGAACCTAATCCTATATATATATATATATTTTTTTTTTTTTGCGTTTCTATTTTCTATTAACCTAGTTCAATTATTACTTAAGTTCTATAATTTTTTAAATATTTTACATAATGTAATTCATCTCAATTATTGATGTATTTTTTTGATTTAGTGTTCTTAATTGATTGTGCAGATTATTTCCTTACTTACGGCAATATCAAAATGCCTAGACAAGTAATTTATATGTAGATTTTACATTTACATTGCGATACAATTTTTGTTTCTCTCTATGCACTTTTATTTATCTATTTTTGAAATTATTTTGATTGTGGTACCTTAGAAAATTTAGATAATTATATATATATATATATATATATATAATTTATGGAATTTTTATTTCAGTCCAAATTTTATCACTGAATCTATTTGGGATGGAACTCATCTACCATATGAAATTAGGAGATTTATGTGATAAGAGCTATCTTCATTTTTTTTATGAGTACCTATTTTTCTATTAACGTAGTTCAGTTATTGCTTAAATTATATGATTTTTTTTTTATAAAAATTTTAGATAATGCAATTCATCTTGATTATTGATATTATTTTTTGATTTGGTGTTCTTAATTGATCATACTGATTATTTCCTCACTTATGGCAACATTAAAATGGCTATGACTGGTAATTTATAAGTAAATATTTATATTACAGTCTAAAATACTTACATTTTTGTAATTTATGGAATTTTTTTTTGGTCATATTATACAAGAAATTTATATATGATTAGCACTTTTGCTACTATACATGTGAGGAAGTATAATGGAAAGATTTTTAAGTGCCACACACACACACACACACACACACACACACACACACACATAATTAAATTACAATTTTACTACTAAGAGCTTTTAGAAATTTAAAACTTGCCATAATTTTTAAAAATATTTTATAATATCTTTTTTTTCAAAACAAAAACTTACATAATATACATTTTCCTTGTAATTTAATTTTAAAAAATAATTTTACTATTTTATTTGTTATTAGATTTGATTATATTATCAAAAAATTTATATTTTAAAATTTATATATAATTTTTTTTATTAAACTTTGCATCGCACAAAATTGGGTTTAGAAACCGTGGTTGTGCCAAGTGGCTTTATCAAATTGCAGAATTTTTTTTAGATTTTAATATTTTTCTTCTCCTATAATTTCTAAGTTGATAATTTTAATTACAATCCAAATTTTTCATCTAGTCCATCCAATCCTTATTTTTTACGTGTAGTGTATTATAATCCAAATTCTTCATCTAATCCATCTAATCCTTATTTTTTAAGTGTAGTGTATTATTAAAGAAAAAAAAAGCAGCAACTTTCTTTTTGTTTAATTAGTACACTACACGTATTTCTTTGGTTTTTTCTTTGAGAGATAAATTTAGTTGGTTGGTGTCATACAACTACAACTTACAATTGTGTCTATCTAAATATTATTAACAAAGCCTAAATATAAACCTAGTTTCAAAAACTATTATTATTTTTGTATGTGTTCTAATAAGTATTACTGTTTACTTAAAAACATAAAAATAAAATAGGGATGTTTATCCCACATTGGTTGTGTGTGTCTTGTGTTCGCTGTTTATAACCCTAGTCTGCAATTACAAAGGTTAGGCCTTTTTGTAGTTATACTCTGGTTATGTAATGTATTATAAACCCGGTTCAAAACGCTATTATTATTTTTGTGTGCATTCTAATAAGTATTATTGTTTACTAAAAAAAAGAAGCCTAAAATAATAGTGTAGGGATAAGGGCCCAAAATCATATATTGGGCCTTAAGCTTTATCCAAGGACGATGTATAGTCTGAGGAGAGATAAATAAGCACAAAGGATCCCAGGGTGGAGCTTGATAAATATGAGAAGGATGGAGACGATCCGAGGAGGGAAACCCCAAAATAATCTAAAGAAAAGTTGTTACCACCGCATTAAATACGCTGCAACTACTCTTCTGGTCGCATTTATGTGGATAAGACCTCTAAATAGTATAGCCTTGGCTACCACAACTCACAGAAGGTCAAAGATGGTGTCTGATGGGACGGACACTCAAGTGATGACTCAGATGGTCAACGAGTGTAGGATCAAGATGATCTGGAAGGAACTATATAATGTGAAGAAATCCTTCATAGGAAAGGAGGAGTGAGAGAAAGAAAAAGATCAAGGAAGAAAAACATTGTACACACTAAGAACCAAACGTGTAACTTAGAACAATCTATAACATAATTGACCTCCTTGGACGTTAGCCGAGGACAATTTCCTGAAGTAAAACTTATTTATTTCATTCTCCTTATCAACTGATGTAACGACCCCGCCCCAAATGTGTAGATATTGTCCGCTTTGGGGCCCATGCCTCTCACGATTTTGTTCTCCCTCAAAGCACACATCACTGGGGGGAAAAGGCCTCTACACATTAAAGGGAAGTTATTCTTTATAAACACATTTTCATGTGCTTCCCTAAGCAATGTGGGATTTCATGGAATGCAAGACCCCCCCTTTTGGGTGACTACAATCCACCCCCCTTACGGGCACACGCGTCCTCGCGTATGGGGCCCACACTTCCGGCTAGGACATGACTCTGATACCATCTGTAACGACCCCGCTCTAAATGTGTAGATATTCTCCGCTTTGGGACCCATGCCCCTCACGGTTTTGTTCTCCCTCAAAGCACACAACAGTGGGGGGAAAATGCCTCTACACATTAAAGGGAAGTCATTCCTTATAAACACATTTTCATGTGCTTTCCTAGGCGATGTGGGATTCCATGGAATGCAAGACCCCTCCTTTTGGGTCACTATATATATATTCATAGTCTCTGTGTGTGATTGCCTTAAAATATTATAAAGTGAATTTCCAACTTAGATTCAAAAACCTGTTTGCACATGACTTGTGTATAAGATTTTTTATTTTTATTTTTATTTCTTACAAAATTTTGTTGTTGTTGTCAGATCGAAAAACTTCATTAGATGTTTTGCAAATCTTGGGTAAAAGGAAGACTTTTGAATGCGAAATTGTATATTTTTATGGATTCTGAAAGTCATTTTAAAGTCTTTTGCAAACCTTTTGTTCGGTATAGGCATACTTTCATCTCCATGATTGATGTTAAAACTTTAATCCTTGTTTCAAAATTTGGACTCTTTGAAAAAGAAGATATCACGTGGTGTCTAACGAACTACTAACTATCCAAATTTTGTGCCCTCACATTATTTGTTTGGTGTTAAAGAAAAATGTGTTTATAAGGAATGACTTCTCTTTAATGTGTAGAGGCCTTTTCCCCCCACTGCTGTGTGCTTTGAGGGAGAACAAAACTGTGAGGGGCATGGGCCCCAAAGCGGACAATATCTACACATTTGGGGCGGGGTCGTTATAGATGGTATCAGAGCCATGCCCTAGCTGGAAGTGTGGGCCCCACATGCGAGGACGCGTGTGCCCGTAAGGGGGGTGGATTGTAGTGACCCAAAAGGGGGGGTTTTGCATTCCATGGAATCCTACATTGCCTAGGGAAGCACATGAAAATGTGTTTATAAGGAATGACTTCCCTTTAATGTGTAGAGGCCTTTTCCTCCCACTGCTGTGTGCTTTGAGGGAGAACAAACCGTGAGGGGCATGGGCCCCAAAGCGGACAATATCTACACATTTGGGGCGGGGTCTTTACAATATATATATATATATATATATATATATATAAACTAACCAACAATTAGAAAGAGCATGGAACCTTAAGACCAACCAAACAATGATATGCCAGTTTAATAAATAAGGACAAAGGTCCAAGAAACCCTTTTTTTTTAATATAAAAAGCTCCAAAAATCCATAAAACTGCTCATGTGAGGTTTAACATATTGGAGAGAATATGCATTTGGAATAGGTTTGGGAAAAACCCTGACTATCAAAAAAAAAAAAAAAACATCATTCTTTGAGGTGACAAAATTCATAGCACTATCACAGGAGAATCAATCCATGTACTTTTATCATATAAGAGCAAAAACATCCCAAGAGGACACTCAATATGTGTAGAGGCCTTTTCTTCCCACTGCTGTGTGCTTTGAGGGAGAACAAACCGTGAGGGGCATGGGCCCCAAAGCGGACAATAACTACACATTTGGGGCGGGGTCTTTACAATATATATATATATATATATATATTTAAACTAACCAACAATTAGAAAGAGCATGGAACCTTAAGAGCAACCAAACAATGATGTGCCGCAGTTTAATAAATAAGGAAGACCAACCAAACAATGATATGCCAGTTTAATAAATAAGGACAAAGGTCCAAGAAACCCCTTTTTTTAATATAAAAAGCTCCAAAAATCCATAAAATTGCTCATGTGAGGTTTAACATATTGGAGAGAATATGCATTTGGAATAGGTTTGGGAAAAACCCTGACTATCAAATAAAAAAAAAAATACATCATTCTTTGAGGTGACAAAATTCATAGCACTATCACAGGAAAATCAATCCATGTACTTTTATCATATAAGAGCAAAAACATCCCAAGAGGACACTCAAAATCTTGAAACTAAACAAATAGGAATTTCAAAGAGGCTATTTTAAATGCATATGTCTTTAAAACTACTTTTAGAGAAAAATCATTAACATAATAGCACCATACTTGATGGTTAGTGGTTTGCTAGACACCACGTGAGCTCAACGGGATCAAACAATTCCTCTAACCATCTATCATAAATAAAACTTGTCGAAGTATGCTAAAGATAGTTGGTAAACAACTAGTAGAGCCACTCGTGGCCAGCGAGGTTTGACCAAATTGCACCACCTAAAGTTAGCATAACCGACCATATTTACTAACGGCAAATTGTCTTTAACAAATTCTCAAAATTTATAAACATGAAATTTGAAAACTTGATTCCTTTTTGTTTGCTCAAAACAATTTTAGGAATTTAACTCAAAACTTTCAAGAATTTTGAGAAGAATGCATAACAAACACGACCGTTTACACGAACAATGTATATGAAGCACAACAGTTTACCTCACACATGAAGATTTAAGAACTTACCAATAGCATCACGAAATAACAATGTCTAAACGAACTCCAAGCCATTACAATCAACCAAAATAACACCCAAGGTACTTTCTCAACCAAACTACCCCAATGGAACCACCTTGAATGGATTACTACAACAAGACCTAATGCTCTGACTTAGATCATTATCATTTCCTAATTCAAAAGTCTACAGAATCATAACCTAAGCTTTGATACCATAACTGTAACGCCCTAAAATTCATAAATAATAAATGTCTATTCAATCTAAATAATCCATTAAAATATTAAATAAATGTAACCAAAAACCTAAAGTTTCATCACCATTGTTAGAGCTCTAATTCCACCAAAGATAGAAATTCTCAAAATAATTCTTCAGTACAATATTTAATACCATAAAAATAATAATGAAATCCTCAGTTGCACAATATAATTTATAATTGTTGTCTTCCAAGAATCTCTACTCCAATAATCCCTCTAATGTATCTGTAAAGGGAAATAAAGGGGAGGGGTGAGATAACTCAATAAGTGGAATTCACTAATATTGGGGTGTGGGAATAAACCTTTCAAATAAATAATTCTTACAACAAATTCATAACTTATAACTCGTCAATATTTTATCATCAAATATTTCATATAAAAGAAAATATCTTTATATTGTGAGCAATCATAATATATATATATATATATATATATATCAATACCATTATTTACACAATTTCCTAAGCTTTTCTAATGGTCAACGTTTACGCCCCGTTGACAGGGTTGTGCTGTCCCCATTTTGGGACTGGAGCCTCCTTTTCATCCCTTTTCTTAAGGATGTCTCCTTTGGAACCTAAAGGTGCACTCCCTTGCTAAGGGGCTTCCTTTTTAGATCCTCAATAGTATACTCCCTTGCTAAGGAGCTATCAAGTGTGCACTGTCCCCTTTTCTGAGACCGTCCCTTGCTAAGGACTAGCTACAGTATGATGGTCCCTTGCTAAGGACTAAATACAATACTGAGCTATTAATCACGACTTGCCATAGGTTTTCAAAACATATTCAATATGCTCACAAAATAATCCATTCATAATTCTCAAAATATAAGGGTATATTCGCACATACAAGTTTAAATAAATTTAGGTTGTCCCACAAGATTTTCATAAAACGAATAGTCAGTGTGCACATCAAACATTTATAAAATATAAATTTATATATAGAATATCACATATTTCTTTGATATTAAATAGTTTAATAATTAACACTGTTTTGGAAAAACCTCCAAAATTAGTAAACACCACTTACCTCTTAGTTGCAAAAAAAAAAAAAAAAAAAAGGAAATCAACCAATCTCGTCACTAGGTCCATCACCAAGAATCTCAAAACCTAGAAACATAAGGAACAAGTCTATTAATAACAAGACCTATCGCCAAGTTTATCATCACATTTGTCTCCAAAATCAAATAGGATCCCCTAAAACAAATCAAATACACTAAAGCCTAGCTAGCCCAACCTAAGACAAGTACCCATTCCCAACGGGAACCAAATAAGCATACAAAGTCATAGTGCCATAGTACAAAACCAAAGTATTTTAATTCTCCACTGCAAGCAATGTGCACATATAAACATAACATAAAAGACATCAACTCATAATAGGGGTAGTATATCTTATGAGTTTCCCTTTAGAGCACTAAATGATTAAACCAAACCATTATTAGACTCAACTAAGTAAAACACATGTCGAAGAAAGCACATGAATTTACAAACCAATCCATCCAACAAAGATTTGAAGTAAATTCCACAAAATCCCAGCATTTTCATCGCACTTTTAGATTCAATACACATATAAGCTCTTATATGTGTAGTATGTATCGTCAAAAATTCAGCCCAAAACAATTTTTCTGTAATTTATTAAAAATCATGTATTGCAGCTGACTCAAATCTGTCCCTGACAGCTTTAGAAAATTGTTATAGTTTTAAGACTAGCATAAATTATTTGAGAGTCACTCTCATTAAAACCACAAGATTTAAAGCATATTAAAAGTAAGGAATCAAACCCAATATCTCATATAAACAACTGATCAAACACTTGGAATGCAAATAGCACATGCTCACACTTCACTTGCAAAAATATGTAATTATCACTTCACTCTCACCCACATTTGCCAAAGTCATTTAAAATGCAAAGAATACACTTACAAAAATCAACTCACATCAACATATGCAACAACAAGACCCATAGTTGATCTAGCAAACCAACCCTCAAATACCCATTAGTAAAATAGACAACCAAAGCACCCTATCAAGGCAAACACCCTCAAATAGTTTGAAATTTTCGGATTTAACAAAAAAACTCTTGCTACCCAAATCTTCATACCCCTCCAATCTTCCAACACTCACCAAACCCATTAAGTATATACCATAAACATCATAAAATAACAAAACCCAAAGGATTTCATAGAAGAAAATGATAGAGTACTTAGATTTTTTTTTACCTCATCTATTGAATTAACCAAACTTAGAGGGATGGTCTTTCAAATGGGTCTGCCAAAATAGCCACTAGAACTCTTGGTGGTCGATTTTGATTGAAAAAGAACCTTCCATGAGTCGGCCAAGATAAAAATCTAAGAGGCAAAAGTGAATAAACTTTACATAAATATGAGAGAGGGGATTTTCAGCTATGGGGAATGGGAACTCCAGAGGAAAGAGGGAAGGGTGATAGGAGGCGGCACTTTAGAAAAATAGATGAGGAAGCCAATGTGGGTTATATATAAGGTTAGGGTTAGGCTTGGGTCTTATTACAAAAATGCCCCCACTTAAATAATTTTCAAAACAACCCTTTTATTTGTTTATTTATTTTGTAAAGGCTGGGGTGTTACATATGGTATTAGAGCCGGCCCAGTAATCCCATGTGGGCTCAGAGATACTACCCCACAAAGTGGGCTCTAAAAAAGACGTTAGAGATTTAAGTGGGGGAGATTGTGATGCCCCAATTTGATTGATTGCTTGTGTGATGTGTGTGGGTGTGTGATGAGTCTCACATTGGGTATTTACTAGGTAGATCTGGGCTTTATTAACAACTACAAGGAGCCTCAATTGTGACTAGTCCTTTTAGGGTATAGCGCAGATGTGACTAGCACTTTTCCTTGGGTCGTTACAACTGAACCCATCTTATTGATTGTCTCATCCGGGCTAGCCTAGCTTTCTTTACCTACTCTCTACAAATTTATTATTTTGGGTCTTTAGGGTTGATCCATCTGCTATTTGGGTTGGAGAATCAAATCTGTGCCCATACAAATAGGATAGAGAGAAAAAATTCAAAGCATAAAATATTGAAATGTGTAGTTGTGTACATAGAACTATAGCTAATCCCATGGATTAAAAAAAAAAAATTCATTGGGAGGATATACACACCGGAAGAATTGATAATAAATTTATTATCTATTTTTTTTTTCAAATATATTTTGTTTTAATTTTTTTAGGATAAATATCAAATTTTTGGATAGCAAAAAAAAAAAAAAAAAGCTAATAATGTTAACAACTTGATTTTTACAATATAACAGAAAAAATATTTGTAATTAAGGTAAACTATTTGATTTTTATATCAACTTCTTCGCAACTTAAATTTATTGTTTTAAATAGAAACAACTTTTTATCAACGTTTTTTTTTTGGTTGAAGTTTACCATGGTTGAAATTTTGTTTGTTGGATAAATATAGGAATGATTATGGATAATAGTTTTATTATACCATGACTCTTATCTTTAGATTTTTGGGAAACTATAAATAATAAGGCCAGATTCATGATTTTTCTAATTAATATTTTGAACGTCCAAGTATCTATCATCGCTTCAAAAAGTAAACTCCCATTTTTTTTTCCTAGGGAGTTTCCTTGAGGTTTCAAAACACTCAATCAAACAATACTCTTGGTATTGAGTGTTTGTCAAAAAAAATTCTTGAAGTTTATATTTACACATTTGGTTTTGATAGGGTGAAATTCGGTGCCTCCTCCCTCACTTTTAAAGACAAAAATTCAATTCTTATGTAAGTTTATCTACTTTTATTTTTTAATGTTTAGTAATTTGGATTGTTCATAATTCTTAACTATTACATCAAGGTTATCACTTAAATATACTTTCAATCATTTTTAAAAATTATTGAATTCAAGGTTTTTCATTTAAATATGGGCTTTAATTATGCAAACTCCCTATATAATTTTTTTAGGCATTTCCTTTTATATTAGTTGCATAGTTATCTACCATATTCCATTCAATTAATTTTGGACTTATATATGATTTATTTATTTATTAATAAAAGCTTAATTTTACACAATATTCATTCATTATATAACTTAAAGTAAAAGGTTACTTCGTTTACAAAAATAGAGTAAAAGATTACTTTATTTTTATTATCTATTTAATTCTAACTAATATTTTTTTATTAATTTACACATGATTCTTGATTAAGCCGTGCATCGCATGGGTATAGTACTAGTATTTTTATATAAAAATAAAATAGAATTTATCAAAGTGCTTTTCAGAAATTGTTACATTTTTTTGGATATACACAACATTAAATAGGGGGGGAAAAGAAGAAAAAAAAGTCCAATATAGCTAAATGACATAGAAACATAGATTTGTTTCTCAAAAAATAAAGAAGAAGAAGATAGAAACGAACACAACTTTTCTTTTTTTGGATATTGTTTAGGGAAGAGAATGCAATATCGAATGTTTAACTTATAATTCTTAAATTAATTAAAATTTAAAAATTTATCACAATTTTAAATTTTACGTGGAACTCTTCTAAGATTATATACTTCTAACTTTGTGGCGTTTGGTACGGGGTAATCTTTTAGGATTCCTAGGAATGTTTAAAGATTCCGGGTTAGGCTTAGGTCCAATGTCCAGTTGTATTGAATTCGTTGAGATGATAACATGTGTCCACTTTAGACACGTGTCACCATTTGACCAGGTCCAGTGCACTGAATGCATTGGACCTAAACCAAGTCCAAAGATTCCCATGTTTGGTTATAAATCACACTAGAGAATCAAATGCCAGGGGAGTTGTGGTGTGCTTTTGTGTTAGAACCCCTTTCCCTTTTCCTCTTTCTTGTGTGTGTGTGTGTGTGTTTGTTTCTCAAAAAAAAAAAAAAAAAAATGCGAGGGGAATTTGGATTCTCCCTCAACCCCTTTTCTGTAGGAATGTAGTTTCCCTTTAAAACAGGTGGCTGTCCAGATTCTCAAGCTTAAAGGAAATTGTATTTTTTTTATAAAGATTCCAATGTTTGGTTGTAAATCACACTAGGGTATCAAATGCCAGGAGAGTTATGGTGTGCCTTTGTGTTAGAACTCCTTTCCCTCTTCCTTATGTGTGTGTGTGTGTTTGTTTCTCAAAAAAAAAAAAAAAAAAAAAATGCTAGGAGAATCTGGATTCTCTCTCAACCCCTTTTCTATAGGAATGTAGTTTCCCTTTAAAACAGGTGGGTGTTCAGATTCTCAAACTAAAAGGAAATTGTATTTTTTATAAATTGAAAAATTTAACAAATTTTCCTTATCATTTAAGCAATTGAGATAAAATATAAAACAAATCATCAATATCTTTTCCTTTGTCTTTATCTCTTCTCGCCCAAACAACATAAACAGGATAGACAACTTTATTGATATATTCATTAACAAAGTTCTATTTAGGTTTCATGTGTGGAAAAAAAAAAGGTCTGAAGGGGACCTTCCATTGTTGCTAGGTATTCACTTTTACTGTTATGTGTGTGTTGCTCAACAAATTATTACTGAATCTATTTTAATGGAAATTTGTTAATGTGTCTATTCATATCTCAGATCTTGGTTTTGTTTAGTTGCTAGAAATATAGATATGTATTGGTGGCTTCATCTAGTTTTTTGTTTTTAGATTAATGGCTTTGTTTCTAGATTCATACGTTACAGTACAATTTTAATAATTTGTATCCTATCCGGTACTTTTGATGTATGTTATAAAACGATACAGAATGTGTAGATTTTTAATTTTTAACAACCCATCATATTTGTATGCGCGTTTTTGGATTTTGAAATGCATTGGAATGTCTTAGCCAAAGGTGGCTTTGGTGCTATATTTGACCACTAGTTGCTATATTCAAATAATGGTGTAAATTCTTAGTTTGATTTATGGATACTTTGTTCTTTAATTGGTATGATTTATTTTATTGTATTTGGCTTTTAATTTTGCAGCAACTTTGTCTCTTATTATTGCAGTTTATGGAGGCAGTTAGACTATAGTTTTAATGAATTTGTAATAATTTATAGTTTATATTTTGTTTTTTATTATTTATTTATAGGAAAATTAAAAAAAAAAGACTTGATATTGTATTAAATCTAAAGATAGAACGAGAAAAATAAATAATTCATTTAAGATTTCTAGGAATAAACCAAACACTATAATCTCACATTCTTAGGAATCTTATTAGATTCCCAGTTAAACTAAGTATAAGAATAATTACATTCCTAGGCATCCAAATTGTAAAGAATCACATTCCCAGTAATCTAGATACTAAGAGTAATGTGGATTCTCCCGTACCAAACGTCGGAGTGAGCTCAGCTTACAATGTTACAAGCACCAGGCAGGTAAGTTCATGGTTTAGCAGAGGTTAAAACTGTGTTATAACTTGTACCCATGCCTAGTTAATAGTTCGGTTTGGATTTCAGGATTTCGGTTAAGTTTAAGTTGGAGTTCAGAGCATTTGAAGTTCATGGATTGGCCAGTGTGTCTTAATGGAAGCTCAAGTCCTATGACTCAAAAAATGATCTTATGTATCCG
The DNA here is from genome assembly GCA_033629205.1 of Lithocarpus polystachyus. Classification (NCBI taxonomy): domain Eukaryota; kingdom Viridiplantae; phylum Streptophyta; class Magnoliopsida; order Fagales; family Fagaceae; genus Lithocarpus; species Lithocarpus polystachyus. The sequence goes on along the minus strand of CM066168.1, from coordinate 31,449,390 downwards.
TTTTACAGAGTAAGGCCCTATATACTTGGGACTTGTGAGTGCCAAGGTTTTATAGGACGAACGCATAAGATACTGCCTAAGGCCTAAGGCGCTCATTTTATTAATGGTTAAACCCTTTTATAAAAAAGTCACACCTTATTATAAAATTGTACAAAATTGTAAAGTGATGTTAGTGATATTATAAATTTATTATATAAGCTTAGAAACTAATGTGTTGTTAATTATGAGAGAAAAAAAATTCAAATATTCATTTATTAGGTAATTGAAACTCATTAATCACATTCATTACCATATCAATTTGTATGTTTATGTGGTAAAATTTGTACTACTTTTAGCATTTTATGGAATTCTATGATAATAAAGTGGTTAAAAAAATAAAAAAGAGTTGAACTCTATTTTTCTTATCTCCAAAAATGTTTCCAATATATTAAACCAATAGAAACTCAAATCAATTGAAAATCATAAATTGTTTGGGGAAAAAAATAGTTTTGAGACATTGATTATAATTTGTAAACCAATATCCTACACTGTAAATTATCAATATTTTTTTGAAATTGTAAATTATCAATATTAACACCATCTTAACACCAAAACCAAAATTGATAACGATGTATTACTTTATCCAAGATAAAGTAAATCTCCTTTTCTAAAAGAATAATAAAGTTTCTTCTTTTTTCTTAAATTTTATATTTGAACCATAATATTTGGTTCTCTATATAAAATTTATTTAATTTTCTCAATATTAACTCATCAAATTAACATATCATTCACTATATGAAATTTATTTAATTTGGTTAGTATTAATTCAACAAACTATTTGTTTAATCCCTCAAATTAACCTTGATTTAGAACACACACGAAAATAGTAATATTAGTGTTTTAAACCGGGTTTATAGTACATTATTTTAATCAGAGTACAACTATAAAAGAGCCAAACCTTTGTAGTTGTAGACTGGAGTTATAAACAGCAGACACTAGACACACACAACCAATGTGGGATAAACATCCCTTTCTTTTTTTTGATAAAACATTAATACTTATTAGAACACACACAAAAATAGTAATATTAGTGTTTTAAACTGAGTTTATAACACATTATTTTAATCAGAGTATAACTACAAAAGGGTCTAATATTTGTAGTTGTAAACTGGGATTATAAACAGCAGACACTAGACATACACAACCAATGTGGGATAAATATCTTTTTTTTTTTTTTTTGAGTAAATGGTAATACTTATTAGAACATACATGAAAATAGTAATATTAGTATTTTAAACCAGGTTTATAATACATTATCTTAACCAGAGTACAACTACAAAAGGGATGTTTATTGTTCACTCAAAAAAAAGAAAGGGATGTTTATCCCACATTGGTTTTGTGTGTTTAGTGTCCGCTGTTTATAACTCCAGTCTACAACTACAAAGGTTAGACTCTTTTGTAGTTGTACTTTGGTTAAAATTTTGTATTATAAACTCGGTTTAAAACACTAATATTACTATTTTTGTGTGTGTTCTAATAAGTATTACTGTTTACTCAAAAAAAAGAGAAAGGGATATTTATCCCACATTGGTTGTGTGTGTGTCTAGTGTCCAATGTTTATAACCTCAGTCTACAACTACAAAAATTAGCCTCTTTTGTAGTTGTACTCTGGTTAAAATAATGTATTATAAACCCGATTTAAAACACTAATATCACTATTTTTGTGTATGTTCTAATAAGTATTATTGTTTACTTAAAAAAAAAAATTGTTAGTACTAAATTTAATTGATATTAAGTCCAAAGGACCCCATTCAAATTTATTGCCTTATATGCCCAACTATATCAAGCCGGGCAGTGTTATTACTCCCTTGTTCTCGCCTGGCCTTTAAACCGAAGGGCAATCTATGTTTTCCATTATGCATTAGCTTCTGGGAACACTGCTTTTTACTGCAATTTATAAATCATTCACTCCTCATAAAACAGAAATTTATAATTCTTTCATTACTGATTTATGAAATGATTTTTTTTTTTCCCTAGGGGTTAAGATCCTTTAAAACTTCTAGGCTCAATAGTATAAAATGAATTTTTTTTTCCTAGGGATTAAGATCCTTTAAAACTTCTAGTATGTCTTTGTTGTGGAATTCTTAAAATGCTATGCTTATCCATTCATTGAAAAATAAGTGAACTGAATTTTGTCATGTCATCAAAATAGAACCAATCAATGTCTATTAAAATGTTGATGCAGCTGAATCCAATCCACTTGTTCCACAACAGATGAATAGGATTTATAGAATTCCATGGTGGAGTTACCTCTTAATATGTTTATCACTTGCATTAAAAATTTAAAACATAAACAAATTGTGAAGCAAAGTGCATTAATACTGTAAAAAAATAAATACTGATGTAAATTGATGTCTATCAAAAAATCAATGTCAAAATTGTTTAAATGGTACATCTCTCAGAAAGCTTGCAGCAGATACAAAAACTGTTTCCCTCCAAAAAATCAGCTGTCATTCCAGAGTATTAGTCTGGTTTTGTGGTCTTCATATGTGTCTGCCTAGAAAGAAAACTTGAAAGCACCCACCTTGGAATCTGTAACTGAATCCCAGAAGGACTGTTTCTGCTGTGCCTTTTTCTCCTCTGCTTTTTGAACCAACTGGTCTATAGTCCCAGGGAAAGAAGTTTCTATAACATTCTTAAACTTATCATGCAAATTCACCCGATCTCTTGTTCCAGATACTAGTGTGTTTGCATTCGGCCGCTTAAGAAAATCCAAAACATTCAACAAATTTCTCCTGCCACATATAAATCACAGATCCATGAATAATTTTAATAAAGTTAATAGGAAAATTATACAGCTTATTTTGAAACAAATAGAAGAATAATGTCGTTAGATCACTGTTATAAGTTACTCCAGTTCTTCAATGCATTTCAATTAAATTTTCAGGTGGTGAAAAAGCCCGGGTTTAATATGAAGTAGTACATGCATGGTTGTTAAATTGGGGTAAGGCAGCCTACCATGACCTCTCCCGAACCCCGTAAAAGTGGGAGCTTTGTGCATTGAGTATGGCATTTTTTTAGTAAAGGCAAGGTTGTTGCTAGTTATATAAGCAATTTCTTTTTGAATTACTGCTCTAACTGGAGAGAAAACAATTTTTATCTATAGATGAAACAAAATTAAGGAGAAAAGGCAGCATCCCTAAGGCACCGATAAAAGCCAAAAGCCTAGCCGATGTAAAACTAAAGCAGTAAGGCATACATTTCATGATCACTTACCATTTCTTCATTGCTATATTTTAATCCATGACTAATGTGAATATGCCACCTGGGCAATCATACTAGGGGTTACTCAGACCACAAGATGATGTGAATGGACCACTGACTTTGCAAATTTTTCTTATCGACAAAAAAAAAGAAAAAAGAAAAAGGTACTAGGGGAAACAAAAACATCTACTGACCCTTGATTATCGTCTGCACTCCAAGCTAAATTCAACTCCACTTCCTACCTGTTGCCACCCTTGCTTGGCCCCTATCCAAGGTGTGGTTAAGTAACAAAGGCATACTGTCTGCTCATACGTCCATGACTGTACCATCATTTAAAATAAAAAATAAAAAATAAAAAAACCCAAGCAGGGTGGGTTTTGAACCCACGACCTCATCCCCCACCTTACTCTTACAATAGGAGGAGATGCCATTTGAGCTACAGCTCATAGGCCTATCCCATCAATTTTATTTTTGATAAGTGCCTATCCCATCAACTTGAGAAATGAATTTCAAGATAAAAGGCTTTGTTATTTAAAAAGGTTGTTCATAAGGATCTCATAATATCCCATGATTTCATCAACTATTCCACTTTTACCAGACACCTAAGTTTGATATAGGTATCATAATGTTAGGTGAAAACACGTTTGGGATGGCTCAGTTGCATCTAAACTATAATCTCAAATCTCATTGCTCAAAACAGTGACCTAAGTGCTCAAAAAGAAGAAGAAGTGCTCTTTGAGGTACATGAGAACATTACAATGATACAATCATTTTTCTTCATTTTTTTAATTGGCAAGTTACACATGCATACAATGAGTTTTAAACCTGAACCTCACCATCCACCTAATTTTGTGGGAGGAGAAAGTGTAATTTAAATCAGAACCCAATGGCAACTACATTACAATCAAATATTAACTTTAGGCTTTCTCACCAAAGGTTGTTTGAGGAAATATAATGGCCTTGCTCCTAGTCCTAGCCTAAATGGTCCTTGAGCTTCTTCTCCATCAACTTACTTCCTCAAACACCCACTGAATACATTGCCCCATTAGGTACTTCAAATTTCAATAAAAGATAATATCAACACCATTCATCTAAATATTAGTTCCTTTTGAGTTGTTTACACTATGATCTATGTTTTGCATTGAGCCAATACCAGAAGCAATTGTCCAAAAGAAGTCCCTGAATTTAAATCATCAAAAACAAAATATTCATTTGAAACATGACCACTTATAATGAGCAAAGTTTCAGACTCTTGATGGGAACAAGCAAATCACCTTTGTTTCCTTGATGACATAAGTCAATACCAAAGAATTTCCCACAACTATCCTTAAGTATTCATTTTGACTTGCAAATCACTCCTACTTTTTGTCTCTTAATAGACCCATATTTACAACAACAGCATTACAAGTAAATGCTTAAGAAATTGGCTCAATTATTTATGGAGCAAATTGACTATAGGTTGCCGTAGCTATTGAACAAACAGGCATAAGAAACTTTTTATGCTATCAACTTTGGCAAGTAAATTATTAAGACTTTTTTTTCTAGGTAAATTGGTTGAGTGGATTTGACCCTTGGACATGTCCGCCCTCCTTGGGAGGGATGAATTAGTTGGCATAAAGGTCATTGGCAAGTAAATCATTAAGAAGTGGATCTTAAGGGCTGTAGTAAAAGCCAGTTGTTAATTTTTTTTTTTTTTATAAAAATATTATTATTTTGATAAAAGTAAAAGCCAGTTGTTAATGTCATAAAAACATTGTTCACCACAGTTGCCTGTTAACAAAGGCGATCTCAACATGCAGTTGATGGATGTTTTAAGCCATGAAACAAATAAAAATTGTGAGGATCATACCTGCTAACATAATTCTGTGTAATGGCAATAGATTCCTCCAGGTTGATCACCAAATGCCACCATCCATTAGGCACAAAGATCACCTCCCCAGCCTTGCAGATGCACTCAATAGGTTTCTTTTCCCAATTTTTTGTTGCACCATAGAAGTTCATGAACCACTCAATAATTGATACAGGACATGCCACCTCTGCACCATCTGGGCTTGGATGCACCCCAGGGGGAACCACATCAGGAGGAAACAAGATCCACTTCTTGGACCCCCTGATCACTGCATTCCAAGCAGATGTTGAATTAGGATCGATATGGAATGATGAACCAGACCCAGCAGGTCCCATTATAATCCACCTATAATCTGGCCTCTCATTGCCCAAAACACCAAACAAGTCCTCCCTAAAGTACACCGGAACTTCATATTCCGAACCCAATTTTGGTACTTTTTCTGCAAATTTTGGGTCAAACAAATACAATGGCCGTTCCTCCCTCACCTGATCTGCGTACCTAAAGTACTCCTGAAGCTTCATATCCACCGGCCCAACTGCAAACTGAACATCACCACACAATTGAAGCAAATAATCTCTATCCCAATTTTCCAATGCAACCCAATTATCCAAACAACCTTCCAACAATACCGGCTTATTCGGTTCCTCAAAGTTCAACACAAAATCCTCCACCGAAATTCCCCTCCTTCGTATAATATTATCCCTTTGAAGCCATTCAGGTTTCATTTCCAGATTAGCACAGAGCCAACTCTGAAATAAATAATCAGAATAAAAATTTCTCACTCTCAAACCCGAAACACCAACACTTGAAACATCAAATGAAGGGTAACAAGCCGCAACATAAGTAGATTTCCAAGACCCATTATATAAAAATCCAGCATTCAAATTTTCCAATACAAGGTTCCTCCAAAGAGGTTCATGGTTAGTGAAAACATAGAAAGATTTGCTGACAGTGGCCAAGATCCCAAAGTGGGTCCCACCCAAGAGTCCTAAAATGTCAAGAACAAGCTCATCAGTTAGGGTTTGGAGGTTACCTAAGCCAGTGTTTCTGGAGTTGATAGAACCCGGGTTGATATACAGATTGCCCAGTGGTTGAACCCCATGAGTGTGTGAAGGAGCAGCAGAGGTCTTGAGGTTGAAACCTTCTTCACAATCTTCTTCTTCTTCTTCATACTTTTGTTTTTTGGAAACCAAGTTGTGTTTTTTGGAAACACGTGTGTTCGAGTTCTTGTTCTTGTTTTTGCTTTTGTTCTTTTTTCTCTTCTTTTTTATGGTTTGAGATAATAAGCTCTTGCAGCTTAGCATTGTCCGAGGTTTTTGTGTGGCGCTGTTGGTTCTGGTGTACAAATGCCAAGGGTTTAGGCGTTTAGCATTTGGTCGGTGAAACTGAAAGTGAAAACAGAAATAGGCGTTTCTCTCGGTGTTTTGAGAAACGGTTTCGAGTTTGGACGCAAAAGTGAAACACGTTTCGTTGTGTTTTTTGGCTGGGCCAGGCTGGGGTTTCGTATGGGCTAACCAACAAGACCAGTCGAAAAGCCCAAGAGAGATATAGGCCTAAAAACCAGTGGAGCCGAACGACTTGTCGTTTGTAGCACAAACGAGAATTGGGGGGTTATATACTTATATATTTTGCCTGTTTGATTTGATACCTCTATTTTTCAGTGTTTTGAAAATGGAATTGTTTGTAAAATTTATACGAAGAAGAAGAAGAAGAAGAAGAAGAAGAAGAGAAATTTTTTAAAAAAGATGTACTTAAAAAAAAAAAAGAGTAGTTTTAATGCTTTACCAAACGGGCATTGAACCAGGTCACCTAGCCAAGTTGACCAAGTTCACCTCATGTCTCTATTGGTCAAATTATATACTCATATCTTTTTTCTTTTTTGATATCCATATCTATTTTTTTTAATTCTTTCCTAAGTAAATTTTTCATTAAAGGGCACAAAAAGAAAAAGAAAAGCTAGATACAGGAACAGGACAACAAAGTAGGAGATTTATCTCCATCTCTATCTCGAGGACAATAGCAAAAGTCTGGAATTATTACTAAAAAAAAAAGAAGCAAAAGTTTGGAATGACTAAGACGTTGATCTATCGCAAAACATTACGAAAAAAAAAAAAAAGCCCATTCAGCAACATTAGGCATAGGGTGTAACTAGAAATTTTTGGTTGGAGTCGAGATAACACTATTATATTGATTTGCAATTTAAGAAAAATTCAAAATACGACATATATACGTACATACATGTTTTACTACATTAGTTTTAGGGAAAAAAAAAAATAAATCTAACAAAAGTAGACTTATTTACAAAAAAATAATATTCATAGAAATTAAATATAACAAAGTCATTATAAGCAACCATAAAATAAATAACATTTAAATTCAACCAAATTAAACTATTATGGTCTATTGAGGACTCTTTTTTCGGCCCACATGACATTACTTTATTGGCAACCCATGCCACATCAACGTATTATTGATTTTTTTAAGTAAATCTATTTAAAGCCTAAAATAAGCTCATATTTCATTCAACTACATGGATTGGGTTCACATGGCTCGTGAGATCTTTACTTCAAGAGGCAGATTCATGATCCACATTTCCTCTTCATCACTTGGGATCATGACCCCACGACATCATCAACATCAATATATGGATCGGGCTTAAGCAATGAATCAAAGCTCACAGCCCATATTATCTCTCTTTCACTCATGGCCAACGGCTTCTTCAACAAGAGCCCATATTTACACAAAATGATAACAAAACTCGAGGTATGTCATCTCATCTTCGGCTTATGATCCAAGCTCATAAGTCTCTTTGGGGAAAATTTGGGAGTCGTGGTTTGGAAGGCCAAGAGGTATATTCAGTAAAGCTCAAGCAGTTCAAAGTTGATAAAAGAAACATGTTGCATGGCGTGTTTTCTTCAACTCCCTGAATTCTGATGAGTTTGTTTGTAGCGGGTAACATATGGTAAACATCTCTTATCACATAGCACTTTGGATAATAAAATTCCCTATTGCACTGTTCCTAAAACTTAATATTCATCATATGACAAATGCTCAATATCCCCAGCCATCTAAATGCTGAACAAATAACTGTTCATTTAATCCCCAACTGTTGCTATACGAATTTAGAAACTTCATTATATTATTCTACATAAACTACATTACTATTTTCAACTAAAATCCAACTCAAACACACGGTCTAATCTGATTGGCTATCTTTAATCTCCAATTATATACAAAATATTCATGATATCTCTGATACCTAGCTGCTGTTTGCCACAATCAGACCATATATTTCTCTGCCAGCTGCTAGAGCAGAGCATTAAATATTCTTCTTGCTCATTAAGATTATGTCACAACACTATGAGACTTTAACTAGATCTCTAAAGCTTTATTAACTTTCCACCAATCCTTCTATTTCTTACTAGAAATGTGTTGTAATGGAACATTGCACTAAAAACACAAACACCCGACAAAGAAAACATTTCCAGTAGAACCTTAGCAGTGTATTCAGCACTTGACACCTGGCTGAAAGTAATATTATCAGCCATTTAATGCTGAAATCCCAGCAACCAGCTACTATACCCAAAATAGCAAGATACCATTGAAAGAGATCTTACCACTTTCAGCCAAATCCATGAAATAAATGCTAAATGTCCTCTCCAGCAGTCTAAAATCACCCATCTGACCTCATTTGTTTCTGCCCCAAGCAACAGCTGTTTTATGACAGTTGTGACAACTGTCTCATGATAGCTGTCAAGCTTTTCCTGACAGCTGGGACAACCTTTTCAGAACAGCTGTGACAACTGATTCAACAGCCTGAGCATTACTGATTTTTCCTCATTTGGCAAAAACCAAAACCAACTAAAGAAATTACCTTTCTCTTACTAAAATACTTTCCTTTTTTGTTACTCTTTCCCTAGCAGCTCTTACTCGAAACAGTAAGAATACCTTAAAGCTAAACATATCATTTTTGGCCAAATCCTAGGATGGATTTTCTGAAGATTCATTGCTAGTTGAGATAGATTTTGGTTGAGATTCTTTACTAAAAAACCCCCCCTAAACTCAGCTAATGAACCTTCATCAACATACAAGGGGGGACAACCAATGGAGAAGAACAACTCTTTATAAGCTTTTTTATTCTCTCCCTCTAATTATCTTCTCAAGTTCTTAATGAAATTCTGAGCTTATGAGTTTTTAGTTTCTAAATGAGGAGCTAAACTCTTTAGCCCTTAGCTCTTAAATGCCTTCATAAGACCTCATCCATCCTCCAGTAGTAAATCCCAACAACATTGCTAAACACACACTACAACACTCTTATCCCTCTTATACTCATTCTCTCACTCTCCATATTCAGAAAATACATCTATCTTACTGCTCTCATCTCCAAATACCTAAACACATCTCCATGCTCTTCTCTTACAAAATCTATCCTCTTAGAAAGCAATCTCTACAACTTCTCCAGCGGTTATAATCTCATATTTTTACTACCTTTACCCTCCATATCTCTCATACTTCCACATATCACACATATTACGAATACTACATCCCACAAAACATCTATATCTTTTACCATCTCCATACTTTTCAAGAGATATCAAACACTCATGCTAAAAGCCCTTCTCATGGAAGGCATGAACTTCTATTACTAAAGCCCCTTCTCCTAGAAGGCACCAGTATCTCATATTAAAGCTCTTCTCATGGAAGGCATAAACTTCTAATGCTAAAGCCCTTCTCCTAGAAGACATCAAGATCTCATATTAAAGCCCTTCTCATGGAAGGTACAAATTTATCTTACATAAAGCCTTTCTCTTAGAAGGCACAAATACTCCATACAAAAGCCCTTCTCATGGAAGACAACACTATTCATAACTTCACAACAACTAAAAGAACATTGTCAAGGAAAAAACTCATTTAAGTGCATGATAAAAGGGGCAAGCTTAACTAGCCCTTACACACAGCTGGACATACTCTCTCTCCCTCCAGTTGCATCTATTTTTCCCCCTCAATCTTGAAGTTATCATGGCAAACTGCCTCTCTACCGTTGGGGTTACTCTGCTGGGATATTATCAACTCATAGAGGCTGTACACCTGGGGCTACAAACCATGCAAAGATAAGTGACTTTGCTTCCATATCTTTAAATTTACATCATTGAGTACACGATTATTTCACATTTAAGTACATATTATTTTATTCCAACTACTATTACAACTACTAATCAAAGCTATCATGTCAAACGCATATTACATATTTATTCGATCAATATCATGATTCTTAGACTTTGGCTTTAATGGTTTTGTAGGCTTAAAAGTATGTTGGTAGCCGTTGGAGCACATGGCCCAATGTTGAGTTTTAGACGCAACTCCCCAAACGAACCCGAGTCTAGCAAGGTCACCCCTCCAACGGACCACATGTGGCCGAGCAACCGAAAAAGGCCCCCGAACATGGTCAAAAATAAATTCAAGATCAATTTCATGCCTCTCAAATAAATTGAAATTGAACTACAGAAGAAGATCATAAATCATAAGATAAATAAATAGGAATCAAACTAAAATATCAATTAAAAAAAAAGAAGAAAAATTTTGTACCTCTCAATATTTTCTTTGCTTCAAATAAGAAAACTCTTTCTTAAGGAAGGGGGAGAAGCCAATTAAAATGTGATTACGTGAGAGCATCATAAGGAAGAATTAATGAAGAGATATTGAAGAGAGAGAAATGGGTGATGAGGAAAGTCTTTTGGGTGGCTATAAACTGAAAGGGGATATTGTAATAGTTTTGGGAAAGTGCAAAACTTAAGTATAATACTTAAGTGTAGTACATTGGATTCCTCAATTAAATTTAAACACCAATTTTCCATGACCAATAAAATACAAAAAATGATATCATTTTTAAAGGAAATTAAATTAAATTCAATGAGTTTTTTTTTTTTAAATAACAAGGTATATTTTTTTTAAAGACAAAATAACAAGTACATCAGCATCTAGAACTGCAGAAAACAAAGGAATTTCTTCTATCCATACAATAATATCCTCATTGCCTACCTAGCATAAGAAGGTAATAGTTGTGCTACTCTATCAACAAACTTAACAAGGGACTATACTAAAACTACAAGACACACACATGGATAGGAGAGTGTGGACTAAGATGCCCATTAGCTCAAAACTTATCTTAAATTTGTTGCCTGACACTAGTTCCTACTAATAATCTAATATTGTACCCTACCAGTCTCTCTATTCTCTAATGATAATTCTCACACTAGTACAACATAGGTCCTTGAATAGATATGAGATGTAGTGGGATAGGTCTTTGGCCCATCCTAGAGTTGGGCTGAAGATGTTTAGAGGCCATTCTAGAGAATACGCTCGGCCTGAGGATGAGCAAGCTATGAAAAGGCCCAACACTCGGACCCATGGTCCCATCTGAAGATTAACATGTACTTGCGCACTTAACTTGACTTCAGGCACAAGTTACCAAACAATCCCCCAACGTTAGAAGGATGGGTCCCATTGCTGATAACCAATTTGACAGGCAGGAACAATGTCACAAACGTAAATAGCCACTTGAACCCTTGATTCGGTAGGTCCCACACACTGGAGAGATTTATAAGGACTCCACTAACGAGAGAGTATAAAAGGGAAAGGAGGTCAAGGTGAAAGGGGTTGAAAAAATTGGGATGTGAAACATGAGAGAAAGGAGAGACTAAAACACTAGGGAACTGAAACCTAGCTTAGGACATAAAAGTGTGAGCTTGACAAGAGGATAATATCCTTGGCTCGACCTCTAGAGAACCAAAAAGGATTAACTTAAAGGCCCGATCTGTCGCAGTAGGCAACTATTTTTGGGATCTCCCATTGTGGGCAAGAACATCACTAGATAACAATTAAATTGAGGGTCCAGGCTGAAGTCACCAGTTATTTTTGGCCTGCCTACTACAAGAGATATGGTCTCACTTAAGAAAAAAAATTGAGTGATATGGTTGACATACTTAGAGGAGGAAAGGAAAAGTCAAAAGATGAAAAGTAGGGATTTGGAATGGAGAATTTTTTTGGCTAACATATTGGAGGAGGGGCCAAGCTTTTCTTATAGGAAGCTAGCTCTTAAATGATAAAGTGTGAGACTTACCTCTTCATACTATTATAAAGGTTTTAAAAATTTTGGCGGGGCCATGATTATGCGCAAAAAAATTGGAGTCTCTAAAGTATGATTTACATTCCAACCTAGAAAATATGTGAAGATACCTCTAGCTTCCTTAATCAGGTGCTCCATGGACCAATGTGATAACATTTAGAGCATCTCCTTCCCGAACCAAAAATTTATGTTGGATGCCACACATGCTTTAGCTCTAAAAGGGTTTTTATCCTTTATAATACAAGCTACATTTGCTTATGGGAAGCATAACATTTACTCTTCTAAGTTTATGAAAATATTTAAAAGAAGGTTTTATGATCTAGTGCCTCAATTACATGCTGTACATGTTACATAATCATATTGGAATTCTATCAAGCCTTGAGCTGGAGAAATTGAAATTCTATCATTTTAACCCTTTGTAGTCAGTATGGGTGTGCATTATTTTCACGAAATTTGAACTTTACTAAATGAAAATTTTATTCAATTTTTGCTTAGCCTTCGTGGTTCAGGGCTAGGAATTTCAGCCAGCAACCAATAAGGTTTTTGGTTTAGCTAATTCCCTAATTAAAAACTCAGTTTTCATTGCCCAAAAGAAAAAAAAAAAAATGAGAGAAGGGAGGAGAGTGCAGGTGGTTCAGCCAAAGAAAAAGAGAGAGAGAGAGAGAGAGAGAGAGAGAGAGAGAGAGATGTATGAAGAAAGAGAAAATGTAAAATAATAGAAGAAAGAGATAGTCGAATGAATTTTTAATATTTTTTTATAAGTAAACAGCTATAGATGGCACATGGTAGTTTTTGTAGCTAGATAGTAATTTTAAAAAAAAAATTTGGCAACTTTGATGTAGGGAGTTTTTGAGTGCTTTTGGTGTTAAAATAGCCATTTAACTTTGATGTGAATGCTCTTACATGGGGTAAGTGGACAGTATCACAGTATTGTGCTATAGCTAATTGGCTGTAATACCTTTTACTTCAAGCCATCCATATTTATTTTCCCACAGCAGTGGAGCTATAATTATAGCTATTTGGCACTATAAAAAATCACTTTATCTATTTTACCTACACACGGGTTGCAGCAGTGGATCTATTTTAGCTTTTAACATAATAAAATAATATAAACATCATAATAAAATAATATATATTCATAATTAATCAGCTATTTATTATTATTTTCTTACTATTCATCTTCTCTTTGTCTTCTCCCTCTCTTCCCTCTCTTCAACCCACAGTCCCTCACGGCACCACCATTACCACCAGTCCACAGCAGGAAAGAAAAAAAAAAAAACATCCACAGAAAAACATAATAATAAAAACATCCACAAAAAAAAAAAAAAAACACCAACACAGTGGAACAGATTGACGATGGAGCTAGCACCCCAGATCGCCATCAAACCCACCATCTGAGCTTGGTCGAGAGAGAGAAGAACGGTAACCCATCTGGTAATCAGAAAAGATCGGCGATGAGAGAGCTAGGGTGGGTTGGTGATAGGGTTTGGGGAGATTGGCGATGGGGCTTGGGGTGGGTTGGCGAGTTGGGTCGGCGGAACAGATTGACAATGAGGGAGTTGGCGGGCGAGCTGAGGGATGAGGGAGACGAGGGAGCTAGTAGGCGAGGTAGAGAGAAAAAAAATTGAGGAAGAAAGAAGAAAGAAGAGAAGCCGGAGAGAGAGAGAGAGAGAGAGAGAGAGAGAGAGAGAGAGAGAATATGAGATGTTTGTTTAATGAGAGAAGAGAGAGAAGTGTAATAAATTTTTTTTTTTTTTTTTTTTTTTTTTAGCTTTGAGGTACAGTGCACATGTAAAGATAGATGTGCACTGTAGCAATTAAGCTAAAAAATATAGGTATAGCTCCACTGCTGCATGACTATTTTGGTATTTTGGTGGAGCTAAAATAGTAATATAGCTATTTAGCTCTACTGTTACAAATGCTCTTACATGGCATAAGTGGACAGTATTGTGCTAGAGCTAATTGGCTGTAATACCTTTACTTCAAGCCATCCATATTTATTTTCCCACATTGAAAACAGCCTTTGCTTTTGATGTGCATCCCTGCCGTTACTGGTCTTGATTAAAAGACTTTAAAAACTTTAATTGATTAGAACCACGTCGTATAAGAAACAGGAGAGGGAAGTCAAACAGGGAAAAAAAAGACCATGTCAGGCCACTGGAAAATTCATACCTTTCTCGGCCTTTTGGCTAAGATCAAGTGTAGTATCTATTCTTACCAGTTTAATATCTGATACGTGGGTTATTGGCCCACACGATATTAAATTTATTTCTTGAGGGGGAGAGCCCACAGCAGTAGCTTGCTATTGGGGCTCTTAAGCGTCGCCCATGCGATGCACTGCTGCACGGGCCTGGCGCACCCTACCAATTCAAGTCTAAATATTTTATGAAGTGAGTGGGCCATAAGAGCATCCACAGCAGTAGTTTTAAAATTTTAGCTATTTGTCACATCTAAAAGTCACTTTATCTATAATTTTAGCTATTAGCTCTTTACACTCCACATCAATGGATTTATAATTTTAGCTATTTGATTAAAATAATAAAAAAAACTTATTAGAATAATAATAAAAACTTCAACAACAACCCCCAACATTTTCACCGTTAGCCACTCAGCCCCCGTCACAACCACGTCCACCGTCAGCCCCAGTCACACCCACCACCACCACCACCACCACCACCTCTAGTCCACAGTAGGGGGAAAAGAAAAACTACCAACCCAAATCCCCAATCTTTTTCCTCAACCCAAACAAAAAAAATCACCAAATCACAACAAAATCCACCTCCACCATTGCGGCACAACCAAACCACAACTACCATTGCGGCACAACCACCATCACAGTAGCCTCAAGCTCAACCAAAAAGCAACCAATTGAAAAAAACAAAACCCAAGAACCACGAACCGTTTCGGCACAACCGAACCCAACCATAAACCCAGCAGCGGCTCGGATCGGCGCTGGGCAGGAGCTTGGATCGGCGCTGGGCAGGAGCTTGGATCGGCGCTGGGAAGGAGCTCGGATTGGCGCAGGAACTTGGGTCGGCGGGGGAAGAAATGAAGAACGGCTGAGGGAGAGAACGCACAAACCGTTTCGGCACAACCGAACCCAACCACGAACCCAGCAGCGGCTCGGATCGGCGCTGGGCAGGAGCTCGGTTCGGCGCTGGGCAGGGGCTCGGATCGGCGCTGGGAAGGAGCTCGGATCGACGCAGGAACTTGGGTCGGCAGGGGAAGAAATGAAGAATGGCTGAGGGAGAGAACGGCTAAGGGAGAGAGGTGCAACGGGAAGAAATGAAGAACGACTGCGGGAGAGAGGAGCAACGGGAAGAAATGAGGGAGAAGGAGAAAGAAAAAGAAAAATTCTAATGAAACAAAATAAAATAATTTTTTTTTTTTTAGATGTGAGCTATAGTGCATATCTATTTTTAGATGTGCACTGTAGCTGTGGAGCTATATTTTTTAAATATAGCTCTACTGCTGCAGCTTCATTTTTATGAAGAGTGGTGCTAAATAGTTATATTTTTAGCAATATAGCTATTTAGCACCACTGCAATGCTAATGAACTTTAAGAGGTTCATCTTAATTATTACGATAAATTCTCTATTTGATACACTGTTCGGCTTATTCAATAATTTTAAGGCTCAGATACAGTTGGGGTTTCATGCTAATTACCGTATCTGATACAACATAACGTAATCTATATTGGTTCAGAATCTAAATGCCAATTGAAGAAGGCAGCCACTGGAACTGGTAATAAGGGACAGGCATAGAGATAAGATAATATATAGAGGCAATTGGGCAAAAATTATGCGATTTGTTTTTTTCTTTTAGGTGAAAATATGGCCTCTATATTTTGAGGTTGCAGTCAATTTGGTCTCTATTTTTGTAATAATTAATTTGATCACCGTTATTTTTAACTTAAATTTAATTTGGGCTCTATCGTTAACTCATTAACAGAAAATATTTAATATTTACGTGATTAACAGTATGTTTTATTGGCATACACATGAAAAAAAAAAAAAAAAATCAAATAATTAACATTTAAAGGCCACATAAGCATTTTAATAACAACAAAAAAGTCATGTCAGACCAAAAACTCTTATGGAAAAATTAATTAATTTTTTTTAAAAATAAAGAACGATTTTTTATATAAAAAATCCTCAATTTCTTTAATTTTCTGGTGTATCTTGCACTTTCTTAGCTGCCAAACACAGCCGTTAACAATACTCCAATCTGAAAGTCCCTACCAAAATAAAATCTCCTCTCTCTCTGACTAAACCTTGACCTCCATGGCCATTCCTTTCGTTTCTCACCGTGAAGCTCTCTTAGCAAACCTCTCTTTCTCTCTCACTCTAAAGCTCTCTCTATCTCACTTTCTCTTATGCTCTCACTCACACAACCCAGACCTCTAATCGGGCTTCCATGGCTGATCTAGCAAGCTCGTACCACCACCATCTCCAGTGGTGATTTCATTCCTTTGCCCTTCCTCACTCTAGCCATAACTCTCTATCTGTTTCACCTAAATATTCTTCTCTCTCTCTCTCTTCTCAAACTGGTGTCTAGAGGAACATCTATGCCACATGACTCGAGATATGTGATATGGAGGTTGTCAAGGTTTTAGATCGGAGAATGTGAAAAGGAGGTTGTCAAGGTTTCTAATTTGTGTAACTAGGCGACACGTTATTTGTGAATAAATGAATTTAATGTATGGGTTGCGAATCTATGATGTATGTGTTTGATCTGTGAGAACTTGTTCCTGATTGGGGGTCTGATCGGTTGTTTTTGTGTCTGGTTTTGTAAGGGGTTGGTTGGGATTTTGTAAATAATTTATTGTATAGTTTGCTAATCTGTAATGTTTGTAAAGGATTTTATTTTGGTTGGGATTTTCAGACGTTGGCTGCGTTTGGCAGATAAGAAAGTGCAAGAATACACAAAAATATTTAAGAAATTGAGGATTTTTTTAATAAAAAAAATCGTTTTTTTAATAAAAAAATCATTTTTTTAAACTAATTTTTTCAGATTAGTTTCTGGTTTGACATGGCTTTTTCTGTTGTTATTAGAGCATTCCCAGCTGGCCTTAGAAATGCCAAATGTAAGCAACATTTGGCATTTAGGCCCAAAATTCACTTAGTAGTTGGGAGGCTAAAAGTGAGAAATTGCAAAATTTTTTGGCATAGTGCTATAGTGCCATATTACCTTATTAATATTTTATTCAGTTTTTTTTCTCTCTCATCTCTCATCTCTCTCTCCATCTTTCTCTCACTCTCTCATCTCTCACACTTTTCTCTCTTTCTCCCTCTTCTTTATCACACTCTCAGAGGCTCCATGGCATCGAGCATCACGCACCACATCGGAGCTCTCACCGAAACTCTGAGCCAATCTCTCCGTGACACAAGCCGATCTCTCCGTCTTTCTTTGTCTCTCACACTTTTCTCTCTTTCTCCCTCTTCTCTATCACACTCTCAAATACTCCATGGCATCGAGCATCACGCACCACATCGGAGCTCTTGCCGGAACTCCGAGCTGATCTCTCTGTGACATGAGCTGATCTCTCCGTGATGATGCCGTTGGATAGTGTAACGATGAACAATGCGGTGATGATTGGGTTGTTTGCAGGCGCTGAAGAGTGACGATGTGGTGGGGATCATGATGGACGTGTGGCGGGGATTAGTGGAGAGAGAGGCGGCTGGATCGTAAAATTGGGTTGGGTTTGGATCAGTGCAGATTGGGTTTTTGGTTCCAGTGGGTCTAGATCGTGAAATTGGGGTTTTTATTTTATTTTTTTTCCTTAATTTTGGGTTTTTGGTTCCGGTAGGATGTTGGTAGGAATGGACATGGTAGCGTGGTAGGAATGGTGGCGTGGGCATGGTGGCATGGTGGCGTGGTAGGAATGGTGGTGGTGGTGTGGTGAAGATATCTGGGTTGTTTGGTTGTTGAGAGAGGGACAGAGAGGAGTGATAATAACTGTTAAATATTATTTTATTATATAATTTATATTATTTTAGTGTGTAGGATTGTAAAATTAAAGTTGGGATGTTGGAAGGTTTGGAAAATGGTATGGTATAAGTAGTAAAGTAACTTTTTGGGATGAGAAAATAAGATGGGATGACATTTCTGGATGGAGATGCTCTTAAAATGCTTATGTGGCCTTTTAAATGTTAATTATTTGATTATATATATATATTTTTTGCCACGTGTATGCCAACAAAGCACACTGTTAGCTATATAGGCATTTTCTGTTAGTGAGTTAACGGTAGAGACCAAAGTGATGTTTTCGCCATTCTTTTATGGATTATATAAGATCATGAACTAGAAAACTTTTTTTTTTTTTTTTAACTTCCTAGTCAAACATTTTTTTAGTGATAAAATTACACATGCACTAGTGACTCAATGTTGAATCTCTATTACCTCACTCAATCCTATTATTAGTATTAGTAGAGGAGGAACTACCATTTGAATTTGGCTCATTGACAAATAAATATTTTCTTAATGTTTTCTCTCATCCAAAGTTCAAGCTTATGGTTCTTAGATATGCTTGAGAGAACTTCTGTGGTTTATAATTTATCTGTTGACAAATATATTTCCCATAGAAAGTTCTCAAAAGTTAAAACTGCTCTACTGTGTTTGATAGTCCATTTCTTGCTGCTTGCTTGCTTAGTAGCCATTTTCTTTTGTTTTAATATTGAGAAGGAATATTTTCAAAAACAAAACAAGAAAATTTTGAGAAGGACAATACGTTTCACCCAGCCTAATGCCTTCTATACCTCAAGAGTGCTTGAGGCCAAATAATAATACAAAATGGTTGGCTGGCAATATGGCGTTGGTCCAATCCATTTCAGTCATTACTCATGAGAAAGGTTTTAAAATAGATTCGGTAAATTTGTCATCTTCTTCGACGGAGGACAAAGTAGATCAAAGGCATGTAATCAGCCAGCGAAAGACGTGTTAGTATTACGGCAACAAAATTGGTTTCTCTAAAGTATGATTTACCCATCAACCAGAGAAATATTTGAAGACACTTCTAGGTTTCTTAATCAGGTTCTCCATAGACCAATGTGGTAGTGGCGCCAAGGGATGGTTCTGTAATGGGAGGATAACATTTAGAGCATCTCCTTCTTGAACCAAAAATTTATGTTGGAAGCCACACATGGCTTAGTTCTCAAAGGGTTTTGATCCTTTATCACTTGTGTCCAGGCAAAAATGACAACTCTCTTGTGATTCCTACCAATCAATCTTTAAGATCGTCCACTAATATGGAAGACCTTGCATCATTAGTAGACCATCACGGAAAAAGATGTAACCGCTCAAGCACATTCAACACATTAATGGCGACCGTTACTCATCAACCTTAAACTTCCATTAAGATAGAGATCGTTACACAGGGAAATAATTACTTGCAATTATGTGCATGAAGACATTTATGAGCACAACTACCCAAGCTGCCTATAAAAGGGACAATCTGTCCATTTGCTAAGGTACATCAAAAAGACTACAAAATGCTATCTATATACAAAATATATAGGCGGATACTAACACAAGCATTGGAGGCTCCCCCACTGGGGCTCACCTCGCTGGTCTCTTCGACTAGCTTTATTTTTCTTGCAGATCTTAAAAGCCCGTCAAAAGCTTTAGATTGGACGAGTGACCCAATTGACGATTTTTGGTTTCATTAGTTTGGTGAGAAACGATTTGCCATTAAGTTCTTCCTACAACAAAGGGTCACTCAGTTCAAACTCATAGATGATGATGCAAGGACCCGTATCCTAGAGAATCGGAGCAAACAATTGAATTTGCAGTGAAGAGGAGATCAAAAGGCTAAGCCTTCTTTATTTTAAGATCCAATAAAGCAAATCCATTTAGCAATTTCGTCTTCAAAGAACAAAACCTCCAAGTTTCCGTCAAATCACCCAAAGGCGACTCGTTGTAAGGCTCGAGCTGAACATGAGACAGACACAAACTTTGGATGACCACAACAAGCCTCAACGACATGGCCCAACTCTTGGGTCTTGAGGTAAGATGAGTCATTTCTCATCCTGTTAAATGGTTTTATCACATGTTGTTCAAGATCAAGTGTTGACGCCATGCAGTCTGTCCAAGATTCAAGTTTGAAAAGTGCCTATCATTAAATCTCGATAGCTAGCCATCTATTGAGCTTGTAGAGCTGTTCCAACCTCGTGGCTCGACAACAGCTCGACAGATAGGGTATCTGTTGAGGTTTATGAATTTCAGTTTTTCAGGACTATTTTTCATCCAATTTGTGATTATGTGTTTGGGCTTTCTTTTCTCACAACCCTAGACATATAAAAGGATTATTTTAAGGGCCGTAAAAGGGACACAAGTTGCACAAGTGTTGAGTAAAGTGTGTTCAAGCAAATCGTGACCAGAGACAGAATTTGCCCTAGTTCATCTTTCTTATGAAGAAGTTTCTATATTTATACACCATAGGATTTTGTGACGAAGCATATTCTGGATCTTCATCGTGTGATGAACTAAAAAACTTTGCAGCCAACATCCTTCTCTAGTTGGTGATCAAGTCGCGTATTGGGATCCATGCAATTGTTTAGTCACGTACTTGGAGCCGTGCATTGAACAGAAGAGATTGTCACTACAAAACAAGTCCAATTGGGTATTGGGGTAAGGGTTCAACTGTAGGTTGGTATAAGGTGCTAGGATTCCTTTACTTGTAATCGATTGTTGTGATAATAGTGGATTCTCAAGAGTGGTGACCTTAAAATCAC
Organism: Lithocarpus polystachyus; assembly: GCA_033629205.1. Taxonomy (NCBI): domain Eukaryota; kingdom Viridiplantae; phylum Streptophyta; class Magnoliopsida; order Fagales; family Fagaceae; genus Lithocarpus; species Lithocarpus polystachyus. Next base: position 31,428,440 of record CM066168.1, on the reverse strand, counting down.
TCGGTGGGGTTTTTGCCTTGTTGGTTTTCCCCATTCGTAAACAAATCACCGTGTCATTTATTTTCCGTTGCGTACTTAGTTTAATTGGTGATTTGTTTGTACTACCACGTGTTTGCATATTAATTTAATTAATTAATAAACTTGGCTAATTAATCAATTAATTCATCACAAGGGGTTAATATGTTTTTGGCCTGTCACCATTAAAACCAAATATAATTATATATTATGGCCTAATTGATATCCTGATTATAGCAATAAAAAGGGTTTTACACCTTCATTACATTTCCTATTATTACATGAGGAGTTCATTTGTGCCTCTTGATAGCATTAAATAATTGGTATAGAGATAGCATCCTGGTTGATATTCATGAATTATGCCATTAATTATGGCTTTTTATTTCACTACTTTCTCCTAATGCATCTTGCTAAGATAAAAAAAAGTGAAATATTAGTGCCATGCCAAAGATAATAAATCTTAATTTTCGGCATTAGACAAAGTTAAAGCCAAAATTTTTTTTGTCGTATGAAAATTATATCATAATTTTAGAGTTTAGACACTAAAGAGGCTAAAGTCAAATTTTATTGTCTTAACAAATTTAGAAACACTAAATTTGGATATAGGAGAAAGTCCAATAATCCTAGCCAAGCCTAATTAGAATTAGGTAGCTAGAAGCTAAGAATAATGAAAATTCTGATTTTTTGCTACATATGCTTTTTGTGAAAACTATCATGTTAAGCTTAAACAATCCAAATTAAAGAAAGCTTTGGAGATAAAATACAAGGATGGTCTATTCGGCCTTGAAAAGATAATAATTTTCAAAGTGAATGCAAGGTGGGTCTAACTTAGGCTGTCAACCTTAGATGGTCTTTGAGACTTGGAGCATGAAAATTGTTCCATAACTCCACCACATGATTTCATGAAAACTTTAGTGGTCTCTGTATGTTTGAGCATCATACTTTCACAAATTGAGCCATTATTTTAGTGATCAGTATGAATTAAATTACATTTTCTTTATGTTATGCACATACTTATTTGTGTTATGCAAACATGCTAAGGGTTTCTATGCTAAATACTGTCATGGACACATCAACATATACCGTCTATAAGCCACAACAGATTTTATATATTTGTGGTTAATAATATTTGTTTTCTTATTTGACAATGCTGCTCCAAGTCTAACACTTTGGAAAATCAAAGTACTAGACTATTTATTGTTCCTATATTCTTAAGTTCATAAGCTTTAGAATGAGAACTTGTCAAAAAGAAACAGCCAAGAAAGAGATCAAAAACTCTTAAGTGGAAAAGGGGAATACAGTCAAAGATTGTGAAAATTCCTTTGACATCACAAATGGTGAATCAAGCCCTAGTAACTTTGAAGCCAATATCAACCCAACGAAGAAGAGCTCGTTGAAAAGGAATCAACTTAAAAGGATACCAAAAGTCCCACACACACATCCAAGTCACTTGTCATGTGCGCAAAGTAGTTCTAAGCCAAGCATGCATGTTCTAACATCCTTGCAAAGGTGGGCTCGGATATTCAATTTCTACAAAAGTCTCCAGGGCTGATAGGTAATTAAAACCTTACTCTTTCTCCTTTTAACTTTCTAAGACTTAATTGTCAAGTGTAACGTATATAGTTTACATTTAAGGCATTGCATAAATTACCAATTAAATACAAAATTAATATTTGGCACCATCACTCTAAATATCATAATAATATATGGACGTTGAGAAGGAGAAGCCAAATCCTAAGATGACTATTGGTTGTGCTCAAAAGGGGAAAGTGATGGATTGCGTTATTTAATAATTCATCTCTTTTTACCTTCTAAATATTTGCAACGCTGTGTTATTTTGAAAGTTAACTACCCATTGAGCAAGGTCAAAAAGGAGTATATATATCTACCCTTATATAGATTTAAACAGAACTTGCATAAGGTGTTCAGCCAATTGGTTGAATTACCTGAAACACCGGTGGACTACCAAGTTTAATAGTAATCTTATGACAAAGGTCAACTACGTGGAAAATAGCCTTATAAAGATTGCCAAATGTGATTCTACCAAAGAAAAAATTTGTAAAAACAAAGAGAAACCTGTTGAGAATAGGAGTATCCAAAATAATCGATGGTCTCTACTTTAGTCTCAGCACTTTAAAGAAGCATATTGTCAATAGCTTCATTATTTACACATCATATAATACTTCTCTATGATTTATATAGAGTATGCTTTGTCGAATGACATCAATTATTGTGCAACATGCAATTGCCTATTTGTGTATTGTCATTCCTAACAAAATGCAACTAGCTCTATTGTAGTGAGTCATCAAAAATGACCATGGTCAAAGCACTCCCATCAAAAATAAGATTAAGCCCAAAGAAAGGAAAATGCAAGTTCAAACCATGATAGGCGATTCCTCTAGTCATTGTCAGATAAGAATTGCACCTTTCATGTCTGAACAGGGGGCAACAATATGGCCTAGTTTTTACGTCTTCAAAAGATTGAAGCAAAATAGACCTAGGCCTTAGACATTAAATATCATTAAGCTTAAAAAGTCTTAAAAGACAAAAGCTTGTCATGAAGATCTCAACAATGAAAAGATTGAGTTATATGGAAACATAATGTCGTCATCTAAGGTAATTCATTCCTTTCTTTCTTTTTTGATATTCGTGTGCATCTAATTAGCAATGCAAGTGATTATCTTATTAAAAATGAGTACATATCAAGCTTGCATAAATAATCAATAAATAAAAAAGGAATATAGTTTTTGGGTTTGCAAAATTCATGAAATTTTCAGAAAACCCATCAAATGCACAAAGCACAACAAATTGTGATCTGTCATACCTCAATATTTAAGATTATCAATATTCTTGGATTAATGACAATTAAAATTAATTGTCGAAAATTCTAGTTTTGAATGAATTAAATGGGAGGGAACAAGAGAAAACATATTACACTAAGTTAATTATTCTCTTGATAATATTTATGCACTATGTTTAGCGATTGTGTAAATCTTACCCCCTAGCATTTTACAGCTAACTATTCGCATGAAATATTATAGTCACAAAGCTTATTTTTGTAAATGTCATAAGGTTTCATGCAAAAATGTATGTACAACTAGGTGAATTACAAAAGAGGTAAAGCTATAGGATTACAGGAGAATATTTGGTCCAATCAGAGTATTAGCACAATAAGAAAAATGCCTAACTATGCCATTAGTAGCTCATTATTCATGTATGAATTGTTCTGAAAATCTTGTTTAAACAAAATTTGGCAAGCGCATGTGCTACTTACTGTAGACAGCAGCATGACCTTAAGAAGGTCCGAAGTGGCATGATCTTAAGGAGGCCTAAAGCTACAAAATTTTTGAAGAAGCTACAAGGCTGATCCACGTGATTGTTAGTCTACTCAAGAAGTAAGCGTCCCAAAAAAATCAACGATAAATTCTTCATGCAAGAGTAAAATTGTCCAACGGTAAATTCTTTGTGCAAGAATTAAATTGTCCAAAGTAACAACGATAAAATTCTTCATATAAGAAAAAATCGTTCAACGATAAATTTTTCATGCAAGAGTAAAATTGTCCAACGTTAAATTCTTTGTGCAAGAATTAAATCGTCCAAAATAACAACGATAAAATTCTTCATATAAGAATAAAATCATTTAACGATAAACTCTTCATGCAAGAGTAAAATCGTTTAACGATAAACTCTTCACGCAAGAGTAAAATCGTTCATCAATAAATTCTTCATGCAAGAGTAAAATCGTTTAGCGGTAAATATAAGGATAAAATTATTTATACAAGAATAATTTTGATGGCAAGGGATCGTCCAAGGAAATAATCGATCCAAATGATTGTCATCTTCAGTAGAGGGCATCCAGAATGGTCATCCAAATAAATCACCTTGCTCTTCAGCAGTGATGAAAAATGGTCGTCCAAAGAAATCACCCTGCTCTTCAAAATGGTCGTCTAAAGAAATTAGCTTACTCACAAGATCAAGCAATGATCATAACATCCAAAAGGACCTTCAAAAGGAAGATACTATGAAGTCATCATAAATAAACCACCATCCTCGAAGAAGAAATTGATTGAAAGACAAAGAAGTCTAAATCTAAACAAGTTAAGGAAATTCCATAAGCCAGATTAACACAAAATTAGACTTGGGAATGGGGGGCAACTGATGTGTCCAGAAAAATATTTAAGGTTGTCCACTAATATGGAAGACCTTGCATCATTAGTAGACTATCATGGAAAAAGATGTAATCGCTCAAGCACATTCAACACATTAATGACAACCGTTACTCATCAACCTTAAACTTCCATTAAGACAGAGACCGTTACACATGGGGAAATAATTACTTGCAATTATGTGCATGAAGACATTTATGAGCACCACAACTACCCAAGCTACCTATAAAAGGGACAATCTATCCATTTGCTAAGGTACGTCAAAAAGACTACAAAATGCTATCTATATACAAAATATATGGGCGGATACTGACTTAAGCATTAGAGGCTCCCCCATCGGGGCTTACCCCGATGGTCTCTTCGACCAGCTTTATTTCTCCTGCAGATCTTAGAAGCCCACCAAAAGCTCTAGATTGGACGAGTGACTCAACTGACGATTTTTGGTTTCATCAACAGCTATGCATGCTCTTTCTTTTACCTTTGATGGGGATTTTATTTGTAAATTTCAATGGATGATTGTGTACTCTAAGTTTACTGTATATTAATTCAATGAAGTGGCTTATGGCTCCATCACTTTAGAAACTCCCAAATGATGTTTGTTAAATAAATTGTTGTAGATAGAAACAGTGGAAGCATAAAAGAAGAACACATGGAATTATGTGGTACAACCTAATGGCTTATGTTTACAGAAGAAATCCGTTAAGGGCTACGTTTTTACTGTATGCTCAAGTCTTATATTGCAATGAACCATATATGGGTATTTATAAAAGGTTAAACCCTAAACAAGCCATACATTGAACCATGATTAATAGACTTATAGTACAAGTAGTATTCTTGGCTTGCACACCAAGTAGGATTGGGCTTGGACCTAAACTATTAGGCTTGAGTATCACTAACAAAGTCCTTAACTTTTATTTTCCCAAAAAAACTGTAGTTCCAAACATGAGTAACTTAGATCACAGCTTTGCTGCAAATATCATAATATACCATGATTTCTCTGAAGATCTACATTTATTGAATTACATTTCTTGTAATGGCTTTGTAGTTTTAGCTAAGTCAATTGCCAAGAAAGGTTATCAAACAAATAGAGTGGTAATTATGCAATGTTGTTCTCAAAAAAGAAGAAAAAATTAAGCAATGTTGGCAGGGATTTAAAAATGTGAGGATAACATATACTCTTTTTTAAGTGTAAGAAAATATTTAAAATAAGATTTTGTGATCTAATGCCTTTATTAATACCTCTATTAGAAGCTATATATGTTACATGGCATGTATCAAATTGAAATTCTATTGTATTAATCTTCTACACTCTTTTTTATTTTATTTTATTTTTTATGAATATTAACCTCTTGTCCTCTTTCGGGTGTGCATTATTTTCATGAAATTTGAACTTAACAAATTAAAAATTTTATTCAACTTTTTCATAGTCTCTGTGGTTCAAGGCTATGAAATGTAGCTAGCCACCGATAAATAATAATTAAATATAACTAAGCTACTTAGCTATAAGAGGTTACTATGAGGTGTTCTGTGTGAGTTACATGGGTAATGATAGGGGTATTTCTAGCAGAGGATTAAAACCCCTAGATGCATCATTCCATGGCAACGACAGCGCTTGCGCACCCGTCAGCTCCATGTAACCTGATAGGAGTCCTAGGTCGAAGCCCTAACCACTTGATAACCCCTCGGATTGTGCCCAATGGGAAACCCTTTAGGGGCCAACGGGGAAGGGTAACTGAAGAACTAGTAGACAGGCTCATGACCTGGACGGAGAGGCAGGGCGACAGATGGGCTCCTTAAGGTAGAAGAATCCAAGGTAGATAGTTTGTTGAGGCCACGTGGCACCTACGTGTCATGGGTGGTCTCCAAGAATCCTAGTATGGAAATATCTTGCATTCTATGCCCAACCATAATAAGAGAAATCCCTACAAGGAAAGGATCCTATAAAATATGAAGTAATTAATGAGAATCTTCTTTACAAAGAAATACCTTCTTCGCCAAGGAACGGAGGTCAGCTCTACATTACTATAAAAACCCCAAACCTCTTATAAGTTAAGGTTAATAGACCAAGAATGTATTGACCCCTTATGGTAAATTAACCAATTAATTAGCCAAGTTAATTAATTAGGTCAATTAACATGCAATACGTGTGGTAGCACAAACAAATCACCAACTAAGTTAAATGCAGCAGAAAAATAAATTTGACACGGTGATTTGTTTACGAATGGGGAAAACCTTTAAGCAAAAACTCCACCGGGTGAATTTAAGGTCACCACTCCCGAGAATCCACTATTATCAAAACAAGCAGTTATAAGTAAAGGAATCCCAATACCTAATACCAACCTATAGTTGAACCCTTACCCCAATACACAATCGGACTTGTAATGTAGTGACAATCTCTCCTTTCAATGCACGACTCCCAATACATGACTAACCAATTGATGCACGGATCCAAGTATGTGACTAACATGCCAACTTGAGAAGGATGTTGGTTGCAAAGTTCTTTGGTCACAAAAGCCTACGATGTACAAACGCAGCAGCTTCTTCAAGAGAAAGATGAACTAAGACAAATTGTCTCCGATCACAATATGCTTGCATAAAACCTTTGCATCCAGTGAGATGGCCCTTAAAATAATTCTTATATATATCTAGGGTTGTGAAAAAAGAAAACCTACACACATAGCTTAGATATGCGTGAAGAACAGTTCTGAAAAATTGATTTTTGTAATTCTCGATAGATACAGCTGTTGAGCGTATCTGTTAAGTTTTACATTTTAAATCTCGATAGATACATCTGTTGAGCTATCGGTCAAGCTTTAAAACACAGCACTTCTTCACTTGATTCTTAGACAGATTTGCATGGCTTCAATACTTGAACTTTAACTTTTGTTCCTTGAAGTATTGAACACATCCTAGATCTACCTAATTATAAGTAAAGTGCGTTTTGTCAAAGAATTAGCCAATCCTAAATGACATATGTTCTTAACATGATCCACATATGTCTTAACAAAGGTACGTATAATTTTCCTAGCTTTGACACTTTAGAGTTGTAGAAATTCTCTCTCTAACTTAACATTCGAAGGATATTTGGCCGGTACCACACCAGTACTTTCTAAAAGGTCTTTTGTGTTTTTGTTTCGCAGGTTTTGTCAAAGAGCACGTGAGGACTGTACAATTCATTAACGATTTTTTGCATTATTAGTTGGCGCCGTCTGTGGGGAAGAATGATAGAAGCCACATTACTGCTTTTCAAACAAAGAGTTGTATGGTACTCACACGTTTGATGGCAACCAACAACAATTAAGAAGGGGAACCACGCACTACTGCCCTCGAAAGGCAGGTACAGACCCTAGCCTCGGTTGTGGAATGCCTCACTAAGCAAAACCACGACCTAGAAGAATAGTTGTGCCAAAGGAATGCTGGGCCTAATAATTAGGGAGAAGAGCAAGAGGGAACCAGCCTTCAGCACACCGTTGAAAGAAGGGACCTAAAAGGACCAGAGGGTAGCAATGCCCTAAGTAGACAAGAGTGACAAGACACCAGCCGTCCATCCATTGTAGATATGGCACCACCACACATGGTTGCAAAGATGCAGACGATGAAGGAGAGGATGGACTTCATGATGAACGCCCTTAAAGGACGGGTGTCAAATGAACTCGATGAGCTGGTTTATCGGATGGATTCACCTTTTATAGCACCCGTCACTTCATTCCCCCTTTTGTCAAAGTTTTGTATGTCGCAGATAGAAGCCTACGACTGGTTTAAGGATCCCATGGATCACTTGGAGTCATTCAAAAGCCTCATGCACTTACAAAGTGTTTTGGACGAGATCGTATGGCGAGCTTTCCTAACTACGCCGAAAGGTCCCGCAAGGGTATGGTTCAACAAATTGACACTCAACTCCATCGATACCTTCAAAGAGCTAAGTGTGCAGTTTGCATCGCACTTTATTGGGGGGCACAGGTATAAGAAGTCCACTATGTGCTTGATGAGCATTAAGCAACGGGAGGACGAGACACTGAGGTCCTACATAACGCGCTTCAACAAAGAAGCCCTTTCGATAGATGAAGCTGATGACAAGATACTTGTCGCTGCTTTTACCAATGGCTTGTGAAAGGGGAAGTTTTTGTTCTCCTTACACAAAAACGACCTAAAAACCATGTTAAATGTACTTTATTGAGCCATTAAGTACATGAATGCAGATAATGCTCTATTGGCTCGAGAGGAAAAACCCAAGAAAAGGGATAGGCAGGAAGATGCTAAGCAAGATAGAGGATGGAAGATGACTAGAACCGGAGACTGACGGGAGGATAGGCGCTCCAAACTGCCCACTGGATGGTTTATGAATTTCACCCCGTTACTCGCCCCGATCAATTAGGTCCTGTTGCAGATTAAGGACGATACGACCTTGACTTGGCCTTGCAAGTTAAAGTGAGACCCCAGCAATAGGTCTAGAGACAAGTATTGCCGTTTTCATCGTGATCACGGCCATGACACATCTGAATGCTACGACTTAAAGCAACAAATTGAGGCCCTCATCAGGTAGGGGAAGCTACAATGGTTCGTCAGCAAAGAGAGAATAGATAATAATTTGCCACAGGAGCAGGCTGGTAGGAGGGATGATGAGCGCCCCAGGCCCCCCTTGGGGGACATAATGATGATACTAGGGGGCACCGCAGCATCTGGCTTATCTAGGAAGGCACGAAAAACCTTTCTTAGGATGGTTTATAACATTCAGCTGACGGGGTTCATCCAAAAGATGGAGCAGGTGGACAACCCTATAGTTAGGTTTTTGAAGGAAGATGCCCAATGACTCCACCACTCCTACGATTTCGCTCTCGTTGTTAGCATATGAGTGGGAGACTACAATACCCACCGCGTCCTAGTCGATAATGGAAGCTCTACTAATATCCTCTATTACCCGGCGTTCCAGCATATGAGAATTGGGAAAGAACGGCTCATACCGATCAATGCACCACTTGTCGGTTTCGGAGGCATGAGAGTATACCCCATAGGGGCAGTTACACTACTTGTGATGGTTGGAGATTACCCTCAACAGATCACAAAGGATGTGACTTTCCTTGTCGTTGATTGCTCGTTTGCTTACAATGCCATACTGGGCCGACCTATTTTCAACTCGTGGAAAGCTATAACTTCAACCTATCACTTGATGATCAAGTTCCCCATCGAGTACAGTGTAGGAGAGGTACGTGAAGACCAAGTGGCAGTATGCAAGTGCTACATAGCAATGCTAGAGGTGGACTACCACTTACAAAATTTGAGAATAGAGGAGTAGTAGATGGTTGCAGAGCCCATTAAGGAGTTGGAGGAGATACCTCTCAATCACTCCAGACCTGAGTAGACGACAAGGATCAGCACCCTCGCCAGTCTACCCGTTCGCCAAGCGCTCACAACCTTCCTAAAAGAGAACCAGGATGTCTTTGCCTACAGCCACGAAGACGTGCTAGGGATCGAACCCTCAGTTATGGTTCATAGGTTGAACGTATCACCCTCTTTTTCCCCTGTCCGTCAGAAGAAGAGGGTGTTTGCCCAAGAACGAGACAAAGCTATAGCGAAAGAGGTTCGCAGGTTGCAAGATGCAGAGTTCATAAGGGAAGTATACTATCCCAATTAGCTAGCCAACGTGGTAATGGTCAAGAAGGCTAGCGGAAAGTGAAGGATGTATTAAGACTTCATGGACGTAAACAAGGCTTGCCCTAAAGACAGCTACCTACTCCCATGGATTGACATCCAGCAAGGCACTAGTTATTGAGTTTTGTGGATGCGTTCTCCGGTTACAACCAGATCAGGCTGGATGAGGCTAACCAAGAGAAAACTTCATTCGTCACTAGTCAATGCCTATTCTATTATAAAGTAATGCCGTTCGGTCTCAAGAATGCGGGAGTAACGTATCAAAGGCTCATGGACAAGATGTTTGCACATCAGATTGGGAGGAATGTCCAAGTCTACATGGATGACACGCTAGTGAAAAGCCAACGGGAAGATCATCATTTAGAAGACCTTAAGGAGACCTTCTATACCCTTTGTTCTTATAACATGAAGCTCAATCCAAGAAAATGCTCATTTGGGGTAATGGCTGGAAGATTCCTAGGGTTCAAGGTGTCTCAGAGAGGCATTAAAGTCAACTTAGACAAGATCCGGGCCATAATGGAGATGGCACTGCCTAGGAACGTGAAAGAAGTGCAAAGCCTTAATGGCAAGGTAGTGGCGTTGAATAAGTTTGTGTCAAGGGCAACAGATAAATGCCTGCCTTTCTTTTACACATTGAAGAAGTCCTTCGAGTGGATGGCCAAACGCTAACAAGCATTCGAGGACTTAAAAGCATACCTTTCTTCCTTGCCGTTGCTAAGTCCTTCCAATCCTGGGGAGGAGCTGTTTCTCTACCTGGCCATTTCCCCAGCTGCGGTCTGTGCAGCCTTGGTCAGAGATAAGGAAAAGGTGCAGAAGCCTGTGTACTACACTAGCCGAGTGCTCTGAGGCGTAAAGGGAAGGTACCCCCCGATGGAGAAGCTAGCCTTCGCCCTAGTAACCACAGCTCGTAAACTCAAACCCTATTTTCAGGCCTATACGTTGGTTGTCTTGACAAACAAGCCCCTAAGGAGAGCAATGAGTAATCTGGAAGTTGCTGGACAGATGGCGCTATAGGCCATTGAGTTAAACGAATTCGACATACAATACCACCTGCGCACTGCAATGAAAGGACAAGTGATTGATGACTTCGTCACGGAATTCACCAATGTGGAAGGCTAGGGGGCAGAAGAGTATCCTCAATGGAGTATCCATACGGACGGATCGTCTAACAAGCAAGCTGGTGGAGCAGAAATAATGATCCACTCCCTTAAAAAGGGACGAGATTGAGTGCATGGTTTGTCTCGACTTCTCTATGACCAATAATAAGGCAAAGTACGAAGCCTTAGTGGTAGGACTAGATCTCACCAAAGCGGCAAGAGCCACAAGTATGGTTGTTTATTGCGACTCTCAGGTGATTACAAGTCAGGTGAACGGTGACTATGAATGCAAAGGTGAATGGATGAAGAAATACCTAGAGCAAGTAAGGAAGTGGGTAGGCGACCTTTAGGCCAAATTTGTTCAAATCCCAAGGGAAGAGAACGAGCAAGCAGACCGTCTTGCGAAGGTCGCATCAACAGAACACATGCTCATTTCCAGTAAGGTACTTTCTTTTGTTCATATTTTGCCCTTAATAGATGGCGTGGGTGTGCAAGAAATAGGCTCGAAAGACAGCTGGACCACACCAATAGTTTCGTATTTGAGAGACAGCATGCTACCTGACAGTAAAGAGGCCGCAAGGAAGTTGAAAGTCCAGGTGGCATGGTTCGTCCTAATAAAAGACATCCTATATAAGAGAGGATTCTTCCAACCATACCTAAGATGCCTAACCACCGAGGAAGCAGATTATGTCATGAGGGAAGTTCACGAAGGATATTAATGGCCTACCATGCAGAAGGATGCCCAAGCTCATGTCAAAACCTGCGATAAGTGTCAAAGGTTCAGCAACATCATTAGGCAGCCAACAGAAGAGCTTACTCCGATAATGGCCTCGTGGCCTTTTGCCAAATGGGGGTTGGACATCATGAGCCTATTCCTAATAGTAGTAAGACAACTAAAGTTCCTAGTGGTCGGTATAGATTACTTTACAAAATGGGTGGAAGTTAAAGCCCTGGCTACCATCACGGAAAAAAACATACAAAGCTTTGTTTGGAGAAACATCATCTGCAGGTACGGAATCCCTAGAGTCTTGGTCTCGGACAACAGAAAGCAGTTCGACAATGAGTCATTCGGGGATTTTTGCTCGCAATTAGGAATCAATAATAATTACTTCTCACTTGCCCACCTTCAGGCCAATGGGCAAGTTGAGGTAACAAACCGATCCTTGCTCAAAATTATTAAGACTCAGCTCGAGAGGGCAAAAGGCATATGGCCAGACGAGTTGCCAAGTGTACTGTAGGAGTACAGAATGACGGCCAAAACCCCTACAGGAGAAACACCCTTCCGACTAGCATACGAGAGCGAGGTTGTTATCCCTGTTGAGATCAAACTCACAAGCTTCAGAGTGGAGAATCATGATGAGAGCAGGAATGATGAGGCCATGCGCTTGCAGTTGGACTTAGTGGATGAGGTCAGAGCAATAGCCGAACAAAGGTTAACATGATACTCGAACCTTATAGCTAAGCACTACAACTCCAGAGTTAGATACAGGGACTTTCAAGTTGGAGATCTTGTCCTGAGGAAGGTGACAGGCACCGCAAGAGATCCATCCTAAGGAAAGTTATGACCTAATTGGGAAGGACCCTACAGAATCACTTCATGGCAGAGGAAATGCACCTATCACCTGGAAACACTCGACGGACAAAAGTTGCATCATCCATGGAACACAGAGCACTTAAAGAAATATTACCAGTAGGCTATAACATACAGACTACCACTCCTCATCCCCAATCTATTTTTTATCTTTATTTATGGTATTTTTTGCCTAAGAGGCAATTTTAATGTAGTTTTTAGATAGTATAAGGTTTATGCTTTTGTTTTACCATAATAGGAGGAGTTATTCAGTAGCACTATGTGCAAATGTATACATACATCTATGTCCTTTAGTGGACGGATTGAGGAACCCAAGAGGTGACTTAAAATTTGCATCCTTTAGTGAACAGATCAAGAAACCTAAGAAATAACCTGAAAATCTACTAAGTTCAACCCGAAAGATGGACAGACCATGTGTACCTGGTCAAATATTCTAAGTCTTGCCTACGGGGTAGATAGATGACCGGAAATATCGACGAGTACCTGGTCAAAATATTTCTAAGTCCTACCTACGGGGTGGACACGCAGGTACTTGGTCAAAATATTTCTAAGTCCTACGTATGAGGTTGGCGGACAGCCATGGATACCAACAAGGTACCTGGTCCTTTTACCAAGTCCTAACCTACTAGGTGGACAGACAATCATGGGCACTGATGAATTCTTGGTTTTAAGAATTCAACCAAGTCCAACCCCTAGGATGGACGGGTGAGTACCAAGTCCCTAGAAATTAACCTAAGTCCCGTGGGACAGACATGTAGATTAAAAGATCCTCATATGGCAGAGGCATATTCAAAAAGCAAGTAAAATAAAATGCAAGTGGCAGATATTAAAAGATAGACAATAAATAAAAGCCAAAAAGTGACGGGGCAAAATGTTTACATTTAAAGCCCAAAAAATGACGGGGCAAAATGTTTACATTTAAAGCCCAAAAATGACGAGGCATTCACTATTGTCTGAAAGTAAGATAGAATACTTAAATACAAGTTAAAAATTAAAAGCTAAGATGGGCGAGCATCCACGGCAAGCGGGTCTTGGGTAGATGAATCCACAGCAAACGGGGCCACCTGAGCACCGACGCCTTTAGGAATAGGCTGGGCAATAACTACATCGTTATCCTTCACCTCTTGCTCAACTATGTGGGAGGAGTCGTCGAGCTCATCACTGATAGTGTCGTCTCCTTTAGGCATTTGCGGCACGGTGTCATCTATGTTAATCTTGGATAAGTCCAGATCAGGATAGATGGACCCCACTTGTTTTAGGCAGTTGTCAAATTTGATGCCATAGTAGACATTGCAGGCATCAAAGAAGGATTAAGAGACCCTAAACTCCGCCACAGTGTTGGCCTTAGCCTTCTCTGCTTGCCTACGAAGGGTAGTCAACTCCATCACCAGGTCAGTCTTCGCCTTCTTCGCGTCTCGGGATTCCTCCTTCAGCTTGGCTGTTATGGCTGTCAACTTTTCATTAAGAATATGGACGGCCTCTTTGTATTGATCCCGCTCCTTATTCTTAGTCTCTTGGCTCTTACGGTACCGACGGATCACCCCTTCGTTGGCAATGCACTTGTCCTGAAGCACCATCATACGTACCAACGCTTGAATCACAACGCCTGCCAGGAAAGGAAAAAACAAAAAACACATAAAACCATAGCTTGAGAGGAATATACCCTAGACAAGTCGAAAAGGCCCGATGTCCCCAATCCCTCCGTGGTCTGATCAGCGTAAGGGTATAAGTCCGTCTCCTTAATGATTGAATCAACCATCTCGATGGCGTGCTCCTTGTGCGTAAGCAACCTACGAACGACGCCTTGAAGGACAGGGCCTTTCCCTATCATCAACCTTTTACTAGCCCCATGGTTAGGTTTGGGGGGCGACGGCTGTTTCGGTTGCTTATCGCCGATGGGGAGGCCTATCCCTTTCTTATGCAGATAGTCATCCTTGCCTTCATTTTTCCTTTTCAAAATCCCTTTAGCGACGACCTTGGAGGCCGACGTCAGGGACCCACCTTTCTCCTACAACTTGAATGCCACAACAGCTTGCCTCACTAGCGCCCTCTGCCTACCTATCTCCATCTCTAAAAAAGACGGGATGAATTTTAATGGACGGGTAACGTGTAAAGAAAAATTTGATAAAAGTAATGACAAGTGAAGGAACTTACGATGTTGTGAAGCGGCGTGCAGTCATCGGGCTACAGACATCGGCTTTGGACCGCCACAGAAGGCGTGGAGGGTGTCAAGGGTCACCAAATCCTTCCATTTTCTTTCTTCCAAAGGAATAGCCAAGACCTTCCTCAGAAATTATTCTTGTTCGTCAATTATATCGGGACAGATGGAGGCTGAAAAACAAGAAAAACTTAGTGTCAGACACAAAACCAAAGTTATCAAGGATACGAAAGCCAAAGACTTACTAGACTCCTTGACCATTCCCCATCTATTATCAAACCCGTCGGGTATACTTGCCCATTCTTCAGGCCTACACACCCACTCTGTCCCTTGGAAAAAAAAGTACCTATTTTTCCAGTTTCCGTTAGAATCTAGAATGTCTGATACTAGCCTGAGCGACGGCTTCCTAGCTAAAAAGTGGTAGATACCCTTTAATAAGGATATCTGCTGGGGCTTGTAGTAGTAAACAAACTCGCCAAGCATAAGCTGACGGTTCCCTCCACTCAACTGACCCTATATCACTTTAGCATCAATAAAAATCCTCCACGCGTTTGGGGCACTCTGGCTGACGAATAAGCCTAGGAAGTTGGCAAGTTGACGGTGCAGTTTCGTCAAGGCAACCTTAACCTCACAGTAAACATAACGTCGTACATACCCACATCCGTCGTTTTACCTGAATAACATCTCTCAAACTTTCCTGGCAGTCAGATGGGGATGTTGTTAGGGATTTGATGACGGTCACGAAGGGTGTCAAAGACCCTTTGAGACATGGTTGGATAGAAGTCACTCACTATCCATATCTTGGGTAGAATAAAAGGCCTACTGCCTTTTTCCTCATTTTCTTCGTGACTCCCTTCATCACTCTCTTCTTCCTCCTCATCTTCCTTCTCCTCTCCATCCTCTTCCTCGTTGTTCTCTCCTCCATCTGCTTCATAATCTTCCTCATCCCCATCATCAGGAGAATGAGCAGACGGTTCCCTTTTCGGGGACTAGGTTAAGCCCTCCTCGGGCCCACGACCCAACGGGTAAACCTCGTCGTAGCCCGCACCCTCACAGATTGACGATGATTGTTCACTCGTTGGCGACGAACTAGAAAAAAAGGAGGGAGTAAATGAGAAGGAAATAATTTACAAGGCGACAGATTCCTCGAAAGCGACAGATTGATTCAAAGGACGGGCTCCTGAGAATAACGGAAGGACGCAAGTGCTTTGGTCTCTAAGGCTTTCCAAGAATGAAAATGGGATAAGAGGACAAATGAAGGGGATGGGGACTATTTACAGGTGAAGAAGCACGATAAATGAAGCGATGCTTTGATTAGAAACTAGGCCAACCAACAGGCACCACGTGTCACTTTGCATTTAAGCTTAAGGGCGCCTACTCTATTTAATGACACACTTTTCGATAAAACTCATCAATGATCATAAATACTCATGTACTTCACGGCCTGTTAGCCAAAGCCAACGGAACCACGTAGTAAGGGGCAGTTGATAATGGTATTTCTGGCAGAGGATTAAAACCCCTAGATGCGTCATTCTAGGGCAACGACGACGCCTGTGCACCCATCAGTTCCATGTAACTTGATGGGAGTCCTAGGCCAACGCCATGACCACTTGATAACCCCTCGAACTCTGCCTGACGGGAAACCCTTTAAGGGCCGACAGAAGGGGTAACTGTAGAACTAGTAGAAGGGCTCATAACCCAGACGGAGAGGTAGAGCGATGGATGGACTCCTTAAGGTAGACGGATCCAAGGTAAATGGTTTGTTGAGGCCATGTGGCACCTACGTGGCATGGGTGGTCTCCAAGAATCCTAGTATGGAAATATCTTGCATTCTACGCTCAACCATAATCAGAGGAATTCCTATAAGGAAAGGATCCCATAAAATACGAAGTAATTAATGAGAATATTCTCTACAAAAAAATACCTTCTCTGTCAAGAAACGGAGGTCAACCCTACACTACTATAAAAACCCTAAAGCCCTCATAAGTTAAGGTACGCGTAATTTTCCCAGCTTTAGCACTCTAGAGTTGTAGAAATTCTCTTCCTAACTTAACATTCGGAGAGTATTTGGCCAATACCACGCTGGGAATCTCTGTAAGGTCTTCTGTGTTTTTGTTTCATAAGTTTTGTCAAAGAGCACGTGAGGACTGTGCGACTTACTGGCGATTTTTTGCATCATCAGGTAACATGACTATAAATTGGTCTACTGAAGCAAGAGGGGTTTATATTCAACTGGCGTGTGTTTAGAGGATTTTTTGTTTTGTTTTTGATTTTTTTTTAAATTCAAAAAACAATGTGTATTTCTATATTATATTTGTTGTTCTATCTTTGTGTTCCTTTATACATAATGACCATTTGAAATATATACTAATTCTAATATAAAAAAAAGTTTCAAATTTGAACACCTAAAGAGAGTTAGAGGAAAATCTTTTCAAAATTATAAATATTAAATAAAGAAACACATTTAAACATGTGAATAAGAAAACATAAAAAAAAGAGTACTAAGAAAATTACCTTTACTTATGTCTTAGTGAACATAACACCACTAAGGCATGGGAGAATGTATAAGTGGTTGAATCTGGACCTTACATGTGGAACAACTGTGAGCAAAGGAAGAGAAAGCATTGGCTAAGGGATTTTGTCTTGGTCCGTGCTAAAGGTGTGACTGCCTTGGGAAGGAAGTAAGATTTGCACCTGGCATGGTATTCAAGCACTCACAAAAAGAGAGATAGTGACTTTCTAAGGTCAAAAGTTATGAGGACACCCCTTATTGGTTGAATGCATGTTGGATAGCATTAGAGACATGTGTATCAGTTATAGTACTCCTGATGTCCCTCTTAATGTCTAGGACTTGTTTTCCAAGCAGTGGTAAAGTCACCTACCCACGGATCCCAGTGCCACGTTGGCACAATTCCTATCCTCTAGCCAGTAGATAAGAGGAATGTGCAGCTATATTTTTAGGGTAAGAATCCAAGTAGATATTGGTAGAAGAGAGTAGAGAGTTGGTAAGAGGAAGGAATAACCTTGTTGTAAGAAATTGATCTCTTTTTACACATAATACAATCTGAATAGAGCAAGAACATTACATTCTTGCTCAAACCGTGGTTTTTCATCCCTTCTCTAGGGTTTTTCATGTACACCCTGTGTTTCTTTCATCATCGGTTCCTTCTTTTTATTTAAATGTGCGTCTTTTTCATGTCCTACCATCACTTTCTTCTTCTTGTTCGAGTATCATGTCAAAGCTAGCATCTTGTCAAGCTTTCTCATGTAGATGTACTGTTAGATAATTTATTTTACTTCCCTATATAAGCTCAAATCTAACTTGCACGTACAGTCAAACTCTCTTTACATCTAATTTTATATATAAAGTTATATATATATAATTAAAAATTTTTTATGGTTTATTTATATTAGACTCCTGTTTTCTACACTAAATTAATTTGCTTGGTACAAAAATTTAAAAACATAAATTAGATGAAACACGTGGCGTAAAATTAGACTCTACTTGAAATCCAATTTGAAATCTAATAGGATTTTCTCTCAGTTTTGGCTTTTAATATATGCTAGTGTATAGTACATATTTACATTCCCATGACCTATATGTAAATTTTGGAGATCTTAATTTGTATTTTTATTTGACCTGTATGCAATGTTCATTAATATGCTATAATTGATACAATAGTTTAGTTTCCTTACAATGAGAGACTAATTTTCCCGCCAAGAAAAAGGTAAAAAGATAAAAAAGAGATTGACAAAGGAAAATAAAATGTATTTTCTGAAGAAAGTAATGCTGAAAACTAAAGCAACATTAAAGACAATGGAAAAACTATTTGCAAAGACAATGGCTACCTTTGTATTTTTACTGTTTCCATATTTTTACTGGCTCTGATACCATTAACTACACAGGAGAGAGCACAATAGTAATATAGAAGCATATACAATGATAAAATAGATGATAAAGAAGAAAACAGAAAAATAGACATATTCAAAATAAGTTAAAACAGAGTATGGAATATGGAAATAGAAACTGGTAAAATCTTACTTGAATAAAACTTCTGTCTTTGATTAAAACTGAAAACTCTATCTTTGATACAAGCTTTGAAAATAAATGGCATAGAAGATAGAGAGAGAAATTTGTTAGAATGGAATAACTGGAATATACCAACAGAAAGAACTGATCAAATCTACAGACAAACTTCTTTTTCTAAATTATCTTTTCTAACAAATTACACTATAAAAACTGTTGAAAGAACCTACTCTTTATTTAATGAATATGAAACAATACAGTTATTTTCAATAGATTCAATCAATAGACATGCACAAAAATATGCCTTTTTACATGTTGGTTTAGTTCAAGTGACTTTAAAACCATTAACAAGAGAAGCTTTAAATGCAAGTGTTTTACTTTGTTAAGAGATGACAGACATTTAAGGTTTAATGATTCACTCTTAGGAATGATGGAAACAAGTTTACACAATGGGCCAGTATATTTTAATTGTTATCCTAATTTTGCTTTAAGCCTATCTAACAAAAATATCATGGATACTTTAACCTTGAACATAAAGACAAATGGTTATTATATGAAAGAAGGCCCAGAACCTTTAGCTATTGTTTATAAGATTTATTATAAACTAATGAAAACTACCCTAGACCCTGAATCCATAGTTAAACCTTCTCCCAAAGGACAGACTCTCCTTCTTCAAGCCTCAACTCCGAATAGTAGACTTCGTGTACCCAGACAGATACTATGGAAAGACATAAACCTTCCTGAAAGATAGTAATTAGAGGCCATTGCTCCTACACCAAAGATAGAAAACACTGAACCAGATTTTATAGAACAAAAGACAGACAGTACAGTTATTATTTCTTTCAACAATAATAACAGACAAACTGATAGCCTTATCAGACCTAGCAGTTCCTCAAGCAGAAAAACCCCTATGATGTTTACCCCTAGAAGCTCTTTTTCTTCTAGGACACCTTTCTCTGATTCCAGACCTTTACCTCCTCAAAATCTTCTCCCAATTATACACCTTCCTCACCTTCCCCCTATAAATACTGAAAGAACTTCAGCCCAGACTAAGACAGCTTATTATCCAGCAGAAACCACACAACCAACCCCCAATGTTCATTAAGCCCTTTATCAGCCTCAACCCCAACCTGATTCTCCTACCCACACAGATATATTAGGATTTACAGAGCATGATAGAAAAATTAATGTTTTATCTAAGGAATTTGTTTTAGATAAAGAATTACTAAAACATGATTATTTAAAATCTAAAAATGTTGACAGAAAAAACCAGTTTTTTGAAAAATATAATGAACAAGAAAGGAATAATTTAAGAACAAAATATTATGAAACGGTGACAGACTTGCGGACACACTTTAGTTTCTTTGACTTTTTGGACTACCACAATAAAAAGATAAGTGTAATAGAAAAGACATTATCTTGGATAAAGACAGAAAATCATGAGAAGGTGTACCGAACTTATCCACCCTTTAAGTCAATTATATTGAATCAAAGTAGCGATGTCCAAGTGTTGGCTACTCCAATCAAAAGACCTAGTCTAAGTGATGATAATAAGAACCTAGACAGCATAATTCAACAGAATAATTATACTAATATATATCTAAAAACAATTGGTCAAAAAATACAAGATATAGAAGACAGAATAACACCCCCTTCCACCTCTATAAAAAAAGAAAATGAATCTAATACCCCTCTGTTTATCCCTTATGAAATACGTCCTCACCTTAGATCACCTTTAAAGAAACCCAAGACAGAAAAAAAACAAATGATCTACTTGACGAAATAAATAAAAAGTTGGATTAAATGAAACAAGAGTCACTAAAAGATAAGGGTTCACTAAAAAAAAAAAAGATATACAGTTAAATACAATAGGCAGAGCTGAGTCTTCAGGGGATGAAGAATCAGAAGACAATGAAGTGACAGATTTAACAGACTCTTCAGACATAGATAATTTGGAATCACAATTTACTGAAAAATTACAAGTTAATAAATTAACTTTAACCTCTTCATCACAAGATCATAAAAAAGGAAGGATTGAAGAATTATACCCCAAAAAGAATTGGTACCCTAAACCTACCCCCCCTGATTTACAATTTGAAGAAAGACATACTTTTGTTAATTCATCTTATTCGCTAGATTTAATTTATGAGTGGAATATTGATGGAATGTCAGAATATGAGATGATAAATCTTTTACATGAAATGACTTTACTTACTAATGTTTATAAGAATCATGGCATGCAAGACCACCAAATAGCCCATTTAATTGTCACTGGTTTTACTGGCCAATTAAAAGGGTGGTGGGATCATTATTTAAATAATGATGATAGAAATAAAATATTGACAGCTGTTAAAAGAGAAACAGATGGCAATGTTATAATGACAGATAGTTAGCCTTCACAAGATGCAATTAATACTTTAATTTTCACCATAACTAAACATTTTGTTGGAGATCCTAACCAATATAAAGAAAGAGCTTCAGATGTTTTAATTAATTTAAGATGTCCACAACTTTTAGATTTTAGATGGTATGAAGATGTTTTTATTTCAAAAGTTTTGAGCAGAAATGACTGTCAACAATCCTATTGGAAAGAAAAATTTATTGCTGGTTTGCCTTATTTCTTTGCTCAAAAAG